>OX387273.1:12774200-13399200 GCA_947562075.1 Orthosia gracilis
GGCTCTTATTTTATTTTGAGTAGTATATATGGTACCTACCTAGATCTTTTTGGACACTAATAATTTTATTTATAACACAATGTCGTAGGCCAATCGTTGAACTGGGCCAATCGAGATTATTTCATGATGTGCCCAACATAAAGTTGGGCAGATCGATGAGAGCAACCTATTTGTCGATTTGGCCAACTATTCACTTGGCCGCATCGCATCGAGATATGACTGGGCGCATCCGCTTCGTAATGTAGGTCCGTCTCGGCGCCGCTGGTGGCGCTGTTTGCGCTCTGTCAGCCATGTGTTTACGTGCGAAAAAGATGGCGGCGTCACAAGAAATCGAAAACTGTTATAATAGAAGCTACGGATAGTTAATTGCAGAAAAAAAGAGCTTTCCAATTGAATTACGAGCATCATAAGTTACGGGATTTTCATGCGAGTCACGCAAATTCAACGCTTGTACTTACTTTGGTCATCCTACAGACTCTTTTTATTTAAGCATGGCTGGCCAAATCGTCAAACGTTGATCTTTGAACGATATGGCGGGTATTAGATAGGCAAATCAAGAAATGCCGGCTATCGTGATGTGGCCAAGCAGATCTCGATCGGCCCAGGTCAACGATTGGCCTACGACAAAGACAAAAAACAAAAACTTGAAAAAAACAATAAACTTGATCATTTATTGCTCTTTCCAATAGTGAAAACCTAATTTATATATTACTAGCTGTCCCACGCGGCTTTGCTCCCGTCAACTGGCTATCTATCTACTCATTTACCGTACCTACCCTATCGTACCTACACTACAAACATGATCGTTGCGTAACTTTAACCGCTTACGCAACGCACGCAACGGAAGCTCTCAAAAGGAATAATTTTGCCCGTTTTTGCAACATTTTTCATTAATGCTCCGCTCCTATTGATCGTAGCGTGATGTTACATAGCCTATAACCTTGACTATCCAACACAAAAATATTTTTCAATTCCAACCAGTAGTTCCTGAGATTAGCGTGTTCAAACAAACAAACTCTTCAGTTTTATCTTATTTGTAAAATTCTCGTGTCACAATGTTAGTTACTGTACTCCTCCGAAACGGCTTTAGTGATTTTTACCAAATTTTATATGCATATTCAGTAGGTCTGAGAATCGGCTACTATCTATTTTTCATACCCCTAGGGTAGGGTAAGTAGGGTAGGGTGGGTTAGGTAGGGTACGGTAGATAGGGTAGGTAGGGTAGGTAGGGTAGGGTAGGGAGTGTAGGTAGGTAAGTAGCCAATTGACGGGAGCGAAGCCCCGGGGGTCAGCTAGTATTAGTTTAGATTAAAAAGTTAATGGAGACACAGAAACGACGAATGTGTTTATTTTACACCAAAAAACAATAATATTAGAGAAGAACCTTAATAAGAATCTAATAATGAATAAGAACGCGTTGGTCTGATAGCACGAAGTCTTATGTTCTTCCATCTGGAACTTCTCAGTAGGTCTCCTCCAAAGCTTTTCCATCTAGTGTAGCATTCCCTTGTCTGGATTTGTGTTCGTTTGTGGAAAAAGGCTTGCACTTCATTCCTGAAGGCAGGACAGGCGTGATGTTACGTTATGTTGAGTGCAATTATTTTTCATAAAAATTAGGGTTACGTATTGCATCCGCCCCGAATCAGAGAAATTTCATTTCCAAAGTAGACACTTTTTTACCATTTGGGAAATCATCCTATGACTTCTCCCGCTCTGCGTGGGGCAGGACGGCGTGTCAGACTTTCACTTACTAAAACCCACCCCTGCTCCTTCGGTTGCTTGTACCAGGGCCGCGGTGACTCTCTTTCAAATTATCCGCGACCAAGTAGCCGTAGTACCTACTTCTTGTAGGGAAGCTTACGCCCTACATCCGAACTCTAGCCGTCATATTTTCAATTCGGATAGAACTCGGAATTCAAATTACGGACTCGGATGTAATGTCCGGTGTAATGTGTACGCCCTTAGTCCTAACTAAATACCTGAAAAGAGTTTAGGTGTAGGAATAAATCGTCGGTCATAAACAAATCCTTTAGGGATGTTGCTTCACATAAACGGAGTCAGGAAAAACTTATCAATTTTGGGTTTTGGACGAGCCTAATTAGGCAGCATTCGTCAACCGGTTGCTATGTCAAAATTTAATAAAATTAGATTAGTGTAAAACTCGATTATTCGTAATGTGTTAGGGACCATTCTGTATCGGCCACGGTCCAGTCTTCCTGTCACATTTCCTGTGTATTCGATAACGAATTGTGTTCGTTGCTGAATTAGTGAGGGGAAAAAACGGGATTTCATCTTTGCCGACTAGTTTTTCGGGATTTCTCTTGTGCTGATTAGTGTTGATATTGATAGAGGATTTTCAGATTGCGTGGCCTTTTCGCATTATATCATGGTTCACTAATTCGATCTTACTTAGGTAGGTACAGTAAGGAAATTTAATTGTTACGCAGTTTGTGTTTGTCTGCTTGTGAATATCGCAACTTCCTAAAATATTTATTATTGGCAATTAGCAAACATACCATATTAACTCATTCTTCTTCAATTAAATTGTCACTATAAAAATGCTTCCTATTTAAACAAAGAAACCAAAGACGTCTTGGTTGTTTCAACCCCCATTGTACAAAGAGTAACTGAAATAACGCAATTGCATACAATTGAGTACAATGAGCCCTTTTGAATTTCTCCTTTTCGGTTTTCATTTAGATTTAGTTTTTCCAAAAACTAAATCAAGCACAAATTCCCTCTTTCTTTTGACAGACTAGGTAGGTCAGAGAATTATGACGGGACGATCCCGTCATAATTCTCTGACCTTACCCCACAAATAGGCATTAGAAAATTCCCGGACTTTTGCCCAGGATTGTTGACACATCACTACGGCCACCATTTTTGTTTAACGTTAGTCACTTGTCGTCTAACAGTAGTAGTCATGAAATACGTTAATTAATAAACACGCGGCTTTCCTTGTAGATAAAATTTAGTTTATTAACAACGGTCAGCGGGAAAAATAGTTAATTGTGAACCATTGTTTTAAACAGCAGTGTCGTCTGTAACTCCTGCTTGTCACGCAACGACGATTTGTCACGGGTAAGTTAAACTGACAATTTAAAAATTATTTTAATTTAAATCATCCATGAAATATTGGATAGCGTTGTCTTTTAGTGTATTTATAATCATATGTTGTGTATTAACACCAACAACTAACAAAATAATAACTAATTGATTATGTTAATTTAGTTAAAAAGTATCGAAACATTTTTTTGTTATCAACGTTGGGCTCGGTCATAAATATGGCAAAACACATCTAGATGTTTTAAAATTTAAATAACGGTCGAGAGTTCGTGACTTTGGTTTATGATTACCTGGAATATAGATTTGAATGTTTTTCTTAAGTGCTTCTTAATTTACTCGTAATTAGTACCATTGTAGGTAGCGTTATGTAGGTGTTTTATAGATGCATATCTTGCTAACCCTTCTCGGAATACGAGCGTGATGATAATTATGTATACGAGTATGTAGGTCTATCCGTGCTTTATTAGTTTCTTGAAGATCTATTTATATGTAGCCTCAGTCTTCATGTAAAGCAAGTCAACATGTTTAGCTCGTAACTAACGTTTTCAATTCAAAATCGTCCGTTAATTCAAATCACAACTCTCATTCTTTGGCAGTCGTATCGTCGTAGACAATAAGATCTTGTGTGTCAAACTCACAGACTAAATCTAACTAGATAACGCAAGTCCCTCACACACAATTTAAAAACAAATTTACTTACCAATGAAAGAAAACATTTCCAATGCCTCGGCCAACTTTTTCTATACAGTCTTTACAGCTCAATATGGCATAAAAAGGCATTTTTCTAGATTTCGGTGGATTTGCGGTGCCGATAATGCTAAATAAAAATCTCAGATTACGATCATTGATCGTAATTTTACTCTGTGTTTTGGCACGCGAAGTACATACAATCGTGTCATCTAGTTAGATTTATATCTGTATTCAAACTGCTAATGTAATTTGACGGTACATCGGTATCTCTAGTTTTCTATTATGGTATTACTGGAACATCGTCAAATTTGTGAAGAAACATGGAAATCCCTTCAAATTTATGGGGAAACAAGAAGATTTCGTCAAACCTATGAAGGAAAAAGAAGATCTCGTCAAAACTCTTGTCGGTTGCGGCTCATCGTATGGCAGTTTGCTGTGTTTTATTGCCAGCTGCCTAGCGAAGGGCAACAAATGACTGAGTTGATCAACGGTTCGTCGACAGCAGAAAAAAGAGAAATGAAGAATCGGAATTTACGAGAGAATATCTTTTTAGAATTAAGGTGTTTAGTTTTAACTTGCTGAATTGTGTATTAGAAGTTATGGGACCTTACCATGACGTGTCAAACTTATCATGGTTTCACTTTGGGAGAGAAACGCAGCTATACAAGACAAATAGCTCTGTCCCTTCTTCACAATCGAACCATGACAGTTTCGACACGTCATGTTAAGGCCCCAGAACGTGTCAGATCATACTGTAATTTAATGCAAAAACTTTTATTATGCGTACAGCTAAGGAGTGGAATTCCCGGGCGGAGTCTGTGTTTCCCGATAGCTACAATCTAGGGGTCCTTTAAGTCAAGAGTGAATAGGTTACTTCTAGGCTTTTTTTTTTATTTGGTTGGTAAATCATCCAATGACTTCTCCCGCTCTGGGTGAAACGGGAGGGCGTGTCAGACTTTTACTGACTAAAACCCACCCGTGTTCCTTCAGTTGCTTGTGCCAGGGCCGCGGTAACTCTATTTCAAATTTATCCGCGACCCAGACAGGAGGTTACTTCTAGGCTAGCGTGCTTTACCGTCGACCACATCATCGCTTACCATCAGGTGAGACAGTGGTCAAGCGTGAGCCTATAAATAAAAAGTAATGCCAAAATTTGACAGGTATTGATGCAGGTTAGAGTCTGACGAAGACTTAACTTAACATTCTTAATTAAAAAATCGGGAGTAATACAAAAAATCTCGACAAAAACTGAAAAATAGCTTTTTTGTGATAGGTATTTTTTTTTGCCAAATCTAGGTAATAAGTTTGAGGCTAAGGAAAAAAATTATGTTAATCTTGACTATAGTTTGAGTACTTGGTAGTTTCCGAAACACGTTTTAGACAGGAGATCTCAATGTAAAAAAAAATATCGAATACGTGTGTATAACAATGTTAGATGAGAATATTTTCTTGTTTCATAGAGCGTGATTTTTCAGTAGTCGGGTTTTAGTTTTTGAACATATTTTTATTTAAAGTATTTTGGGGTTTTAGCACTTGATTTGGAAATTTACAAAAATGTTTGTTCTTGTCTTCGGGCCCCCAAGAGGGTGCCATAATCAAATCAATGTGACGTCACATTGCGTATAACCAGCGGACAAACAAGACGCATCCAACGATACCTCATTTGTTAAATTATGATAAATGGTTTAGAAGTAATGGGGGAACAGAAGAAAATACATACATACACACATACCGGTTAAAAACATAACCGATTTGGTGACGATATGTTACTGTAAAGGGCCAAACTACGGTAAAACTTAGGATTTACCAAGATGCTGGTAAAAGTCCAAAATGATCTATGATACTCGTTAGTTTAGGGCTTTTACCAGCAATCACACGGTAAATCTCAGGATTTATAAAAATAAATAATGTCTATGACACACTATGATACCAAATTATGAGAATAATTAAGGACTAATTGATTAACTTCACCTTAGAATTACATATTTAAATTATTTATAGCCTTGGAACATTTGACATAGTTCGGGCTATTCAATTAACAGATATACCAAATCACTAAAAAAGCTCTTGTGCCTCACACTCTTCTAAGCATTGATCCACTAGTATCATATTCACATCCCTACTATCCACCACGATTTATTTATTTATTTATCACAATTACTCTCTGCACTAACAGTTTGACCCAACACCTGCAGAGAGCCAACAATTTCACTATTACATAATAATATGATTATAACATAAATTAGAATAATAAGTAATAACACAGTAACAACATAATAATCATATCAACAAAACAAATAATCAACTAACAAATAATAAAATAGTAACAACATAATAATCAACAAAACAGATATTCAAATTACAATTACAATAATTTTAATTCATTTTATTTTATTTTAAAACAAAAATAAAATTAAAGTAATTCGACAATAAATTAATAATAATTCGATAAAACGCATAATTTTATAACAATATTATAACAATAAGATAGTATCATAATTTAATAATAAGAAACAAACAACGGATCTATGTACTAAAACATTCTTTACACTCCTTACGATATTATCAATATAAGTACATAATACTATACTACTTCGTATTTTCATTACTTTATTAAATAGGTACATATATTTATTTAGATACCGTTGAAACGAGGTTAAATTCTTTAATTTTGAAATTTAAATTGCCATAACTTTTTCGATTATATTTTGAAATATATGAAAAAAATGCAGTGTTGGCGACTTTAGTATTTTATTTATATCAAGTAAAAAAACCATAGTTTGGGAGAAAAAAAAAACGAGCCTTCGAACGTTAAAATAAAAATGGGCTTACTTTAATATCCCATTGTTTTTCATTGCAAAGTAACCCAATTTTACAATATAATTTTAATGCAGTCACACTGTACAATTTAAATCTGGAATCGAATCTTGGAACTCACGTTTAACAGCAGCGCTTGAGATCACTAGACCAACGAGTGGAAACTACCGTAAAAAAATAAGAAATTTTAAAAGTTTAGATAGGTGTGTGTGTGGATGTATGGTTGTTACTCAATCACGCTAGAACAGCTGAACGGATCTGGATGAAATTTGGTACAAACATAGGTTATATTTTGGAATAGCACACAGGCTACTTTTCATCCCGGTATAATGTTCCCTTGGGATACGAAAACATTTTTTACGCGGGCGAAGCTAGTTTATAATAAATCTCGCGTAATCATAAATTTTCGATAAATTGCGAATAAACATTTAAAACAATGAAACGCATCAAAATTTGATAAGTGTGTAACTAATCCGTGATGAAAATTAATAATTGTGTACGGACAAGAACTGACGAACGACCAGCCCATTATACAGGGTTACAGGAAAAGTCGACCTAGATCCGTTAAGGGCGTGTAGTACACATCATTTCAGAATGATTTCACTATGGAACCCCCCGTACTAAACTTTACCGTTTTCGAGATTTTCGAGTTTTAATTTTTTTTATGAAAATGCCCAATTTTTCGGCTTTTGAATAGAATATTTAAAAAAAAAAACAAAAAAAAAACAAAAAAAAATTTCATGTAAAAAACCAAAAAAATAATCATAAGAGTCAAAAAAATTCAAAATATTCAATTCAATAGCCGAAAAATTGGGCTTCAGAAATGATGTGTCGGCTGGCTGACTCAAACTGATCATGAAATGAATCATGAAGATCATGAAATTCTTTAGCACACTCCCCGAAATGCAACCGATAAAAAACCGACAAGCTGGCAACTCGGCGACGATGTTCAAGGCTCTGGAGCTTTGACTCAACCAGAGCCTCCTTGCCGATGAGCCTCTTGACCCATTTTCCATCCAATCTAGTGCATGAAGCTGGTATTTGGCAAATACGTTCCAGAGATGAGAACAGTACTCCATGCAAGATCGAACTTGCGCTTGACACAACTTAAGCAGCTGTTCTGGCGTGGCGAGTACTTTCTCACCTTCGCAAGGATCCCCAACTTTTTGGCAGCCAGTTGAGCCTTTGCCTCAATGTATGGGCAAAAATTGAGTGTCGATGTCAACGTTACACCAAGAAGTTCAAGATGGTCCGTTATCCGCATAGTTACGGCTCGGAAAGATGGACATTTAAACATATAAGTGTTATAAATATTTTTGAAATCAGCTCTTAAAACCCTTTATTGGGATACCCCACACGATGGGCATGGAAGAAATAAAAGCCGCCATTTTTAAATTTGCAATTTTAATTATTAAAATTATTATTTCGATGTTTTCATTTTGATAATTATTTCGATTGACGTAAGAGTCATCAAAATCGCCCAACGCTTTTGGTCTCTAGATCGCCGCATAGGAACAAACATACATACATACATACATAGATTGATAAACACATTAACCTCCTTCGGCAGTCGGGTAAAGAATCCTTACTAATATTATAAATGTGAATGTAAGTTTGTTTGTTACGCTTTCACGCAAAAACTACTGAACCGATCATCATGAAACTTTGTACATATATTCTTGGAGGTATTAGAAGTATTATAGAATACTTTTTTTTTTTGAATGGCTTCACTGCGGGCGAAGCCGCGGGTAAAAGCTAGTAATAGAATTTAGAGGCAATCAAATGGTCCATTGTATATAAGTAGATAAATAGCGTATATAAAGTAAATAAGTGGAGCAAAATCCTATTTTTTTATTAAGTTAATTAAAATACAATCTTCGGGGGTTTTTGTAAACTTCTCGACCACTCTATTATGAAAATCTTGTAAGTTTTTCATAATAGAGTGGTCTATTTTGCCCCATTATGCTTTTTAGCCAGATTTTTAGTCTCCTGAGGCTGATAAACCGACAAAAAAATATATCCGACGCGTCGGTACGTCGTAGATATTTTTTTTTCTTTTACAGGTATTTTTCGCAGATATTTATTCTTCGAATCAATGAACTTTGTTAGTAGAACGGCTCTTACTAGAATTTCCCATGTCACGGAGAACGCTACCAAGGAATTCTAAAAAGAAGACTTTTAGGAAGAGATTCTAGAGATTAATCTGAATTGTTAATTAATTATTTCGGGAAGATTCATTTAAAGATTTTTTAATATCGTAGTGCCTTTTGACAGGCTTAAAAGAATTGTGTCTAAGATTTACGCAAAGTTTTTTTTTTTGTTTTATTGAGAGTTAATAAATTAAAAAGACATTAGCGACATAATTATAGTTTTTTTTGTAACTCAACGGAATTATTATTTTAATTTTCAATAGTTAATGCTAGTCTATGAACTAGATAAATATTCTCTACTTTTCAGTAAATTCTTAAAAATAGGTGAAAGGTCGTAGGTTGAACCTGGATGAGGCTGGCTCAAGAACGTTTGAAACAAGATTGGTACAAGAAAAGGGAGGTTATTATTATTTATGCTCGGCAGTAAAGTTATCATATTTATCATTTTCTTTCTTTCTTGCAGTAAGCGATATCAGGTTGTGAATAGGGTTAACAACTACCATCCGTCCGGCAATGTCCGCACATTTGGCCTTCTGTCCGGACTTTGTCCGGCCTTCCATTTTGTACGAATTTTTCGCTTGGATGGCAACATTTTGTTTTGTTCATACGACCACGGCTATCCTAGAATACTTTCTTGTTTTAGTTTTGAGAGTCCGATTTTTTGTATTCGGGTTATAGTTTTTTGACTTATTTATTTTATAACTGAAACGTCAAGTTTTTTTAACGTCTGGCTTTTGTGAGGTCTTGTAAATTATTGAAACGGTAACCCTAGCTATGCATGATGAAAATCTTCTTATAATCCATTGATATCTAGACGTACTTACTGATACATATAGATATCTTATGGCTACCGAGTACCGAATTACTGAGCTGAGAAAATCCCTAAATTTGGTGTCCAAGGCGTGAAACATTTTGAGCTGACAACTAAGTGGCGACTTTATCCAGAATTAATATTACAGTGTAAATGATTTGTTATCATTCCGTACGTTACATTTTAACGAGTAGTATGAAATGACGTGAACGATAAATATATGACGTTATCAGAATAACTGTAGCAACGCACTACCGATAAGTTATTAACTGTTAGAAAAACTGCGTTTTATCATCATGATATTATGGCTGCGACACAGTCTCACTAATGCAGCCATTTCCGTACACAATTAATGTAAGTGTATACATGTTTTTGTTCCAAATAAATAAATAAATAAATATTAGACGGCATAATAATGCGCGATAACTGAGTTTCTCTCTGTCTGACCCTTGTTAGACAGAAATTTTCGATATATATTCTTATACGAAATAATAAGATTGTAAATTGCTGCCGGCAGCAGATACATAGTGATACCCTAAATACCTATGGACTGCTAGTACAACAATATGTTTTAATAATTTATACAATACCTTTAATAAAAAATTACGCTTTCTTTGTACTTAGATCTGGCTGAAGCTTTCGATATGATCCCCATCGTAACGTTACTGTCTAGTCTATGTCACTATTATCTAAAATAGTAAATATTTAGCATTACATTAACATTGATGTTTAAGTAGTGGATAGTTTAAGATATTCGTTTAAGGTTTTAACTCTGTCCAATCTTTTGTATAACGTGAGCAGGTGGGTATGCCACAAGGCTCTATTTTAGGTCCATTCCTAATATATTAGATTTGGTCATAACATGTAAAGTTATTAAAAACAGGAAACTTGTTTGGTACCTTTCCTTGATATTACGATAAGGTTAAGCCAGAAATTATGCGTAAATAAATGAGAGAAAAGCAGCTGATATTATTCTGTAGGTACTGCGTCAGCGCCAAAAAATGATAGGAAACCTACTGATAAGTAAAAAATTGTGCTTTCAATAGTTCATTCACATCAATATCTTAAATATTACCGTTATATTTAAATAAGTATTAATAGCCACAAAACATAGAATACCTAGACTTTAGAACAAGTGACTGACCTCTAAATATGCGATACAGTTGACTATGACACCAGATGACATTACATAAATTTGTCTTAAAATTCCGGATTACATAAAATATATTCAGTATAAACTGGTTATATTAAATAATATATAGTACCTATATTATGTGACAAGGAAATACGGTATTTTCTAAGTAGTTCTTTCTGTTCGAGCCATGAATAGACATCAATCTTCGGAGCAAATTGGTTTTATTTCGATTGGCGTTCAAATTGAAACAAGTTGTTAGGAACTTGTAAAAAAGCTTTTTTACAAAAAATACTACCGACTTCCAAATGAAAAAACTACAAAGTGAAAAATAACTTTATTTTTGGAAGTCGGTGTCTTTCGTAGGTGCCATTTTTTTGCGTTACGGACACCGACTTCCAAAAATAAAGTTATTTTTCACTTTATAGTTTTCTCATTTGGAAGTCAGTAGTATTTTTTTGTAAAAAAGCTTTTTATTTTTCACTTTTTAGTTGTACCTACCTAATAGACAAGTTGTTTAGTAAGTTACCTTAACGCCAGAATAGATTAGCCGAATATCATGAAACTCTGCGTGGGGTACGCGTCAAGAGCGTACTGGCGTGATGTTATGTTATGAAATGATATGCGATTGCAGCAATCCCGAGAGATTTCCCGTTATTTATTGAAGAGTTCTGTTGTATATTTTCGAAGTTCTTCATCAAATCTTCACCAAACTAAAATGGGACCAATATCGAAATATACTCTTTCGTACAGAAAAAGAATTTTCAAAATCGGTCCACAATTGACGGAGATATCGGTGAACATACATAAAAAAAAAACATTCATGAAGTCGAACATAGAACCTCCTCCTTTTTGGTAAGTCGGTTAAAAATAGGTGATGTGCATTGAACTTACATAGACTTTATTTTTTTACGTGTTTTTCCTGTTGACGCTATTTCAATATGAAGGCAAAGAGGTACCTTTGTACTACCTCCTGACCAAATTGAAGTCTTATACCCACATATTCAACCATTTCATTATATTCCTTTTATGTACCTACCCATCTGTCACCCTACAATATTTGCTGCCAAAATCTTGAGTTTATAATACTTACCTACATAAATCTCTTGAAATTATAAACTAAAATTTACAGAGCAATTGTGATCGAACATACACTGACGACCGACCAGCCCATAATTATAATGATCATAATTTCAGACAAAAGACCTCCACATGATATCTGTAGGCATTCTCCGAAACGAAACCAAATTCCTTAAACATAAATTATATTGTAGGTACCATATTCAGTGTTATCGTTATCTCAACTAACTGCCAACGCAACGTGATCATTAGCTACGTGCTCTATTTTCCTGGAAACTTCAGCATTTGCAACTACGTTTCATGTATTTACTTGACAGGCTACAGCCCTATTAAACATTACATTATTTAGTTACTAAGTATTCCTCTAAATTAAGACAATATAAAATGTTAGAATTGATGCTAATTAGACCTAAAACAATTAAATTGGGAATCCCCCCTCTTGGTATAATTTTTATAGGCATAATGTTGTTTGGTAAAACGTTTTCGCATAACTTTTATCAGCATAATAATACTGCGGCTTAATAATATTTTGGCATAATGCTTAGGTTAGGTCATTTGGTCCATAATTTGGAGTTGCATAAATATTTTAAGCGTAATATTAATTCGTCATAATAATTTTATGGATACATAATTGAACGCCGAAAATTAAAATACCTACGGGTAAAATATCAATTTTCAAAATATCGAAAATTTTATTATCGGTCCAGGCATTTCAGAGATTAGCCGGAACAAACCGACAGACAAACAAAAATTAAAAAAAAATGTTATTTTGGTGTATGAACCGTATATATATTCATATACATGTATTAAAACCGGTTATTTCAATATTACAAACAGACACTCCAATTTTATTTATATGTATGGTGTATGAACCGTATATCTATATGTATTCATACATGTAGTAAAAAACGGTTATTTCAATATTACAAACAGACACTCCAATTTTATTTATATGTATGGTTGTATAGATTTGAATCGATTGAAAAATAATCCTAAGCCTAAAATGTCTTTTTAATATATTTGATATAAGGACTCAAATTAATTAGGTTAAGGTGCGGCGGGGTGGACTGTATGTATCCTTAAATAATAGCCCAACAGAGCCGCGGGCGGCAGCAAGTATACCTACTTTCATAGTTTATAGAGGTTCATAAGAGAGTTAATACGGAAAACGGACAATGGCCGCTATTGTCAAGCTAAAACGTACTATATTACCATGACCGGTTTCCATTTCATATCAGCCAGTCAGTAAATAATATATTCGAAAATTGGCTAGCAAGTTCAAGGCGAGGCATCTTGTCATAGCCTGTGCGTTGTAAACGAGCACCCGGTTCAATGTCAAGTTCATCCAGCAAGGACAACAGGGGCGTTAATACATGTCGGTGCGTCGGTGCGGTTCTCCACAACGCTTTGGAAATTAATACACTTTACAATAAACTAGCCCCTGCCCGCGGCTTCGCATATACCAGGAAAACGTGGCTCAAGAAGGATAATGTTGATGATATAGCACCGTAGTCCGTGCAAAATGGTAAAAACCGTATGGTACGATTTCGTCTGTTTGTCATAGCTAGCATATCCATATTAATATCATAAATGCGAAACATCTGTTCGTTTGTTACCTTTTAGCAGCTGAACGGATATAGATGAAATTTGGCACACAGGCAGACCATGAAGCGGGATAGCGATGATACGGAGTATTTTTTATCCTGATAATTTCCGACCAGCACGCGGGCTAAGATGCTTGCAGAAGCTACACTATAATAGTATTAAATGACGCTCTGTCATATTTACCTACACTATAAATCCATTTTAAAATCGACAAAGCGACCCAATGTCGACACAAATGGAAAACTTCAATGTAATTACTTACTCATGCACTTCGGGCAAGTGAATCTCGAAAGCTTATTTACAATTATGCTGGTATTATATTATCTGTGTTTACAATGCAAAATGAACAAATAAATTTGGTTCCTACCGCTTACAAGATAAAGCTAGTGCCGAAAAAGCTTTCTTCTTTTTCAAAGTCAAAGTCTAGTTTTTATTAGTGTGATTTTTGGTGATACAGTAGGCCTTAGTTAGGTAAGCGTAACTCAAAAAACTACTCATTAGTGTAAACACTATTTAAAAATATAAGAATTTAAAATCGATATTACATACAAATTAACAAAAATTACAATATTTAGAATACAAACAATTTTTATAATAAATATTTAGAATACAACTAATTATATTATAATAAATATTCACAATTAATAAGTAAAATTTTTGAATTTTCAGGTTGAATACATAATTATCATTTAGTTTATTAAATTATGTCAAGAAGAAATTCGTCAATATCCATTTTTCAATTAAAAAATATTTAGTCCCCATTTAAATTGTGTCAAGTTTAAATCTTTATTGTCATTTGGTATTTTATAGAATATTTTCGGAGCCATGCAGAGGATGCTTTTGTTTTTGAGGCTCTTAGACATAATTCGCGACGATATTCTTGTCATGTCGATCTATAGCATTGCTTTGACCCTTTTTCAAACAGTTCACTATTTTTCTTGACAAACAATGCGGTCTCGTGTATATATACAGGGTTACAGGAAAAGTCGACCTAGATCCGTTAAGGGTGTGTACACATCATTTCTGAATGATTTCACTATGGAACCCCCCGTCCTAAACTTAACCGTTTTCGAGATTTTCGAGTTTTAATTTTTTTTATGAAAATGCCCAATTTTTCGGCTATTGAATTGAATATTTTCAATTTTTTTGACTCTTATGATTATTTTTTTGGTTTTTTACATGAAAATTTTTTTTGTTTTTTTTTTTGGCTTTTTTCAAAATATTCAATTCAATAGCCGAAAAATTGGGCATTTTCATAAAAAAAATTAAAACTCGAAAACGGTTAAGTTTAGGATTCCATAGTGAAATCATTCAGAAATGATGACGCACGCCCTTAACGGATCTAGGTCGACTTTTCCTGTAACCCTGTATATATAAGAGATTTAATCGATCTAATGCATTTCTTTTGTGCTTTAAAAATGTTATATTTCTGCAGGATTTTTCCAAAAAATTACTCCGTAAAATAATATGGAATCTACGTATAATACGCAGCTACAACAGCTGCCTGATTTACAATTTTCTTAAGTTTATATACCTAGAACAAAAGCGAACCTACGTCATTTTGTTATAAGAATTGATGTATGTTGTTTCTAAATCAGTTTAGAGTACTTTAGAGTAAATTTTGAAGTCTAGAAATTTTATACTTCTTCAATTCTGTTATCGTCAAAAGTTATATTTAAGTCAGGAGTGATCAATCTTTGTCGAAACTGCAAAATTATAGTATTATTTAAATTTAACTTCAAATAAATATGTTCTAGCCAGTTAAGTTTCCATATTTATTATTTCTTACAGCAACGGGCTGTCATCAGCAAAAAACCATAGGCAAAGCGTCGTGTATTTATGTAAGCTAAAAACAACTGCAGACGCAATACTCTGCCACGTTGTACACCAAAAGTTATTTTACGTTTTCCTGAAATATGAGTTTATTTTTATCCTTTTTGGAAATCCGTCTAATTTCCGTACACTGCGTTCTATTGCCTAAATAAGACTGTTTATGAGAAAGTGCATTGAAGTGTATTTCCATATGCATTAAGTTTCTGCAGTAGCATATTATGATCAATTAAATCGAATGCTTTCATCATGACCATAAATATAGCGCTAATAGGAATTCTTTCATTAATATCTGTAATTATTATATTAAGAAAATCATAGATAGCGATATTTATGTTTTTTTTTTTTCTGAAGCTCTTCCTTTTTAAGGTAGGTAGTAGTCCTTTCTAAACTCGATTTTAAGACCCAATTGTGTACAGTTTACCTACAGCGTATCTTGATATATATCGGTCACATAATGCGAAGGGGAGATAGAAAAGAACTGACAATTGTTGGCAATACCTACCGAAGGAAAGAGAGCACGAGGTCAATCGCCAATACGATGGTTTGACCAAGTGAAAGAAGCTACGTCCTCAAGCAAATTCTGCAGATGGTGATGGCAACTCTCTACCGGAGTCGATGGAGGTAGTTTGTTCATTTAAAGAGGTCCAAAGACCATTATCCTTAGTAATTAATGACCGATTGAAGAAGAAGAAGGTAATAATATTAAGGTGTTTGACGAATACATCCGAACTGTAGAAGTAGTAATTACTAGTAAACAGAGTACAGCCGTTACAATATTTAAAAACAGTTTAAGTGTAGGAAATCAGTTATCTGCCTAACCTACGAGACCGGTATACTCGGTTCTATGACTCCGATCCTAGTCGCCAGATATAAGCTTTTTATTGCTAACTTCATTTTTGCTACTATATAGTAGTATCTATGCAGAGGTTCCAAAAATTCCTTTATATCTGGACTAATATGTCAAGGTATCTGACGACTATCCAACTTGTTTGCTGAAATGCAAAGACAAATACTGTATAGTAGATTTTAAGTATAAAACTCGTCAAAAAGAACATCCCACCCATACGCACTAACCGTTTTGGGAATATTTTCGTTGTGCGCACAGCTAAGGAATGGAATTCCCTGCCGGCGTCTGTGTTTCCTGATAGCTACAATCGGGGGTCTTTAAGTCCAGAGTGAGTGAAGGTTACTTTTAGGCGTAACCGTGCTTCACTGTCGACAAACAAGTGAGCTAGTGATGGAACGCGAGCCTATCAGCAATAAAAATAAAATACGTAGGTATAATACTAACAACGGATCTATGTCTCTGAATTGGCTGCAAGACCCTGCGCAGTATCTATATTCGTGTCAATGTTGAATGTGAAGATAGCATTGTATAACTGTCTCTTTCACTCACTTCCGTTTTTCGCATGGTCCTATCTCGCTTACTCTTTGCAGTATACTCGATGACCAACTGTTTCTTGCGCAATGGTTGGCAGAGCCAACTTCAGAGACACAAAGATCCGTTGTGACTATTATATAAGCATAGAACAGATGTAAAACACTCAATTTATTTGACTTACTTTAGCGAGATGGTCCAGTAGACCAAAAGAAAAGAGTAATTTCTATTGTCGCTGTCGTGACACCGGTCGACGGCGTTTTCCGGAAGACTTGCTTCGTCTTTTCGATTCTTCGCTAATATTTTGGATAGGTGGGCATGCAGGCACAGGAAAACTAGGGTGGGCTTCCACGGGTACCAGCCATCTTTTGAACAAGACCATAATCATCAGCACCAGTAGAGTAACCAAGGGTATTAATAATGGACATTCCATAGACAGAATGATCTGAAGGAGGTCCACTGCAACTCCAAGGTTTTCGTTGGACTTTGTTACGGTAGGATTTACAGACGGTTTCGTAAGAAGATTCATAAAGGGTTTCATGTTTGACGCCAGTTGCTTCTTACTCATGACGAATGTGAATTATAAGGCACTGTATTTATCACACCATTTTCAATGCTGTTTTATTGGTATTTTTTATATTTTTGGTTACATAATATGTAGGAAGTAATGGTCTTTCTGAATATTGTAGATGGTTTTGTTCAGAATTCGACTATTAGATCTTCTGACATTTTCGAAATTTTTGTTTGTTAGATATCTGTCATCCCCTTTTTTCTACAAAGTACCAAAACCACAGAATATTATTTACCAAAACGAGACCAAAACACAATCCAGAAAGTCTATACTCTATGGTTTACCAGATTTCAGATCAACTACTAAGAAGTTTCCAACACTCTTATTCACATTTTCTATTACATTAGAAGAAAATTCCTGATCTATATATTGATTCACACGTATGTTTAAAATTAAACATAACTCTGCTGCAAGGTAGTTATTATTTATTTATTTAATGTCCTGTGTCCCCTGGATGAGGCAAAGGGCGTCCACAGTAACTGTAGTCCTCCATCTCGAGCTTCACGCTTCACCTCGGTCCACGTCATACCGATGCTCGTCGCTTCTGCAAACACGGTGCGACGCCAAGGTTGACGGGGACGGCCACGCTTTCTTTTGCCTGGGGAATTCCAATCCAGCGTTTGCTTCGGTATATGATCAGAATCCCTTCGCAGCGTGTGGTCAATCCAACTCCATTTGCGACGCTTGATCTGGCGGTCCATCGGGCTCCCGTGGCATTTCTCCAACAGCTCTACGTTGGTGATGGTCTCGGGCCAGTAAATTCCGAGTATGCAACGAAGACAGTGGTTGACGACAACTTGGATCTGGCGTGACATTCCAAGTTTCGCACCCGTAAAGCAGCACGGATTTGACCCGAAGATTTTGCGTTTTCTTCGGGTCATGCATTTTCCGCGATCGTCAAACCGGTCTCAGCTGCGCGAAGGTCTCAGCACGTGCTTAAGGGATCCGTGACGCGATGTCCTCTTCACTACCGCCAGCGTCTGACACGACGCTCCCGAGGTAAGTAAACTTGTGGACCCGTGCCACTGCCTTTGTGCCAATCAGCAACGTTGAAGACACGCAAACTTCACACCAGATCTCATCTCTTGGGTCTTCCGGCAGGCTTATTACGTATCTTTTGCAAAAGCAAAACGATAGCGATTTTTGCGCAATAATTGCTCTTCCATACAGAAAGAGTTGTTGGCGGTTTTTTTTTTAAATAAGTGCTTTTGACAAACAGTGACCGATTAGCAAACGATTGTGTAGGACCTACCATACTTACACTGCAGGTAATTTCGACGTTTGAAAGCGTTTCATCGCTATCGTTTTGCTCTTGCAAAAGATACTTGATAAGCCTGCGGATGTTTATTTTTAGTCCCGCTTCTGCCGCTTCCTGACTTAAATCTTTCAATTTTGCTTGCATGTCAGCGTTGGTATGACTCAGCAGGCATAGGTAATCGGCGTTATCCAAGTCCTCTAAGATGTTGGATAATCCCCACTCTATACCGCGACGCTATGTTGTCGAAATTGAGAAGCAAAATCCCATCAAGAACGTCTAAAAAGAGGAGTGGTGAAAGGAGACAGCCTTGGCGGACACCTGCATGTACTGCTATATCATACGAGATGAGGCCGTCGTGAGTTACTTTACAGGAATAATTCTAGTACTCTCCAAGGGACGGACAATTTTCGGTGGTACTCCGATGGCCCAGTAGGCGGGACCAGATGCTGGACCACTTCAGAATGTCAAATGCCTTTTCGAAATCGACAAAGGTGAGATAGATCTCTCTCTGCCATTCTGATGCCTGTTCATGCACAAATACAGTAGTAGCTAGGCAGTAGTAAATCTCATATTAAAACAGTAATGCCATGCGCATCGAGAAGCCTGGAGCCAGAATGGCCATCTTATATGACTCCAACTATCCTACCTATAGCTAAAAACATGAAAATGAAATGGTCGTTTGCGCCCGAGATGCAGCCAGTAACTTTGCTATAGATATCGGACGCCTGGCGCGGGGCTACGGAACTGAGATTTTTATAAACGTGATATGCCTCGTGGGTCTCGCGGTCGCTAGTGCGAATGCTGACTGCGGGTCCATTTTTTTTTTTTTTGTTTCTAATCGTCCATTGACTTCTCCCGCTCTGGGTGAAGCGGAAGGGCGTGTCAAACTTTTACTGACTAAAACCCACCAGTGTTCCTTCAGTTGCTTGTGCCAGGGCCGCGGTAACTCTTTTTCAAATTTATCCGCGACCCAGACAGGTGACTGTGGGTCCTAGGTTCGATGCCCAGGTCGGGCAAAGAAGTATTGTTTGTGTAACTGCACCTTCTTGGCTAATGTCCTTTGGGATTTGCCACAATAGCCAAACCGATTATAAACCTCACTCATTCCATTGCAGCAGTTGTGGACATGCTGTCTGACAGGCAAACCTAGCGAGTGGTATTCTATTGGTTTATCCTGTGGCCACCTAATCGCGTCCGCTTTTCACCTTTCTCGCACCTTTACCGTAGGTAGATAGATCTACATGTATCGTTATGTTTTTTTGAATTTTATTTTATTTTTTTGTTTTTCTTGCAAAAACAAGAATATTTACTTTTTAAAGTATCATATTATTATATTTTAATTATTGTGATTGTGAAGATCATTATTTTTTTTATTTTTCTCAGTTAGTTTTTAATCATGGTTTGACAGTTTGAGTAATTTATGCGGCCTACCCGAATGTCCTTTCTTCGGTATTTTTTGTCGAATCGTTGAGCTCCTTAAATTCTGAGTTGAGCTGCACGGTTATTGCAAATGCGTGCACTGACTGGACATGTCCACACAATCTGGCTGATTTTTTCCTCAAAATACCATTTCAGACATCAATATGCACGGTCTTCACGTTCTAACCAAGATTTTGTCTGGACTTTAAAAGAAACTGCGATGGCGATATGACCTTGAGTTTGTTTCGGCATTTCTTCTCAGAGTAGTCAGATAGGAAACGCCGACCTCATCTAGTTTTAAAATATGATCGATATGTAAAAGTGTTTGTACAAACCAACTTAAAGAAATGAAATCATTTATGATTTATGTAGATCCATATATACAAACCTGTGAAATAAATAGAATACATTTTTTAAAACAAGCTTTTCGTAAATGTTTCAATTGTATCGTGCATTGTCATCCAAACCAAAAGTATATGCAAAATTTCAGCTCGATCGGTTGGGAATACTTGTTTTGGAATCCAGTTGCAAGATTTCACCCATATATACTAACTAATTAACAAGTTAAGTTAAATAAAAGCTTGTAAAAATAATTATAAGTAGACACCGTTATTTATTGTCTTAAGAATATTTTAACTAACAACTTTAGGTAAATTTAACTCATCAAGTGCTGACATTGAAAACGAAATTACAATTTTAATGATTGCGTCGATATAGTTAACAGCGACGATTGCGTATCCAGGAAGAATATTTGAACATGTACCAAATGACCAAGGACAGTATCCCTAGTACTAATGCATAAATTTCGGTTTCCAAACTCCAATTTTTTAAACCACCCTCGTTTATGGAGTTTGTATTGCGTAGGGAGCTGGGGCTAGAGACCTCTTTGACACGGGCCTTGTTTTTAATATAGCAAGGAGCTCCTTTAGCGATATGAGGAGCTCGTTTAGCGACGGCCCTCCCGTAGTCAGAGACTATTGCGTATTGAGGACATCTTAGTAGAGCATTCTGTAGAGCACAGATTAAATAATTCGTCTCTTTAAGAAAAGTCTTCTTCAAAACAGTTCTGGTTTGAGCTGTGGCTTCGTACCCGGTTTTAAGCCAAGTTTTGAGGTTTAGTTCAGTAACTTTCATATTCATTTTTCGTATTTTCCGATTAATCCATGACAAACAGACTTCTACACCGTTTTCACAAGTGCTGTTTCATTATTCAGCATTATTTAGCGGTCTTTTCATGTTATGACTAATTATATTCAGTAATTTTAGAGGAAGCGTGCTTTCTTTGAGATTTATTTTGACATTTCTGATTGTTTCTGATTCTGACAAGTAAGTGAGCTCGGAATGTCACTAAGGATTTTATTCTCCAGAGTTCTGTAGGTTATGTGAGGTGGATATCGTCTTTGTTGGAACCTCTTTGTCGGTCTCTTGGTAACAATAGTTATTTCAATTATTTCCAAGGTCTGGCTCGCCCCGCTTTCGTTTCTCAGTTCTTAAAAGAACTATAGCCCCACCGATTATGTGCAGATAATACGCGTTGGCTATTTACGATGGCCATTGACCATACAATATGTTCCTCCCTTTGGCCTTGCGTCGAGCCCATGAAATAAATAATTTATGGCCTTCCCGAACATAAAGTATTGCTATAGTAAACCTAGCATTTTATTTTTGATGTAAATAATGAATGGTCTTGAAAAAATGTTTTATTTTTAAACTTTATAGCTTTGCGGTTCCTGGGTTCTATAGCTGGCTTTTAAAAATACGGTAATTTTAGCGTCAAGTTCGCGTAAGTACTAAAAGTTTCGTATCATGAAAAGCTCCGAATACACCTGTGCCTTCTCATTTGGGGAATACAAGCAATAATATTAAGCTAATCCTCTGTACTAGAGATGTTAATGAAGTTCGATTCCGATTTCGAAAAGTCGGCTCTTCTGATTGTTCTTAGACTTCCGATTTCGATATGGGTTCCGAAACTTTTAAATTGGAGTGGCGGCAGGCGGCCGCAGTCAACGCGTACAAACTTTAGAAACAAGATTTTAGAAAACATGTGTGTCGGCACTTCTAAAGATTTCGTTCTGAAGAGAGCTATGGTTTCGAATGACGCTGACAGATGTCAACTTGACGTAACACTAAGCACTAGTTATTGGCGCGAACAAGGGAGAATCGGACAGGAGATCGAGTAAGAATATGGCGGGTTGGATTGAGTTGTGAATTCGTGATAAAACCTAAGAAGAAATACAGTGAGAGTTATCGTTTGTTCATTTAGATCAAACTACGTGCTTGGTGGAATGTCGTTTACGTAATTCTCCAATACATAACGTGATTAGTTTCATTGTGACCCTAGGTACATACAAGCAAAGAAGTTCGTTGGTCTAAACTCTAACTCCTATTAGCCCGAGAAAGACCCATGCATGGTTTTTCCTGGCAATTACATGGTCTTGCCTACACATGTTTGTTTTTTTCAATGTTTAGTTAGGTGCAAGTATTGTTTTTGAGCAAAAATAATAAAGGCTGATTAACAATGTAGATATCATGTACTATTTTATTTTATTAAACCTGCTTTCTCTTAACACATCTATCTTCAGCCTCCGCCTTAGATTCGATTCTGATTTTGGTTCCAGTTCCGATTCCGATAAACAAGATTTAAAACCTCCGATTCCGACTTCGGTTCCGATATTCATTTGCTTAACATTCCTACTCTACTAACAATGAATACTTTATGCACTAAAACGTGCCGGGGTTTCTGCCTGTCAACCTATAGGTGATTGGATGATGCCGAGACAAATAGTGGTAGGTGCAATATTGAGAATGAAATGCGATCAGACTGTTTGTTCACCAATTTATTAATGTACACGACTAGGCCAACCTAGATAAGTCTTGGGCGCATCAATCTGAGGGCCCGTTACACTTGGGTGCCAACTCGCAGCGGTAGTGCTTTGCAGTTCCGTTCCATTGGAGCTAGTCCAACTACTAACTGTCGTACTACATTTTCTAGAATAATGAAAGCGTGGGTTTTCACTGTAGGTCTATGCCACTAGGTTTATTGAGATCCTTCAGAATTTACCGCCGCTAAGCTAACACCCACCGTAGGTATATCAAAGTCAAATTATTTATATAAATTAGGCCATTAACTTTAAAAAGTGCAAGACTTGCCAGTACACTCAGTGCAATAAGCCATAGAACGGCTATGTTTGATAAGAGTGCATTTTGTATGGGCCCTAGAATCAATCAAGAATCAAGGTACATATAATTAATCTGAAGAAAAGTCTTTTTTGTACATCTAAAATATTTCCAAAAATAATAGCCAGGGTGTTAAAGGATAACCAACAGAACCTATTTCTAGCATTTTGGGAATTTTTGTCTGTTTATTTGTGCACGCATCACGTAAAATTTACGAAACCAATGTAGATAACTTTTATACATAAAATTGTGCGTAACTTGAAGTATTATTTGTTTCATCGCAATCGGTTCACTCTATCAAAATATAGATGAATTTAAAGTGTTCGACAAGTAGAATTATAACAACGATGGCGTTGTGCATTCGAAGTCATTTTTTGAATGGATTGTCCACGAAACAAGGATGATCCTAGAAAAATATTGGTAGGCAGGTACCTATGTAGGGCGAGCAGGACGGTATGAAGAGTAGGGTAGGTAGTCAGTTAACGGGAGCGAGCACAGCTAGTATATAATAAATTGCTAGCCATTGCATCGGCGCGAAAAACATTTAGTTATTTATTTATTATATACTTTATTGTACACCACAAAAATATGTACAGGAGAGACATTAACATTATAACTGTACTAGCTGCCAACCGTGGCTCCGCCCGCGCTTTATAATCTTCACCCTATATCTTTATAAATAACCTATGTGTTATTCTGATGTATAAGTTATATTTCTGTAAAGTTTAATCAAAATCCCTTCAGTAATTTTTGCGTGAGAGAGTAACAAAGATCCATCTTCACAAACATTCACGTTTATAATAATAGTAAGTATGAAATATAAGTATGAGCGCAAATACAGGTGCACTCTCTGTTCCCTGACTCTCATAGTCCCTTATATTATAACGGCAATCCGACACAGGCGAAGAGATATCACGCGCAGGACCAACGCTTAAAAGGAAATGTGGGCACAAGGCTCCGACTGAATATCCTAATAAATAAAAAGTCGTAATTCGAGGTTTGGCTCTCGCCTATTTCCTCCTCCAATATTGGACCAATTTAAAAGATATTCCATAAACTGAAAAATAAAGATATATTCTATGTCATATAATCTTGACAATTGCTGAACCGATTTTGATGGAACTTGCACTGTGCCCTAAGTTGAGAGATACCTAATTCAATAAAAAATGAGAATGATCACAATCCGATTTCTAGTTTCGGAGAAATGTGTGGACAAACATACATAAAAATAAATATACATACAAACACTTATGGACACACGTGTTTAGAAACCCACATAGAGTAACAAATGTGAATAATTTGCAATTCCTAAAATCCTTTTTTTAGAAGTCGGTAAAAATGTGATACAAATTCATCATTTTTCAGGTTAAGCCGGCGCCTATAGGTACCAACATACACTATTACCGGCTGTAGAACCTTCTAGCATCTTTGTAAAAAAAGAATCTCTACCAGATTCCAAACATTTAAAATGGCAAGTAGTTGCGTAAGACCCACTAGCCGACAATTACAATCTAATTATGTCTTGCAATATTATTTACTACACACATTTTGCGAATTGTTCGCTACAATCAAGGAAAAAATATTGCCCTTGTCCAAGTACAATTTTTTTTTAATCCTCTCTTTCGCATTGAGGGTGGGATGAAACGCATGTTATTAAAAGAGTTATAAATATAAATGTGGATGGATGGAGAGGGACGGGACGGCCAAAGAAAAGATGGATGGACTGTGTGAGGAGTGATATGAAAGAAAAGGGAGTCAGGGTAGCGTATAGACAGGACGGTATGGAAGAAGAAAACGTAGCACCGACCCCAAGTAATATGGGACAAGGGCAGGAAGATGATGAGTTGCATTGAGGGAGGAATCCATTCACTTCAGACGCAGAGGTTCCCGAGCACTGCTAAAATCTATAGACAGTGCGCAGAGGCGACCAGCTAACATCAGAGGAGACACCAATCTGCCAAGATTACTATAAAATAATATATAAATACCCCAAAAGTTCCAAAGCCCAAAAGTTCGCGGGATATTTTTTTTTCTTTAATTGTAGACAGGCGCGCGCTGGACCACTATCTCACATGATGTTATGCGATGATGTGGTCGACGGTGAAACACACATGCCTAGCAGTAACCTCTTCACTCTTGACTTGAAGACCCCTATAATGAGCCCAATGTTGTAGCTATCGGGCAACACAGACTCCGGCAAGTAATTCCACTCCTACTCCTTAGCAAAATGAAAGTAAATATTGCCAATTTGTGTAGCGCGTATGGTGATAAGGATAACAGAAACCCTAATAAGCTTCTATATTTCCATGGTATTTGCATTTCCACACGCACCACGGCCGGGCCAGTACTCGTAGTTATTCATACCCGACTTATATACTTGCGCGTATATTTGTTATGCAATGTCCGGTATCTTATTTCCACCAAAACATTCTCAGTGATGGGAAGCAACCTTAAGTTCGTGCAATTAATAAACAACATACAATAACGTATTTTAGCAGCTTGGGTTCCGTTGTTATATTGTTCATTTACACAACTACAAATAAATAAAGCAGAATAATTATTTCTACATTGTAGAAATGTAGACGAAGTGCTGATATTTGCATAGTCACATAGATTTTACCTGACTGCCGAAAGAGGGTATTGTGTTTATCCGTCTATGTATGTATGTATGTTTGTACCTTTGTGGCGTCCTAGACACTAAACGCGTTGGCCGATTTCGATGATTCTTACGTCAATCGATTTTTCGTACACTTGCGAGTGTCGTTGGCTACATTAAAATTGGAAAATAGAAAAATGGGGGCTTTTTGGTGCCATATTGTGAGGGCCCAATCTTTTTTCATATCGTTACAAAAAAAACGGTTTTAGAGGTGATTTCAAAAACATATAACACTTGTATGTTTAAATGAAACTAATTCGAAAACAAAATTTAACTTTAAAGTTATAAATAAAAAGGTTAATTCAACAATCCCGACGGCTAAAGAAGCGAACTAAAAAGGCCTTAAACAAGAAGCAATGCATGCTATGCAGTTGGAAGATACATCTGGTTTTGGGCAGCCAGCTCGCGAATATGTATCCCCCGACTGTACAATAAGATTTTATTCTTGTTCACGTCTTTTTAATTCGCTTCTTAAGCATTTGGGTTTTGTTTAATTTTTTGATTTATCTTTTTTTATTCGTCATTCGTCATGTTTATTTCCTCAATTTTATTTTCTCAAATAAAAGTTATCTAACGTTTGAAAAACGGATTCGAAAAAAAAGGATTCCACGAAAGGTAGGCTGTAATTAATGTAGGTACATACATAGATACCTACATAAGTAGGTAACATTTTCAATTCCATGCGTTTTTTTTTCTTTAAAAAAATTTAGGTACTCTCAATATATGTGTTATACAAAAAAGTACTCTCATATATTTATTAAAATATTTATTATTTTGAAGGCAAATATTCTGCAGACTTTAGGATCGTACTTACATATACATGTACCACCTACCTAACTACGTTAGAAACGTTTATCGTGACCTTCCACTCCTAGCCTTAACCTTCGTCTTCGCTTGGGATGTCACTGTGTTATTTGACAGTTAAACCTCGGATGTCTCAATTTCACACCCCGACTGTGTAATGGTTATGTAATTAACTTTATCTCATTAATATTTCGTTACACCAACCTTGTGCCTTCACAGAAATAATAGAGGTTTTTTCGTAGCAACGTCGTTGTAACGTCCTAGCGAAATCGTAGGGACATCGTAGTGTTGTCGTAGCAGCGTCTTATAGGCATCATAGTGAAGTCGTAGCAGTGTCCTAGGCGCATAATATTTTGGTGTTAGCTAAACTGTAGTTGTGGCGTTGTATATGCGTCGAGAGAGCATCGTAGTGTTGCGAATCAGCGTTGTAGAGGCATCGTAGTGTCATCGTTAGGTAGTAGTAGCGTCATAGAGGCCTTATGTAGCAGCCTAGTATCTATGCGGTTGTCGTATACACAATAAACCGTACGATCGCTTCGCCGTAGTCGGGTATAAAATCAAACGAAACGGTTTCTTTAAATGAACATATAAAATATTTTTTTTAGAATTACATAAATACTTAATACAAACTGCTTACCTATTTACACAGTAGTTTAGTAATAGGTACTTACGAAAATTCAAAGCCAAATGTGTTGACGGTAATACGCTAAGTAGATACTTTACATAGCGCGTAAGCGGTCCATAACAGTTGCAGCCTGCAGGTAATTTTTTTTTCGTGATCAATTTTAAAATATCTTATATTTTGTTACGAGACTCCCGGGAGTCTTGCGTCATTTTAGGGAATTATTAATATCTAGTAAACCCTTTTTTAATTTCTAAGTAATCACCTAATTAATAAGTAGGCAATCACTTTTCGATTTCTCCGTCATTGAAAATAATCTCAAAGCCTACAAAAAGCCAAGTTGGATAGATATCTATTAATTTCAGTTAAGAACTCTTAAATCAAGTTATCATTGATAGACAATATTCCATCCTCCCACGCCCTACTATTTTGTTTCTAGAGGCTGTACGGACGGCTGCCTTCAGTCGTTTACCGTTTGGCGCGAAAAAAACATACGCACTCCGTGGTCCGTGCATTGGGTGTTTTACAGTGTCGTTTTGTATAAATAGGTTGTTTATAAGGTGTGTGGCGCATCTCCTCTCGTTGTTTACCGTGAATCGCACGAGAGTCTGGAGTGTTGTTGCTGCCCGAAGTCCGAAACTATGTACCGGTTAGTGCACATTTTTATTTAATTTTATATTATTCAGTGATTTCTATTTTCAAATTTGATTGATTGAGTTCAAGTTCAAGGCTGTTTGTTGCTGATTGATCAGCCGTTTATATTTTTTGGCGGGTATTTTTCGCGTAAAGTTCAGTGGCTGTTTTAATTATTCGGAAATTGTTTCCTAGTGAACATTGTGATGTAAAATTGGTGTGGTTTTGTGTTAAGTGTTTATGCAACTGGAGAAAATTTGGAATCATTAAAACAGTGGAGCTGAGGAAGTTATTGAAGTAATGTTACCTCAGCAAAGCATGGCTATAAGACCGGCTCGATATATTTGCTGCCAAATACTCCAAAAGACATTGGAATGTGTTAAGTACATCCACTTTCTAACGCAAAACAAAGTTTTTGAGAAAAGGGACTATATAAAAAAAAAAACTAAATGAACTAAACGTGACACTGACTAAATGCATTTATTAATGCTTTTGTTAAAAAGTCGGACAGAAAAAAAGAGCATTTATTAGTGCTTTAGATAAAAAGTCGACGCGTAATTCTTAACAAATCTTAAAAGTAGATAATATAATTAATACAATAATCAAACTGTATCTATCTCGGCAGATGATTCCATTGGAATATTGTTTGTTTCTAGTTTCCATTTGTCTCGACCAGAAACCCGTGAATTAAGTGTTTACTAAAATGGTACACCCATGATAACCCCCAACCTGTTTTTCACTGACAAATAAGAAAACATCACTTTATTTATAGTTATGAATTATAATGAACACCGATTAACATAAGCAATTGCGTACATAAAATAGCGAAGTGTTTACTTATCCTTAGATTTCTGAAAATAATATATATATATGTATATATATTTACTTGACTACTTGGCTATTTAAATAAATATTTAATCTTGGTATTTGATAATAGAATAGCTAACTGCAGGGTTGCTGCAATTGCCTTAATTAAATAAATTTAAATTTATTTAATTAAGGCAATTGCATTAATAAATTTAAGTTTTTTAAGTTTATATATAGATTGTTAACCCCAAATAAATAAGATTTTCAAGTGAATCCAGCGTCCAAAATGCAAAGAAAGTGGTAGTAGACAATAGGAAAAAAAAGAAGGTTGCCAGCTCTGAGTTAGCCGCAATCTGTGGGTTGCTAGCTTATCTATTAAACCTGGAAACCTATGAATGGCGGCTTACTGTAAGCTAAATGATGTTGCAAATTCCTAGTGTAAGGCAAAGATTGAAAAAAAATCTGTTTGCGGCCAGATAACCCTGCAGTAATCTATTCTACTATTAAGAATAATTCATTAATACCAAAACTGAATGCGAGACGCACGGGATCAGTCAATTTGGCGAAGCCTGGGGGTGGCCTATATCCAGCAGTCGTCTTTCGGCTGAAATGATGATGATGACCCAATATAAATAAAAACTATTATGGTTGTGTATAATCGACGTATACTAGTCAGAATACCTATTCTTGACTGAATTTAATGTATCTACATTTCCTATTGTCTTTTAAAAACAACTGCTCAGGAAATACGAGACAAGTGGCAATTTATATCCGATCTATCACACAGTCACACATAATAATTATTGTTATCATTCATTGTCTTTTATCAAACAATGTACACACGGCGAAACGGTTTAGTATGTAGGTAGGCAAACAGTGAACATGTTTGCACAAAACAAACACTTTTTATTACACAAGATCTTCTTAAACAATCACTGACCAAACTTTGGCAAACATCTTGGACTAACTATCTTTCAAACGGACTGGAATAACTTTGGCCACTATTCATGGATTATCAAACGGAACGATGATGATGGGTAATCTAAAGACCACAAAAAAAAATTGTCTGTTAATTTCAAGTACCTAATTGCTCTTTTAGGTCTATGTCCACTGCTGGACATAGGCCTCCCTCAAGTGTCGCCACATCGTTAGGTCCTGTGCGTCTCGCATCCAGCGGATCCCACAGCCTTAACCAGAGGCTCTAGGTAGACAATGTGTCATTCTAGCAGCGAAGGCGATGATCGAAATTGACACGTGACATTTCGATAGTGCTTAAATTCCATACTTTTTTAACATTTTTCCAATCGCTATCACGACGTTTTCGACGATACAATGTCGCTTGTCTAGAGTATATTGTCCACTTAGAGGGAGGCCATTCAAAGCTATGTCTCCGAGTACGTGGTCGCCACTCCAGAACTTTTCGCCCCATCGACCATCCGTTCTGCGAGTTATTATGTGCCATCTGCCACTTAAGTTCGACAATTCTTCGGGCTAAGTCGGTACATTTAATTAATATTGACCCTGTTTACGCAGCACCCCATAAAAAATCTATCTAATTTAGCTGACATCTAATCAGTTTCGCTGCCCGTATATTCGTACAGTACAATTAAAAACACGCATTCTCAGCTTAGAAGCGATAAAACGCAACATGATTGTATTAGTAAAAAACTATTCATTGTTATTCAGACAATACCAGGGGAATGGCATTATGCTGTAATTAAACACAGACAGAATGATTAACTGACTGATTTTTAGATACTACTTCATGGTTCAAGCATTACGTGGTAGAAACAGGTTTATTTTGGTCCTAATTAAACAGGAAATGTGCATGTTCCTGGTTATTTGCTAGTCGGTAATTTAATTAGGTAAAAACTGCAGTGTCTCGATTTCTCGAAGCACAGAATTGTTAGCTATCTGTTGACCTATTCAGTAAAAACGTACCTAGGTTAAGTGAGCTTGAGTGAGCTGTCAATAAAGTTTTCTTAAACATGCTTGGAAATTTGAGCATTATTTGACAACCTTCTTCGACATAAATCAAATTGCTGTACTGGCCAAATACATGCGAGCAGCGGCCGGCAAAAGTTATATGAAAATCCTGTCGTGGTTTAGCGGCCAAATAAATTACACAGTAAACTCTATCTATCGTGTAATTTAAAAATGGAACGATCTTTTACTCCGAAACGTGGCAACCAAGGAGGTAACTTATAAAAGGTTTTATTTAAATTTCGAACTGGCTTGCAAATAGAAAGCTGTTTATGGAAAAAAAAACAAATGAATACTTAAACGCGGGCAAACTTATTGTTGTTCGTTGTTCGTCATTGATTTTGAAAAGTAATTGTATTTGACAAAATGAGTTCTAGGTTCTTAGTTTCAAGTAGCGCGCATTATTTGAGAAAAATACTATACTTGGTAATAAAAAAATACTATATACAAGCCTTGGCCACAACGAGGCATTGATGGATGGCAAGTGTGCCTCGGCTTCGCTTCGGCTCACATTTACACGTTCTTCCATTAATGCCTCTTTTGCTGGCCGCTGCAGTAATGTAGGTACTTTTAATGTAAGGGACAGTTGTCAAAGCTCATTTCACCTTAGTTGCACGAGGTCTTTTTTTAAAGATTAAAACAATTGGTACTTACTGCTGTTCAAAGTTGCAAATGTGCAGATTTGTTACTTTTAGTAACGGACTAAAAGTAGTAATGATCTGCACATATGTATCTACATTTTGAAATTATTGAGATACCTATAGAAAACATTTTCAGAAATATCTTCCTATAGACAACCATTGACAGGATGGCCATGAGATATCCAGTAGATAACTTAACCGCAACTAGTAGAACTTCTTCACTTCTCGATGTTCGATTGACCTGAAAATTTGTATACACATTTGTTATCTTATCAGCGAAAATCTTCTTTTTTTCTTTTAATAAATATATAAATGCAAATTTTTTCCGACAATATTTGCACGTAGTTTGTTTTAAAAGACGATATGGTTTCTTAGGGCAAAATCTACCAAAACATGTGAGAAGTCTCAGATTTTTCATCTACAAGTATCTTTGATTCCAATGTGAGCACAGACATAAATCTAACTAGATAACGCAAGTCCCTCCATCTGTATGACAACGAAGCGTGTCACTTTTTCACAAACAATTTAAAAACAAATTTACTTACCGATGAAAGAAAGCATTTCCAATACCTCGGCCAACTTTTTCTATAAATTCTTTACAGCTCAATATGGCATAAAAAGGCATCCTAGATTTCGGTGGATTTCCGGTGCCGATAAGCTAAATGATAAGCTCAGATTACGATCATTGATCGTTACTTTACTCCGTTCTTTGGCACGCGAAGTACATACAATCGCGTCATCTATTTAGATTTATATCTGTGAACAAATTTATCCCATGTTTGGCCGATATCAATCGATTGGTGGCATAAAAATGCAGATGATATTTTTAGCATTTCAGTGTTCTAAACCGTGGCCCTTACGCAATATTTCGAAAATGTATGTGTCTTTCGAAAATGGTTTTTCGGCAAATAAAATCAATTATATGGGTAAAAACTGGTTACATCAATGTTTAGCGTGTTGAAATGAGAAATGAAAAATGAGGTTTTTTTTATTTTTTTATTGTAAATATAAAAAAATATAATCTGTGTTTCCACCTTTGACACGAATCACACAATCACAACGATTTGGCATGCTTAAAATCAGACCATCAAAATCACTTTGAGGAATGGCTGCCCACGTTCTTTCTAACAAGTTAAAAATGTTGTTGTGGGGTATGCACGGCATCTATACTCCGCAGAGCTCTTCTTTGGAGCACAACCCATGCATGCTCAATTGGGGCCACGGCAGAACGTTGATGCGATCATCGGCAAGAGTGCGGCGAATCATCCAATCGGCGTCGCAAAGGGATGATAACGTCTGAAACAATTGTCTCCGCATAAATCTGAGCATTGAGGTTGCCCCTGAACCAAATGAGATCGGTTCTTCCACCGATCCAAATACCGGCCCAAACCATTATTGTTCTCCCTCCATATGAATATACTTCGCGTGATCGCGGATTATGGTAAACGTCCAGTGGTCCTCCAAACTCGAGTACGTCTAGTATCCGGCCTCGAAACGAGATGCATCGGAAAAGCAAACACAACGCCAGTCTTCTTCCTCCCAATTTCTGCGTTCGCGAGCCCTTTAACTCCTAGCGGCCTTCGGGAACGTAAACCCAATTCACGTAAACGATTTCGGATGGTTTGGTCGCTTATCAGCAAGCCTGAAGAGCTGTGGAGCCTCGTAGGCAACATCATTGCGGTCATGGTAAGTCTCTGTCGAGCAGTATTTAGGATGAACCGGTCCTGTCTGCGAGTGGTGATGCGTGATCGTCCTCAAAGTCACTCGGCCACGCTTCATGTGATACGATAGCATGTCCAGAGGTGGCTTATGACGCTCTGTGTTTTGCCAAGAGCGACAGCCACAGTACGTTGCCTGGAACCAGCTTGCAACATTCCGTTTCCTAAGGCCCTCATTATCTCTTCTTGTGTCAAATGATGTCGTCGCTTCATATCGATGCAAATTTTAGGGTTCCATACCTCAAAAGGTAAAAAAAGGAACCTTTTTAAGATCACTTTCTTGTCCGTCTGTCTGTCCGTGTGACACCACCGATTTTCTCAGGAACGGGTGGACCTGGCAAGTTGGAATTTATACCAGATACTGAGGTCCCTATTAGGTGTATAAAAATCAAGGTCCTGAGTCAACACGATAAAAAGATATGGTCTAATTTAGATTTTCGCAAAAATTTGTAAGTACCAAAATGTACCTTAATTTTCAACTTCTTTTTTTCTGAATTTTCTCTTGTACTGTAAGACCTTGCTTTTAACCAAAGTTGCCAATTCTAAGTCAACTGGAAGTACCCTATAGGTTTTGGGTCGAAAACCTATTATGGTAGTTCCCGTTGACCTAGAATCAAAAATGATACCAAATTTATTATGGCGGTATAATGGGTAGATTCGGCACCCTCGGCGCACGAGTTCGACTCGCACTTGACCGGCTTTCTTTTTCAGTTCCAATGCAGAAATTGTAATGGTTTTGTAAAAACGCTATTACACACTTTCGTAGGAATCCTGATTGACAGTTCATTTTCTTTTTTTAATCGAAATTTAAAAAAAGTCTTTATTCAAATAGTGAAATTCACTAAAAAGAATCAATAACGATCCAAAAAACTTAAAATAATAATAATCAATTGCGGCAAAACTCTAAAACGCACTTGATCCATAGACACTATTGATGTGTGTAGTATCAAGTCCCCGCATTTTATTAGGTTTAACCCATTCAAAACCAAAATATCCTTATCGAAAATTCGGTATACTTCTTGGCCGCCCTGAAGTTGGCTGCAATGGCTGCGCAGTAGTAAATCTCATACAAAAACAACACCGTTTCGTGTCTTACGCATCGGAAAGCCACCTTCAGGACGGCCCAGAAGTTTGGCGCTAGATTTTGTTTGCTTTCAATCTACATATAAAAATGAATGAACTTCATTAAATGTTATATTCTAAAGCTATTGTATAATCTGTTACGATCACGTCTCACAAGTTTACTGCACATTTTGTGAACAATGCAAGGTTAACAGATAAAAATGATATAAGACTGCTGTAACCTCAATTACTATTAAATATTACATAAAACTATGTTAACTTTGTCATGTTTGTCCATCAAACATAAAGATGTCTACTACAGTGTAGGTATGGTAGGCCCTACACAATCGTTGGCTAATCGCTCGCTGTTTGTCAAAAGCACTTATTAAAAAAAACGCCATAATTTCTAAAACTTCTGTATTGAAGAGCAATTATTGCGCAAAAATCGCTATCGTTTTGCTCTTGCAAGGTAGGTAATAAGCCTGCGGGTTTGGTGGGTAGACAACTTAAGGTAATCGTTCAAAAATGATCACATAACATCACGCCTGTAATTCCCGAGAGGTTAGGTAGAGGTGAACCTGTAGAAGGTACACCCTGATTTCGGCAGTTAGGTTTTAAAGTCCCATACAGGGCGAGCCACAGATATAAATCTAACTAGATGACTCGATTGATTTTAAAATGTGAATCACGTCTTAACGGCTAGCCGTAATTTTTTGTAAAAAATATATGTTACATTAAATTATACAATTTTCTTAATAATTTTATCTATGAAAATTTTGAGTTTTCGTCGCATAACAGTGTAATTAATTTGTAAAGTTATGTCTAACACGAAAAAAAAACGACAATCGCACCAAAACCGCCGGGTGTATTTTAATTAAATGTTCACCATCTCAAAGACAATGTAATTATCATTTTGAACTTTGTTTTTAAGTCATAGAATAATAAGGAAAGTAGGTACAAAAAACTACTGAATTTTGGGTCGCGCAGGTGTGAAACGAGTGCGGGTTTTGTTCTCTCAAGGTCATTGGCGACTGTCGTCGTTTTAAGAGGATTTTTAGGCCCACCAATGCTTCTTAATAGAACTTTTAATTACTTAGTTTCACCTTTTCCGGTGTCGGTGTGTATAATCAAATCATGCAAGCACTTCTCGGTGTTTGAGTGAGCTGAAACTTTCAATTTTGCTCATAGGTACGTGAATGCATTTTTTATTATAGAAGCTTGTTTTTGATAACATTTTGTTTGACATTGTTACAAGATAAGGCAACGCCATCTAGTGAAGAGAGGAAGAACTAGGTAATAACTGGTGGCGCCATCTAGTATCGAATAGCGGAACTAATATTCTTGTAAGCTCGTGTCGAAAGCATTTTCCATGGCAAGTCCAATGTCAAGTTTCTAGTCTCTTCGGGAACAATGAGTTCGAATATCGATTGTTCTGGAAGATTCTCGAAGTATCTAGAACAGTATGGAACTTTCTAGAAACATCTTCCGTGCTATAATAAGAGCGGTCGGTTTCGTCGTGAGTCAGTTTCGATTTGGAAGCGACACAGACCGATCGGAAAAGGAAAATAGTGCGAAGTAATAAAATTGTATAAGAAGTGTTTTGTAAAAAAGTGTGATTAATTGAAGTCTGCTGTTTAAATAATTTATTCCGGAACCCCAGCTCGTAACAATATAAATAAGTAAATAAGTTTACTACCTAGATCAAAATAAATTGTTCTATTCCTTGACTTTGTTTTAAACATTTAACGATTGTAAATTTATAGGGTACTAGCTTCTGCCAGCGGCTTCGGCTGCGTGATTGTCGAAAATTATCCTTAGGGAACATATTCCCGGGATAAAAAGTATCCTATGTGCTATAACTGATCTCTGTGCCAAATTTCATCCAGATCCGTCCAACCGTTTGAGCGCCAAGAAGTAACAAACGCACACACACACACTCACAAACTTTCGCTTTTATAATATAGTGTGATGTGATTACTTTGAAACCTTGTCTTTATGACATTACTTTTGTTACCTTTTATTGTAACTAAAACATAAGTACACCTACAATTTGTCATAAAACCACACAATTTCTGCTCCAGACCGTTTCAGCAAACCAAATCTTCTAGATTCAGTACAAAACTTGCCTTAATCTACAACATAGAATAACCAAGACTAAGCATACTATGGCCCAAGCAGGACACTCTTTGGCCAGTCATTCGTAGAAGACTTTCATCAATCTAGTCCATCTGTAGTCGTTGAAGCGAGTCCCACAGCAGCCATTGTTTCAGGAGATACGAAATTAACTACCTATTACGGGTCATTTCTCAACGTAAACAAGTACAAAAAGTAAGATGTCATCCATTGAAAAGATTCTGAGGATTAGATATTGTACAAGAAATTGGAAACCGTCTTCGAAACATCCGTTTTAAAGAGCACTACATTGGAATCTGGCTACAATGTTCCCTTTTCGTTTTTCTTTACTTTACACTGGTGGAACTCAGACCCAACCTGAGTGAGCGGTAAAATGTATGTACGTAGGCCACTAGTCAGACCTAATTGTGTAACAGAAATTAATATAAAACAAAAAAAGATATTACTTACTTAGAAACACTACAAAATGTGTAACGTGTAAACCACGTAGTATCCACTATGTTCGCGAACCTGTTGCGCTCCGCGCTCCTGCAACTGCTTCAATGGATACAGCATGCGCTCCGCTTTGTGTTCGCGCTAAAAACTGACACAGCTCGGCAGGCTTATTACGAGAAACAGCTCAATAATCACGCGATCAAACGACATCATGTCATAAATGGCGCGCCGTATGTTACAAAAGTCGAAATTATCTACAGTGTAAGTACGGTAGGTCCTACACAATCGTTTGCTAATCTAAATATTTATTTTGTTCTGTGTTTAGTATTTGTTGTTAATTTGTTATAGTGGCAAAAGAAATACATCAACTGTGAAAATTTCAACTGTCTAGCTATCACGGTTCATGAGATACAGCCTGGTGACAGACATACAGACAGACGGATCGCGGAGTCTTAGTAATAGGGTCCCGTTTTTACTCTTTGGGTACGGAACCCAAAAAAACGCCAAAAACTCTAAAACTTCTGTATTAAAGAGCAATAAGGATGTTTCCTGAGTAGAAAAATGATAATTCTATTTAGTCCGTCAGTGAGATAAACAAATAATATTGAAAACATATTTTTTGCTTTATCAAATAAATAAAAGTTGACAAAGATGAAGCGAAAGAGAGAGAGAAAGAATAAGAGTATGAAAAATCGACCAATCACATAGACGGAAATCCACATCGCGTCTTTCATCTCGCATGTGATTGGTCCATTTTTCATACTCTTTGCCCTTTGCCTTGCCGAATTCATTACGCTATAAGGCTGCGGGAGAGAGGGCTTGTGACGTCACTTTGTCAGTATAAAGTGTAGCACACCGTGATGTCACACGATATTTCAACGCACTTTATCGTGGTAATATTTTGTTTACGTGGCAAAAGAAAAAAAAACTCAATCAGTTCAATATTTTTTAATAATCTGCCTGACGGCAAAAAACTAAATTTCAGTCAACTACCCTATTATTGCGCAAAAATCTCTGTCGTTTTGCCTTGCAAGATATGTAATAAAGCCTGCGGATCGCCTCCCGCGAGCGTGAAACGTTGCAGGAGCGCGGAGCGTAAGATTTTCGCGCATATAGGGGATACCACGGATATAAATCTAACTAGATGACGCGATTGTATGTACTTCGCGTGTCTAAAAACGGAGTAAAAGTACGATCAATGATCGTAGGTACTTTGAGCATTTCATTTAGCATTATCGGCACCAGAAATCCTCCGAAATGTAGAAAAATGCCTAATTAGGTGCCATATTGAGCTGTAAAACTGTATAGAAAAAGTTGGCCGAGGCATTCGAAATGTGTGTAAAAAAGTGGCCCGCTTGGTTTTGATACAGATTAAGGGACTTCCTTTATCTAGTTAGATTTATGTCTGTGGGGGATACGCTTTCGGTATCCTTGGTATCTATTGATTTTTTTTAGTTTATCGATCTTTGCATTTTTTTACAGTGACTGTTGTATTGGTCAGACAGGAATTCGCTTCATGTAAAATACTTTGCACTCAGCTGTATTCAGTTGGACTCGAAGCCGATCTTAATAAACATACCCAGTTGGGAAAATGTTAGATAATATGTTGATTGTACCGGCTTACTATTCAGACTATAATTCACACGAAACCTCTCTAGTATCATAATTTTACGTGTTTTATTTCAATGTCACTGAAGTTTACAAGTCATGAAGTTACATAAATTGAACTAGCCAATAATGCATACTTAAAAGTACTAATCAAAATTACCTTAGACTCAGCCGTAACTAAAACTCCGTCACGCGCTATGTACGGGTCGGAATAAAAAAAAAACAATAAAAATGAATACTCAGTTATAAGAAATATTTTTTTATCTCTGAGACAAAATTGACACATGCAAATTTCAAATTACTAGTTTTAGGGCTTATTAAGCCTCCTGAGTCTGGTTGATGGGTCAATTCGATAGCGCTTGCCAATCCCACACATTTTTGACATTTTTTTTAGCTGCTTTCGCGACGCATTCGTTTACAGAATGTCACTTGTCAAAAGCCTCGGGTTAATCGTTAGCGACGAGGAAACCCCTACACAAATTATAACCTAAATATCATATCACATTGAGACGTGAAATTGCTCGTGTTTTTAACGTGAACAACTTTTTATGTATATATGTCTGCACAGCAGTAGAACGGCACTTTTGCGCAAAATTACTTCTTATATAGCTCCAATTGTTTATAATACGCTACCCAAAATTTGGAGGGACATTAATAATGTGCAACTGAAGAAACAATTAAAGTCGTTTCTAAGTTACAGGGCTTTCTATAGTATTAGCGAATTTCTGACAGAATCTTTCATTTTGATATAGATTGTTATTACTATTTTGACAAAAATTGTTTTTGATTCATTTTTTTGCAAGGATTTGCAAACATTATTTTAATTTTATTTTTCTACAACTGATTGATATTTTTCTATAGATTTGACATTTGATTGATATTTTACATAGACATAAATAATTGATAATTGTTTTAATTACTTGATATTTTTGACATTGTTATTATTTATTTTTAACTGTTGACATTTAAAATTATATTTACATAGATTTGACATTTGCTTAATATTTTTGATATCATTTCTTGTTTTTTTTTACTATTGTCATTTGGCATTATTTTATTTTTAAATTCATTAGAGTAATTATTAATCACTCAATTTTTTTTCCTAATATTTGTACACCATAGTATCGCAAACATGGCTGAACCTTTCTGTTTTTCTTTGTCATCCTGCATGCCAACATAGATTAGAGAAGTTACTACGTACGGCTCGTACCGGACAGTCAATTCCTGAATTGTGTCAGTGACAAAATTAAGATACTTTGACATGCAATAGTTCTTAAACTACGAGTTGAAGTTGAATGTAAATTAGGAATATACCTTGTTACAGTATGTTCATTTAGACACTGAATTCAGACTTCTAGCTTTATCCACAACGAAGTTAGGAGGGGCGAAAATGAATGAACGGCGCCTACAAAATAATGGTACGGCTGCGTCTTTTTTGCTTGACTTGTTTGGGGCGCTACCGTGTCCCCAGATAAAGTGAACGTTGAGTCGCATCTCGGTGTGACGCAGCGTAACCTTACGAAAGGACACCAATGCTTTAGAGATACACTCTAATAATATTTAATAAATAGGTGTAAATCAAACATTGATCTTGATATCTAAAATGTGTGTTAAAAGATTTGTGTCCTGTCTGTACCACGACCGTTTTAGGGATTCCGTACCATAAAAGAAAAAAATAACCATTATAGGATCACTTCGTGGTCATTATTTCTGCCAAGATCTTTTTCTCAGGAGTGCGTGGACCTATCATGTTAAAATTAAGGTCTATAATATCTTGAAGCTGCGATAAAACGTCTAAATATACGCAATCAAATGATACGGCTGTTAATGTCGCCCTCTCGGCTCTCGACGGCCGCGACACCTGCCCCCGTACTCTGACGTGCCAAAACTATCATAGTTAGACTGTTAAAAACTTAAAAAAAAACTGACTGAATCAAGTTACTTTTCGATCTTTAGTGTTTTGCTTTAGAAGTCGGTTTTATTTTATTGTTAAAAAGTTTTTTATTTTTCACGTTTTACTGGTAGGTACATTATGGAAAAGTTCTATAGTAATATAATGGCCACAGTGATGCCAGAATAGATTACCCAAATGAAAACTCCTAAAAAAGCCGTACTCAAACTAAAATACATCGTCCTAATCATCACAAAAATGTTCAAAAATAAAAATAAAAAAACATAAAATGAAAACTATTGGGCCAAACTTTGTTAATTTTTATGGGACCAAATGGCAACTATCCGCATCGAACTAAAGAAATATCAAGTAAATCGGATCATAAATCTCAGCGTAATCGGTGTACATAAATAAAAATAAAAAACCGAATTGAGAACCTCCTCCTTTTTGTAGTCGGTTAAAAAGGGATGTATATGTCGTAGGATAATTTGAAACTTCGAATCTTCGCGAAAATCCTAGGGGTTTTGCGAAAACGCGGCTAATTAGACATAGGCGAAAAATTATCCAAGTACGATTAGTACTTTGGCAACATAGTCGACGGAGCCCCGCTGCGCGGGGCTCCTATTTCCGTCCGCAGGGTCTAAAGTAACCTAACACGAACGAGATGACGGGAGCTGAGTTCGCTCGCTTTGCTCGCTCACTTCAGCTCCCGTCATCTCGTTCGAACCTAACCTGTCCGTGTCGGGGTGCCCTAAGCTCCCGAGCTCGCTTCGCTCGATCGCTCTTGGACTTTTTCCAGTAAGATTGAGAAACAGTTTCGCCATTGTCTAAATATCCGTGTTTTCGCAAAACCCCTAGGATTTTCGCGAAGATTCGAAGTTTCAAATTATCCTACGACATATACAAGTCATAAACATCTGTCCCTTACGCACACTCAAAATAAACTTGCTTAAAGAGCTTACGGGCACCCCCCTTGAATCAGAAGTGGACGCTATTGTTTTCTATCGTGTCTGCTAATTAAGGCCGCTGAAGACCTATTTTTAGACTCGAAAAGGAATCAAAACCTATAAGAGACTCTCCGTTGACCTAGAATCATGAAATTTGGTAAGAAGTAATATGACTTAACGTACAAGTGAATAACTTAGTGTGTGTATTTCCAACAATATTAACATACATACGTGTCGAATTGATAACCTCCTTTTTTAGAAGCCAGTAAAAATAATAAATAGGATGCCTGAGGAATAATATTTATTGAAAATTGGTATACAAGTGATTGCTTCATTGAAACAATTTGTTCGAATGCTAGTGCAAGGCATTTGAATAAATGGTTTTCATGAATGTTCTTGTCTATCGATAGAATGTATGTCAACGAAGCAGTTTTTCTATTGAATGAGTGTTTTCTAAAATGATGTCAACTTCTGAATGGTGGCAACACTGAGATATCAGGTCAAGATACGAGTTTTAGGCGGGATTTTTCGAGTGAAGTTCAGCGGCTGTTATTATTTGCAAATTGATTCCTAGTGGATATTGAGATATAAAATTGGTGTATACTGTAATTTTTTAATTTCGTAGACTAAACTGACATTTGGGGAGTTGTCATTTTATCGTTACATAAAAATAGTGTCGTATCCTGACTATCCCGAGTGATCGAAAGTTAATCGAAAATCGAAGTAGATCGAAACATTCACGCCAAAAACAAATAAATTTGTTTAGAAACTAGCGGCGCTTATTTAGTTTCTACTCATTTATATCAGACATCATTTTATCGGTCGCATTTATTTTATTGTTGATTTCATATTTAACACAATAAAAGTTAATGTACCGTGTGTATAAATACTTTTATATTTAAAATATATTACGTTTATATTCATAAAACATTTATTTACACCAATTAGTAAAATTAAATTGAGGAGTCATGTCACATCGATTCGATCATATCACATCGATCATCACTTATGATTGAGCCTTACCTACAACTACGTGCTTGCAACATTAAAAAAAATAAGGTCATTGGCAGCTGTCAGTTTAGTCTACGAAATTAAAAATCACAGTATAGTTTTGTGTCTCAACTGGGGGGTGACCATAAGCTCTTAGAGTAAGGTTATTTTGAGTGTGTGTAAGGGACAGATTTATAAGACTTGTATGCATCTGTCACTTACGCGATATCAAAATAACCTTACTCTAAGAGCTTATGGTCACCCCCCTGTCTACGAAACTGGACAATATGTGAAATCATTGACAGAAGCGATCTCAGGATAATAGTGGGACCGAGAATTTTATTGTAGTATTGACTACCTCTGCAAAGCTTACTGGGAAGGCTGACTCGATACAATTTGCTGCCTAATACTCCAAAAAACATTATTATCTGTTACATCCGCATTCATGCATTCTATAGAATGTTAAAAGCCATCTATGTATCCGACTGAAATACTTGTATCTATTGTTCAAGAAAATTAATTAAAAAAAGGTCAAGACTCATATGTCAAAACATTTATGTTTTCTGACATTATTTAAATTGATCGTTGCGTTTTCAAAGGCAAAGACATAGAAAAGACCTCTCGCCAAAGTGGCGCCAACTGGTGGAGAGAATTTTCTTGAAAACCATCATTAGTTTGAAATATATTTATGTAGGACTTAGAGGTAAGCGTTTAAGGTCAGTTTTCACCTAGGCATGAAGATTGCATAACGAACTGCCATGTATGTTACGAGTATTAGCGGTGTGCTGTTTTCTTCAACACTCAAAGACATCGCACAGAGCCAGAGCCCCTGACCCAGTCTACCCAGTCAGGGCCTGCCAATATTTGTTTTTTATATGAAGTGTGTAATGTGGCTATCACATGTATGAGTATTACGTACCAACTATACAGCTGCCATTTACTGTATATGATTTTTATTGACTTGAATGTGCAGTTGAGAGTATGTCTTACTCTCTTAAATGTGTCTCTGATGCTGGCACATGTATTGGATCATTCGGTTCATTTCATGATGCTTGAGCTGAACGGTGCGCCGATCCATGCGTCATGTCCGTGATCGGGCGCCGCGCCGTCAGTTGGGATTGGTCAAAACAAAGCTGCCCAAAAGCCGCCATTTTTCTATTTTCCAATTTTAATGTAGCCAGTGACACTCGCAGGATTAGGAAGAATCGATTGACGTAAGAATCATCATCAATACTACTATAAAATTCTCCACTCCACTATTATCCCGAGATCGCTTCTGTCAATGATTTCACATATTGTCCAGTTGCGTAGACAGTTGAGACACAAAACTACACCAATTTTATAACACAATCTTCACTATGAATCAATTTGCAAATAATATTAACAGCCGCTGAATTTGTTTGGACCCTGAAGTCTCAATGTTACCTCTGTAAGGAGTCTCACCATTTGGAAGTTGACATTATTTCAGAAAACCCTCATTCAATAGGAAAAGTGATTGCTTAATTATGTCATACAATAAAATGCATTAAGAATTTCAGTTCCGTAATTCTAAAACCACTCGATCGACCATCCATAGTGCAGCGGCCAAGAACTGAAAACAAAAAAAAAACATTCATATAAAAAAAATGCAGTGTCACGAGATACAAACGTGTGTGCAAATGTTCACTTCAATCGGACACTGGTAAGTGGGTCAAAGGAGATCCCAATAAAAAACCGGCTCAGTGCGAGCCGGACTCGCGCACGAAGAGTTCCGTACCATTATCGCAAAAAACGACAAAATCATCACTCTTGTTGTATGGAAGCCCCAATTTCAAGTGTCTAGCTATCACGGTTCATGAGATACAGCCTGGTGACAGACGGACAGACAGACAGACGGACCAGTCTTAGTAATAGGGTCCCTTTTTTTGTATCGGAGCCCACTTAAATGTTTATTTTATTCTGGAAACACAAATACATCATCTGTGAAAATTTCAACGGTCTAGCTATCACGGTTCATGAGATACAGCCTGGTGACAGACAAAGACAGACAGACGGACCGCGGCGTCTTAAGTCTTAATTCATAGGGTCCTGTTTTTGGGTACTAAAAACCACAGTCGACAGAAAAAATATTGTGCGGTTTGTGAAGGCTTATTATTGTACATCAAAATTCTATAATCGATAAACCATAAGTTCGGACTTTTAGTACTGAATGATACGTTGTAAACAGTTTTCCATGAATATTTTGAGGAAGATAACGAAGTGTCGTAAATAGGTAGTTATTGCTATGCATGAAAAAAAATTAAAAAGGAATTACTAATTTAAAAAAAAAAATCGCACCCTCAGAATGAAAGTGATCTAACTCAAAAAATACAATTTGTGGGCAATGAGCAACAAGTCTTGAAAAAAAATATAATGTTGACTGTACTTCTTTGTACAAATTTGACAGATGTGTAGGTTGTCCCCTTCTTACTCATAATCAGGTACTTTTTCACCACAGGTTTATATTTCTGTCATAGACTCAATACGTGTTGCTTGGTTACCGTTGTTGACTTGATATAATATGTCATTCAATATAATACGGCTATCAAGAAATAAAATGTTTTAATTCATATTTAGTATCTTCTTATTTTATGTATATTTTTTTTTTGTACAATTTAATATTTTATGTATAAACGCTATCTACATTGGTTTCGTAGATTTTACGTGATGCGTGCGCAAATAAACAGACAAACAGACAAAAAATCCAAAAATGTTGGAAATGGGTTCTGTTTGTTCTCCTTTAACACCCTGGCTATTTTTTTTTTGGAAATATTTTCCATGTACAAAAACGACTTTTCTACAGATTTATTACGTTTTCAATATTAGTGATAATTATTGATTATATTTATCAATAGGTAAACTGTAAATCGTGCATAAAAGTCAGCAGCCTGAGCGCTAAAAAGGGAGTAGCAAGCTAACAAGTAGGCGTAAGTAGGTAGTACATACATTCAAAGTACATATTATTTCGAACTCTCAGGAATTATTTGGTTCGTGAACTTACTGTATAAGGAATCCGAGTTCAATTACCTGTATTTGGGTCTCCTGTCGACAGTAGTGACGGTCATGCCAAGATGCAGTTCCTGGCCCTTTTCTTTCAACTTTTTTGCTTGTTTTTTCTTTTCCTTCTTCAGATCCGTCAGTTTCTTCTCATATTTCAGTATTTCGGTCGCCTCTTTAACTAACTTTGTGTCGTCCATAACTAAACATAATAAAATATGAATCATTATGTTAATCTTTATAAAATTAGTGCACATTTCTATTTAATAACCATACTTTTTTAAACCCAAAGCACACGCAAGGGAATTGCCTCCCAGGGCCGAACTTTATAGTATTTTCTCTTCAGACCCGGCATCAACATTCCATCCTGTCTACCTACATATCACAATATATAACTCGTGAAGAAAAATCAAGCAGAACATCAACTTTTTTTTTTTTTTTTTTTTTTTATTGATTATAGGCTTGCGCTTGACCACTATCTCACCTGGCTAACTAACTAACTAACTTTTCACCTTTTTGCATTTGTGAATGCTCATGCATACACAGCCACGGGGAGATAGTGCAGTTATGTGGAACTCCAACCCACTAAAACTCCCCGGTGTCCTTCTGTGCCGCTTATGGCGGGAACACGGGCACGCGTTAGCACTCAACGCGAGCCCGCTGCGGTTGTCCTTCACCGGACTGGCATAGGACTCATCTAACAATTTCCACTGGGATCTGTTCTTAGCGGTCTTTTTGTTGTCTTCCTTGCATCTTAAACAATGTCATGCACGACGACAGTTCCCAATTGCTGGGTGCCAGTCTGTCACTGCCTTGCTCCATTTCCCAATCAATTAAATTATGAAACTTATATTATTAGTCCGGTCAATTTAGAAATCCGAGGGTACAAAAATTCGAACCCAGCTGAAAATTGGTAGGATTGTTCAAAACACCATCATAAATGAAATCTAAAGAGTCCTCATCGATCCGACACCTGAAAATATATAAGTATAATAAAATTTACTCGGTCACAAAAACGGGTTTTTCGCGATTTTCAGCAAAACGGTAAGTTTTATCATAAAATTAGCCATTAGACAAAAATTGTAGATCAGATTTATTATCTATAATTTCTTAATACTTTTTTCCACCGTTTTTGAGATATAACGATTCAAAAAGTCGAAAGAGTAAAATCGTCATATACTCAAAGGTAGCGTGGAAACGTGTGCGTTTCCACGCTACCTTTGAGGTAGTATACTTCGCGCGTTTTTTATGTGGTTTCCCCGGTAGGCCTATTCCACGGCTCTTTTGATCGGTTGTTGTTGTCTGTTGTTGGATTTTAAGATAAAGCAGGCATACGACCCAAGCCAGGCAGACAATTGAATAGGAGACGGATGTTGCTCAAGGCTACTGGCATTTAAAATGAGGGAACCCTGTCCCTCATGTTATACGCCAGTAGCCTTCTTTTTACCCGACATTCTCATATTTATAATATTTTTAATGAGTAAGTTACACTGACCGATAGAATTATATTTTACTTGTGTTACAGCTTCAGTGATGTATATACGTGGTGTAGTTATCTATACTAAATATTATAAAGCTGAAAGGTTTGTTTTAACGCGCTAATCTCAGGAACTACTGGTTGGAATTGAAAAATTCTTTTTGTGTTGGATAGTCCATTTATCGAGGAAGGTTTAGGCTATATAACATTACGCTTCAACCAATAGCAGCGGAGCATAAATGAAAAATGTTGCAAAAACGGGCAAAATTATTCCTTTTTGAGAGCTTCCGTTGCGTGCGCTGCGTAAGCGGTTAAAATTACGCAACAATCATGTATGTAGTGTAGGTACGCTAGGGTAGGTAGGGTAGATAGGTAGCCATTTGACGGGAGCGAAGCCGCGTGGGACAGCTAGTACGTAATATGACGATTACAACTCTTTCAACTTTTTGAAACATTATATCTCAAAAACGGTGGCTCTTAGGAAAAAAGTATTTAGACATTTTTATAGATAGTTATCTGATCTTTAATTTTTGTCTGGGCTAGTTTTTGTGAACTGTGAGATCGATGCCGACTTTTAAGATTTCATTTATAATGGTATTTTCACCAATCCTACCAATTTTCAGCTGGGTGCGAATTTTTGTAACTTCACTCCTATTTTTGGTCTAATTTGAACGGACTATATTCTTTTTACCAACTTACTATTCAATAAATGGTAATCCGAGAAGCTTCCCGGTTTAATATTGCTGAACTTGTACTTGTCTTCTATCTCATTGAGCATATTACACAAATGTGTAATGACGGTTCCCATTTCCAATACATTTGTGTATAAATAAAACATGTAGCTACTCGGCACAGAATTTTTCTTTTCTTTATTTACAAAATAATCTTGTGACATGTGGAATAATTCTAACATTCTTAGATATTTCGATGTAATTTCAGCTACTAAATATCCGACTTCGAACTGTAAATTATTTTCATAAAAATCTCGAAGAGCGTAATGTTTTTTAAAATCTGAAAGCCTGTAACAAAAAGTTTGCATTTTATTACGTAATCGTATATGTCGCATCAAGGCTGGCCGATAGATGCAAACCATCGGGAAGTCCGAAGCAAGTCGGTGGGTACAGTCATGAAAATGAAATCACACAAATTATTCGATACACTGGGTTTATTGAATCTTGCTTACTAATATTACGTATCGACACTGATTCTACGATGTCTTCGCTCCAAGACGGTTACTCAACTTCCAAATTCTGATGTCCTCACCACGCAAGCGGTTAGAAAAAGCGCGCCAATGCGACTTTGTTCTTAAATTGCCACCAGGTGGCGTGCTTGTGACTTGTTTTGACGTCCGTAATATTGACTAATAATAATAATATAATAATAATAATCTTTATTTATATAAAAACAGATTGCAGTACATGTAACAGTTTTACGGATTTTCAACTCGCTCGTGCCCCACCGTTTGTAATAAGCTCGATTTGTTATTGAGTCTTGTGAAATATTAAGATTTTCTAGAGGCGATCATAAAAAAATATGTTCTTGTTTAATTAACTCTCATAAGCACAAAATTAAGGATAATTGGTTTCTTAACTCAAATTTAAAAGATTATTTGAATGGATCATTTAATATTGATGGCGCGGTTTGGAATTTCTGAGGCATTCATACGATTTTTTTAATTTGTTTGGTAACTTATTTTGGTACAATGAAACTGTAAAAATGTGCAAAAAAGTACTATAAATCAAATCGTCGCTGTATCGAAAAAAAAGTATTCTTTAACCGAGTAAACCCTTTTACTTGCAAGTCGCTGCTAACAGCATCTATATCCGTGGAATGGAACCGAACGCGATCGATGTTCTGAGAAAAATAATCATCTTAAACTGACGAAAAACGCTAGTTACATCGGCACGGTTTCTTTGCAAGGGATGAGGCATCTGTATTATATTAGATATCTGTTCTCCTTTAAAGCGTACTGGCGTGATGTTATGTTATGAAATGAAGTAAACAATAAACAGACATGCTATTGTAGCAATCCCGACAGATTTTCCGTCATTTATTGAAGAGTTATATTGTATGTCTCCGAAGTTCTTCATCAGATCTTCACTAAATTTAAATGTGACCAATTCGGAAAAAAAAAAACGAAATTGGTCCATAATTTACGGAGAAATCGGTGAACATACACAAAAAACCGGTGCAGTGCGAGTCGGACTCGTGCATGAAGGATTCCGTATCATTATCGCAAAAAACGGCAAAAATATCACGTTTGTTCTATGTGAGCCCCACTTAAATATTTATTTTGTTCTGTTTTTAGTATTTATTATTACAGCGGCAACAGTATAGTATATAGTTGTTGATAATGATAAATACATTATATAATTACCTCTATTCGGCTAACATTCAAACAAAAATTAAATACAGATACTCACGCGGTTACGTATGTATGTGCAATAGAATAGCAAGCCCTGGTAGTTAATTTGTCCTTGTCGGGTAATTCGTAAGATCCTAAGGAACCAATCATGTTAATCATTCCTGAAAATAAGTTATTCCATCCCCTATCACCCATATCAGTTGGCGCCTCTGATGGTCCCCCTAGAACAATATAATAATACAAACAAATAAGTGACTGCTATCCCTAAAAAAGAAACATTTTCGCAGTCGGTTAATTTTTTGTGGAAATGTTTTTTATTTTTCTGTTTTCAGTTTTAGCACACCATCACAAAGTGAGCATTTTTCATAGTAAGATATCTAGGATTGACAAAATACCCTTAATTCACAAGTTCGAGCTGTTTGTCGCTAAGGAGTTCGGTTGTATGTTCCATATCTTGAAAACTGGGGAACCTATTTTTATGAGATTTGCAAAATATTGCAAATATTCATACAAATCGTTGTAAGATACTTAATCCAATAAAAAAAGGATGATCACGATCCGATAACTAGTTTCGGAGAAATGCGTGAACAAACATACATACATTACATACGTGTCCTTTAGAAATTTGGCACATATGTTTAGAAGGGGTTCCCCCTATCTGGCAAAATCTTGATGCTCCGAAATTTATTTGGCATAAAACACTTGGCATAATCTGCTTCAAACGAATATTTTTAAGGCATACAAAATATTTAATATAATTATTGTTTGGCCGAATGTTTATATGTCCGAATTTACAATGCTTCTTTCGCAGAATGTCTCTTTTGCTAAATGTCGCGTTAGTAAAAAGTTAAAATATTTGCGAGGTTTACAAAATGGTTATTTCAATTTTTATATTTTTTTACAATTTATTCTTTAATACTACAATTTAGCATATAAGAAATTTATAAATCTGTTGTTATAGAATATACTAAATAATAATAACAATTTATTTTAATTATTTACATAACTATTATTGCTGCTATTGAAAATATGTTTTTATAAATGTAATGTCCTGTCATGGCAACTCTCAATAAATACCAACGATATCGCACAACTAACGCGTTGGTATATATATAAATGCAGGCCGTAATCCAAAAAAGCCAAATTTATACATGATTGTGCATAAATTGCAAAAAAATAAAAAGTAAATATTGCGACAGAAGAATAACATGTAATTTATTTAAAAACACAAAAGGACAAAACAGAAGAAAGATATATATTTTGATAGCAAATACAAGAAACTACTGAGACAATTAGAGTGTAAGGAGTTGACGCTGCCGCAGTTTTCAAAGAAAATATTTTTTTACTATGTTCAAATCAATATTATGTGACATTTGAAACGAGAGGTGTAAACACAGAGTTGGCTTTGAATTTAATTATTCCATTTTAAATCAATAAAAAATAAGTAAATTAGAGTACTTATCAAAGTGAAGACTTATAAATTTGATTTGTTTACTTATTATAATATACTAGCGACCCGCCCCGGCACACGATTATTTATTGAAGAGTTTTGATTTGTTTACTTAGTTAGTGACCCGCCCCGGCACACGATTATTTATTGAAGAGTTCCATTGAACATCTCCGAAGTTATTTAACAGACTTTTTAACTGGGGCATCTAGATCGGTTAATAAACAAAAATGCTATGCCCATATAGATGAGCCCAATAACAGAGAACTTAAATATAACTTGTGAAATGAGAGTGTAGCAGGGTAAACTATACCTGCGCACCCATTCAGAGACTACTGGCTTCGATGATATGTTATGAAATGGTGCAAACAAAATACAGACATGCGATTGCAGCAATCTCGGGTGATTTACCGTCATTTATTGAAGAGTTCCATTGATGATCTTCAAAGTTCTTCATAAAATCTTAACCAAAAATCAAAATAAAAATAAAATCTTTACCAAATTTAACTGAGACTAATTCGAAACCATATTTTTTCAAACAAAAAACGAATCATAAAGATCGGTTAATAATTGGCGAAGATATCGCTTAACAAACATACAAAAAAATCAGACAAATTAAGAACCTCCTTCTTTTTTATTGAAGTCGGTTTTTAAACATCAAAACATCTTTAACTATCTTAAATTTCGTTTTAAGATAACTGAACACATCACTTATCATGACTGCTTCTATCTATACCATATATTAGCTAAAACAAGGTAAGGATTTTAAAGAAAAAAAAACGCACCTGATCTCGTTATACGAAGTGTGTCAAAAAAAAATTTGTTCTATAACCGTGTGCAAGGATATTACGGTTAGTCTTGCGGTTCCGGAGATTTATGCATTTTTTATGTCAGCTCCATACATTATGTTAGCAAAAAAAAAATCTTGGTCTTTTGCCTACCAGATTGCATCCTATGAAATATATAAGCATGATATTGTCTATTAGAAGCAATATTAAGCAAAAAAACCGACGCTCTTAAATTTAAGTTCCTATGTCTTCTAGAGCTTTTTTTTGACCCACTGTGCGGTATCGCCCGTGATAAATTATGTACAAAAACCTGCCTCGTTTCTTACTTTTTTTTCTTTTCTCTTGATGAAAACCGCATGAAAATCCGTTCAGTAGTTTTTGAGTTTATCGCGAACAGACGATGCGGGGGACTTTGTTTTATATAAGTGGTAATGAATTTAATAAATGTATTTTCTTTATATTAACCCTAAAATATTCTAAGTTATTACTAACGTGACATTTTTCGAAGTAGACATTCTGCGTAAGAGGCATTGTGAGAAAGCGATCTTTTGTAAAAGAGTCATTCTGCGAAAGCGGCATTCTGCGAATGCGATATTACGAGAAAGAGACATTTTGCGATCAGTACACATTTTGCAAAAGAGACGTTTCGCAATTAAACTCCTTATGCACGTGAGTAATACGATTTACTAAATAGTTTTTTAGATGATAGTTTTATATTATGTGAGTTTTTGTTTAATTTGAAATTAAGAAGGGTTTTATATTGTGTATCGTCATTACTTAAAATTTGAGTATTTTCTTCACAAATTGAGAAGAAAATAAGTTTTTAAAATACCGCGGCATAATTTTTTTGGTTCCTAAATACCGATGTATACCACGGAAATGCAGTTTCATAACGTAATCTTTAAAAAAAAAAGCAGACAGTTTTATGATTACGAATTTAATATTATAGTTCTGATCACACAAACAATCCATAAGTATTAAAATCGTAATAATATAAGCGTAATACACAGTGAAAATCAATTGCTGTTCGCATATTAAAGTTCGCATAATATATATATTCTCGCTTAAAGTACGAACTATTTTGTGCCCAGCACCCACGGGGTTAAAATCTCATCCGACACACGTGCGAAAGAGATAGATAGCTAGTTCACGTACGAATTAGCACTTTTGCAAGTTGTAGCGAATTGGATGATGATTTAGGACCAAAACAAGCGGGCGAAATTTTATAAACAGACCTTTGGGAGTAGTTTAGTTAGAGTAGGTAATACCGGGGTGGTTTTTGGTCAGTACGAGTCTGACAGACCCCTCCGCCCGCCCAGGGCGGAGGACATCCAATGAGGATTTTCCACCCCGGAAAAGAAAAAAAAAGGAAGGGTAGGTAGGATAGGTAGGTAACAAAGACGGGCGCGAAGCCGTCGGCACAGCTGGATGAAATTTGGCACAGAGATAGATTATAGTCTGGCATAGCATATAGGATAGTTTTTATCCCGGGAATATGTTCCCTTGGGATAATTATCGACATTTACGTAGTCGGAGCCGCTGGCAGCTAGTCACAAATAAAGATTATAAAAATAATGGGACAAATGCCTTGGAACAATGACTACAAATTACGAAGAGAAACGCTTATTTAGATAAGGTCTCAAAAGCACAAACAAAAATAAACAATCTTCATAGTATGAAATTATGAATCCATTTTCTGCTACTTCACCATAATATGTCTGCATGAGTCCCCGTCGATCGAGAAATGAAAATCAATTGGACTGCTGTGCTGTGAGTGACCTAAACAACTGGCGTCCATCCATTTGATTGAATCCAAAGACTCCACTGAAAAGCAATTATGAGCTCAATATTATTTTCATCCTACTAACCTGGTTGAATCTGTATCTGTCGTCTTAAATCTGCTGTTGTGTGCGTATTCGTTGTGTTATTAGCTGTCGTCGTACGTAACGTGTTGTTGTCATTAGGATTCGTTTTGTTGACATTCATATTCAAAGGCGGATGTCGATTTTTGTCGTATTGCATTCTTCTGGAATTTATCGTTTTTAGATAATGTGTTTTTCTATCATTCTGAATTCTTCTGGTATCTAGCATTTTTCTGCCAAATTGCTCTCTTGTGTCTTTTTGTACATTTTCGTTTTGCATAAAACTGTCAATTTTCATTTTTAACTCATTTTGAGTTCTTTGATTATGTTCCAACAATCTGTTTATGTTTATTCTTTTTTCGTTCTGCGTGACTCCGCCAGTTACATTTGTTATGGGACTATGTAATCTTTTGTCAATTCTTCTGTAATTTTGCAATGTTGTGTCGATGGGCAATCCTCTGACATTTTGCAATGTTCTATTGATAGGAAAACTCTTGTCATTTTGCAATGATCTGTCGGTGGGCGATCCTCTGACATTGTGCAATGATCTGTCGAAGGGAAATCCTTTGACATTTTGGAATGTTCTGTCGATGGGCAATCCTCTGACATTTAGCAATTTTGTGTCGATTGGAAATCTCCCGCCATTTTGCAATGTTCTGGCGATAGGCAATCCTCTGTCGTTTTGCAATGTTCTGGTGATAGGCAATCCTCTGTCATTTTGCAATATTCTGTCGATTGGCAATCTCCCGCCATTTTGCAATGTTCTGTCGATGGGCAATCCTCTGTCATTTTGCAATGTTCTGTCGATTGGCAATCTCCCGCCATTCTGCAATGTTCTGTCGATGGGCAATCCTCTGTCATTTTGCAATGCTCTGTCGATGGGAAATCTCCTGCCATTTTGCAATGTTCTGTCAATGGGCAATCCTCTGTCATTTTGCAATGCTCTGTCGATGGGAAATCTCCTGCCATTATGCAATGTTCTGTCGATGGGCAATCCTCTGTCATTTTGCAATGCTCTGTCGATGGGAAATCTCCTGCCATTTTGCAATGTTCTGTCGATGGGCAATCCTCTGTCATTTTGCAATGCTCTGTCGATGGGAAATCCTCTGACATTTTGCAATGTTCTGTTGATGGGAAATCTCCTGCCATTTTGCAGAGTTCTGTCGATGGGCAATCCTCTGACATTTTGCAATGCTCTCTCGATGGGAAATCTCCTGCCATTTTGCAATGTTCTGTCGATGGGAAACTTTCTGTTATTTTGCATTTTTTCGTCAATATGTATTCTCTTAGCATTTTGTGCTGTTTTTTCAGTTAGAATCCTTCTTTCATTTTGTAATGTCTTCTCGATAGGAAATCTTCTGTCGTTTTCATTCCCCGGTTTCCATTTGACATTTTTCGCATCGGCGAACTCTATACTCAATATAAATGTGACTGTAAAAAGTGAGTTAGGGTATTGTAGTATTACCATATATTTAAATAGATAAGTATAAGAATAGGTACCATAAGTCAATGGCTATTAAAAAAAATTCAGAGTATTGTAGAGCTTATAACGGCCTTTAATTTTAATTAATAGTAGATCTGGTATCGAGGTTCGTGTATAAGGCGGAGACGAATAAGCTGCGAGTTCAAATCCTGCGTCGAGGATATTTTGTTTTGCTTTCAATTTAGAATCTATTCAATAAGTATTTCTTGCATTATTCTAAAGGACTATAGACGGACATATTCTTCAAATATATAATTTCCAAATTGGTAATATTTTCTCCTAACTTATAATAAGTGGGTAGTTGAGAAACAATTATGCGTATTAATTATAAAACTGCTAGTCAAATGTTATTAAGGTTAAGGGTAAGAAAATAAAAATAAACCGTGACAATAAAGCTTAAGCCAGTCTACGCACAATTGCAGTGACTACATGCGAACTTTTCTTATTTCAGTATTGTGTTTATAAAGTATGTCAATATAAAGTGAGCATGAGCAATATATGAGCAATATATGCATGAGCATGAGTCAATATAGAGTGAATATGGCATACAATGAGCCGTGTGTTGCTCTTAGACCTATGAGGGGTTTTTAAAATCCGTTAATAGCGTCCTGGGGTTTCTTCATTGCCACAACGCGTTGTGTTCGAATAATATGAACGCCACGATACGAATTCGCTTTTACGAAACGTATTCGCCTTTTTATATTTACCGCTACGTGTCATAGCCGAAGCGCAATTCGCGTTGTGGCTGTTTAAAAGACAACAACGCGTTCCCTGAGCCCAACCACAGATAATATAATACTTACTAGCATACAGATTATGCCTCACCCCATACAAAGAAACCGTGCCGACGTAACTAGCGTTTTTCGTCTGATTAAGCTGATTATTTTTATAAGTACTTCGATCGCATTCGGTTCCGTTCCACGGCTATAGATAGTGTTAGCAGCGACTTACAAGTAAAAGGGTTTTCTCGGTTCGTGACTATTTTTTTCCTTAAATATAGTGACTACTTGTTTTTACAGTTTCATTGTACCAAAATGTGTTACAATACAAATTTAAAAAATCGAGTGGCATTCCTCAGAAATTTAAAACGGCGCCATCTATTGGAATCAATTTTAAATGATCTGTTCAAATAATCTTTGAAATGTGAATTAAGAGCCCAATAATCCTTAATTTTGTGCTTAAGAGAGTTGATTAAACGAGAGCATAATATTTTTTTGGCCAATTCTAGAAAATGTTAATTTTGCTCACAATTCAATAACAAATAGGTGCATATCGCGCCATCTATTGACATTTAATTAAACCAGATTTTCTTTTTTAGCGCTGGGTCTCCGTGGCCTAACACTAGATAATATTTTTGGGAATGGTACGGAACCCTTCGTATGCGAGCCAAATTCTATTTGACCGGTTTATTTTTATTTTCATTTGATAAATTACGTCTGGGATTTGAGGTAGGATATTACCTTTACATAGCCAAGTGGAAGATGTGTAGGTACCCATACTGTCTGACCCACTCAAATTTGAATGGGGTACATAACCCAACACTAAAACAAATGTAACATTACATTTTAAATTGTCATTTTAAATGTACATTTTAAATCATTTCACTCACCCAATAATAAAGGAAGTAATTTTTTTTCATTAATTCGGCGCCGCTTCATGTTTTCCGTTTTTTAATAGAAGTCCTTGTGCTATTTGGAGAGTTTACAGTGCTATTAATAATTTATTACCTGAATCCTAATATCCGCATAAAATGAATTAAGATAACTATTTTTCGTTAATTAAATTGGTTGTAAGGGGCGTTTAATTGGTTACTGCATCCGTTAATAAAAAATCTTTTTACAAAAAATATATAAATAATATCCTCATTTCTAAGACAATTAAACAAGTAAACTCCGACTATAGCCCTTTGGATGATATTAGCATTATTATAAGATATGTGTAGGTTTATTTTTTATCGATAACTACAGGGAAACACAAAGACAACCAGTTGTTTGAATACATTAGCTGGTCAACCAACTGAACTGTCACAAGATGACTAACTAATTGATGTGTTCGTTATATAATGGACCATTAACACGTTCGCTAGAACTCGGCTCGCGCGAGACACAATGGCTTATTTTAATTGTTTCAGTAATTACGGCAGCGAACGTGCTAACATCGAGATGCTCATCCTCTCCGGTTAATCCCCTCAAGTCTCTTACGCTCGCTAAAAACTTAACTCAGAGTTGGATGTTAACACGAGTTAAATTGACAGACTGTCCTACAATATTGTCAATTTAACCTCGTATTAGCAAATACTCTGAGTTATGTCTTTCGTGCAAGTGGGCCTTTGGTGCAGATATTTCACTTAATAATGTTGTACAAATTTTAAATCTTAGGCTAATTATGAATGCGGCGGGTTCGCGGTGATTGCTAACGCGTGCCCGTGTTCCCGCCATATAATAAGCGGCACAGAAGGACACCGTTGAGTTTTACTGGGTTGGGACCAGTTGGGTGTAGTATGCATGAGTATTTCAAAAGGTAATAAAAATAATGTATTAATGAACACGCGCAATGTTTTATTAACTTTCAAATCAACGGTGTCCTAAAATGACAAACTATAAATACCTAACAAACTTAAATAACATATTTTCTCTTTTCAGAACATTGATTCCGTTGCTCCTGTGCTCAAGCGCGGTGTTGCCCGCGCCTCAGCAGAACAGTAACATCACCTATGTGAAGCGGCAACTTGACCTAGAATACTCGCCACCCGAACTGAAGCCCCTGCATCGGGAATCTAGAATAGAAAAAGTACCGTTGACCATACCGGGCAACGTCGACAAAGAACCCACTGAATACACAGAAACTACAAAAACTACGCAAACAACTAACAAACAGCCTACTTACAACTACTCAGATAGAATATACTCTATCAAGACCAAACCTAAAACCAATACCAGCACAGAGAAGAACATGTCAAACGACGAAGTTGAAAAAACTGAAAGCGTTTATGCCGACGACATTCTCCCTGAATCGAATCATTCTGACATTGTTCCCGCAGAAAGTATAATCAACGATAGAGTCGCAACAAATGATAACACAGGCCTTAATTCTGAAGCAGACGCCACACCGAGTGACGAGTTTGTGACAGAAAAAGACGAGGAAGAGACGACACTGACTACCGTAGTTGACGAGGAAACCACGAGAGCGCCGACACCGAGGCAGTTTCCTAAACTAAGCCATTTTGGAAAGACTACAATCGGGTCATTTTCGCAAAATCTCATCGCATACCCTGGAAAGAGGAGGTTTAGGTCCCGCTGTCGGTGCGAGAAGATATGGAACTGTGCCAAACTACAGATAAGTGTACCAAGATGTCCAGAAGAGTACTTCATGTGTTGTTCATAGATATTAAAGCGAGTGTTGTGCTCTCAATAATTTTGGAACTGATTTAGTGATAAACCCACCGAACTTTAAAGCAATATTTGCTAAAAAAATACGTTGCACCAGAAAGGAGATGTTCCAGAAATGTATGGAGCCTAGGCCAGCACTATGTACACTATATGTAAATATCGCTCAAAATTAAAATAGCCGTTTTTATTGACAGTTTTCTTTAATTTCACTTCGTTTCAATGTAAACTCAAATTTACTTGTCAAATAAAGCAACACAATATAAAATTAAACATGGTGGATCAGATCAGCATGAGAAAAATGTAATTTTGACAATGATATTTGATTGACGTGTCATCGTAATATCTGCGATAAAAAAAAAACCACACGAATTTAATTGCAACAGAAGCAATCAATCAATGTCCGTAGTAGTAAATTGGGTCGCAAAATAAAAACAATCACTAAAAACGCCGAAAGTCATTGCTGTCGAGTCCGAAACTATGCAAAGTCAATGCAAAGAAAGACTCAAAGACGTCACTTCTTAAAACTGTCAAAGTCGTCAAACACAACTGTCATGGCTGCCCTAAAAAAAGGGTTATCATATTAAAAAACTATGCAAATGATCATTTTTGTACGCCTGTTTCTTCAAATGAATTTGTTAGTATTTTTATGGAATTCCCCTATTTTTTTCCTCTTTATGTATTTAGTGTACATAGTGGTGGCCCAAAATCAAACATGTTCTGTTGCACCAATAAAAAAAACAATCGCAGTTTAAAATGAATAGAAAGTAAGCGATTAGTTTTACACAACACATTTAATTGTCTAGTAAAATCATATGACTTGATAATTATGTGATGATGCTGATGAACATGATGCCGATAAATTGAAATGACTAACAAAAATAATATTTTACAAAAGAAATTGTTTTGTTGTTAGTCAGTGAATAACTACGGAAAAATCAATGTTTTTAGTCTTTATCTTGGCATATTGGTATTTATTACACGACTCCACATAAACTCATAGAACAAAATATTTTCAAATAGGTATGTAGTTATTTTTTGTTTGCTTTTCAATATCTATATTTTGTTTTTACTAAAGCTAATACCGTTTCTTTCATAGATATCTATGTACACATGTATTATATATAGGTAGATTTAAACTTAATAACGTCTGTGATGTTGGTTTTTTGCTGCGCACTCGCAGTAGCCCACTCCTCACCCCAGCTGTCACATGAATTTGCTATTACATGGCTGCTACGCAGTGACTCGCGGAGTGTTCCGAACCGCCATTGGGTTTGAATCTACCTATACCTATGCAGCTTAAGTTGTTATTAGTCTGTAAGCTTTCAACAAAATAAATTAATAACTTATTTAAAGTTGATGTAGGGAGTTAGTCCAGTATGATTCAAACTTATTTGTAAAGTGCGTCACTCCCGCTGTCACATATATTTGCTATTGCGCAATGACGCCCGAACCGCCAATAAGTTTGAATCGTCCTGTACTAATTTTTTTTTGATTAATCACTAATTATAATCAAATTTAGAAGTTTAGATTTTATTAGAAATTTTTACAATCTTTTTTACAGTCCGTTCAACCGATTTTGAGTTCTATCCCCTAAATATAAGGATAGCATAAAAAGCATAAACCTGTTACCAAAACGAACTGTTTACTACAGCTGCCATTTTTCATATCACTAACGCAATAGAAGTCAAAATTAATTAAACTGACTGTAAAATGAGATTATTTAAATGTCTAATGTTATCTCAAATGGAGTAGAGATAAAAGATAAAAGGTACTTACTGAAAACCTAACACTGGAATTACCAAAATAATTTATAGAATCAAAAACAGCACCGATTCGTATCTTGCGCATCTGAAAACCAAGTTCAGGGCGACCCAGAAGTTTGGCGAGAACTATACTTACTATCAAATAGCGAGGGTAAAAAAAAAGGGGATTTAAGTCACAGCGGATCTTTGTTTCTCTGAAGTTGGCTGCAAGACCCTGCGCAATAGCTATTTTTGTATCAATGTTGAAGGTAAAGTATAATTTTAAAATACCATTGTATATCTGCCTGTTTAACTCGTTAACGCTTGTCGTATAGTCCTATCTCGCTTACTCTAAGCAGTATTCTCGATGTCAAACTGTTTCTTGCGCAATGGTTCGCAAAGCCTAACTTCAGAGGCACAAAGATTCGCTGTGACTATTGTAAATTGCGCGCTTCCGAAATGTCACCAGTCTACTCGTATTACTCTCATTTTGACTTTCCTTGCTTTTGCTGATAGAACATTAATTTGTTTAGAGCCACAATCTACAACACAGTCTATCTGTGCACCTCGCCGGGATGCGACCGCCTATTTGTGCGGCGCCCCGCGTTTGCCTTGTGCGTAGTGTTACCATTCGTCCGGATTTGTCTGGCCATTTTGCGTCCTGTCCGGATTTTGTCCGGCCTTCTAATTTGTCCAGATTTTTCTCTTGATTGGCAATTTCGCCAAACAAGCCCGGCCCGTACATGTGTACGTAAGACGGGGATTGAGAAAAAAATATTGTATTTTGTAACTCAAATGTGTCTTGTCCGGACTTTGCTTTTTGTCAGGACTTTTCAATTTTCGAAATGGTTTATTTATTTGTGCGCCAATAGCGAAAATTGGAAGTCTTTGTGACTTCAGCGCCACGTGCACGTGTTGGTATTGTTGTTCGAAGTTGTTCCCGCTTAGTTATTACGAGTATTTTTAGATAATTAGGTATCGTTGAAAAAAATATGTTTCCCGTGTTTTACGAGTGCAATAAATACGATCATATTTATGTGTTTTATGATTCATTTACCTTTTCGACTTTTAATTAAGTCGTACGTTTAACTTGGACATCACTGACAACGGTGAAGGAAATCTACTTATATTTAATACAAGTTTGAAATCGGCAACCTGTCTTGAGAAAGCATAGTGATCAAAGCTCGTGTCTTCTCTGTATGAGAAGTTCTTTTATAGAATTTCCTTTGCCCTGCAAAAGGACAGTTACAGGCTGGCATGATTATTATCTATTATTATATCGACATTTAACTATGTAACCCTGAAGACGCCAAGCTGCGCTAAAACATGGGGCACATAGACGTAGGATAGGCTGCCAGCTCAAAATGGGATTGGGTGGGTCAATTCAGACGCACAGTGGCCGCTGGGCAATAGCACAGTATAAATATTGACGAACAGTACGGAAACTACCTACAAACGCTCGAAACGGAACACTCACACTAACATGCGCATCTACGAGGCCCCTAAGCGGCCCGCACTACTGACAGCACCGCGGACGCTGCTTAGGGTTCTCGTCGGTGCGCATGTTTGTGTGAGTGGCTGAGTGTGCCGTTTCGAACGTTTGTGGATAATTTCCATACTGTTTGTATATTTATACTGTGGCAATAGTCTCCACAAAGTGGGTGCCTAAGGAAGGACTGCGCTTCCGCGCACCGCGCGATGCCGGTCGAGGTTAGTTAGAGCTGGCTCAAGAAAAGAATAAGTACCTGAAAGGATTTTAGCCTCTTCCCAGCAGTCGGAACGTGTAGGTTGAATAAAAAAAAACGCTGAATTTAGTCATTCCACTAGTCTCTGCCAGCGGCTTCGGCCCGCGTGAAAAGTGTTTTCTTATCCCACGGAAACATTATATACTGGGATTGGCGTGATTGTGTAACAAACATCCATCCAACCATTGAAATTTATTATATAAGCAGGCTTTCAAACGTCTTTTTTGGGACCGAAATTACGCTCTTTAAGACTAGCTAGGGATAAATTAAAAAAAAAACTCATCGAATTTGGTTTAATTCCCAGTGCAAGCAGTTTCTTAACACTGAGCTGCAACAATTGATTTTTCAAAAATTTGTATGCAATTTAGTTATTTTTAACAACATCGAGTGGAGTGTATGTGTATGTTTTAGTGCTTTTTAGTTAAAATTGGTCACATCAATATTAAGAAGTAGGTCTATCCTGCTTCTGCGTCGGTAGAGAGAAGAGATAAATAAGAAAGTACAGAACAAAATCAGAATTTACACAATTTATTCCGTCATAGTATATAGAATTACGAGTTATCACAAAAATATACAACGTTATGTAAACAGTAATTGTCCTAGAAGAATATAAACATCCACTAACAACTAAGCATGCTTGTTCATACTCCGTTCATTTTAGGATGACACATCTTTAGAATCGAACAGGTAACTGAACACTAAACAATAACTTATAGGGGTCAGCAGAGGCATTTTGTAAAAATCTCTGTGTAAACTAAGGTGAAGTACCTAACATACTTATGCCTGGCATAACAGCTTGTCTATTCTGGGTGATGAGGCCTTAGTGAGAGTTTTTACTCACGCTCAAATGCGTTAAAGTAAACGTCAATTTGTATTGATACTGGATAAGCGCCGTCTGGTGACGGTAAGGAGAATTCGCTTTTTTGGATATATTTTGACATAATAGATCAATAATTTACGTTATCACGATCGAGTGCGTTGAAAAGCTCGGAATAATTCACTCGGAACACTTATTCTGAGTTTTTAAGTCGTGTACTTAGTCGTGTAATAGTCGTGTACCTACTTACGTGTTAATCGTAATAAAGAAAAAAAAAAAAAATTGTAGTTTGGACCAGTTTCGAGAAATTGATCACATCACTGATATTGTACAGACAGCATGTATTATCCCACAGCTGCGGTTATTTTACACCTCAGCCCTGTAAACTATAAGTAGTGTCATCGTGAGTAAATTTTATCTGAAAATGTAGGCCGCTGGTTATTAAAAATGCCATAATCTGCTTAATCAAATTAACTATTAATTATTAATTTTATTCATTACGATTATATAATTAATCGTGATTGTTTAATCAGGATTAAATAAATCAAATTATTTAATAGATTAATAAAATAATTTATGTGTTCTGTAGTTTCTGCCTATCCCCATGAGAAAAAGGCGTGAGTTTATGTATGAATTAAAAAAAATATCGATGAATGCAAACATTGTAATAACTACCACAAATACCGTTAAGGGTTCAGTTTGGTTACGTTAAAAGGTTAAAATATCCGCAACTCCACGACCAAGCGCGTATTTTGCGTACGGAAGGGTTTAGTTTAAGCACAACTTATATAGAGGCATGTCAGTTTCCGCGACAATATTTTTTTTTTTCATTCAATAACACCTCAAGGAATTTAAAATTCGATATCTATTGTATCGCTATTTTAATACTACACAGTCTTCCTATTACGTCTAGCCGTTTAGATGTCATTGTTTATTTTGAAATCAGTTAAAATCGGATAACCGCGCCTTAAAAAGTGCTCGCTCCGTCATGTCTCTGTGCTGACCCTCAATATAATAAAAAAACATGAATTCATCATCATCATAAAATGAACGTAGCAAACCATCTTAAACCTAAATTTTGCATATAAGTAATTCTTATACACTGAAATTTTATCGAATTATTTTATTTTGTTGTTGTCCTGTCCAATGTTAACGCAGTACTGGCCGTGCGCTCGCTCGGAGCGAAAATATCAATATTGAACCTCCTTTTGAACAGTTTTGTTTGCAAAATATTATTTGATTTCCATATGCTATTTCAGTTATGAAGAAATGCCAGCCATCAATTTTTCTGTGTATTAATATTTTTAAACATCCAAGTCGTTTTGGAGGAGTATTCAACAGTTGCGAAAAATATCGTGTTGCTAATTATTTTTTTAAAGCAGAACTATTTGGTATACGAAAAAACCATGTTTAAAAAATAATGTACATGAAACAATGATAAATATATATATTTTTCAAACCTTTTAACCTAGCCGTTACTAAGGAGTATGCTTTAGAAAGTTACCGTTTTACGGCACTAAAGCGGATGTAGGCCCTTAAGAAAACAATAACGAATATAATTCGGCATCAAAATAAATATCTTGGGATTTGCTAAACAAAAACAATGTTTTAAACAAGCTTTTTAACTTACCGTGATTGTCATCTAAACCAAACGTGGGTGGCGTGTGCAAAATTGCAGCCAAATCGGTTGGTGATAACTGTTTTAAAATTCAGTTGCAAGATTTGACCCACACATACTAACCAACATATATGTTACAGACATACCCTCAGTTTCCCAGCTCAAAATTATCGCAGAATTAATGAGACAAATTGTCAAGCACGCGTTATCTGCTGTGATTGGTTGAATGAATTTTCAACCAATTCACGAGCTTGTAAAAATTACATTCAGTACAAATGAGATAAAGAAGCATTTGCTTAGTAAAATAGAGTACTTTTTCTCTTGATAGCTTCATAAGGAGCTACAAGACGTGTGAAATGCGCCATTGGTAGTTACATGGTGGACATCCCACCCATACGCACTACCGCACTTATCGTTTTGGGATTACTTTCATTGTGCCAATAGTTACAACCAGGGACCGAAACCTGTATGACCAATACCGGTATTTTTCGGTTAGTTACAGGTATTTTAAAAGGTTACCTTAATTTTTAAATATTGAATACAACCTTTATTATTACCGGTTACCGAAATAAAAATTATCTATATCTTATACATGCCGTCCGTCGGTATTAGTCAAACTGTCAAAGGGCGCGCATCGCCTGTGTGTGTTTCAAAGAGTCGAGACAACCCACGCGCGCCGGCGAACGCCGATTAAAACGTTAACTTAAATAAAGGTAACATGTTTCTTCTTCTTGGGTTACCCAGATAGCGGTTACCTTAATCGTATAGGTATCCAAAATTCCTCGATACCTGTACCGTAATTTATAAAGGTTTTCGGTCCCTGGATACAACCTAGGGGTCTTTAAGATAAGTCGTCAAGAGTGAATAGGTTTCTTCTAGGCAATCGTGCTTCATTACCAACAGGTGAGATAGTGGTCAAACGCGAGCATATCGACAATAAAGAAAAACCGGCCAAGGGCGAGTCGGACACGCGCACGTAGGGTTTCGTACCATTATCGCAAAAAACGGCAATAAAATCCGGTCTTTGTATAGAACCATTTAAATATTTATTTTATTCGGTATTTAGTATTTGTTGTTATAGCGGCAACAAAAATACATAACCAGTGAAAATTTCAACGGTCTAGCTATCACGGTTCATGAGATAAAGGCAGTATTAAACTTGCCTTTTTGGTATCGGTGAACAAGGCTCGGATACCGGTTAAATTTTCAAACCGTTATTATGTACTTGACGTAAAATCTTTTACATTAGGTTTCGTTCGCATATACCGGTTTTTTTAAACCGATATTTGTAAGAGTATTTATATAAAGGTTTTTTCGGATTAAACGGTTTAGAGCAATAAAAACCGGTTAATACGGACGCACAATAAAGAAACGACGCGCGCAGTTCAGATTTTATTCAGTAGTAAGAATTGTTTTGTTTTGGGTCGGACGATAAACGTCCGACCCAAAAGTGCAAGTGCAAGTGTCAGTGCCTCAATAAGCTACGCTGCAAAAACATGAAAAAAATGAGTAAGTATCTAATTATTTTTTTTTGGTTTAAGTTAGATAGAATAAATAGAATAGAAATTAAGTTGATAATGACGATACATAATCGGTAAACATAATATTACTCTTCAAGTTATTATATTTTTTAAACCGGTTCCGAGCCTTGTCGGTGAATATAGACTAGATCATTTACTTGTAACAGAACATGTGAACACGCTTTTTTTAAATTTACTCGAACCACACTTCGAACACAACGCTCGATGTTTTGTTACAACCTGATTTTAAAAAGCAACGAGCGCTTTTTTGTAACATTTTATTGAGCAAAGGCACGAGCGCGGCAGACGTGGAGTGAGGTCAATAATGAACGCAAGGCACAAAGAAATGTTACAGGTAAATGCTCAGTCGTCGTGGGCATTACGTCGAACGAACATTCGCAAGAACGTTACGTTACATGGAAATGCTTTAGGAAACTGAGCATTTGGCCGTAACGCTGTACTGACCTGCAACAATTCGTCGTAACGTAACGTTACGACGAAATGTTACAGTTCAGTTGCCGGCTTTACATCTATCTTATCAAAGTACGGTCTACGATCTTGTACTAAGAGCTAGACTAGGTACAAACCAACGGATTTACTCATTTTAAAGTAGGCATGTTTATGGCTATGATTAATAAATGGCAAATGCTTAAAAGTTTCGTACCCTTCATTTTAGGCTTACACATATTAGAATACAAAAATAATAATACTATATTATTTCTTGATATTTGAATTATTTTTCACATCAATAATTTTATTAACACTGAGAATGAACACAATGAAATTTATTCAGTATTATTTTTTTATAAATAAAATTTCAGAGCCTATAAACAGTAAAAAAAATGGTAAAAATGTGAGATTTGAACTTAACAAAAAATTAAATAATTTCTACTCATTTTTTTACAGTACGAGATCCCACTGCAAAAATCTGCAGTATTATGTTTGTGACCAAACTTATTTTTTATGAAACGAAGAATAAGATATTGCCAGGCAACCATGCAGCAATAAAAAAAGAAAATTCTATCACAAACAAAAATACCTGCAAATTGTAGCAGTGGGATCATAGGCTAAAAGGAGGAGTATTACAAAATACATTTTTGAAAATAATTGTAAATGCTTGATCGCTCATAGCTTTGAAAGTAACTCAATCTAAATACTATTAAATTCAAAATTTATTACGTTAAAATTCATAAAACATTTATTTACATGAATTTGTAAAATTAAAAATTGGAGTCATGTCACAGTCTCAGTTATGATTGTGCCTTATCTACAACACTATGCTCCGCGCTTGCAACATAAAAAAATAAGGTCATTGGAGCTGTCAGTTTAGTCTATGAAATTAAAAATCAGAATATAGTCATATTTTCGCCAAATGCTCGTACATTTTTTGTATGAGGAGAGGCCTTTGCCCTGCTGTGGGACACTGATAGGTTGACGTTATTATTATCAGCGCCGGCCCTGGGGTAGAGCGAGAGGAGCGGTCGCTCTAGGCGCGAGATGACAAAGGGCGCCAAATACAAAAAACAATTGCCAGCGCAAAATTGTTTGCCATTCCACCATTTCGCACCAAACGCTTCTAAATATCCTTCATAATGCGCACAGTAAACGAGTGGAACTTACTGCCGGCGTCTGTGTTTCCGAACGCATTCAACCCGAATCTCTTCAAAGTCAGAGTGAACAAGCTCACTCCATCGACGACTTTGTCTCTGTCACCTCTGACCTAGACTAGAGTCAAGAGCAAACAAAACAAAAATAAAAAAAAATGCGCCTTTTGACAGGCGCGGCAGCAATGTTGCCTGGTCAGATTTAAAAAAATCCGTAGTGACGCTAAAAATACGTAGATTGACTCTAGATAAATCCGTGGATCTTATTAGGATAAAAATCAGATTTAGCTTTTAAGAAAGTCTGTAGAAGAGACTTTTTTAAATCTGTCATGTTTTAGTGCTAAACTGTTTGGAGTGGCTTGACTAGCATTGAACTTAGTCCATAGACCGTGTTTCATATTAAATTACATAGGTGACAGCCACAGTAGAATTTACGTGAATTGAAAAGGTCGACCAAAGGGCGCTAAAAGGCAATCTCGCTCTACCGTGATCAAGAACTAGGGCCATCGCTGATTATAATTATACTACCATTGGCCTACGGGGTGTATTATTGGCCTACGGGGTAAGCTGTTGTGGCCTACGGAGTTGATCCATAAAAAAACTAAAATAGAAGGCTAAATATCTTTAAAAGTTGATTTTATTTTTTGTTTTATATCCATTTACATCTGCGGAGTTTTCTAACTAAATTCATTTTCCCTTATATAAATAACTTGAAACATTAATTAATTAATTTTTATTGTTAATTTTCAAATCTCGCGATGTCTTCCAGAGGTTCCTAATAATGAATATTTTACAAGACTTGGATCCATAGAGTGGCACCTTTAGAGCTTGCGCAAATGATCAATCAAACTGCTTCACATATATATATGGTGCTTATAGGCAGCAGTTTATTATAGATGTCGATCTTTTGTGCAGGCGTTATTGAAATATCTTCTTATTACCGTTAGGGACCTTCCTTCGATTCGATTTAAATTGCGTCGATAAGCGATTTCACGCATGAATTTTTCTAAGAAAATTTCAAGTGGACATCGGTCGAATTGCATCGCATTGCGTCCATGTGAACGTGCTTGCAGTTTGGCTTAGTAAAAATCGCTCATCAGAGTGATTCAAATCGAATCGCGTCGAGCCATCAGGGTCGTCGTTTACACTTATTTTAAACATCCTATTGTTTAGTGAAAAATCGAATGTGTCTTATATCCGCTTTCATTAATGCCACATAAATGAGTGCCCAAATAAAAGCGTGCTGTTGAATTCCCAACCCACGGTCCAGCGGCTACAGTTGAAAATCCAACGAGCTATAATGAAAGCGGGCATAGGGAATATGCATATTTTTTTTATCTAACCATTTTATTGATAAATATATAAAAAGAGAATACTAACAGTCAAATTAAAATCATAATTGATCGAAAAACAAACGAAATATAACAATTTTAAATAAAAATGTCTGTTGCCTCCTGTGAATACACCGTTTTTTGTTGGTGTGACGTCAGAGTGCATGTCGGGCTTCTCTTTCATTAGAAAGAGAAGTCCAACTACGAGATATCAACTTTGAAGCTTCATAACTTCGTAGTTAATGAAGTTATTTTAAAAAATATTTCATATTTAATTAGCATATAAAAAAAATACAAGCATATTCCCTAATACTTTATTGTTCAACAAAAATTTCACGAGCTTTAGCTCATCACAGAGAGTCATATTTGAAATAGTTTTTTTCTTTTCAATAAAAAAAATAATCAAAAAACAGTAATGATTCTAAAATTGAGCTTTGCTTTTATTGTCAAACTTAATAATATCAACTCCTAAGGAAAAAACATAACTCTTTCGGCAGTCGGGTAAAACGAATACGACACCCATCCTAATAATCATCTGTGATCGGAATTTGGCACCAACTTCTTAGCACTTCAACACTGTCATAAAGAGCAAACTTCGACTTAATACGATAACGTTTCACGCGAAAGTAAACCTTCTGTATATAAGGTTAATGATTATATTCGCATCAAATTAGGTTCTATTGAAACACATACTTTTCGACATAATACAGTAGCATTTCACTCGAAAATATACCTTCTTTGTATAAGATTAATGATTATAGTCGCATCTAATAAGATTAATTTAAAACAAATCTTTACTTAGCAACTTTATTTATCCTGATAAACTTTGTTGAAGTGAAAAATTCATATTTGCTAGATTAATATGCGCATTAACATTAAATAAATAAGGTTTATATTCGTACAATAATTTAAGAAAGCAAGTTTTTTACTTAAATTCGCTCAATGGATACCAGCCAATGTATTGAACATGCTCTGCCCTACTTAAATGCGTGGCTTTGCTAACAACTACAGAAATGCGACTGGTAACCGATCACAGTAAGTTCCCGCTCAAGCTCTTTTCGCCCTTATACCTTGAGCAATAAGGTTGAAAATCCCATCAACATCTGTATGATTTTGGCAAAAATTTTGTTCAGGTTGACGTTTTTTATAGTTAAGTTTAAGTTTTCGGCGTTAAGCTCGTTAATTCTACAGAAAATTAATTAAATACATCTTTCAGATATCCCTATGTCCTCAGTAAGTTATGCTGAGCATAGCACATGCCAAGATTTTTTTTTTATAACCACTCGGGTCGTATACCTAGCCTTCTTAAGAGCATTTAAATAAGTCACTTTCTTCAAGTCTATTCTTCTTTCTTTCTTTATTTCTTATCTATAGGACGTCCAATTGTTTAGTTCATATTCTATCTACCTCGATTCTTTTCAAGGAAATGTTTAAGAGATCAAATTGTCTTTGTACAGGAAAAGCCAGTTTTAAAAATGGAATCGGCGGTTGAAGCGTTTTGATTGGCTCGCGACGTAGCTATGGAAATGATGAATAGGAATGCTTTATTCGATTCGAATTTGGAACAAAGTTGTTAAGAGTTTCATAAATAAAAGTATTAAAAAAGTTGAATTGTTAAAGTATTTATTGTAATTGTAACGGTGAAGGAAAACATCGTGAGGAAACCGGCTTGTCCTAGAACTAAGAATTCTAAGACATATTGGGCCTGTTTGGTGGATTATGGCTCATTCCCTCTCACAGAGAGGAGGCCAGTGTCCCAGTGGAAAAAATTAATCTGTATTATAAGCTTTATGCTATGTAAAAATAATAATTTCTCAAAAAATAGAGTACGGACAGCAAAATATTACCGTTTTTCCTGTACAAAGACAAAATAATTGGTACAATATTTACTTGCCAAAAAAAAAAGTTTTCATAAAGTGCAACGCAAAGGAATTTTAGAACATTGGCCATAGAGACAATTTAATAAAATTGCCGTAAGTTAGAACCAAACGTAGTATAGCTAAGTTATAAAATTGGTAAATATGTTAGGAAGACTAGTTCAGTCGGGGTAAAGTAGATTGGCCTCCCTGCCGCAGCGCTCCTGAAAGTAAAAAAAAGTCTTTGTCAATTGATGGTAAAGTCTTAGTCTTTGTCAAGTATGAACTTTATACTGGTGAGAATAAGGTTGATTTCAGAATGACTCGCACTATTAAAAGTCATAAAATGTTGAACTGGAACTTATAAGTGGAGATTTAAAGTTGATTTTCGAAAAACACGTTTGGAAACTAAATCGCCACTCCAGAAAATGTCATGTTAAGCAATGCTTATACAGTTTTCTTCTAGGCATCGAGAAATACGTCCCGCGTACCGGAAGACGCGGCGTTGGAAGGCCTCCCTCTAGGTGGAGCGATAACCTGGTCAAGGCTGCGGGAGTCCGGTGGATGTGAGGCGCACAGGACCGATCAGTGTGGCGACGCTTGGGAGGTGGGGAGAGGGGGCCATGTCCAGCAGTGGACGTCTTTTGGCTAAAATGATGATGACGATGATCGAGAAATATTTAAAAAAAAGTCTACTGAACAGTTTTTGAGTGTACCTGGTGCTCGCTGATGAGGTAGACGGGCAGCGACTGCGCGCAGAACTCGCATGGTATGACGGCCTCCAGCGGGCTCTCCGGCAGGGCGGCCGCGCCGGCCGGGGACGTGCTGCGGGGCCGCAGCTGGGCCAGGTCCGGCCGGCAACCCGTCTGTGAGACAGAACAAAAGGACCTTAGGGGTCATTCAAGTATTGGTGGCTATAGACATTGCGAGGCATGCGCCGCGCACGCCTCGCAAAGCATGCCTTTTGCTCGTAAAGCACGCCTTTTGCTTTGATTTGAGTTGTCTATATGTCGTGGTGGCCCAGTGGCTAAGGCGTGGTTTCGAATCCGGGCAAGTACCAATGTGACGTTTTCAATTCATATGTACTTTCTAAGTTTATCTTGGACATCACTGACAACGGTGAAGGAAAAACATCGTGAGGAAACCTAGACTTAACGTGAGTTTAGTATAAGATTGTGCTCCATTGGTGTAATTGCTGCAAGGCGTTCCAGTGCGAGGATAAACGAATAAATAAATTGTCGTCGCACATGCCTCAACACGAATATGAACGTCCACACATTGTGAAGCATGATATGAGCGCCGTGCGCTGTACATGCTTCGCAATGTTTATATCCGCCTTATCACGTACGCAACATTTTTGTAATTTTTAACTCCCCCATCCCCTTGACAGCAAAAGCAAGCAATGTTCTTACCCCTCCTCCTATGCTTACGCCTCCATATTTTTCTAAGTTTAATTCAGTTATTCATAAGCAGCAGTTTATAAGGTAATACCATTTATTTTGAGCCTTACCAATGCCATTTCTGTTCAAAACAGAATCTGTTCAATTATGTAGAAAAATCAGAAATTTCAATAAAAAAATATTGAAGATGTAATCACCATCCTAAAACCCTGTCCCCCATCTCATCAAAAATAAGTGAAACAAGACCCCCGCACCTCCTTTTTGTGGTCAACACTGAGACACGGAGCTATCTCTCCCTCACAGTGGAACCATGCTAGTTTTGACACGTAAGTCCCCAGGTTGTAAGAATACTCAATAGAGATGCTGCTTATAATGATTCTAGTCAGTTAGAGTCTGATAGAACCCTGCGCCTACACTGGGGTGGAGAACATTAAAAAAACAACAAAGTATGAGCCGACAACCACTCTGTGGAGAGAACACATCCGAATATTCATGCTAGCGTGTAGAGTGGGAATAACGAGTTTATTAACACTTCTTCGCCGTATCAATGATACAAATCTATAGCTTAGCTTCAGCCAGAGGTCATCGTGCGAGTTTTTTAAAGTTAACATCAATTAAAAGATACAGACAAAAAACAGGGAATGTCATAATTAATAGATTTTGAGAAAAACGCGGTTAAAAGTATAGAAGTATGTAATTTTTGTTCTTCTTCTTTACCGGAATGTACCGGAATGTCATGGACATTCCCGGTTCTTTTCGTTTCGGCCATAAACAAAAACGCCTTTTTGGCGCTGTAGTGTGGGTATCATAGAACTATGTCTATGTTTGTATGTTTAAGTAGCCTAAGTCTATATATTGAATGGTTTGCTGATAAAGAACAGTATTATACATCAATTCGTGTACTCAATTACACCTAACCCCATAGCGCATTACGTTTACTTAAAAAAAAACTACAACAGATAAAGATTTGCTTGCCAATAAAAAATTGAAAAATTAAAACTTGTGACATTCCCTGTTCTTTGCCTGTCACCTTCAATTTGTATATGTCGTGACCAGATCGTAGAATATAGATGGAGATCTATCGCCGTGAAACGGAACCGAACGCGATCGATTTACAAAAAATAATCGGTAGAATAAGATGGAAAACGCTAGTTACGTCGGCACGATTTCTTTGTACGGAATGAGGCATCTGTATGCTAGTATAATATTATCTGTGGCCTTACCATGAGCTCTAAGATCAAGATTATTTCCATTGAGCATAAGTGTGGTTTTTTATCGGTTATATTTCGGGGAGTGTACGACGGAATTTTATGAATTAATTCCTCATCCCTTTCTATCTCGTCCTAGGCCATTCTATCATCGGAATAAAAGACGTACGGTGATGCGTTTTGGGAATACTTTTATTATACGAACAGCTAAGGAGTGGAATTTCCTGCTGGAGTCTGTATTTCCTGATAGCTACAACCTGGGAGTTCTAGGTAAGTGTGTGCCATCGTCGACCACATCATCGCTTACCATGAAGTGAGATATTGGTCAAGCGAATCAATAAGTAATTTTGCTGTAAGAGCTCATGGAAGGGCCCTAAGTCTTTGTAGTCTAGAGATTTCGAGGCGGACCATGATAGTTGGTGGCCTACTGGGAGCTTCGTGGCAATTTTTATGTAAATTAACCATCGACCATACAACCACTAGACGCCTAATGCTTGATCTAATATAAATATGACCAGTATAAAATGAACTCCGATAAATAACATCAGAAAATAATTATGATTATGTAACTATTATCTTACCGATGAAATGTTTTGCCATTTTTCGTGAAACTCAAGTTCTGACTGTTGTTACCACACCAACGTATTGTACAAGCGGTCATTATAATATTTGTTTTACCAATTTGTAATTGCCTGACGCGGAAGTGTTTACGGTTCACAGAAGTGGTCGCTACTAATTCGAAATTGTCGAGTATAAGAGACCTGTATAAGATCGTTAAGTCATATGTTTTGACAGACATGTCTCGCCTGTTATTAGGCGTCTAGGGGCTGTGTGGTCGATGGAATTAAAGAAGCTAGTATTACCTGATGCTGCACTAAGTCGTGAGCCGGTATGAGCGAGTTGCAGAACTCGCAGGGCAGTCGTACGTCCTCATTGGGAGGCGAAGCACGCCCGGCGCGCTCGTTGCTGAAATATACGATAATAGTTAGAATAGAATAAAAATATTTACGTAGATAAAGACACAACACAACAGCAACAATCACAAAGTAAAAGAGAAGAATAGTAAAAAAAGAAGTACAATCAAAAATTGCGCTGAACGTACCCATACCGAAGGGTAGCCAACTCAACATTTGCTGGGCGTCAAACACCCCGTGTTGATTTTCAATTGGTGGGGTTTTCCAGCTCAACAACACCAAGAAGGCTCGAGAGGTTAGTCTGCGGATGGGTGACCATCCATCAAAGTCAAGTCAAACGATCAAGACGATAAATTAGTTTAAGAAATAAAGTCTGATCAATTAAAGTGTGCTGTTTGAATAATTTTTAACAGAACCCCAGCTCGTAATAATATGATAACTCTCAACTATAGAATAAAAAGTAAAGGCGCAATTCAACTACTGCGCAGGGTGTGCATAAAGAAGTTATTACACACTTTAACTTCGAGGTTCATTTGTTAGTTAGCCACGCATCCGGACGCTTGGCTGTGCCGAGCAGTGGATGTATCCACCTATTTTTCCTTGCAACCTTCAAAAGACGCCAGGACTTATGGGGAAAAAGAGAGTGTCAGATATTTACCTCACTTAAACCACCCCCGTGATCACCATCAACACATGGAACAACCCGCGACCTCTTAAAAGGCCATCCGAGAACACCCTCTGTGCAAAGCCTGTTAGGGCACATTCCTGGGGAGACTGAGAAGCCCTGCTGAGTTCCCCTGAGCCTTGCTGTGCACAGCAGCACGTGATCAGGGGCCACCGTCTTTCCTGGAGCCATTTGGTGGGTGGACAGAGTGGATGTTCCCTATATTTTCATATAACACCTGCTTCTATTTAGCTTAACCGTAGGCAGTAATGGAACTGTATCTGAAATTCTTTACAAAACACTTATTCACTTACCCATTGTTATTATTGTTGTTGTTCTGATTGGGGCTGATGTTCGGATTCGAATGGTACGGAGCAGTAACCTGAAAGAAAAACATGACAGCATAACTTAGAAAAACCTTTTAACAAAAAAATTAAATAACGGACTTCCAAAACAAAACACTACAAAGGGCAAAATGACTTTCTTTTCTTTTTAATTTATTTGTTAAAAAGTTTATTTTTTTCTCTTTTTTGCCTTGGTGCCCTATATTACCATGAAAATAATTTATAGCCAGGGGGCTTCTCAAAACAATTCCAGGAAGCCTAAACACGACTAGGATACATTGTTTAACTATGGATTGCCAATGCCTACCTTCCGGCTTCATCACTAGATCAGTTCGATGGTACCATTTTCATTAGAACCATTTATTTATATTTGCTTCACAGTCATTTAACTATTCGAGATATCTAATACCCGTGACATACTTATCATTGTGAAGTTCCAGTGGAAAATACAAAATACGCTAAGAGTATGCCTATAAAAGAACATTGGCGAAATCATAGCTTACTTGAGCGTCTGAAAGTGAGTTACAGACGAAAGAAATTCCATTTATTGACTATGTTTTTTCAAAGCATAACATTAACTGATCCACCACGCAAAATATTACCTATTAAATACATTCAAAGTTACCATACAGACATAACCTACAAAAGTTCATGACTGAATATCTATTATTCTCGGCACTCCCGAACAAAAATTCTTGCACAAAATAATTCAGAAGATCATCATCATTATCATCATCAGCCTATTAATGTTCCCACTGCTGGTATACAGGCCTCCTCTCACAGAGAGGAGGATCGAACACGCGGGCCTAGTGCGGGTTGGTGGATGTGGATTGTGATTCAGAAGATGACCCTGAGTTAAACCAGATATTTTTCATTTAAATACGTAGACATTTCATCTCAGGTAAAACAATGTATGGGCCTCTGCCATTGGCCTTTGAGGAGTGCCCTTGATTTCCATGGGATTCCCTCATAAGATCCTGACCTGATGACCATGGGACCACCAGGAAAATATACCTTTTCAAATAAGATTTTTTCCGAATCGGTCCAGGCGTCTTTGAGTAATTGGAGAACATACATTTAAAAAAAGATACCCAACGAAATGAGAACCTCCTCCTTTTTTTAAAGTCGGATAAAAAATCTATCAAAGTATTGAAAGTAATTAAGGAGTTACTTATTATTTTTATTATGGCCCTTGGGCACAGATTACTTAATAGTTACTACGTAACAGATACTTCACTCAGTAGAAAATTTCCAATACCTATTACGATAATTGCCTACTCCCTCGCGTCAACAACCACTGTATGCTAAAATGCGCCTAAATGCTCAAGCGTACAGCAGTGATTGCTTCGCACCGCGCGATTCCACAGTAATCGCAGGGCTGCCTCTTCGATAAAATTAAATTAACATAACTTTTTATCTATGTTATTGAGAACTGTGAATATGTTCTGACTTTTATGTGGCAGTTAAAAATTTTATCATTTATAAAATATTTTACCAACTTAAAAAAAAGGAGGCGATCAGACATACAGGCCAAACTGAGAAGTTTGACTTGTATGGTTTGTAGGTGTGTATGTTTGTGCGCGATAATCTCGCGTTTGGCTAAACCGATATCTATGCGGTTTTCAGAAAAGGATTTGTTACATTTAGGAGAACGTTTTAAAATAAGTATAATACTTCTTAGTTTGATGATGATCTTCGGAGATGTTCACTAGAAATGAAAAAAAAAGCCTTAAAAAAAGAGAACCGACTTCAAATAAAGCACTAAGCCGTAAGAAATAATTTGTTATTTTTTTATGTTAGTGCTAACAGCTGGTAATTACGAATCGAAAAAGCACCGACATCAAAGAAGAAATTATTTCTTACGGTTTAGTGTTTTGAAGTCGGTTCTCTTTTTTAAAGTTTGTTTTATTATATTTGTAAGTTTGTTTTGTCTTATATATTGGTGCTGACTGTGGAAGAAACCTAGATAAAACATAATTATAGACATCAGTGTGTAGGTAAAATAAAAAAATCTTTAAAGTTACACGTGTTTAATTTTTATATATTTTTTTATAAATTTCTTACCTTTTCTAAATTCTCGATTATTAAATTTTAGTGTAGAAAAAATCATGAATCTAATTAAAAGTTTTATGAGATATTGTTTTGGAAAACAAGGGCAGGGAGAATTAAAATGTATGTCATTTAAAATTTCATAAAGAGTACTACCCGGTCTTTGTTTCATATTTTTTTCAAAATTTTTAATGAACATAGTCTCAAGTTCTTTTACATAATTATGAAAAGCATCTGTTGGCACTTTTAACTTTCCGTAAAAACACGATGTTTTGTTGAATGCTTTAAAATGGATAAACAATCTATTCATAGATTCATTTAAATCGGGAATGTTCTGTAATTCAACGGCGTGAAATTAATAAATTAAAATTGAACGGCGTGCGCGCGCTTAGCTTGCGAAAACCGCACTGAATTTGATCCGCCGGCGGACCGAGACCGCTCGGCTGGGCGGTAGGCACTTATAGCGCGCAAGTACATGGAGTGACGGAGGCCTGCCTTGGGCAAAAGCCAAACCTCTCTATCTAGCGCGATCTCTGCCCATGTCCTGCAAACGCAATCAGATCGTCACACCACCTAAAAAAGCAGTTGACAATCAACAGCAAAACCGGGCGAAATGAAAGGCCTTTTTGCCTAGTTGACTTCAGGTGACCCAGAGGGCTAGGCTTTTCTTCTGCCAGAGAATCTGCATTGACATTCAACGTGGCAATGTTGCCAGCGTTTTGGACACCTTCCCATCGGCACCGATGTGCACAAATATTTTGATGCGCAATGAGCCCCATTCTCGCTACATACATACATTTTGTATTAGTGTTTTTTTTTAGAAATAACAAGTTAGAATAATGAAGAAATAATAATGTACAGCAGCAGCTCACCTCATTCAGGCCCCTGCGAAGCTCCCGCAAGGACGACTTGATCTCACTGAAGCGGTCGTCACTCTTCCGGCGCACCTCCCCCTCGCCGCTGTTACGACTCAACTCATCGTCTTTTTTCAGCTGCATTTCGCTGAACCTAGAATAGAATGAATATGTATTCATATTCTTTATTGTACACAACATAAACATTACAAATACAAAAGGAAAACTTATGTACAAAGGCGAGCTTAACCCAAAATTGGGTTCTCTGACAGCAAATATGCCTAACATTTACAGATTGTAAGTGTGTATCTGTTGCAGATCAAGTGAATAATACAGCATTATGCCCAAACAATTTGAAAAATGACCAATATAAGTAGACGATATGCAAAAAACTATTGAAATAATTAAATTGATCGGCCTTTCTGATTAATGCCCATCACTTATTGGGACGGGTGATAAAAATGTGTTGATATGCATTGATTTTAATATAGAATAGGTAAGTTCGATTACTATTTAAGCAACAAAGTCAGCTCCTATTTCTGTCTGCAGGGTCCATAGTAAGCTTACATGAAGGAGATTCGAACCTAAACTATCCGCGTCGGGGTGCCCTAAACTACCGAGCTCGCTTCGCTCGCTCTTATACTAATTAATCACATGGTCCATGAAATATCTATACGAACTACAAAAAGACCAGCCGTCACACAAATCCTACATCGCGCAATCAAAGTTTTCTGCGCGATTTTAACTTACACAAAAGATCGACAACAACCATCGACTTGATCCACAAGTCACTAAACATTCACCTTGTCTATGCCCGGAGCGAGGAAATGTTAGATCAGGCCCTGGCGATTGCATTCACTGAAAGTTGCACTATTGCTGAGTGTCATAGCCAACTTTTTATACCTTAAAAACCCCTATGAATAGGCCACGGGAGCGAACTTGCGGGAATAACCTAACAAGCATAAACAGGGGAAGGCCCATAGTCCATACCTCTTCAGGAACGCCTGAGGAGTCATCGGCTTGTATTTTCTAAAATCCTGCTGTCCAACTGAGTCTTCATTAGCCGCTGATCCTACGACGTGACCTGGTCGGGCCAAGTTCTCTGGGCTGCGGTTCATGCGAACTTGGGCGCGAGTCTTGTAGTCTGCGTGGGATTCAGGGTTCTGGAGAGCGTCCATCTTGCGCAATTTCTCGACCTTCGCTGCTGCACTTAAAACTGGTGGTAGACCTGGGTTGGACGTGACGAAATCATTAGTAACGAGTTATAAAGGGTTTCTGACAAGAACCGAAAAAAATCATTTATAGGTCATATTTGATATCTTTTCTACATTAAAATTAAGAGAGGTTATGCAAACCGTACAACGTCAAAGATGCTCTATAAGTAATACAAATTCAAAACAAGAATTAGAACGGACCCAGTATTGAGCCCTGAGGACACCTAATTAAACTGGTAGCCTGGACGATTTGTACATATTGAAACATATTATATAAATATGAATTAGTTACGTTAAGAGCTTATCGTTTTGGATAATGCAATGACGTACTCGTAGTTCTTATGAAGCGTAACATGCATGATGTAGTACACAATGAAAGGCTTTTGAAAAATCAAAGAGTAATTCAATTACACTTCCGGTAGGTATACTTAAGCAGAGATAAGTAAACATTGCAACTTTAAGCAACGATGGCCGAGGTCAGACCGCGGATGGGTCACCATCTATTACATACCAAGTGCCTCGGAAGGTTAAACCGTTGGTCCGAGCATCATTTGAAAATCTTTGACAATCGGGCTTCTAGTCAAAAGCAAGAAAATCTGATAACCAATCTTTCAAAGGAGTATCGTCTTACCCAGCTACTGGGTTTTGGAGGTAGTATACAGCTGTATCCGATTGGAATAGGAGCCGAACCCAAAATAGTAGGGGAAAGGCTAGGTAGATTGAGTTTAGACTCACCCAAGAATTTATAGGTGGTCAGTTCCTGCCTCGCCCGCTCCTCCCTCTGCAGGCGTTGCAGAACACTGTAGTATGGCGGGTCACGCTGCGGAGACACGGGCAGTTCGGCGGCTTGGGAGCTGGACGCTACTTCACTGAACCGCGGCAAATGCTACTGGAGGATAAGTGCTGTGACTCACCCACAGACAAGTTATAGGCGGTCTGTTCCTGCCTCGCCCGTTCCTCTCTCTGCTGTCGCTGTAGAGCGCTATAGTATGGCAGATCACGCTGCGAAGATGCGGGCGGTTCGGCTCGGCTCGGCGGCTTGGGAGCTGGACGCTTCTTCACTGCGCCGCGGGAAATGCTCCTGGAGGGTAGGAAAAGAAATTTTGAAGGTAACGGTGATAAAAAGGACCTAAATATCAATATCATCATCATCGTCATCAATATCAGCGCCTGCCTGGGTTCGAAACCACGACCTACGACACGTAAGTCAGGGCTGTTACCACTGGGCCACCACTGGTCTTAAACTAAACTGAGCGACCACACAGCCCCTAGACAACTAATAACAGGCGAGCGATGTCTGCCAACGCATATGACTTATAGATCTTATACAGGTCGCCACTCGACAATTTCGAATTAGTAGCTACCATTTCTGTGAGCCGTAAACTCTTCAGCGTTAGTCAATAAAAAAATGTTAAAATAAATATTATAATGGCCACTTGTACAATACGTTGGTGTGGTAACAACAGCCAGACTTCGAGATGCCGAGAAAATGGCATAACATTTAATTGATAAGTAAACATAATTAGATTTATTTTCTAATATTATTTATCGGAGTTCATATTATACTGGTCATGTTTGTAGGTGAAAACGCCCAACGCATGTCTGCGTCTCTATCTTTTTGAAGTATTTCTCTTCTCCTCTATAATTTCGTAAACAAAACTAGATATTCACCATATCCTTTGCCCAAATCTGTTATCAATAGAACTTGAAACCTAATATTTTTAGAAATAAAGAAATTAAATTAAATAGTTTATTAATTTGTGAAACGACTTATTGACTATGTTTTTTACTAATATTTAATATTACTATTTATTTATGAACGAACGTTCGAAAAAAGTATGTTACCTTTAGAATTAATAACATTTTGATATGTTATTTTTAGTTCAAACATTTTATATTATTACTTTAAGTATAATGAATTATAAAAAAAGATAATATTAATGATAAAAACTAAGTACAATTACTATTTAAAAAAATGTCAATACCTGCCTGGTTTTATATAAACCTGTCCCATCATTAATGAGGTGTTGAAATAATAAACATCAAATCTATTTGTAATTCCTAAACGTAATTTTAAGCGTCACTCGCTAACGTGTGGCGCTTGTGTGCTATCTGTTCTGTCTCTTACTTTACCGAATAAACCGTTGTTAAACTTTATCTCGCGTTATTTATTTCCAACAGGTTATGGGCCCATTCCGTATACCTAATAGACTCAAAGTTTAATATTTATCATCATAAAGTACAGTACAGCTGTTGATATTTCGTAATTGCATCGAAAATCGTCCCGAGAAAAATGGCTATGTCTAACCTACAAATTGAGAAGTTAGCCGGGCGGGAAAATTATTCGACTTGGAAGTTTGCGGTAAAATCATATCTCGAACATGAAGATTTGTGGGAGTGTGTCGATCCTGGCACCGAAGTCGACTCCAAGAAAGACGCCAAGGCCAAGTCTAAAATCATTTTGTTGGTGGAACCAATAAACTACGTCCTGTGTTCAAGAGGCTATGTGTGTTCATGAGGCTATCCCTTATCAAGAAATCATCGGATGCATATTGTAGGTTACTCGGCCTGATATAAGTTTCGTTATAAATATGTTGAGTAAATACAATCATAAACCTGAAATGACACATTGGATGTCATTGAAGCGAGTTATGAGATATTTGAAGGGGACTCTAGAATATAGATTGAGTTATAAACACAATTCAGAGGAAAATATAATTCATGGCTTCTGTGATGCAGACTGGGCAAACTCAGAAGATGACCGGCGTTCCTGCACTGGGTACACATTTTTGTTTCAGGGAGGAGCAATCAGCTGGAATTCTAAACGCCAGCCAACTGTTGCTCTGTCCACGACTGAAGCAGAGTATATGTCTTTGTCGTCCTGTGTTCAAGAGGCTATGTGGCTAAAGCAATTTCAAGAAATATTTTGGTCTCTACTGAAGAATGAGGCAATGATTATTTACAGCGATAACCAAAGTTCTATTAAACTTTACCAGAATCCGATGGTTACCATTCCAGGACGAAGCATATTGATGTGAGGCACCACTTTGTACGCGATAAGGTTGTTAAAGGGGCCATTGATGTGCAGTACATACAGACAGACTTGATGGTAGCTGATGCACTCACTAAAGCGACTCCACATTCAAAACTGGCATACCGTGCTTCCAAGATGGGGTTGATTTGAGTTTAAGGGAGGGTGTTGAAATAATAAACATCAAATCTATTTGTAATTCCTAAACGTAATTTTAAGTGTCACTCGCTAACGTGTGGCGCTTGTGTGCTCTCTGTTCTGTCTCTTACTTTACCGAATAAACCGTTGTTAAACTTTATCTCGCGTTATTTATTTCCAACATGGGGCATAATGATTTTGGTAATGGACCAATCAGAGCGCAGTACCCCGTTCCTCATACCTCGGCTAGTTGACAGAATTGTTTTGATGTATTAGATCAAGCATTAAGCGGCTAGTAGCTGTGTGGTCGATGCCTAAACTAAATACAGCACCTAATCTATATACAGGAATCTGAACATAAGTACGTAATTGGGATTTTACTAGATATTTCTGGGGCTTTTGATAACGCATTGTGGCCAATGCTATTTCTTACAATGAAAACTTGGGGCTGCTATAGAAATATATATAATCTAGTTTACTCTTACTTTTTAAATGGTTCCGCGAAACTCAAACTCGTCCATCATTCCATGTCGAAATCTCTCACCATGGGATGTTAGGTCAGGGTTCGGTTATTGATCCGCATTTATGGAATTTAGGCTATGATGATTTCCTCGCGATTCCACTTCCAAGCGGCTGTCCATTAACCGGTTACGCGGACGACGGTCATTCAATCAAATACTCGAGCTGGACTCAAGAACTTGGCTGACAATTGCCTACGATTGATATCTCAGTGGGTTGATCGAAACCGTCTGACCTTTGCTCCGCACAAACCTTATCAACTCATTTTGAAAGGTAATCTTAAATCATGTCCTACTATAAAATTTAATAACGTTCGCGTCAAAAGGAAGCAGTGCGTGTGCTATCTTGGTCTAGTGTTAGAGGAAGTTTGGAATTTTACATTTATAGATCATATTGAAAAAGCATAAAAGAACTTCTATGCCTTAACGAGAATATCTAAATCTACGTAAGGTCTGTCTTTTTTAACTTTAAAGAGTATTCATGGGACTACTTACTTAGTTTTTATGTGCTATGGGGCATCTGTTTGGGCTGATAGGGCCACCAAAGGGGCGGTACGACGTAAATTGCTTCAAAGTCAGCGTTTAGCTTTGATATTATAATGCATACAGGACGGTTAGTACTGAAGCCTTACCGGTACTTGCTAGCGTACTTCCTTTCGACCTTGAAGTGCAGCGACGTGCTGCAATGTACTATTCCGCACAACCGACCATGGACGCGGACTTTTTAACGCAAAGGGACCGTGAGAAAATCTCTAGATTATTTAAACCACACGTTGAAGTCTGGGAGGAACTTTTATCCGAATGGTAATGTAGGTGGGATAATTCCATCAAGGGCCAACACCTGCACCAATTCTTTCCATCCGTTCGCGAGCGTCTGGCCAAGTCGTGGCTGGAAGTGGATCACTATGTTGCCCAATTTCACAAAGGCCATGGTAACTTTAAAAGTAAATTATTATCCTACAAGCTCGTTGCCTCGCATTCATGTCGGTGTTCTACATCTCACTGCGAATATGTACAATCTGCAGATCATATCTTATGGGAGTGTATTCTTTGGCAGAATCAACGCAATACTATGTTATATAACGTACTCGTATATGCTCATCTAGAGTTGTTTACTTTACGGATTTTTTTAAAACTAGAATATATTTCCGTGCGTTCGAGCGTTTTTGCCATACCTATTATTGGAATCAAATATAACAGCTTACCATAATGTTAGGACCCATTGATATTAATGATAATTTTTATCCGTGGTGCTAAACAACCGGGCTTATCCCATTTGTAAACGACCCTTTGTGCCAGTTGGCCTTGTTTGTTATGTCTCCTGCTTGGTATGGAGAAAAGTGGAAATTTGTATTTTTTCCTACTTCTCCGTTATTCTTTTCTGATTAATTTCGTTGCGGGATCCAAGACAAATTCATTCTCCGGGACATCGTCGAGCTTAATTGCCTCAGCGCTATTCTGGTGGTCGCCACGGTTGATTCTGGCTTTCAGGAGTTGCAGTGTTTTGGGAATAATGCGGAAGGATAGACTCAAAAAAAGAAACCTAAATATAGAAGCCAGAAAATAAGACAGATGTGACTAACATAATTCAAACGTTCTAATACAGATGTCCTCAGCAAACAGTCGAGATTCCTACTCAGGTTTGACGTCGATTTCACTTCGTTAAACCTTAAATTCTATTTTGGCTATAAGACCAATGAAAAGGGATTATGAAACCAGGATCGATGTAACCTTAACCATCCTTAGTAGTTATCTAATAGTACTCACAAATCCTTCTCTACTTTGTTAGTGGAAGCTTCAACATTGGTGTTGATCTGCGGCTGGTCATTGGTCCTTTTCTTGGAGCCGTTGGCCAGCGCAGCCTGGGCGGTCCTCCAATCAGTGGACGCGCCCTCCCCGGCCAATGACGAGGAAGATGAGCTTGAACTACTGCTGTAGTAACTATGAATAAAGCATCATGGGTTTATGTACCGGCGTTACGTGGACTGTGGTGTTATGCGAATGGATAGGTGAATCCGGTTGTAGATCAAGAGCTGAGCTTAGTTAGCTTAGCCTAGTTCGCATAGCTAAGGTATTTTTACAAGCTTTATATTAATTTTCTTTAGTATGTATGTCCGGCAAATATTAATTGATTTTTAAGCTGAAACTTGGTGTATAGTCCCCAGCAACTTGGCAAAGTTTTGGCGAAGTGGGAGTAAGTTTTAGTGCGCGAACTGACCAACCACCATATAGAGCGAACGGAACGTGGTCACGACGCGATTGGTCAGTCGATCCTTATGTCAACTGACCAACCAATCACGCGCTCGGAATGATGCTTAAGGTTCCCCGCGTCCCGCTTGGTTGCCAAAGAGACCTGAAAAACGACCTGTGCGCATCTAACGATTCTTGCCAAGTTATGTGCCGACAACTATAATATTGTAACTTTGGAAACATTGAAATAATATGCTACTGTGGAGCTGGTCTCATGATACAACCGGAAGGTGGCCGTAGCAACTCATCAAGCAAACAAGATAGCACCACCGTGTTTGGGTTCATTGGATATATATTTTGTACTTTTTATTTTATTAAAAGCTTGATTTAATTAGATTTTAATTATTTCATACGTTTTACATAGCTTGTGATCTACAGTTCTACACACAAGAATGAAAAATTGCATCAGTTATGCTAGCTATCCAAAAACTAACTTAGCTCTTGGTGTGCAACCACGGTAAGAAATTAATGAACATGTAAAAGGAATCCTGAATGGGCACCGACGATCGAAAAGCTGTGTGGAAATCGGTTGTCACGATATGGACATGTGATGCAGAGGAACGAGGAACATATCGTGAAGAAAGACCAAAGAATCGAAGGATGTGTCACCGAATTGTTGCAGACACCGATAAGTGTGTAATTAATTTTGCGTGATTATAAGAACGTCCGTGCGTCCCGTATCCAGCGGATCACCGCAACCTTCACCAGGTCATCGGCCATCCTGATGGGTGGCCTTTCAACGCAACGTCATCCGGTTCGCGAACTCCGTCTCAAAACTGTTCTGCCCCATCGGCCATTTATGTCCAGAAGTGGACGTCTTTAGGCTGATATGACGATGATGATAAATACATATTGAGCAGGGGCGTAGCTGCCGCGGTATCAGCCGTATCAATGATACAGGGCCCCTAATCCACAGGGCCCCAACACGTGGAAGCATCAATTTGTAAAATGTTGTCCAAAACCTCCCATTTTAATAGATAAGAGGGCTGTAATGGATAAATTAAGATGATGATGGATGTTCGTTATTATGACAGGTTATTCTATGCGAGTAGGGATACTCCAATTTTCTAGTTTCCTTTGCTCGCTCAAAATTTTTGCTTATATAAAACAGATGGATTGCCGATTCAAGAATTCTGGCTTGGATAGCTTGTGCTTTTTTATTTTTTTGTAAAAAAAACTTGCCTTTGTTTTGCTGTATTCGGGTAAGAAGGGCCCACAACAAAATCTGATACAGGGATTTAAGACTAGCTACGCCACTGATATTGAGTATTTTATTTTTTTTGTGTACAGATCATTTCAATCCTATCTTCGAAAGTTTAAAGTATACCCGTGCTTTATTGAGAAGAACGAATTGTCAATAACACGCCATTTATTATTTTTTGCAATAATCCGGTGACAGATGGATTGTATGAAATATGATAATTAAGACTAGCAGAGAAGATTCAGATGACGGTGGAAAGATGTATGGACCAAATTTCAAGCAAAAAAAAGATAACATTCAATTCGAATTAAGTTACGAGTACCTTGTATTAACAGGAGCAGTCCTAGACACCTCCGCTCTAGACACGTTGGTGTTCTTCACGCCAGAGCTATTGTTCATGTTAGAGGTGGTTGGTCGAGACAAGCCATTGTTGATGCTAGACATGATTGGTCTGGAGAAACCATCACTGGAACTGCTTGGGCGTGAGAAACCGTTGTTGACGACTGAAGTGCTTGGGCGTGAGAAACCATTGTTGACGTTGGATGTAGATGGCCGGGAGAAACCATTGTTGCTAGTAGAAGACATGTTCGTATTCCCGGCAACAGAGTTGGTGTTTGTCATCTTGCTGACCAAAGACTTTGCTGGGCTCTTTGGAAGGTCCTTCTTAGGTGTTGGGGCCGGATCTGAAATTATTTATGACAATTTTATGCATAGCGATGTCCAAGCCAGAAAAAGGTCCAATCCTAATGGCCCAGTATCGCAAGGTACATACAGATTGAAAACTGCGAATGCGAAAATGGTTGCAGGCAAAGGCCATCCAGATTGGAATTGAAAAATATATAGATTTCGGTTGTCCAACAGTTTTCGCTTATATTATGACACAGTTGTGTAGTAACGTACTGTGTAGGTCACTTCTTGTGACACCCCCGTGTCTCGGGAAGCACGTTAAGGCGCAGATGCCTCTCAGTAGCTGATTTTAAATTGAGAATCACGTCTAAATGGCTACTAGTAATTTTTTGAAAAAAAAATGTATCATTAGACCATTTTCTTAATGATCTGATCTACGAACATTTTGAGTTTTATTCGTATAACATAGTGTAATTAATTTGTAAAGTTATGTCTTAAACAGAAAAAAAAGCCGACAATCGCACCAAAACCGCCGGGGCGTATTTTAATGAAATCGACACCATCTCAAAGGCAATTTAATTATCTAAATTTTGATATAAGCCTTTTGTTAGTCTTAGAATAATACGGAAAGTACAAAAATCTACTGAATTTTGGGTCGCACGGGTGTGAAACGAATACGCGTTTTGTTCCCTCAAGGTCATTGGCGACCATCGTCGTCTTAAGCCCATGGTCCTACGCATAGATATCTTTATATAAAAAAACAAAGTCGGGTTAGTTACACCTTTAATAACTCGAGAATGATTGGACAGATTTACATAATTTTTAATTGGTTCGATGTATCTCCGTCCCGAATAACGGGAAAATCAACAATCTTTTTTTTGAGCATTCATTTTGCCATATGTTTTGCGAACACAGCGCCATCTGATACATTACAGAATACAAGGCAGATCTAAAAACTAACAAAAAGGTAGGTAGGTGGGATAGGTAGCCAGTTGACGGGAGCGAAGCCGCAGGCATAGCTAGTAATAAATATTTATATGGTCCTACGCCAGACATCTTTTCGGTCTATGGGGGTGAGGAAACAGAGAGTGAACCTGTGTTCGCGCACGCACTTGTGTACTATAATATCGCCCGCACCGATGGGTAGTCTTTCATTGCGGGAGGACACTGATGCTTACCGTCGTCCAGGCGAAGGAAGCCGTGGTTTGAGTCGACGTGCAGCTGCCGGTACTTGATCATGACCCACTCGCGGCAATCGGGGCACTGCTCTGTGCGCACCCCGCAGTAGTTTTCGTGCGCCGGCAGGTCGCGGCGCGGCAGTTCTAGCTCGCAGAACCTTGGGAAAAAGCGGGCGGTCAAGTCTACTCTGTATTTTTAATAATAAAATAAATCTATACATATAAATAAAATTGGAGTGTCTGTTTGTAATATTGGAATAACCGTTTTTTATTACATGTATATGAATATATATACGGCACATACACCAAAATAACATTTTTTACAATTTTTGTCTGTCTGTCTGTTTGTTCCGGCAAATCTCTGAAATGGCTGAACCGATTTTGACGGGACTTTTATTGGCAGGTAGCTGATGTATTTAGAAAAAATTGTTAGGCGGAACGAAGTTCGCCGGGTGAGCTAGTAATAAATAACTACACTGGTAACATCGACAGGTCCTTATGAAAAGAGAAGCCCTGACTGACTCATGTCGAAAATATGTCAGTAAGTCAGAAAAAAAAGCCTAAAAGTTGTCCTAGCCACTTGTTTTTATTTTTCTAATCCCCGTAGGATATGGAATACAGTTGGTAAAGTGCTAAATACGCCGTGCGTATAATCAAAAACAAAATATTCTAAAGCGAATTTCTCATTGATATCGTTTGGAATAATTGTTGCACTAAAACACTATAGAGTGAAAACAATTTTCTTTTTGGAAGCGGTGTCTTTGGTAGGTACCAATTTTTTTTCGTTATGGACACAGACTTCCAAAAAGAAAGTTATTTTTCACGTATTTTGAAAAAAGTTTTTATTTTTCACTATTTAGTTGTACCTAATAGGCAAGTTCTTTAGTAAGGTACCTATAATGCCAGAATAGATTACTCGAATATCATGAAACTTGAAGATATCCGGTAAAATGAGAGGGTACCAAGGTGAACTGTATACATCTGCGTACCCCTTAAGGGCCTACTTAAGCATTAGTGATATAAAACGGTAACTTTCTAAAGCATACTCCTTAGTAACGGCTAGGTTAAAAGGTTTGAAAAAAAAAAATATTTACTATTGTTTCTTGTACATTATTTTTTAAACATGGTTTTTTGTATAACAAATAGTTTTGCTTTAAAAAAATTATTAGCAGAAAGATATTTTTCGCAACTTTTGGATACACCTCCAAAACGACTTGGATGTTTAAAAATAATTTTACACAGAAAAATTGATGGCTTGAATTCCTTCATAACTGACATAGCATATGTAAATCAAATAATATTTCGCAAACAAGACTGTTCAAAAGGAGGTTTAATATTGATATTTAGGCATCGAGCGGGCGCACAGCCAGTACTGCGTTTACATTGGGGCGTATACATATATCGCCTTAAGAGCGTACTGGGGTGATGTTATGTTATGAAATGGTATAAACAATAAACAGACATGCGATTGCCGCAATCCCGAGAGATTTGCCGTCATTTATTGAAGAGTTCGGTTGTATAACTCCAAAATTCTTCATCAGATCGTCACCAAAATTAAAATAGGACCAATTTGGGAACATATCCTTTGAAACAAAAATATAATTTTCAAAATCGGTCCACAAATCAGTGAACATAAACAAAAAAAAATTACCAAAAAATACTACCGACTTCCAAAAAACAAACATAAAGTCAAACATAAAACCTCCTACTTTCTGGAAAGTCGGTTTAAAATATGTGACACATTGCAAAAATATTCTGTATATTCTGTTATAATATAAGCGCGCAGCCGCATTTAGAACACATCAAATTGTCATACAATAATTTATGACAATACAAAATCGTTGTTGAATTTCACTTAGGTATACATAACATTTTCACAAGTCCTTGACGTATTAATATAATAGGGTAACAACGAACAAAAAAAAAGAAACGAATGGCCTTCAACACTTGCTTGATAAGTTTCGATTAACTTATCTGTCGATTAGTTTTAAGCAAATTATATATTTTTTTATTTATTGGAAGATAGTGCTTATCCGGCCGTCTTGCTAAATTGGCTAACATTTTTAACACAGCCTGATATGTGGGCTGAAAACGTATTGTACCGACTTCAAAAAAGGAGGTAATCGTTAGGTACTCTTTATCTGACATAACATCACGCGAGTATTTTTTTTTCCCCCGAAAGATTGAGCAGAGGTGCAACCATATTTCACCAATTATGTTTAAGTCTCATGTAACAGAGGGCGAGCCTACTGCCAGCAACCCGGCACCAATCTTTAGCTGAGAAGAGCTGATTTTAAATCATCAAAATGAAAGGCATATTCACGTATTATATTTATCATGGAATTCGAATCCGAACACAAGCACAGAGATAAAGAACACAATAATCAGTACCAACAGTATTTTTTTTAATATTCCGGTTTAAAAAACAGGAGTACTATTAAATGTTATAAATACTATCTCAAAATACTTATTATACTACTAGCATCATTATCCAGTTATTACTTAAGTGACGTCACAAACACAAGGCCCTCCTGAACTTTGATGTGCTTTATTTTTGTAAAGTCGTTGTCAAAATATGATTATGTAATCATTCACAATAACGGTTCTTTGTGTAATCCTGATAACATACCACGGACACAATCTTGCATTGTCGGTCAACAATTCAGCGACTGTTAGAAACCAGATAACAAAATAACAAAAAGCTCTCATGTTTTGGGTTGGCATTTTGGTATTCATGGCCCAACAAAACTGCTACACTATGGTAGATTCCAAAGTAAATTCTAAATGACGAAGATACAGTGCGTTGAAATTTCGTGCAACGTCACAATTTGTTACACTTTTTATTTTTATGTGACGTCACAAGGCCCTCGCCTGAACTTTGGCGTGCTTTATTTTTGTCAATATTTTATTAATTTGTGAAAGCAAAAAATACATGTCCAATATTTTTTGATAATTTACCTGTACGGACTAATTAGAATTCTTATTAGTTTAACTCAGATATCATCCCAATTACCTTTGTTAAATTAAAGTTATTCAATAATATTATCAAAGCTGAGTGGAACAACTGATTTGCCGTTATGAACGTCTCCCTTTCTGTTCCTGATAATAATGGCGGCCATACACATTTTGGCGGCTATTGTCCGCCCGATTAGAGATGTACCTCTTTCTGTGTAAGACCAAAGCACAGTTTGGAATACAGTTCGGACATAGGACAAGTATGATATGATGATGATGATAGGACAAGTGTTCAGCCTGTACCTACAGGTCATCGGATGCGGAAGTAACGTAATGCGAAAAAAAAATGAAAAGAATTAAACAACTAACCTGCATGACTTGATGGTATGTGCGCAGGAGTCCCGGATGTGATCTTCCAAGTCGGTGCCGCACACACTTTCCCCGCATTTCTTACATGGTTCTGATGACAAACAGACATACACTTAGTCGCCTCACCTGAAACAAACTCTTACAACGCTTATGCACTGCTTACATAACATAACATCATCACGCGAGTTTTCTCCGAAGGTTTGGACAGAGTTGCACCTGTATTAAACCACCCAAAGTTTTTTTTTCATTTTGTAGTGTTTTTATTTGGAAGTCGCTTGTATTTAAAAGCAACAGAAATACATCATCTGTGAAAATTTCAACTGTCTAGCTATCACGATTCATGAGATAGGTACAGCCTGGTGACAGATGGACGGATAGACAGACAGACGGATCGTGGAGTCTCATTAATAGGATCTCGTTTTTACCCTTTGGGTACGAAACCCTAAAAAATGTATGTTATTGTTGAATCAACTTTCCTAAGCACAAAATTAACGTTATATTGGGGTCTTAATTCACATTTCAAAGATTTTTTAACCGGTTCATTTAAAATTGATGCCAATAGTTGGCGCGGTTTTAAATTTCAGTCAGAGAGAGAGAGGCACTTTGGTGCACTGAAAACGAGCAAAAAATACTATAAAACAAATCGTCAATGTATTTATGGAAAAAAATATTCACGAACCGAGTAAACCCTGTTTTTTGCAAGTCGCTGCTAACACCATCTATCTATCGCCGTGGAACGGAACCGAACGCGATCGATGTACAAGTATAATCATCAGTTTAATCAGACGAAAAACGCTAGCTACGTCGGCACCGTTTCTTTGTATGGGATGAGGCATCTGTATGGTAGTATTATTTTATCTGTGCCCAGCATCACTTTGCCCGACCCCGGAATCGAACCTAGGACCTCACGCTCAGCAGTAGCGCCAGCAACCACTACACCAACGAAGTAGTCTGCTTACGATTTTCCGAATCCGAGCAGACCAAAGTATCATGAATTTCATTAATGACAGGTGACCTACCTACAGCTATTTACGTTGTAGGAAATTTGAAAATGTAAAATTTACAATCCAATCATAAATATTATCTAGCTTCTGCCAGAAAATTATCCCGAGGGAACATATTCCCGGGTTAAAAATTATCTTAAGTACTATTCCAGAATCTATTCTAAAATCTATCTCTGACCCAAATTTCTTCCAGATCCGTTCAATAGTTTTTGCGTGAAAGTGTAAAAAATCACAAAATTTTGCCTGTATAATATTAGTGTGATGCATTATTTTGCTAATCATTTCTGTTTGGGGATTAATTATGGGGATTGCCGGAATCGCCACGCTTTGCAGGCGGGTTGGCGATCACAGTTTGTTGTTTAAGTGCATAGAGAACGCTGCTGCCCATTGTCTGGTGATTCCCTTAGTCGCCTCTTACGACACCCACGGGAAGATATGGGATATGGAACCGAAACGTGGTCGCTCAAAATCGTCCTCATCAGAAAGCTTAGTCACTCAAAGGGCAATGGAGAGGGCTATACTCGGGAGTTTCCTTGAGTGATTGAATCAGAAATCAAGACATCCACAAGAGAACCAAGGTTACCGACATAGCCCGAAGAACTGCCTAACTCAAGTGGCAGTGGGCAGGGCACATTGCTGGGTGGCAACAGATGGCCGTTGGGGCCGAAAAGTTCTAGAATGGCGACCGCGTACCGGAAGACGTTGCGTTGGAAGGGCTCCCGCTAGGTGGAGCGACGATCTGGTCAATGCTGCAGGAGTCTGGTGGATGCGACGAAATGATGATGATGATGACGCATTACAATTTTACCACATCATTATGTTTCATTTACAAATAGTTGTTCCCGACAGAAGGGAACATTACGTACCTACAGGGGCTCTGAAATCTGTTCATTTTAACTGATCTGAAAATCGTCTTTTCTATGCTATCCAATGAGTGGCATCGATCAGGCCTAAACCTTTAATTAAAAGCCAGTAAAATCTTTTATTATAGAAGCCGCAAATAGCTGCGTTAGCGTTGCCAAACGAGAGACAGATTCATATGCGTTCTCTTTAGATAATTATAACAGTAATTATGGGATATGATTACGTATTATTAGTTATTTGACGGCACGGCGACATTGCAATTATGCCTTGGAGCTAAACGCTCACGCCGTATTGCCAGTAGAGACGAAAAGAGGAATATAATGTAATTTTCTTTCGGTTTTGCCAGCGCCTTTACCAGAGAGAAAGCTAAAAACTATCCCAAGAGAACATACTACCGGGACAGACAGTACCATCAGGCCATGGTCTGCCCGTGTCCTAAGAATCGAAAGCCCTTCAGCCGTTGAGGCATTCATATTTAATATATTAAACTGATTTCTGAAAAGGTCTTCTACTCGGGTTTCCGCCCGGTGATTCTTCTTAGCTCATAATAGTATATTTACAGTGCATTACACTGGTTACGTTATAATTATAACAGCACAAGTCACGTGTCATTAATGCGAGTTTTTTTGCGAGTGACTACTGGGAACACAAGCCATGCATCGCCTAAAAATGGCTTACATATTCACCGGTGTGGGTGACACATAGACAACGTAGCATGACCGGCGTCGTTGCATCCGTGCTACTTCGCGGGCGTTCTATCAGTAGGTAATTGCGTGTTAATCATAGATTAGATGACATACAAACTGTACATAATCCTTGATTTAAATTTCAGGGTCGAAGGTTTGAATATAGAAATTCTTTCTTTGTGCATCTTTTAATTTCTTCTTTAGTGTTTGAAAGTATAAGTACTTTCAACCACTAAAGAAGAAATTAAAAGCGTAAAGATGCACAAAGAAAGAATTTTAGAATTCTGTAAGCAATTTCATCGAGAATCCAAAAACATAAATAGTAGACCGGAAAGAAGTAGGAAAAGGGTACTTTTTCCTACAATGGGACGACCACAGAGGGACTACATAGACTTATGTTGGGTGTTTTCACACGATAACGACACGAATACTAAAAATTCCCGCAGACAGAGTTTTTCAAAATATAGGTGTTATCATCACGAGAGAAGATGCAGTTCGTTGTAGGACCAGCCAGCTAGCCAGTCTTGTAGATGATGACATGATGCAAGCGCGGCTAGCAAACAAATGAATGGCGCGGTCACGTGGCCTCTCCGTGCACATAATACGTAACATTGGACTATTGACTTAAAACTGTGACACTACATGCTACCAGACCAGAAGCAAAATAAATGTCTGTACCTACTGTACTTAACCAAAAAAAACCCCCAAAACACGATCATGAAAGCAGTTTCTAGTCGTTCTAATTTCATTCTTATAACGTACAAAAGAAGTTTTTTGCTCAGGATTGCTCTCGATAGCAGTCAAAGCATCGTGAATTTCTGGAAATGACTCTTTCAAACTTTTACAAGCTTCTGCTCGAGCTGTATCCTACCAACTTCTATTATGAAATCAGGTGATGTAAGAATACTTCGGCCGCTATTTATCTCTAAAGAATCTTTTATATTGTGTAAGTAGTTGCCTACTTACTTATTTACACATTTTTATGTTATTTTTTCCACCATCACCATCATTTTGTCAAGAACCTCTTGGACAGGCGCTGCTAGAAACGGCATCGTCCACACTTTCCATACAAACGTTACTGGCGCTATGATTCTATGTTTTACATGCAGTGCTATTCAGTAAAATTCTCACCGGTGTTGTGTCCGTTGTTGTTATGTTCTCATCAATGATCCCATCAAGGTGGAATGCCAATTCACTTCAACCCCACTTCATTTTCACGGTGAAATGTTTTCGGAATAGACCGGCTAATGAAAGCATACTTACGCAGTTTGTGCAGCTTCTCGTGGTGTTCCTTGAGCTCGGCGTATAGGACGGGCTCCTTGCAGACGGGGCATACGCGGATGTTGCGCGCGCAATGCACGCTGTGAATCGTGAAGTTCACCATGGGGATCTCCCGTTTACTGCACAAAACATATGAAGTATAATCAGTGATTCTGAAACCATTCTCTAATATCTAATAGGTATTTGTATTTTGGTGTAGGTGGAGTAAGGCGGTGACCGAGTGGCGTCCAAGGGCTATAAGAAGAAGTATCTGGTGACCAACGGCGAGATGGGCACATGAGATTGTAACCAACGCGGGTTGAACTAGGACGAGGCTGGCTCAGGAACATGGGTACTGGGGGATCCCCTCACAGTGCTTACGTCCACGTCGTATCCCCTGGAAACGTCCCAGTTCTGACCACCGTAACGGAGTGGCAGACTGGGTACGGCCAAAGTGCACTGTGCGATCGTAGCTATCATTTTAATCTTATTGCGGAAACTGCGATCATTGCGGAGGCTATGCCTAAACCCTCGCGGGACGCCTGCGGGCGGTTTAAAAAAGGCCCTTCTCAGGGCCAACCCAAAGGCCCTTCTCAGGGCCACCCAAAAGGCCCTTCTAAGGGCCAACGCGACGCTTCAGCGTCGGAGGAAGGGCGGACCTTCTACGGAGAAGGGGCGGACGACTTGTCGGACTCCGACAACGAGTCCGTTGTGTCGGTGGCCAGCTCGATGAAAGTCGAGCAAGGTGTGCGATCGCAATCGCGGAAGCGGGCCTTCCTCAAGGAAGGGTCCGACGGCTCCTCTGCGTCGAGTTCGGCTAAGGAGCCGAAAAAGAAGGCTAAGGCCAAGAAGCCGGTGACAGAACCGGACACCCACGTAGTGGGTCTAGCGGATGCCAAACGCCAGCTGGATCTGGCTCGGCGTACGCAGCTCCAACAGGAGCTAGAGGAGCGGGTAGCTGCCAAGGAGCAGCGAGCGCGCTTATCCCGGGCCAGCTTTGGGTACGGCGCGTCCCGGGTCGTCTACTCGGACCATTCCCTGGCCGAGCTGGAACGAATGGCGGTGGAGGACGAGGAGGAGATAGTGGTGGTCGCCTCCAAGTCCTCCAACCTGAAATGGACTTTTCAGAAGTCCCTTAAATGCAGGGCCGCCAGCATGCGGTCTATTATAGCGGAGCTGGTGCAGCGCACGGCGACCGACGAGACAAGGCAACTGCAGGCGAGGGTCGATCGCCTGCAGACTGAGGTCAGCCAGCTGCACCAGAAGCTGGCTGATGCAACGGCCCGGCCGACCATGGCTGAAGCCACGGCCCGGCCAACCATGGCTGAGCCGAGACCTGCGGCAGAGGACCCCGCCTCTTCCAACCTTGAGGATATCATCCGCAAGGTTATAATGGAGGAGAGGGCCTTCACGAGGGCCTGCATAGCGGGCATAGAGGACCGGCTCCTGCCGGAGAAAAGCTACCGGCTGCCTCTTGCGGCGGACAAGAGGAGGGGTGAGCCGGGGCCGACCTCACAGAGGGAAGAGGACCCCCTCCTGCCTTCCACCACCCCGACCAACCAGCAGGGCTGGACGAAGGTGGTCAGCAAGGGGAAGGGCAAGGGCAAAAAGACGGCAGCGATCGTACCTGCCGTCCCCGCCACCGCCCGTCCGAGCCAGTCGCAGTCGAGTGCCAAGGGCAAGGGGAAGGGGATGGAGAAAAGCTCCCCCCCAGCCGTCCCTGCCACCACCCCTCCCAGCCAGTCGCAGTCGACTGGAAAGGGAAAGGGGAAGGGGGAAAGTTTTCCCCCAGCCGGCGCCAAGAGGAAACTCGTTCCAAGTCCGCAGCCGTCGTGGTGACGCTCACCGCGGAGGCTGCGGAGCGCGGTGAGACCTACGCGTCCGTCATGATGCGGGCGCGTACTAATGCCGATCCCACCAAATTGGGGATTGGCAAGGTCTCATGCCGCCGGACACAGGCTGGGGCTCGGATATTCGAGTTCCCGGGGGTGGAGGGCGGCAAGAACGCGGACCTCTTTGCAGCTAAGCTGCAGGAGGTCATCGCGGACGCGGCCAAGGTGGCCAGGCCGGTGAAGTCCGCGGCCATAGAGGTGACCGATCTAGACGACTCGGTCACCAAGGAGGAGGTAGTGGCGGCGGTCGCAGCCATAGGGGGCTGCGATGTCGCAGCGGTCCAAGGCCGGGGCATCAGACCCGGCCGCGGCGGCATGGGCACCATTCGCCTGGAGTGCCCAGTCGCCGCTGCCAAAGCCGTCCTCGATAAAGGACGGCTAGCTGTCGGCTTCAGCTCGGGTGCAGTCCGGGCACTTGAAGTCCAGCCTCTGCGGTGCTTCAGGTGCTTCGGCATCGGTCACACCCGGGCCCTCTGTCCGTCCAGCATAGACAGGATGGACAGCTGCTACCGCTGCGGCAAGGAGGGGCACAAAGCCGCCTCCTGCAAGGCCGCCACGCCGCACTGCGCGCCGCATTATGAAGGGGAGGAATTGCAGTCCTCCCCTCAAGAGGGGCAAAGCGCAGGCGCCGACCCGGCCTGTCGCCGCCACCGCCGTCCCAGACGCTGGGGCCACGGCGGCTGTTGAGGAGGGGGGTGCGATGTCCGATTAATGCATAGAGTCGAACATCGCATCCTTCAGGCGAACACCAACCACTGCAGAGCGGCTCAGGATCTGCTGATGCAGACCGTGGCCGAGTGGTTGGTGGACGTGGCGGTGGTCGCCGAGCCGTACTCGATACCTGGCCATTGGCTGGGTGATCGGGACGGCTTGGTGGCGTTGGTGTCGCGGCCTGCCACGGACTCCCCTCCCCTCTCGCTTTTAGAGAGGGGACCGGGATACGTGGCCGCCGCGTGGGGAGACATAGCCCTGGTGGGGGTCTATTTCTCCCCAAACCGCCCTCTAAGGAACTTCGAGAGTTTTCTCGAGGTCCTTACGGCAGTCGTCGGGAGGGCGGCACCACGCCAGGTCGCCGTGTTAGGCGACCTGAATGCTGAATTTTGGGCGGCTTCGTGCGGCGTCTCCCTCCTAAACAGGGGGAATGTTCACACGTGTGTGCGGCAGCGGGGAGGGTCAGTGGTTGACGTCTCGTTTGCCACCCCCGTGCTAGCCGCCCGCGTTGTGAACTGGCGGGTGGAGATGGTGGAGACCATGTCGGACCACCGCTACGTGCGGTTCGACATCTCCACCCAGGGCCCGCGGGGAGGAATGGCCCGTTCGGGCCAATCTCCCTTCCCGCGGTGGGCTCTCACCCGCCTGGACCGGGAGGCAGCTCAGGAGGTGGCGTTCCTCCAGGACTGGCTCTCGCCCCCTGTGGAGGCCCTGGACGTTGACGCCGCAGCGGTCGAGCTCCGAGGGTCCTTGACCGAGGTATGCAACTCCAGCATGCCTCGGTCTCGCCTCCCGCCTCCCCGTCGCGCCGTATACTGGTGGACGGAGGGGCTGGCGGGGCTCCGGGCCGCCTGCATGGCGGCCAGACGAGCCTACACGCGGAGTCGGCGGCGCACCAACCGATCACAGGCCGGGGAGGACCGCCTCTATGCCTCTTACCTGGAGGCAAAGACGGTCCTCAAGTCGGCGATGTGCGCCGCCAAGGACTTGGCGAGGGCCGAGATGCTGGAGGGCCTCGACAGGGATCCGTATGGGAGGCCATATAAGGCGGCGCGAAACCAACTGCGCCCCTTTGGTCCCCAGTGACGGAGACCCTGGAGCTGGCGTTGCTGGATGGAGTGGTCCGGTCTCTGTTTCCGCCCAGGACCGACTTCACCCCACCAACGATGAACCCCCCAGGGGGGGTGGTGGCAGCGCCGGAGGAGGAGGTCCCTCCGGTATCGGTGGAGGAATTTCGCGCGGGGATACTGAGCCTCCGCGCGAAGAAGACGGCTCCTGGCCCGGATGGCGTCCCTGCACGGGTGGTGGCCATCGCAGCGTCCCTCATGGAGGAAAGATTTCGGGACCTCTTCAGCGCGTGTCTTACGGCTGGGAGGTTCCCGAAACTGTGGAAGGAGGGGCAATTGTGCCTTCTCCGGAAAGAGGGACGCCCGGTGGACTCCCCCTCGGCATACCGGCCCATCGTTCTGCTGGATGAGGTCGGTAAATTAGTCGAGGGGATCATCGCCACCCGGCTAAATAACCAGTTGCGGGAGGAAGGGCCGGACCTGTCGGACGCCTTGGCTCTGCTGAAGGTCCAGGTGCAGGAGGCGGTGAAGTCGGGGGACGGAGTGTTGGCGGTATCATTCGACATCGCCAACGCCTTCAACTCCGTGCCCCACTCTACCATATTGGAGGCACTCCGATACCACGGAGTGCCCCAATATCTGCGGGTGATCCTGGCCAGCTACTTGGAGGACCGAGAGGTCCTTCTCGTGGACAAGACGGCCAGGATCAGACGTTATGGCGCGGAGTCCGGTGTTCCGCAGGGGTCGGTTCTAGGCCCACCCCTGTGGAACACCGGTTTTGACTGGCTCCTGCGAGGAGGAGGAGGGCCTCCAGGGCACGAGTGTCATCTGTTACGCAGATGACACTCTCCTCACTGCCCGGGGGAGGAGCTTTGGGGAGGCGGCCTGTTTGGCCTCGGCGGGCGGATCCTTGGTCGCAGAGAGGATCCGCCGCCTGGGATTGAGGGTGGCGCTGAACAAGACCGAGGCCGTGTTCTTCCACGGGCCTCGGCAGCACTACCCTCCAGATGCCCACATAGTCGTGGAGGGCGTCCGAATAGCGGTGAAGGCCCAGATGAAATATCTGGGCCTAGTGCTGGACAGCAGATGGCGCTTCGGCCCGCACTTTAGCGGGCTGTCGACGCGCCTGCTGAAAGCCGCTCTCATGGCTCCTCCCCAACCCCGGGGGGCCGAGCGGACGGTGCCGGCGCCTCTATGCTTGCTGCTATCCTTAAAAGTATGGCCCTGTACGGGGCACCCATCTGGGCGGACTCCCTCCAGAGGAGGGAGAATGCAACCGCCATCCGCAGGCCACAAAGGGCCATTGCACAGCGGGTGGCGAGGGCCTACCGCTCAGTGGGCTTCTCGGCGGCGTGCGCTCTGGCCGGCACCCCTCCCTGGGAGTTGGAGGCATGGGTGCTGGCCAGAGTCTATGAATGGAAGGTGCGGCGTAGGGCGCTGGGCAAGCGCCCCGCTATGGAAGAGCGGGAGGCCGTGCGGCGGGAGGCGAGGGACGCCATCGTCCTCCATTGGGCGGAGGATCTCGCCACCGCCGCTTTTGGACGCCGGACGCTGGACGCGCTCGGGCCAGTCTTGCAGAGCTGGCTCGAGCGGCCACATGGTTAACTCTCGTTCCGTTTGGTGCAGGTGTTGTCCGGACATGGTTGTTTCGGAACGCACCTGCACCGGATCCGGAGGGAGGAAACCCCAGTGTGCCACCACTGCGGCGCGGCGGAGGACACGGCGCAGCACACCTTCGAGGTGTGCCCAGCTTGGGCTGAGCTGCGCCGTGCCCTGATCGATGTGATCGGACAGGACCTGTCACTTCCCAGCGTGGTCAACTCCATGCTGGGGAGTGAGGAGGCCTGGGCGGCGGTTGCCTCCTTTTGCGAGGACGTGATGTCGCAAAAGGAGGCGGCGGAGCGGGCGCGGGAGGACGATCCTCTCGCGCCACCGCACCGCAGGCGAAGAAGGGGTGGGAGAAGGCGGTTGTACGATCGTCTCCTCCCACCTCCTGGTGGTGACTAGCGGGCGAAAGGCGCGGGGGCGCCTTCGCTCGCATTGCACGAGTCACCACCCTCGTGGGGCGGGAACGGCCGAGCACTCGCGGTCGTTCCCGGGCCCCTCCACTGAGGGAGGGGCGTGAAGGCCCCGCTGTAAAGGCGGGAGGTCGTCGGCGGGGGACTGGACGTAAAGGCTCTGCCAGTTTCCCAGTCGTCCTCCAATTCAAGACGATGCGGGAGTGCCGCTGGGTTATTTTAGTGGGTATACCGGATTCACTCCGGGGAGTCCCACATAGCCCCTCATTCCCCCAATGGGTGGGTATGCGTAATGCATTTTTTTCCCAGCGAGATCAAAAAAAAAAAAAAAAGGAACATGGGTATTGGCACGAGAAAAGAGGGGCCTATGCTCTTCAGTAAGCGAAGTCGGGCTGTGGATATTGGTGATGATAATGGGTATATCAGCGATATGATTTATAGAACTGCAGTGCTATTCTGTAATAATCTCACCGTGAAAACTTAGGTGATGTGAACATGATGTGAACTGTCAAAATCGGTCCAATCAAGGTGGAATCTGGAATGACATTTCACTTCATGCTCAATCCAACCAAGTTTTCATGGTGAGACGTTTATAGAATAGATCGGCCGTTCCCGCAGTACAATAAAAGAGCATGAGTTCTTAATTTCAATTAAAATTGCAAAGCTCAGATTATTTTATAACAGTTCCGCTAGCGGCTTCGCCCGCGTGAAAAGTGTTTCGCATGTCCCAAAGAAACATTAAACCGGGATGAAAAGCCTATGTGCTATTCCAGACTATTGCCTATCCCAGTGCTAAATTTCATCCAGATCCGTTCAGCCGTTCTGGCGTGATTGAGTAACAAACATCCATCCATCCATACAAACTTTCGCATTTATAATATTACTAGCTTCTGCCAGCGGCTTCGCCCGCGAGAAAATCGAAAATTATTCCGAGAGAACTTATTCCTGAGATAAAAAGTATCCGATATGCTATTCCTGACTATAATCTATCTCTGTGCCAAATTGCATCAATTTCCGTCCAGCCGTTTGAGCGTAAAGAAGTAACAAACAAACACACACACACAAACTTTTTATTATAATATTAGTGAGATATGATTATAGGAGGAGCTCGTGGCTAAATAATAACAGCCGCACGGGTCGATCGCCAAGGTTAAGCAACGCTTGACGAGGTCGGTCCGTGGATGGGTGACCATTTTCAACATACCGAGTTTCCTCCGTGCCTCGGAAAGTACGTTAAGCCGTTGGTCCCGGCTGTCATTTGAAGATCTTTGACAGTCGTTACGAGTAGTCAGAAGCTTGAGATCTGACACCAGTCAAGGGGTACCGTGTTACCCAGTTACTGGGTTGTGGAGGTCAGATAGGCAGTCGCTCCACGTCAAAACATTAGTGCTCAGCTGAATCCGGTAAGACTGGAAGCTGACCCCAATATAGTTGGTAAAAAGGCTAGGCAGATTGATTGAGTGAGATATGATTATAGTAAAATTACGATGGTATGGCAAAATCAGCCTATAACGTTGAACGGCTATGATACCGGGCTTCCATATTTGAGATGGAATGGGCAATGGGCCACTCGATCACGCGAGCACTATGCGGGTTGGCGGATAACACATGACTTCGAAGTTTAGGTAGGTTACTTTAATTTATTAGGCAGGCAGTTCATCTGATGGTAGGTCATAATTTCTGGTGAGTACGACTATTATATTTTCCGAAAGCATACTCATAGGATCCCTTAACCGTACGAATAAAGGTGAATTGATACGAGCCATATGGAAAGAAGTCGCATCGTAGACTAAAGTACACGTCGGCAAATGAAAATCTCCATCAGAAAGCATTAACAATATACAAATAGGACAGGCCTTTTGACCTCCACGGTTACCTAGGCGACTGTGCGCTCTGCCCCACAAAAATCAGGCTACAGATCATCGAAATAAAACGTATTGAACTTCCGATATGGTCGAATGTCAGACCAGTTATGTGATTTTTTAGGTCAGTCGTTCAGGACAGGATGCAAATAGATTGCCTATCGAAAGGGAAATTAGAACTCGGTAACACCACTGAGTGCGTTGATCGCAGAATTCGCAGATGACGTAGCAAATATATGCTATTTGCTACGCAAAGGTTCATGAATTGATTGACCTCTGCTAGGCTGATTATTGCAATCACTGCTTTGATGGACGGTCCATGAAACAAAGCGAAAAGACTTCGACATGTATGATTTTTTATCATCATCATTTAAATTAACACACTTTTTAACACGATTTTTAAAATGGGCCTCCCCAAGTGTTACCACCACCGTTCCCGTGTGTTTCGCATCCAGCACATTGTCGCAATCTTAACCAGGTCATTGGTCCACCTAGTGGGAGGCCTTCCAACGCAGCGTCTTCCAATTCGCAGTCGCCACTCCAAAACTTTTCGGTCCCATCGACTATCTCTGAATTTAGAATTTGACTCACACACTGTTCCGTTGTTGTTGAATTAGGTATTTTACCTATGTTTGCAATATTTGTAAGTATGTGAGAACCATGTTCCTATTTATCAAATTAATGAATTTACCTGTTAATGCTTTTAATACTTTATACCTGTACGTAGTATAGTGTGTAGTGCTATTCTGGGTGCATGTTCCTCACATATATGATTTTTTTATTTTTTTTATTAATGTATGTTCTTATGTAAATATTGTAAAATACATTTTTTTTAAAGACTAAGTATTTTTTCTTGTGTGTTCTTCTCCATAACAAGCTACTTTTCCGAATGCACGGTAGAATCAATTTTTATTATTTGTAAATTTTTAATTGTTTGATGTTCAAAAGTGCCGCTTATTGGCCTAGTTAAATAAATATATTTGACTTTGATTTTGAATCATCGAGTTCTGCGAGCAATGTGCCCTGCCCACTCCCACTTATATTTTGCAATTCTACGGGCTATGTCGGTAACTTTGGTTCTCCTGCGGATATCCTCATTTCTGATGCGATCCCGCACGGAAACTCCGAGCATAGCCCTCTCCATCGCCGTGTGGGTGACTTTAAGCCTTCTGATGAGGCCCATTGTGAGCGACCACGTCTCAGTCCCGTAGGTAACTAACAACACACACTGGCCGTGAGACATACTGTGGTATGTTAGAAGAGGAGATACTACGATAACTTCTAGAACGCTTCCCAGCCGAGTCAGATTCGACGGTTGACCTCTCTCTCGAAGTTAGACCTACCTAACTGGACCATTGTTTCCCAGATAAATTGATTTGAATTGCATTGTACCGTATGGTGTTGAACGTAAAGAATAGCACCAGCCCAATTGTCAGTTATGAAGTTAAGTCAATTGTTAGTTATGAAGATTCCCATGGGGGTCATTAGAGGCGACTAAGGGACTCAACAGAGAATGGGCAGCAGCATTCTCTATGCACTGTATGTATCAACCATACAGCCACCGATCGAATATGTGAGAGCACCTAGGATACTAGCAGAACAAGACTAATGCCATTTTCAAATAAGGAATGTTGTTCGTGTTAATCCTTCGTCTCAGGAGGAACCTTCCAAATGTCTATGCACAAAGCGTTGGGTGTGGTGGAGTTGCGGTCGACGCGGTGACCTGCCACTATGCCATACCTAAACTATAGTGGCCATATAAATAGAGTACTACTTATTTTCACCGGCATTTTCATGTTTGATCTCCTTGAACTATTGAAACAGAAGAAAGAGGCCGATCTTTTAGAAACGTTTCAACGCGATTTCTTACTGCTAAGGAGCAGTACTTTATATGATCATCTATTCCTGATAGCCAGCCTCAAGGACAAACTTGGGCCTTATTTATAAAAAAACTCAAAAGCTGTTTAGCAAACTATAAGCAGAGTAAATTAATATTGGCAAGACGGTGTTGAGAGGGGCTCGGTTCGATTACATTGGCCGAATTGGACCACCGTCGCCGACTTGCCAGCTTGACGGTTTTTTATCGGTTACATTTCGGGGATTGTGCGATGGAATTGCACGATCTAACTCTACCTAGCCCATTTCATCATCGGACTAGAAGACGTACGCAGATGCCTCATCGGTACATGGTGGACATCCCACCCATACGCATGAAACGTTTTGGAAACACTTTTATTATGTGACAGCTAAGGAGTGTATTATAATTCTCTGCCAAGGTCTGTGTTCCCCTACAGCTACAATCTAGGAATCTTTAAGTCAAAAGTGAATAGGTTATATCTAGGAAAGCGTGTCTCACTGTCGACCACATCATCGCTTACCATCAGGTGAGATAGTGGTCAAGCGCGAGCCTATAAAATTATAAAAAAAATCTCTATAGATTTGAGTTAAACATCTGCTAATCAGTCGCGAAACAGTATCGAGATTTTTTTAAGGCTTGTAAGGTTATCAGCTAACCCAGGCAATAATGAGTGACATATTTGGTATTTAACCTCGTGTTAGTAACTACCTGTGAGTTAAGTTTTTAGCGCAAGTTGGCCATACTTGGGCCCAAAACAGTTTCCGTGCGTCCATTTTAAATGAGGTTTAACATACGCATATCGGTAGTATATCAGTACCGGCGCTTCGGTAAATAATATCATAGGTCACGGACCGGCCCGTCCTTGACACGGCACGGATGTGCGGTTACTAGATTTTAATTATCGTTTTCCGAAGCTACTACTGGTGACCACAGTATTTAGAATATTCCATAGAAAAACCTTTTTGTCCAATTCGTAAGCATATTGCAAAGAACCAGATTCAGAGTTATTTCCAGGATGATTGCAATTGTGTACTTTTGGCTTTTCGTTAAGAACCGATTTTCTACTAAGTATCACATAGACCGACCATGGTTATCATAAATAATATGCGAGCTTCACCGTCTACGGTGAAGCTCGCGTAACCGCATAAGCGATGATGTGATCTACCACATCATCGCTTAACATCAGGCGAGATAGTGGTCAAACGCGAGCCTACAGATAAAAATATTCTATCCGTTTCAACATCCCCACCCTCACTCTAGAACCGCAACCATCACGACACGGACACACCGCACGCAGGACTGGAGCGCTCCATGAAATAAAACCATTTTTCTAGTTTCAACATTAACAAAGAATGTGCAAAAATTTGCAATTTTCAGCCCGATTAATAATTATTATTGATACATTATTATGAAATCCTAAGTTATCTTTGGACGATTTAAAACCAACAAATATATTTTATATTTGTTAGTATATAGTCTATGCAGCTGGGACGTTCATCGGATGGATGCCAATACCATGCCGATGGCCACAAGATTTTCAAGATAGAAACCAATTTATTTTAATCATCATACGACTGCGAAAGACCGTGATCTCTTCTTATTTTTTTCATCATCATCATCAGACTATTAATGTTCCCACCGCTGGTACACAGGCCTCCTCTCTGTGAGAGGGAATGGGCCCTTATCCACCACGCGGGCCCAGTACGGCTTGGTGGATGACACATATCTTTGAATTTTTGGTTCTAGGACATGCCGGTTTCCTCACGATGTTTTCCTTCACTGTTTTGAGAGCAATGGTGATGAAATAATTCACACAAATTAAAGCGCCTGCCTGGGCTCGAACCAACAACCTACAACTTGTAAGTCGCGGCCGATACCACTGGGCTACCACTGCTCTCTCTCTTATTTTTTATTTCGTATTAATACCTTAAATTTTCCAGCCCCTGTAGTTACCAACCAAGCCCAGACACGGATACATTACATCATCATCATTTCAGCCAAAAGACGTAGTGCTGGACTTAGGCCTGACCCAAACGTCGCCACACTGATCGGCCCTTTGCGTCTCGCATCCACCGGACTCCCGTCGCCTTGACCAGATAGGTCGTCGCTCCAGCCTTCGAAAGGCCCATAGTGAGCGACCACGTTTCGGTTCCATAGATCATCACTGGTAACGCACACTGGTCATAGACTTTAGTCTTAAGGCACTGTGGTAAGTTGGACGAGAAGATAACGCGCAACTTCCCGAACGCTGCCCAGCCGGGTTGGATTCGATGGTTGACCTATTTCTCGAAGATGAACTGGACCGTTTGTCCCAGGTAGATATAATTTTCCACAACTTCAAGTGCAGATTCGAGTCTCCAACCTTGATAGGAGTGGGTGCGACATGGGCATTCCCAACTTGGTTTTGTCCATGTTCATTTTAAGACCCACTCTTTCGGAGGCTCCACTTAGATCATCGAGCATTGTACTGAGGTTCTCCATGGTCTCAGCCTTGACCACTACATCGTCGGGGAACCGAAGGTGAGTGATGACTCGCCATTGACGTTGATGCCTAGCCCTCAAGTCCAGAACCTTGAAGACATACTATAGTGCAGCGGTGAACAGTTTCGGATATATGACGTCTTCCTGTCTCTCACCCCACTGCAGAAGGATAGGTTCCGAGGTCTGATCCTGAGTCAGACTGAAATGGTGGGGATTTTTGTACAAACACTTCAACTGATCACATCATTTGATGTATTGGTAGTCGATTTGGCGTTGGAGAGACTGCAGTACATCCCAATTCTCGACCGAATCGAACGCTTTCTCGTAGTCCACAAACGCTAAGCAGAGAGGCAAGTTATACTATTCGGTCTTCTGCATAAGCTGCCGAAGCGTATGCATGTGGTCTACCTACGGCGCTAAAGCTATAGGAAGTTAGCCGCAAGCTATTCGAATCGTCTGGATCTCTGAGAAGACTGCGTAATTTTCTGCCGACTGTTACCAAGATTGCGCTTGCACAATCTCTTCTTCTATCCCTCCTTGATTATGATGATGCCAACTATCTGGACCTCACTGAATTACAACTTGATAAACTTTAGTGACTTCAAAATGTTTTGTATAAGGTTTATATTCGGTTTGCGCAAATATGACCATGTTTCTGAATGCCGCGAGAAACTCAAGTGACTGCCAATCCGCCTTCGCCGGAATGCTCATATTATTTCCCTCCTGTTTGTATAATATACAATTTTGCCCGTCTACCGCTCTTTACCTCAAAACCCGATTTCAGTTTTATGTTACTCGCACACGAAAGTTCTTAAGTCATCGGATAACATGAAACTTAAAATACCAATGCATTCCACTATCTTCTTAGACAAATCTTTTACCGTCCAGGCCGCTCGTCTATGGAATGCATTGCCTGTGACAATAAAACGCGCGCAATCACTACCGATCTTTAAAATACTGATAAAGGAGCACTACCTGTCACTGTGATCTTGTTCTTATTGGAGCTGTGTTGCTTTCTTGCCTGTTTATTTATACGTATTTTTGTATCTATTTTAGTATTTTATATTTAGTGCTTACTTAGTTTGTAACTTATTATTTATTTTAAAATTGCACCAAGGCAACCCCATGACAAAGCAAAATTCAATAATGCGACTGACGGCAATTAAGCAGAAACATAATAGGACTTAGGATGAAGATTGAGAGCAGGCAAATGTTACATTGGGCGACTCATAATATCCTGATCAGGTAAAGAAAAAAACCTCCCTACCTTTGCAAGCATTGGGCTTTTTAGCCGCGCGGATTTTATTCGTACGATTTTTTATCCGCTTACTGAATCATAAGGCTTAGCACGCATTGCGATTTTTAGCTGTGCGTATTTTATTCTCTTCTCTCTTATTCAGTGGGTTCAAATCTGGGCAAGTACCGATGTGACGTTTTTAATTCATATGTACTTTCTAAGTTTATCTTGGATATCGCTGACAACGGTGAAGGAAAACATCGTGAAGAAACCTGGACTTATAGTTGTGCTCCATTGGTGTAATTGCTGCAAGGCGTTCCAATGCGAAGGTAAACAAATAAATAAATAGCAGGTAGCGTTCTGTATTTTCTGCTAACCACTATGGAAAAAAGGCGTGAATTTATGTATGATGTATGACTTGCTGGGTTGGAGGAAATGGTATCATTGCGTCCCAAGATCTTCCAAGTTGATGTACTTTCGGGTTTGGTGGTCGTGATGGATGATGATGTTGCGAAATTTACGTTTCTAATAAATATCTACCCATATAACTAATGCACCTCTTTAATGGATCTTGGAAACAATAGTGACAATATTATCTATTACATTAGCATTTAAATCAAAACAATTGAAAGAATTCAAGTGTAGGTACATGAAAACTACTTATAATTCAAGGAAGTAGAACTTAGGTATCTATAGTTTCTATTATAATCAAGAGTGTTTGTCATGTGGATAAATTTCGTAAAACATTTAGCATTCCAGGAGCATACAAGTAACTATATGCCTGTTCAGGTTTTTTAATCATACGTATTTCGCTTAGCGGATTTATGACACGGTTTTAAACACGTATTATTTACGCGGGAAGGTAGGTAACCTACGTAGGTACCTACTTATGTTATAATTTGAGTAGCTTAGATTTAATTAAGGTGGGTAGCTATATAAATCATAACAAACGTAGGCTCGTTCATATAAACGCCTATACGCGCGATCCGGCGAAGCCTTGCCTCAGATATTTCCAAGAATTCATCCCTCACCCGGTGCATAATTGATTTTGTAGCCTGCATATAGGGCGTGCAGGGCAAAATAGGTCATACAGATCGTCGACCCTTAGCTACATATGTAATAAAAAATATATATGAAACAAGGCAGTCAAATAGCAACAATAACAAAAGAATATGTACATTTTTTGCACTAAATTCTATGTCCATAAGATCTCCCCAGAGGCTAAACAAATAAACAATGAATGTAAGGAAGTTTTTCACAACAATAATTCCGCTGTAATGTAAACAACAAGCGATCTCGAGACAGCTGCGATGTTCGCAATGCTCCAAATAATCTAAAAATAGCCGGCTAACGTGTGTACTCTAAAATAGAACTAATATTGACAACATAACACGCATATTGCACATTAAACTTACCAGTTCTCACACAGTTTTGTCTCGACCTCTTCCATTTCGCGATTCATCCTTTATTTTATTTCTATTTAGACTTAACTACTTATGCACTGTTACAAATTGCAATTTTAACCTATTTCACAATTTACCGTGGATATGTATTTATTTCGCGCTTTTACGGCGGTAGTTGGGCGTTAACTGTTGAATGTTATATATTATTATTCGACCTTATCTACTGATTTGAAATAAAAACATTTTTTGTGAACACTTTACGGTGAATCCCATAACCACAGACTATAATGTTTTAATAAAAGCGAACGCAGCCAACTTCACTCATGTCTTGACAGTAGGGCTGACAAGCCTGACAAATACAGATGATAAACTGTTTAGTAGTGATGTCCAATTATATCTGGTGAAAAATCGATACTAGATGCGTGGACATTTTTTCTGTACACGGAGAGGTGGCGCGTACAGCGGCCCGCATCATCGCATGCGTAATTTATACAAACATAATATGGCAATGCACGAGATTGTTTAGGGAGGCGCGGGGCGTCAAAAGTGGCGGCGCGGCGGCAGCGGTGGTGACCATTGAACCCGCGGCGGAACCTCTAGCGTGTAGCTTTAAAAACGGCGGAAAACTCGGGTGACGGTGGGAATTAGAATCGGGAGCGTATCGTATCGCCGCGTTTAAAGCCGCGGCCGCCGCCGCGCGTGACGCAATGTCTTAGCGTGAACTGGCCGCAACGCTGCGAGCGATGCCACGTCCGCCGCCGCGGTATCCACTTGCATCTCAAGCAAACGCGTGTAAAATCTTTTCTCCATGAACACTCTCAAACAATGCGATAATTATATTTGAATGTTATAATGCGGGCCGCCCCGCCCGATGGGTCGCGCGCCTCGCCGCGTCTCCAGAAACGAGCCCTTGTGTAAACAACGCTAAACGATTTTCAATTTTACTAGGGCCAGGTGCAATTTTTCAAAAATGTTTATATTATTATAAAGCAATGTTTTATATCTAAAGTAAGGTGCCTCAACACAAATTATCTTATCTTATTTAACAAAGATTTCATAGAACCATTTAACGATAATAGTAATTATTCGTCGGTCATCATACTGTGAATTATACCATCACTAAAAATGTAACAGATTTTACAGCAGAATGAAAATTCTGAATAATTTTATTTTCTAATTCGCTAGGGATATGTTATGCCATTGTACGTCACTGAGGTATTCTATTACGGGACTTTTCCTTTACTTTTAATGAGATAAGTTTTACTTTTAATCTATTGTAACCTCACTCTACACCACCGCCCCTAGCGGCAAATTCAAACAGACTAAATTCAAATAGGATAGCCATACGCCATCATTCTGATTTCTGAGTGCTCTATGCACCTATGCCTTTTAACTTCGGAGACGGGAGAATAGTGATGTTAGATGTTACGATAATTTCAGAATACCTATGGGTTGTTGTAGTAGTAGTAGCTTGACTTTCATTTTTGGTCATCGCCCTCCCAATATCACTTTGAAGTCGCTTTTTCCGAAACCTGTGTAATAATAGTTGTTTCATTATCTCATAAAAACATACACTCCATTTTCATAATAAAGAGATTTATTAATTAATTTACTTAATAATCTTTTGTTTGTTGTTGAATTTTTTGCTGTTCTTTTTGTTACACCGCTCATTTCGGTTCCGTTACGGCCGAAACTCAATGAGGCTGAATATTTGGTTACGGTTACGGAAAATCGTTTTTGTCGGACACTAGCAATTTCCAGGAAGTGGAAAAATAGGCGGATGCATAGACTACTATTTATATACTACGTCAGAACAAAAAAAAACATAGTGTTACATACTCTTTGAGAACATCTCCGACTACGCGAAAGCTCACCCGTGCGTGCGAGTAAAAAATAAAAATGGAAGAAAATCTTATCGAGTGTGCCGCTAGTTCCAGAAAACCATCTTCACTCACTACCCGACATGTTTCCACGTCAACATATCTTCGATAAGCACTCGCGCTCAGATGCGTCCGCAAGCCGCAGTCCCAAACGACTATGTTAGTGTGCACCAAAGATTACTATTATATACTGGTGTGCACACATATCAGTCGCGGCTATCCGTCGCGATTGCCCTTGAAATATATAACATGCATGTCTATTTGCCATTATTATGGCACTAGTTCAGACACCCGAGATGCTACGAAGAGGCAAAGAGTAATATAATAATACGGAAGCGAAGAGGACAACCCAATAACAAAATAAAACATTTAACATTTTAGTAATCATTTATTTACTTAAACAACAACAAAAATAATAAACATTGCATGGATATTTAACTACAAAAGAACTCTAGTCTACTTGCAATTTATTTAAAACTTAGGAACATAGAGAAAGATCTCATTAGATATAATGTTATCCACACATTGATCATTATTTTCATTATTATAACTATTTAATTGAATAACATTATATCACACATAGCAGTAAATCTAGGACTTAATATAAAGATTTTTTTGGGTTCTATAGCTAGTTGAAACCATTACGAGTTTCTTCCAGCATATCAAATACAAATCTCAGGGACCATTTGCGTTAACAACATCAGGGTTCCGCTGTGACAAAGTGATAATGCTCTTCATCTAGTAAAGTTCCGTTCCTCTCACAATGGAACCATCATACTTTCGAAACGTTACAGAAAGGCCTCAGATGTTAGCCCGGACCATAATATAATGTGATAAATCGGTTAAACCTATCACTCTTACATTATTAGAGAGAGATGGTACTCCATAGGACAAAATAGAACAATAGTACAATCCTTTTTTGAACATGAAACCATGATGGCTTTAACCTATCTTAGGCGCCCTTTTGACTGGGTCGGTGCGTTTTCGTTTCTGTGTATGCCTTTGTTAAAGAATCTGTACTGAAACAACTCAGCCAGAAAGGTGCCTTAATAAGGCCCATCATAATAAATTGACCAAAGTAGCAAACAACAACAAATCAGTCACACTACACTTGAGAATTGACAACAGATTAATTTGCATTTAAAAACAGGGATTTGCCTAATGCATTATTATTATTATAATCAATCCTTAAACATTATAATCTAATGAAGTGGCAGCCTGATTACCGAGATAGCCTTTTGTTTACATTTTATTATTCTGTGCTGCCATCCTGAAGCAATAGAGCCACTATCTAACTAATATGGTATTTTATTTCCATCGTATACAGCAAAAAGTTCTCTATTGATCTGTCCAAGCAGTAATTTTCTACCATCAATAAGTGCCAGTTAAAAAATTAAAAATGCTCCAAATTAGGTACTATGTTTACAAATCTAGTTTTGATGTGTTAAGTCATAGATTTAAACTTAAAAATGTGCCTATTTGAAAGTGTGCAATTGGATCTATCTTTTGATACCAGAAACTCCCGCTTGGGATTAACGAGTTGAAAAACAGCATTGATTTTTATAATTTCACGGATTATGGTTCATAGTATAGTATATCATCTTAAAATATGATTTTGTTAGATAGCAGCATTATAGCTTGGGGACGGCAGCGGCAGTGTGTAGTACCTATTTTACAATTCTTGATATGGTTTGAAGTAGCTATAGAACTTCACATATTTTGTAATTCTCTCCCACTCGCGTAACCCACGCGATTTACGTGACGCATATCCAAATTTACTTTGAAAATAAAAATCATCTTGCTACATGATACTCTTAGCAAGTTTTATAATTTGAGACATCTTACTCACAATATCATGTCATGGCTATTTACAATTTTTTATGAATTTATCTATATAATTCCGATGCCAGATTAGCTATATAATAGTTAGTTTATTTGATGGACATTTGTGTTTTTTTTTTGTCAATATAATAATATACATTTGTTTTGTGTTAAAGTAAAATAAAAATATTATTTTTGAAGTAGCTCTTTCAATCCGAGATGTTTTTGTTACTCAACACATTTGATTGATCCCAATCCATTTCTAAATGGATTATAGAATCTAAACTACTTGCAGTAGCCTTTCTAATCTCTAGCTAGTGCATTTGAGTACCTAAGTATTTTACAAATTACAAGAATTTACACACATCTCTTTTCTGATTCCTCTAGCCAAACATCCCTAAGTATGAAATACAAGCATACATAAGTATTAACATTCATAAGATCAATTGCATAGGTCAACAGGGTTGTTGAGATCTCTAAATAAACATAGCTAAGGCGAGTACCAGTGGCAGTAACAATTTTACTTGAACCAGAAAAAAATAACATTAATAGGCACTATGGTGTCATTGACACAATTTTACAAACAATAGACTCAAATATTGAAACTGGAAAACCAGTTCTATTACAAAAATGTATGTCATAAACAACACACATTGAAAAGAAAACACACATCCATTGCAGGGAAGAAAATCAACAAAATAATGATAAAACACTATCTCACCATAGAGCTCACTATAACACGTCTGCACTGTTCCTTCTTCTCTCTGTCGCACTAGCCACAGTCAGATCACACAATGACGTCACAACACTAGGCACTAACACTATGAAGTTAGTCACAAGACAGTAATGGACTCTAGTACTGTCCCCGTTGAAAGCCCAGACCTACACCACGCATGGTGTGTGTGGTCGCCCGGGCAACCTCGTATTGTGCTTGCATTGCTTGGAAGAGTTCCTCTTGCTTTTTGATGGGATCTACTGCTTTTTCTGGGGGCTCGGCCTTCACTGCGGCTGTTGGAAGAGAGATATGATAAGTGTGTTGTTTGTCAGAATTTTAAATTATGAGAATTAGGTTAAAACTCTCATGTTGTGACTTCTTTGATATGGCAATGCTATTCAGATTCTGCTAATAATATCCTCTGGTTTCTAAAGAATATAAAGTTCTTCTTCTTCAAGTATTTGGTTTCCAAAACATTGGTCCATCTTATGGTATTAAGATACGAACCAACACTTTGCTGGGTTTTGTTTAACAGCTTTTTGGGAAAAAGTCACTGTTTCATGATAGTAACAACCTAGGGGGTCTTTAATTCAAGAGTGAGTGGTTTACTTCTAGGCAAGCATGCTTCACTATCATCGATACATCATCGCTTACCATCAGTCGAGAAAGTGGTCAAACGCGAGCCTTTAATGAAAAAAGGCTCTACATTACTTATACAAAGAAAAAGTTGTAATCACCTGGCTCCTTGATGCCCATAAGCCTCATGAACTTGGAAACCTGTTTGCCGTCCGAGTCCTGAGCGAACCGCGTACCGCTCCATTTTGCAGCCTCCTCAGCTTCAGACTTGTTCTTGTTCGACCACAGCAACTTCCGCTTCTGTACCTGTCAAAAGTGTTCAGTGTTACTTAGAATGGTTAGCCCTAGAATAAAGAATTGCACATGAAAACACTGGTTATTAATTAAAATGTTTAAGGACAAGTTAAAAAAATCTGTACATCACCATGAGGCCTGTGCACAGGCCTCATCTCTCTGTGAGAGGAGGAAAAAAACTGTACAAAGGCGAACAAATGGCCTAGGCAGTACCCAATGGAAATGGAATGATATTTTTGTATTACATAACTGCACAACACATAATTTATGTGAGTACTATAAACCAATTTGTAAAGCTACCATTTACTGTAGGTACCTATTATGTCGTTCGTTGACTTCAATGAGCCTTGGCAGTTAAGAGTGTGTCATGCTTTCTCAAATGTCTCTCTGATGGCGGTGCATGTGTTGGATGGTTGAGCTGAGTGGTGCCAATTCATGTGGCATCTTCGTAAACGGGCGCCATCGGTTGGGATTGGTCGTAACTTGGCTGCTTCGGCCTGTTTTTAATTCATTATTGTATTTTGTAGTTTTTTGTTTTACTCTAGACGCTTTTTTTTTTTTTTTTAACTATAGATAGACTCGCGCTCGATCGCTATCTCACCTGATGGTAAGCGATCAAGCATATCACGTGCACGTCTTTTTACATCGTTCTCACATAAGTGTAATTTTCCAACAAGAATGATGTAATCAAATATTTGTAATTAAAATTTATTGATGGAAAAGAGTGACCGTGGAGTTTCTCTCATGTTCTTCTCCATAGGGACCTACTGACGCTTGCGGATGTGGAACTAGCTCTATTTTAGTTTTTATTTTGTTAACAATTCAAAAGTACCATTAAATAACTTTAAACAAAAATGATTTTTATTTATCCTTACAAAATTTAATAAAATTGTTTGATTGCACCAAGTTTTGTTATATTTCAGCTGACCTATTCTTAACAGGAGACTTAATTATATTTATATTCCACTAGCTATTTGCCGCGGCGTCGCTCAATTGGCCTATCCTGCAGAAACTGCATTTTTTCTGGTTAATAAGTAGCCTATGACACTGAGCGATAGTATAGCTTATCATCAGTGAAGTTTTTTATTGATTCGTAGTGCTTTCAGAGATGACCCATTACAATCAAAAATAACATCAATCAGCCTAGACCTTTCCTAATTATATAGGAGCAGCTGCCTATTCGACCTCCTCAACCCAGTAACTGGGTAGCACGATGCCCCTTGGCAAGACAGCAGCCGTATTGCGTAAGTGAATACGGCAACGCAAAGAGTTTGACCGCTATCCAATCGACCAAATCGTTCGTAGATTTGACACAGACGGAAATCCTTTTCGCGTCATTCATCTCGCATGTGATTGGTCGATTGGATAGCGGTCAAACTCTTTGCGTTGCCGTTTTCACTTATGCAATACGGCTGCTGGTGTCAACTTGCTTAACTATCCGTAACAACTGTCGAAGGCGCACAAATGACACCAGGAACCAACGGCCGTACTTTTTGAGGCACGGAGGAGTCTCTGTATGTTCAAATGGTCACCTATCCACCAACCGAATGCGGCAAGCGTTGCTTAACCTTGACGATCAAACCGTGCAGCTGTTATAATTTTGCCACGAGCTTTGCACCTCACCCATTACAAACAAGCAAAAATTTATATATTTATAATATTAGTTAAGATTTGTTGTCTTGCATCGTTGATAACGCACCTGGTCCATAATCTTGTTAGCATTGACAGCAGTGGGGTTGTAGTAGGAGGGTAGGTGCGAGCCGGGTGGCGGTACCTCGCAGGCCGCCGCGCGAAGTTGCTGCGCTGTAGCCATCGAACCGTCCGGGGTCTTGATCTGGAGACCTGTGTGTAAAGATAGACATGGCCATTAAAAGGCACTTGAAAGTGTAAACTTAAAGCGAGTTTTTTTATTAGGGTTCGGTACCCAAAGGGTAAAAACGGGACCCTATTACTAAGACTGCACGATCCGTCTGACTGTCACCAGGCTGTATCTCATGAACCGTGATAGTTAGACAGTTGAAATTTTCACAGATGATGTATTTCTGTTGCCGCTATAACAACAAATACTAAAAACAAAACAAAAATATTTTGGTGGGGCCATCAACAAACGTGATTTTTGCCGTTTGCCGCCGACTCGCACTTGGCCAGTTTTTTTTATAAATTGTGTCTCAACATAACACCTGTTACAACAAAATTTTGCAAGTATTACTAACCCATCTTCTCCATAACCTCGAGCTTCTTGTTGACCTTGTATGACGAAGGCCTGTAGTCGCCGCTGGGCGGGGAACCCCGACGCTCCGACGAGTGAGGGGGCGGGTACTGCACCCCGCGGGACTTGGAGCGCGAGCGATCGCGGCGTTCGTGGCGGTGGCTTGACGACCTAAGAAAAGATAAAAATAATGATTTATTTCCGTTAGGTATTTTCTGTACACCCAAAAGCTGTCTGGTTCGCGCGTGCGTTCGGGCCAAGTTGTACACGAGTTAAAACTTCGCGAGATTGGTTTTACACCTTCCTACTTGGGTTCGGAGGCGGTTCAGGAAGATGAGACCTAGCGGGAAGATACCCGCTTGGTGATAAATATGAGTGGGTGGGGGGAAAAGTATCCTGCCGCAGTTTGCCTTTTCGCAGCAGGTGTACTGCCGATTTTAGAAAACCGTGTCTACTGGTTTTAATAATTTATGCTTACCGTTTTTCCTCCGAGCGACGGCCATGACGATCTCTGTCACGCTCGCGTTCTCTGTCTCGTTCTTTATCGCGACGCTCGCGATCGATGAATCTAAAACAAAATTATGGTTTTGAAGGAGTTTGATAGGAGCGAGCACACAAGTTCTTTCAGCAAGCAATGATAATTGAGAATATAATAACTCTTTATACCATTCCCCCTCTAAAAAGCTTATTTTATTCACTAAACACACAAAAAAGCTTATTTTATTCACTATACTTTTATTAAGCTTAGCTTATTTTATTGTTTGAATATAGAACACACCAATATATATTTGACCTCCATCTCAATGCAATGCAACCTACTTGCGCATAAAATACTCGATACAAACTTCTTGTCCAAAGAATATTCAAATTTCAAACTCCTTCGTCGATTTAATTTTGAGTTTGTTTATATTTAGGATTTTGATAATGATTTTGATTTTGGTCTAAGATGTTTAGTGAATACTTATTTGGATTGTAATTCTAATATTAATTGCATTGGTGTTTAATTAATTATAATTATGTAACGTAACGGAGGTGGTCACTGGCCTTGAAACACAGGTGCTGTTACCTAGCTCAGCTTCAATTTACAAAAAATATGAAGCCCTGAGGTTTCTCATTTTTTGTAAATTTTGAAGGTAATAAACCATTTATTTATTTATTATTATTCCTTGTGCTTTGGGCTTAAATCCTTCTTTTTCTCGTAGTCATGGTATAAAATATAGTATGCAACTCTTGAATAAAACGGATTTATATCGAGGGCCATGAATCACTCGCGTCGCTCAGGATTCTAACACTTGAATCACTCGCTATGCTCGTGATTCAATCATTATGAATCACTCCCTACGGTCGTGATTCAGTTGTTAGAATCCTTCATTTGTTCGTGGTTCATCTATGGCCCTCGCTTTAAAACCGTCCTTTATTCACTAGTTGCATAATATACTATTTCATGGTTATTGTTAACAACACTTTAGTGTAGGTACAATCAGGATAAAGCATATAAATTGTACACAATGCACATATTGAAATGTTTGCAACTTTTTTCCGCCATGAATTACATAATTGTCAATTTCAGGCATTCTATGATTTTTTGTGTAATTGCAATTGAATAAATGTCTCGATTTTAAACAGTTTTAGAATTGAACAAGCCGTACCCGGCCTTCGCACGGGATAAAATATCTACTTTTGTATACCAATACAAAAAGAGACAAACGAGAAAGTACTCTTTTTAACCCCAAACAAGAGGTTTCTCAATTCGACCGTATATATATATATATATATTTTTGTTATGTGTGATTTTGATGATTCTTTTTTTGTTGGAAAGGAGATCTCCCAAGGGTGTTACCATGATAAGGAAACCAAGATCTGATGATGGGATCCTAAAGAAATCGAGGGAACTTCTCAAGTATTACAGGCATACATATAGTGATTTTGTTATTTTTATCAATTATGCAATCATTTGCACTCAGAAAGTATCATTTGGTGAAGTGGAACTGGTGAAGAAGATCACAATGGCCACTGGAACTCCGAAATAAAACAATGTATCCTAGTGGTGTTTGGGCTTTTTAGAATTGTCATGAGATGTACTTTGGCTATAAATGATTTTCATGTTAATTGGAGGTACAAAACTAAGAGGTAAATAAAAAACTTTTTAACAAAAAATTCAAAACACTAAAAAGCGAAAAATAACTTTCTTTTCCGAAGTCGGTGTCGAATAACGGAAAACAATGGGAACAAAAGACACCGACTTCGGAATAGAAAGTTATTTTTCGCTTTGTCGTGTTTTGTTTTGGAAGTCGGTTTGATTTTTGTATTGGTGAAAACCTTATCAGATACCGTTGTGTGGTGGGTAGAAATAAGCGGAGAATCAGAAAGAGTCAGACAACGACTTAGTTTTATATTAGTTGAAGGTTATGTGATGAGAAGGGATGAAAAGTGTGTTACTAAAAGAGTTATAAATATAGATGTGAATGGATGGAGAGGGAGGGACATGTCAAAAAAAGGATGGATGGACTGTGTGAGGAGTGATATGGAAGAAAAGGGAGTCAGTGATAGCGTGACGGTACGGAAGAACAAAACTTGTTGCACCGACCCCAAGTAAGGGCAGGAAGATGATGAGAGATAGAGAAGATAAAGTACCTGGGCGATACAGCATCCCTGGCATCGTGGGACCTCTTATCAGCCGGTGGGGGCGCCTCGCTGAAAGGCTTGAGGTCCATCAGAGCGGGCACCTTCTCGCGGTCATCGGGCCGGTCGCCTAGCAGACCGCGGCGAACGCCCTCGTGCGCGCGACCGCGGTCACGGTCCGATCTTTTACGGAAAACCATAGCGTTTTATTTTTAGATAGACAGATGTATAGCAATGTTTCTGCGTTGGCTCTTTTATGCAGCAGTTATCACTAAAAGAGTCTTGTTATTACAAACACCGTTACGTTTATAATAAATAGCAATGTATTGTAAACTCTTTCATCTCAATAAGACACGGGTATATTTTAAACTATCGAACTGACAAACATGTTACACACGTATTTTCCAATAGCCTAACTATATATAAGAACTTTTTGCGATAGCTCTGGTATGCCGCTCTGTCATCACTGGTAAAGTTCTGAGTGATGTTTCTGCATTGTGCTTTTGACAACAGGATCGCGCTCTTTATTTCCAAGCGAGGTAGTTTTGCGTAATATCGACGACAAGAATACCCACGAACCAAATTAATCCGTTAATCCGAATGTCGAAGTATAGTGGTAATTTTACACTAGTTTTTAATGATTGTTCTCATATATAAGTTAAATTTAAATTTCTTTATGACAAATGAATAAATATTTTTAACCAGAATATCACGGAGGCACCCGACGGGGATTTCACACCGCCAACTTCCAAACTCCGGACAGGGAACACAGAGTGCACAATCATGTGTTTGCGCACACACTTCTACACTATGATTTAGTAATACTTAGAATGCGCTATTATTCTACGAGGCCCCGTCGGCCGGGTATCTCCCGCGCCGATGGTTCGCTGAGATTGGACACCGTGGCCGAAATTCGGTCCGGAGTACTATAAGACACGGTAAATAGGTTCGTCTCCTAATTCTGGTTTTGTTTGTTCGATTCACGATAAAATCTTCTTTATGACTTTGCACTCAAGAGTTTTCCGTCCATGCACAACAACACTTACTGCCTTACTAGAAATGTGACCCTGACCACAAAGTTTTTGATTGTTGTCAATTAGCAGTGGTGTAAGGATTATAATTATGCTAATTAGATCATTATTTTCAAGTGATTTAAATATCATTTTCTATGAAGTAATCTGCAAATTAGCGTAGTTTCAAAATGTATTAATTAAATACGTGCCGTTCGACACACACCACTTAGCTACACACCGTTTCACAGTTTCGCTACGGATCGATCGAGCTAGCTCATTTCCTTGCATAGCTATGGTAGAAATATGGTGGAAAAGTACCCAGCTTCTTCTTCTCATTTCGATGGTACATTACTTCAAACTTTTTGGACCCAGTAAGTGGCCACGTTTATTGCAGTGTCAGAGGCATTGTACTGCAGCCTAATTGCGTAAGTGAATTCAGCAAGGCGAAGGATTTGATCCCATCAATCGACCAATCACGTGCGAGATGAAAAACGCGTTGTGAATTCGGTCTAAGTGATTGGTCGATTGAAGGGCTGGTCTAAGGTTCAAAGGCTGCAGGTCATCTAGGCAAGAGAATAAACAATTGGGACACTTCAGCATGTGGAACCCTTAAAGAGAAGAAAATTAACAATACCTGTATCTGTCATCCCTGCGCGGCGAGCGTCTATCGGAGCGGTCTCGGTCGCTGCGTGGCCGCGCGGGCGACTCGCGGCGTTTGTCGCGCCGCTCGGACTCGCGGTCTCCGCGGTCGCGGTCACGCTCCCGGTCGCGGTCACGCTCGCGGTCGCGATCTCGCTCACGACTGTCATCTGTGAATAAAGACACGTTTTCAAATACGTATTTTTGCATGGCGCAGGTCATCTTCAACTGTGAGGCTGTGCATGGCTTCTCAACGTCCAGAAGACCTCGGATCAACGAGAAAAATAGAAAGCCTGTGAAGGCCCTAGGAAGCTTCAGTGCTTTTAGGCGGTGCGAGGCTAGCTAACTAGAACTGTCACGCACAACGGGCCGGATGGGTGTCTTTAAGTGCGGAAATTCAGAAAAGGGAGCCCCCCTACTACAACAATGCGTCCCGATAGAGCCGGACACAGTCAGGGTTTTGGTTGCGTGTGCGGCAAATTAGACGGTGTCCGGCCTGTCCAATCCTGCTGTTTTGTTACGCTTTTTAAATTTAATCATTTTTGTCAATTTTAAAGGATAATGAGCTTTTAAGGTTACACTAGTCGATCATTCTTCCATAGAAACGTAGTCTGGCGATTACTCCACTGTTTGACGATGTACGTTCAAAATAAAAAATAACTATTTGAAAGTTATGAGCGTCGAAAGTTCATATTTCAACACTAATTTTAACGCATCTCTCGGCAGAAATAAATACCAAAAGAAGTAGGAAAATTGCAAATAATTTGATTTAGAAAATATAAATTTTGTCGTTTCTTCATGATATCTAGACTCCCAAATATCTGTTTATAAAATTTCGCGCGCTCGTTTTCGTCCTAAATCATCATCCAGTTCGATACAAATTTGCAAAAGTGCTAATTCGTACGCGAACTAGCTTTTTACTGCTCATCACAGCATCTATCTCTTTCGCACGTGTTGTCGGATGAGATAGCATGCATTTTAACCTCGCGCACAAAATAATTCGTGCCGTCGACTAGGGGAACCTTAAAGCAGGTGTCTACCATCCAAAAATATTAATTACCTTAATTAATATGTTACAATTAATTTAAAATTTATTTAGTTAATTAGTGTTTCGTTTAATTTTGTTATCCATTGCAAATTGTAATAAGTAGTAGCAAGTAAGTAATTAATGATCATTTAAAAGGAAGACTGATTAATTAAATTTGTTATTCCATTAAATTTTAAGAAGATTTTATGGTAAATAAACGTTGTTTTCTATTGCAAATTACAATAGCAGTTACTGCTATCTACTATTGGAATGATTGAAATTAATAGTGTAATGGATTCAATGTTATTGTTGTTTCATTAGAATTTAAGATTTTATGGCAAATGATAAAAAAACCTTGATTTACTTTTTTTTATTGTCAAAAAATTAAAAATTTCCGGCCTTTTTACCCGACTGCCGAAGGAGGGTAATGAGTTTATCAGTCTATGTATGTATGTATGTTTGTTCCTATGTGGCGTTCTAGAGACCAAACGCGTTGGCCGATTTTGATGATTCTTACGTCAATCGATACGTCTTAACCCTGCGAGTGTCACTGGCAGCATTAGCATTGGCGTGTGGGGTATCAAAGTAAAGGGTTTTAAGAGGTGATTTCAAAAATATATAACACTTATATGTTTATAAGGAGGATACATATTCACGATCTGGCTGACCAAAACCAGATGTATCGTCCGACAGCACAGCAAGATTTTCATCTTGTTTACGTCTTTTTAATTCGCTTTTTAAGCAGTCGGGTTTTTAGATTTTTGAATTAACTTTTTTTTTCTCCCATATGTCCGGCTTAACAGACTGGTCTGACCGGCTTTTCGGTTTTAAGACTTGGTAACCCAACCTGTATTTCTCTAAGGGTTAGGTAGAGGTGCACCCACATTTCGGTAGTTATATTTTAAGTCCCATGTGATGGGGAGCGAGCCTATGGCCTTCAACCGGGCACAAGTCCAGACTACTGAGAAATTTCAGATCGTAAAACCCAATAATACTAAAATTTGCTCTGCTCAGCAGTAGCGCTTGAGAATGATACCACAAGACCACCGAAGAAGTACACTATTATAAGCTTCAGAAAATACATTTGGGCGTTGGGCGGATTAATTGCTAAAAGCGATATTTTAAAGACAATATTTAGAGGAGAAGGATAGATGTAGACAGTTTCATTTTTGTACTAACCAGGAATGTAACTTTTTGATAAAAAACCTAATCATTTACAAATTATTCTCATAATTAAATACTCATGTTCTAACTTCGTGTTTCTTACATTGTGTTATATGTAGGAGCTACAGAATCATTAATTTCGATTCAACATGCAACATTTTACGACTCGTGGATAAATCCATGCATTCAACTGTTGTGAATTCTGATAAATTACGGAGGGCCGTGTCTAAAGCGATTAGAACATGGAATAGAACATTATCGTCATGTTTGCGATTTGGGTGGTTCGCTTCGAAAGTTTTTTTTATGTTTAAGCTTTTATTTTCATTCACCTGGCCCGGTGTCTGTAATGAAATCTACTTTTTTTACCCACATCCCAGCGTCCGATTGAGCTGAAAATTTGCACACTAGTTTGTTTTATAAAATATTTTTTTTTTAATATGAAAGCATATTTAAAAAAGAAAAATATATGTAAAAAGCGCAGAGTGGGGAATTGAACCGTGGAGTAGATGCATAGAATGGTGAACAAACTACGAGAGGGACTGGAACGAAAAGAGTACTGCTCGGCCTTATTGCTGGACGTACAGCAGGCGTTCGACAAGGTCGAACCAGGGCTTGTTGTTTAAGATTAAAAAACAACTGCCACATAACTTGTACGTATTGATCAAGTCTTACTTGGAAGACAGAATTTTTCGCGTTAAGATTTATGAATCATAATCGAAATTCTACAATAAACAGGCTGGCGTACCCTAGGGATCCGTATTGGGTCCAACCCTCTACCTCATATACACAGCTGACTTACCAACGTCAGAGGAAATTCTCTCCGCCACCTTTGCTGATGATACGGTTGCCTTGTGCAACAACAAAAACCGTCACGACATCACATGGCCCCACATGCACTACATCATCTCGACAAAGTCTATAAGTGAATGGAAAATAAAAGCTAGCGCTAGCAAGTCAACACATGTGACGTTTGCTCTCAGAAAGGATGACTGCCCACCTGTTAAACTCGGAGACGACACACTTCCACACGGAACAACGCCTATGTACCTCGGCCTGCATCTCGACAGGAAACAGACGTGGAGATGCCACATATAAAAAAACGGGACGAGCTTAACATCCTGCTCCGAAAACGGCTCTTGGGAAGAGCATCACCCGTTTCACTGGAGAACAAAGCACTTATCTACAAAGCAGTGTTAAAGCCTGTTTGGACATACCGAGTCGACCTATGGGGCTCTGTGAGGAACTCAAATCTGGAAACTCTTCAGCGATTCCAAAATAAATCTCTCAGAATAATATCGAATGCTCCTTGGTTTATGAAGACCTCAGAAATAGATGAGCATCTACAATTCAAAACAGTAAGAAATAGAACAAATAATTCAGTCATATAAACATCGAATAACGACATATACCAACACCTTAGCCATAACCCTAAGAGAACAATTAACCATGAAAAGGCTCAAATGTCACCACGTATGGGATTTTACTGAATAAAGTGTAAACAATTTTGAGACCGTACAAAAAATTTGTTAAAGGTTTTCACCGATTGCAAGATAAGCAAGGTAAAAAGCTTGTTCCTTCATAACGCCACTTATTAGCAGAATTGTTTATAGCATCATTAAAATAATCATAAGCCAGTAAATAAAGGCTATTAAATTGCAGCTGTACAATTACATTGCGGCTATTCAATTGCATTGCAGTGCACAGGGAACTTAAGCTGATCTTCTTTTTCCTTTGTATCGGCACGAATTACAAAAATAAATTACAGTTATACCATCATAAGCTAACTAAAACAGTAAATGATGGCTTAAGGTTGCCCTAGTCGACGGCATGAGCTATTTTGTGCGCGAGGTTAAAAATAAAATGCATGCTAGTTCATCCGACAACACGTGCGAAAGAGATAGATGCTGTGATGAGCAGTAAGAAGCTACTTCGCGTACGAAGTAGCGTTTTTGCATAGCGAAATGGATGATGATTTAGGACGAAAACGAGCGCGCGAAATTTTATAAACAGACCTTTGGGAGTATGGATATCATGAAAACCACTAAATGCATATTTTCAAAATAAAAATATTTGCATTGTTGAACTACTAATCTATTCCTGTATCGTGTCTGTTTTGCAATTTTCCTGCTTATTATGGTATTTGTTTTCACCCAAAGAAGCGTTAAAATGAGTGTTGAAATTTGGAACCTGCGGCGCTAATAATTTTCAAAAAAAAAACTTTTTCGTTTCCATACAGGGCTAGATAATCATCATCAGCCTGTTTAATGTTCTCACTGCTGGGACACAGCCCTCCTCTCTGAGAGAGGAAATGGGTCCGTAGTCCACCACGCGAGCCCAGTGCGGGTTGGTTGATGTAACATGCCGGTTTTAGCAAGATGTTTTCCTTCACCGTTTTGAGAGCAGTGCTAGATAATGATGAGACAAATTGATTTCATTTTTAGGGTTCCGTACCTCGAAAGGCAAAAACGGAACCCTTATAGGATCACTTTGTTGTCCGTTCGTCTGTGCGCCTGTCTGTCTGTCTGTCAAGACCCTTTTTCTCAGGAACGCGTGGAGGTATCAATGAAATTTATATCAAATACACAGGTCGACTGTCCCTTAAAGCTGTGAAAAAATCAAACTTCTAAGCCAACACAATCAAAAGATACAGCCGTTTATGCCGCACATTTTCGACACTCGCAAGGGAATCAAAACCTACAGGGTACTTCCCGTGAACTCAGAATCTTGAAATTTGGTACGAAGCCACGTCTTATAGCACAGATAAAGGAATAATTGCGAAAACCGTAAATTTGTTGTTACATCATATAATAAAAATATTTTAAATAATTTTAAACTTACTACCCCTTTCCTCATGAACGCGTATAGGTATTAAATTGAAATTCATTTAAAATACTCAGGTCTATAATACCTTTAAGCTGAGGTTTGTACGGAACCCTCGGTGCGCGAGTCCGACTCGCACTTGGCCGGTTTTTTTATTTTGAACGTACATCTTCAAACAGTAGAGTAATCGCCATACTACGTTTGTATGGAAGAATGATCGACTAGGGCAACCTTAATTGCCCATTAGCTGTGCCGAGGGAACTTAGGCTAGTCTTTTCCTTCCTTTATAATGGCACTTATTAGCAAAATAGATAGCCATACCATCATAAACTAATTATAAACCAGTAAATGATGGCTTTTAAATTGCTCATTAGTATGGCAGAGCAATAATAATATTTCAAGCCAGTTGAATTACATATTAGAATCAGAATCAGAATCAGAATATTTATTTGTGAAACATAGGTATTTACATAAAGATCTTAGGTTAGATATAATGGGCGCTATGTTTTGCCGTGAAGGCGTACAAATATTATTAAAGACACAAGCAAATAAAAAAATTAACAGAATAAAACAAAATTACATACTACAGTTTAAGAGAAATAAAAATAAAAAAAACTATTTTAAATGTATTTAAATATGTTAATAAAATCTACAATTAAATCGAACGAAAAAAGATAAACAGATTTCTTAAAAATATTGAAGAATAACAACAAACGCACACGAAATATTAAAAATTATCATTTATAAAATCTTCTACAGAATAATAACAATTTTCAATTAATAGCGAGTAGAGACTTTTCTTAAACTTTAAAAGGGGCAAATTTTTTATGACATCGGGTATATTATTATAAATTTTCGGAGCCATGCCAAAAAAACTCTTTGTCATTAAAGCGGTTCTACATTTTCTGTCGCAAAGTTTGTTCATATATTGAGAACGCATTGGAGTCTTTTTTACTTCGGATAGTTTTTGAAACAGGTGCAAATTGATTTTAACAAACAAAGCAGTCTCGTAAATGTACATAGCTGGCATAGTCAGTAATTTTAATGATTTAAAATGAGGTTTACAAGTATCGGTAGTTTTTAAGCCACACATGGACCGAATACATCGTTTTTGCGCTTTAAATACAGTTTCTCTTTCAGTAGATTGCCCCCAAAAAATTATACCAAACCTCAGAACTGATGCAACCAATCCGTGATACGCTATTAAAAGTGTTTGTGTATTAACTTTTTTTGATAGCTGAAACAGTGCATATGCAGATTTATTTAATTTCAGACAGATTTCTTCGATATGGGGTTTCCATGTTAGTTTACTATCAAGCATTATACCTAAAAATTTAGCCTTGTTTGTATTTTCTATTTGGCACTTGTCATATGTAACATGAACTGGAGGTTTTTCACACCTTTGATGAAAGTGCATTACTTTTGTTTTGTTTAAATTAATCACTAGGTTATTGTTATTAAGCCAGTTAATTATTTTATTTAGACAATCATTTATGTCATCCTCGTAAGAGACAGGGTTAGTACACTTTACAACAGCTGTACTGTCATCGGCAAAAAGTACCATATTTTGAGAAATGAGTATTGGGAGATCATTTATGTATATTAAGAAAAGTAACGGGCCAAGCACGCTACCTTGAGGGACCCCAAATTTTATAGCTCTTGGTTGAGATGTGTAATTGGTTACTAAATTGCTTTTTTGGCATAGTTGAGATATTTCTGTGCACTGGGATCTGTTATCCAGATATGACTCCAGAAGTTTTAAAATATTACCTCTGATTCCATAGCCATACATTTTTTTTAGCAAAATTAGAAATACAGTAGAAATACAGTAGAGATTCTTCGAAATGGTATTTTTATATTTGTTTTACTATGCAGTAAAAAAGTGGCCTTGAATTGGGCCATGCTCAATTCACATTGATGTGTTGTGTTACTCATAATCTATTCAAATCTTGCTTAAAATAGTAGGATAGATAAAATTGAGTATGAATTGGCTGGAGCTTATCTGAGAAACTGCTACCACCATGCCAAATTCTGTTGCCAAGCAAAATTGCTATGTGGTGTTTGGTAGTGAAATACAAAGTGATGTATTCCATACTTAAAAGAAGGCCTCTACAACTAATTATTTTATTCCGACATTGACATATAGGTGGCTTCATGTCTTCAGGTTTGGTTTATCATCCATTCAATTACATCCTATCCTATCCATCCTACTTATATTGTAAGTGCGAAAGTCTGTATGTTTGGGTGTTTGTTAAATAAACCACGCCTAAACAGCTGAACGGATTTGGATGAAATTTGGAACACACGCAGCTGAAAGCCTGGATTATAATATCATAAACTTTTGATCCTAGTAGCTCATTCCTATGGGATTGTTTTCGACTTTCTCGTGGGCAAAGGCCCGATGCCAATAGCTAGTGTTATCATGAAAATTAACTTACTAGATCTGCGGTCATCCCGGGTCGATTGAGGCGGTGGCGTAGGCTGCACCGGCGGCAATTCGGGCTCCGACTCAGCCTGGGAATCCTGCGACAAGAAACACAACGCTTACACTACATAATAACTTGAAACTATTGTAGAGACATAGTATTTCAAGTGAAATATAAACCGTATTGCAAAAACCACTTGGTTGCAATTTGATTTCAATAAATTGAAACATGGTCACGTTTATTTCAATGATGTAATATTAGTTTAAGGCTATAAAAGATAAGGAAACTATTTAATTTCCTTTGACATTTAAGTTTTAGAACAAAGAATATTCTGAAATGTCAATTGCAGCAGTTTCTTCAGCCTCCACGACTGCTGTGTATTGAACCATGCATATACATAAGGAGGACAAAAATGTTGCAGAATATTTTCCTTAAATAGAAGATGTATTTTCCTCCCCTTGTAGCAGTAAATTCAGCGTGTACACTTATAATACTCATAACTTGTTGACCCACTCTGCTACAAAACAGTCGCCTGCTTCAAAGCCACCATCAAAACTTGACACATTTTGAATCTGATAGTTTGTATCTGAAAAACAAACCAAGTACTAAAGCATTTTTGAATGCTTCTGCTTATTTTAAATAAGGGTTCATTTAAATCTTTTTAGCTACACACAGATTTCATCTTACTTTCTACACTAGGATCCTGACAGCCATTTATAATCCTGAAGGCTTTAAAGTAATAATCAAAAATAAAGGTATTAAAAAGGCCCATTAAAAAAAAATCTGAGAAAGCTTTTAACACAAAAATTTTGGTTAAAATAACAATACTTTAGCATAACAAGTTCTGTTTTTAATCAAGGGAAAAATGTATGAAAGAAATTAATATAATCTCAATTACTACCTCTCACTTAATTGCCATAAAAGTAACACATTTATAATAACGAATAAGGACTTAGGAAAAGATAAAGGCCTCTGCATAGATGAATTATAATTTAGACGTTTTTTTTTTTTTCCATTCAGATGGAAATAAATATAATAATGAAAACATGGATGTCATGAAACATTTCATATGTTCTACATTAAAGTCTGAAATGCTCTTATTTTTAAAACTGTTCTACAACGAAACATAAATATGGATATGAGTAAATCATTATGCCAAATAGTTTGGGTTATCTTATAGCTATGTACTCACGTGAGCCTGAAGATAAAGGGTTGCAGTGTGCATGGACTCGGTCGGCCATCTTGAAGTCTCGGCACGTACTCAAGGGGTATTTGACTTTTGTTTTGTGTCAATTTACAAATGGGTAACATATAAAATAATAAAAGTGTTAATATCATCGTTGAAAACAACATATTGAAAAGTTGCTTTTTTTTTTGACTCTATTTATAAAAGTGTACTATTTATTATGATAATTATTTAGTAACTATTATGAGAAATTAAGGCTACTTTGAATGCTGTGAAGGATATTGGCTTTATGCCTGAATATAGATGAAGAATAGACTACTTAGTTATCAATATTTCTACTATTTAGCTTCATCACATACATAAACAAGGAGAGTATTCCAGTGAAGGGCCCCATCAGGTGGTCATTTACCAAATGAGCTGACTGGGGCTCTCACTGTGCTAGCACATGTGATGGTGGTAGATGTACATATGGGACAGTTACCTCGCTCATGTCCATGTTGACGTCATCGTAGTTGGTATCGTCGTCTCGGCGGCGGCTTCCAGCGCCACCCGCTCCCACCTAAAATACCATTCTATTGTCAAGCAGAGAACGCAGATTAATATCCATGATTCTCATATAAATCGCATAGACACAGACTAAAAAAACTCAAAACACTTATGCATAAGAAAAATTGTACTTGTAGAAAAAATATCGTCAAGGACGCCAAAACTTACCGATGATAGTCGGGCTCCATAGCGCTCCGATTCATTCTCTTCTTCGCTACTGTAACCAACAAGAATATCCATGGCTATTCCTTATGAATTCTGGCACTGTATGTATTGTGAATCAATTGTCCAGGTCCAATCACAGTAAAAATAACAACGCAAAGCTCTAATTTGGCTTCAGAATCAAAGTGAATTATGCGAGGAAAGGAAAATAAAATTGACAAGACAATGTCTGCTGTCTGGTTCTGGTGTCTCTTCTTGTCTATGAATTTTATATTTTTTACAGATGTAATACAATATTGCCACCATAGACCATAGAAAAATTATTTTAGAGGTGAGACGAGTGAGACGTATAATTATACTGGAATAGGTTTTTGGCCGGTCGTGTAAAGACTTATTCAGTGCGCAACACATAAACGCATCTCGAGTATTTAAGCGTATGGCGTTTGACACGTAGTCACGTACTACCATACTCGCGCCTAGTGTTAGCGGCGGGCGACCCACAGGCTCGGTCAGTTCGGGTGACATTCGGAGACGTACGTCACAATACGCCACAGGGACGGTGCCTATTGTTTACGTGAACGTATGTTTATAGATTAAACTGACAGTTCTAAGCCTATGAAGTAGGTATGAAAGGCAGTTTTCAATAAGATTTTACTAAAACATTTTTGTGCAGGATGTCGTAGATCAATAAGTTATAATTAAGTAACTTTGGTGTGTTACTTGCTTAGAATTTTAGATAGATAATTTAGTCAAGTCAAACAAAAAAGTGTTTCACTCTCTCCATCAATCAATCAATAGTTAATGTACAGAACCATGTACAATTTTAAAATGTAGAAATGATACGAAACCCAACACGTAGTCTAATATACGTTAATAACCCTTAAAAAAAAACAAAAATACTCTATTACATTACTCCGACTAGCGACTACTCGTTCTCGATATTACGAAGACTCGCTACGCCAAAGTTATGGAAACGTCAACAAACTAGAGACGCCTAAATACTCGTGGAAAAACTAGGTTTTTGGAATAAGTATTAAAGCAGACGCGTACTTCTAAGACTATCACGTCTCACTTCTTTCTTTTCTATTTATTAGCCGTAACACACGCTCTGAACGAGCGGACTACAGATATTTGCATTGGATATTTGAGTTATTATGGTATGCTTCCGAACCATGTAGAGAAGCCCGCTGAAAATTATTATTACTAATTGAGTCCGCCTCGGTCCACTTATTTGCACATCGGATATGGTCTGTTCCGTACCAAACAAATCCAGACGTGTGTATGGCTACGGACCGGTTGTCGGTTGGTTAGGCCGTACCAACTACGACCAACGTTGAAAAAGTCCCCGATTTATGTGAGATCTGCTGATTTTGGTTATTGTTTCCGATCCCAATATTTTTACCCGACTACCCAAGAATGGTAATGTTTTTATTAGTCTATTTATGTATGTTTGTTCCTACGTGGCGTTCTAGAAACCAAACGCATTTGCCGATATTGATGATTCTTACGTAAATCGATTCGTCATAACCTTGCAAAGCTACATTAAAATTAGAAAATAGAAAAATGGCGGATTTTGGCGCTATAATGTGGGGGTTCATTTTTTTTCTTCCATGCCCATCGTGTGGGGTTGGTGTGTAACAATGTGTGTAACGTATCTGTTTACTCGAATATGTGATTGTGATTTAAAAAATATAGAACACTTTTTTAAATGTACAAAATTGAAAAAAAAATAAAAAGACGTAAACAAGAAGGTTATGGTCAGCCAGCTCGTAAAATTATGTATCCTCCGACTGCACAGTATGATTTTCTTCTTGTTTACGTCTTTTTAGATCGCTTCTTAAGCATTCGGTTCTTTTTTAGTTTTTTGAATTACTTAACTTTTTTTTTCATTCAACTTTATTATTATTATCCTATATTTAACGTAGTTCATACATTTTTAATTTTTTAAATATTTTTTTACAACATACAAAATAAAACATTAAAAAATTTAGAAAATAGAGGCCTACCGGTATCGGGAACAGGGTCCAGGCTATCCGGTCAGGGCTGCAGAGAGAGGAATCTCCTAACAATACGAGCCGCGTCCACCAGTACTGCTTTCTGGATCAGGCCCTTGACGTGTTGGTCGAGGCTCGTGGCTAGTGAGCCATTGGCTGACACGACTATTGGTAAAATGATCGCTGTGTCCACATACCACATGTCGACAACCTCGCGAGTCAAGTCCAGATACTTGATTTGCCTATCTTTCGCGGCTTTCGCGAGGTTCCCGTCATGCGGGACGGTAATGTCAACAATCATTGCACGTCTCTCGATATACCATGGAGATCTGCCGGGCTCTCGAGTAAAACCGGGCGTACCAACATGATTCGGTCTTAGATCGTTTTCCAGTCCAGGAGGCTATTCTTCACTGTATTAGAAAGAAGGAGCCACTTTCTTTACAACAATACAGCTGCTAAGTCAAGTCCCTGGAAGTTCTCAGCTCACCGAAGCCGTTTCTCACTTCGCTTAGACCGAGTATTTGCAGGTTGTAACTTAGCATTACTGCTTCTGCTTGGGCTAGTCTACTGTTAGAGATGACGACAGTAGACTAGCCCAATCATTCTTATATTCCAAAAAAGTAATTCGTGTCCGTGTTTTAAAGCCAAAAGTCGTCGGTAGGGTATCGGTCCGGTTTCTTAGTATTTCTGTTTTGTTAATCTGATAATGTCGGGCAAACGAGTCATTAACCCACTGTTACTAATTCTGCTAGCGCGGCTGCCGCTTTAGAGCCAACGGATATGCTCGGTTTTTGTTTACGGGTAACCTCCATAGTGAGTTGATTCTGTTTTAGGGCGCAGAACCCTTCGCCCTACATTCGTTAGCTCAGCTAACAAACAACTCTGCAACTCGGGGGCTAGCGGACGCGCGGCGGCGCGGTTGCAACAGGTCCCAGTGAGTTCTCCCGGAAAGGGAACGGGGACGTTGATGACTCGGACTGGCTAGGGCTCCTTTTTTTACGGTACTCCACCACGAGTACAGCAGAAGATATTTTTGGTACTAGGTAATGCTGTTCTCACCAACAGCGATTCCCACCAAAACATACCCTAGCTTCTCTGCCCAAATGAAGGAAGATGATGATGATTATTAATTTATCTATTTAGTTAATATCATACATAATGAATAGTTATTTTATTTAGTTTCTGCAATAAAAGATTCGTTATTATAGGTACAATTATTCTTGTTTTATTCCTTCAAAATCAATATGAATTAAAGTTCGCAAAAATTATTGATACCTAATAGTATCGATACTTTTGTTGTGATACTGATCTTGGTATCGACACTTTCATTTCGATATCGTAACCCTACATGCCAGAACGGCTGAACGGATCTGGATGAAATTTGGCACTGAGTTAGATTATAGTCTGGATATATAATAACACAGGCTTTTCATCCCGCTTAATATTCCCTTGGGATAAGAAAACACTTTTCACACGGGCGAAGCCGCTGGCAGAAGCTAGTGCAAAATAATAGTGTTGATAGTAGTAGCACTTAGACTAGACTAGAGGCTGACAGACAGCCACATAGTTAGGCAAAGACAGATTTTTGTAAATGTAATTGTAAATAAAGGTTAAAGTAAAAATAATACAATATTTTTGATCATAGTATATTTTTAATCTGTTATCACATTTTATCTACAACCTACTGAGGTTTTTGCATAAATATTATCTTTGTACAGTATTTACATTTACAAGACATTATGAAAAAATATAGCTGAATATCTGAATGGTACATTTACCACAACAATTAATTTTCTTATGCTAACTAAGAATTTGCTATTAAATTACGAGCTGTGTTGATTTAAGACGAAACCGCTTGAACAATTATGTCTCTAGTCCTTCGGTAGCGTTTGCGTGTTGTTTTTCTGTGCGTTTGCAGTTTTATCTAAGTCATAGTCAGAAGTGCCTTGAGCTACCAGAAACATAAACAATCCCCCTAAACCAAACATAACATAGAGGAAAACTTCTTGTCTTTTAGAGTTCTCTGCGTCTATTTTCTTATCTCGTACTTTCCTCAGAAATTCTCTTTCATATTTTGATTTTTCAAATAGATCTCCATAGTGGCTTTTAGACCTGTAACATAAAATATCTTGTATTATCTTATGATATTAGCAATAAGATTGATAGTTGCAAAGCCTTACATTAAATAAATGTTTTCGATTGACAGTAATGTTAGTTATGTAAAAAAGTATTACACACAGACATAAATCTAACTAGATGGCGCAAGTCCCTCCTCATCTGTACGAAATCCAAGTGTGCTGCTTTTTCACCACAAACAATTTAAAAACAAATTTACTTACCAATGAAAGAAAACATTTCCAATGCCTCTGCCAACTTTTTCTATACATTTTTTACAGCTCAATATGGCATAAAAGGGCATTTTTCGAGATTCCGGTGCTGATAATGATAAATGAAAAGCTCAGATTACAATCATTGGTCGTAACTTTACTCCGATTTTTGGCACACGAAGTATATACAATCGCGTCATCTAGTTAGATTTATGTCTGAGCTATTACACAAATATTTCTTTTTATTTAAGTGATAATATGACTGTTATGTATGAGTATAGTAAATAATAAAAATAGTTTCTCAAAACATACCATGTGTCGAAGTCATAAATAGGTTGTCTGCCATCCATGGTTGGTACAACCGTGCGGTGTGTCCGAGACTTATAGAACTTCAGTGTGGGGTCAGTTGGCTCTGGTTCTGGCTCATATACTGCTGCTCTTGGATTTGTAATCCCTCCTCCTAGCAACCCTAGAATAGACAACGATGAATGTCATATTACATACCATCTTTATTTCTCCCATAATAATTATGTAATCAGGTTTTTGGCAATCGCTTGGTTTAGATAAGGAAGAGAGTCTCGTACAGAAATATTTCAAACTATTATTGACTCAAGGGCAACTATTATCTGTATTACTGTTGACTATTTCTTTCTATTGTAACTGAAAAGTATAATTACATTTGATTATCCATGCTTGTAATAATGTATCAACCAATAAGTTCCTAATATAAGAAACCAACCTTTATCATACATCTTTTTTAATTGTATATTTCCTAACACCTCATAGGCTTCGGAAATTGCTCTAAATTTCTTTGCTGCTTGTTCATCCTGAAAAACCAGTTTTGAACGATATATGGAAATTGTTGAAAATAAATAATGTTCATACAAGTAGCAGGCGTATATCATCAAGAAAGCATAATCCATTTTATGTGAGGACGAGAGCTTACGTTATTAGATTTATCCGGATGGTATATTTTTGATAATTTGTAATATGCTGTTTTGATATCGCCCTGTGTCGCTTTAGGAGTGATTCCAAGTACGTCATAGTGGTTAGAACCGCACCGAGACGACGAAGTACTCAGCGACCGTACTACGCCACATACCAGTCTCGATGAGCTGTTGAGGAGCATCTAAAAATGCACGAAAATTAAAAAATTACATTTAAGACTACCGCCAAGTACAGGCAAATTACATACACCACGTATCATTTACTTACTGCCTCAGATGTAATTGATAATAGTAAGTTTTTGGAATGCACCAGGAGGCATTAAAAATAAACCAAAAATGGATAAATCTAATAATTTCTAATTTGAATTGGCTAAGGAAATATTTTTGACATTTGTCTGAAGTCTTAAATAAAAATTCCGTCAAAAATGTCAACACAGCTTCACAGCAGTTAAAAATTACCTATGTAATTTGTCTACATTATAGAAGGACTGTCTAAATAAATTAAATGATTCTACCATGTCATGTCCATAAGATTTCATCTATTTTTATGTATTTTTAAATATACTACACAATCGTATAAGTTTGTAACCTGAGAGGCTGGGACTCGGATTATTAAAAAATATAGAATATTGATTTCCACTGGCAACACAAAATATGCGTTCCAAACCTATACAAATTGTAACAAATTACCGGCTGAACGAAAGTTTTTCCATTTGATTTGTTCCAAATGTATATAAAACCAGTAACCACATAAGCACAAAAAAGGAAAAATAATGATTTAAAATTGAACATATATCAAAATACCAAGCTCATACATTTTAAGAACATTTTAGTAAATGCCCATGTTCAAAACTGAGCCTTTGCAACCGTGTTTGTGAGTGAGAATGAAAATTCGAAATATTCGAATTTAGTTTTTGAAAGCATGCGTCTGACGTCAATTAGTTAGTCACCGAGTGAATTAAGTTAAAATCTTGAAATTTCATTAATTCAGTTACAAACCGTTATTTCCTGTTGTGTTTAGTCTGAAAATACTGGTAAGTTTTATATAAAACTATAGCAACTCTTATTATTGGCTATTTTCAACCAGATGTTATGTGGAAAATGCATGTCCATTTATGGAATTCCTTGCCTCCTTGGTGTTGACACCGTATGCCCTAGATAAATTTCGTTTCTACATTGGAAGGCGGTTTTGGCAATGAGTCACTTTCTCGTTAGCGCAAGAAACTGACGAATTGACGATAAGCTGAGTGACATATTAGCTTCATTAAAATTTTATTTATAAACTTATTATTTGGTGCACGAAAACTAGTCGCAGTTGAACGTTTGCTACCTGGCTTATCAGCATTTACGACAAAAGGAAGTTTATTCTCGTATTTTAATAGGTATAGCATATTGGATTTGGTAACAAATTCTTTGTTGTGGATTTATTTTTGTGAAAAACATGTGAGTCATGCTCATTCTCTTAAAAGTATGAACATCTGTTTCTACATTTTAATGACTGGTTAACATTTTTAGATATCAGAATGTCGTCCCGCAAGACAGCTGGTCGCCGTGGCACCAACAAGAAGCGTGCTCAGAGAGCCACTTCCAATGTCTTCGCTATGTTTGACCAGGCCCAGATAGCTGAGTTCAAAGAGGCCTTCAACATGATCGATCAGAACAGAGATGGCTTCGTGGATAAAGATGATCTTCATGATATGTTAGCTTCTCTTGGTGAGTACTCAAGTCTCATTTTGTGAATTTAGATAATCCAGTTAGAAAAATGTTTGCTTAAAATAGAATATCTGCAATTATCCTGTTATATGTTATGTATTCAAGTTAACTATAAAATTAAAATGACAAAGCATTTTTCTCAGTATTATTCATAAAACTTGATTAACAACTTGAAAGTCTATTGTAGATTTTACTTGAGTTCAGCAAATCTGGAGAAAAAAGTAATCTTTAAAGACTACTAAAATTATAATCATCATAAAGATCTCATAAAGATGTGACCCGGGTATTTATCATCACCCTGGCTCAAGGCAGCTTGGCAATTTTAAACTTATATGAACTCGACTATTCACCTTAAATCAACTAATTATATTATTTCTTTTATTCCTGCCTTCAGGCAAGAACCCAACGGAAGATTACTTGGAGGGCATGATGAATGAAGCTCCTGGTCCCATCAACTTCACGATGTTCCTCACTCTCTTCGGTGAGCGTCTGCAAGGAACGGATCCTGAGGATGTTATCAAGAACGCATTTGGGTAAGTTTGTCATTAGAAACCGTAACTTATGCAGTTTCTGAGGTATTATTATAATATATTGATATTATTTCTGTTTATGTCTGTTAACACTAATACTAGGGAACACATAAATTAATGTATGCATATTATTGCTCTGTTGGATTTATATCTCTCAGTGCTGAAGTGAGAATTGAATATCCAACTGTGCACTTTTATTAGAGCATTCGGCAAAGGGGTTTTGCGGTAGCTGAATATTGGGCCAAACATTTGAAAATTGTATTTGCCATCGACACACTAAGAAGAAGATTAGAGCAGGATAGGAAAGGATAGATGGCCTTTTCCGCACTTAGACTCTCATTTGGTCCGTTGTGCGTGCTGGTCTCCTCTCTGTGAGAGGCCGTAATCCACCATGCAGGCCTTGCATGTTGGTGGATGTCACATGTCTTTGAATTTTTTTGGTTCTAAGACATGCTGTTTTCCTTCACCGTTTTAAGAACAGTGGTGATGAAAATAATTTACACAAAGGAAAGCGCCTGCCTGTGTCCGAACTCACGACCTACAACTTGTAAGTCGCGGCCGTTACCACTGGGCCACCACTGCTCTCAAAAGATTAGAGCATTTGTATTATAATGTGTCACCAAGTTTTAGAGAAAATGTACTTGAATTGAGTTTACACAAGGTTTCACTTAAGTACCTACTGAGTGTTCATTGACTAGTGCTAAAAGTGACATGGAATGTGTCTCTTATTGTATTACAAAATACTTTAAGCCATGACATAATTGTATGATAAATTATTTTTTGTCCTCGTTCGGTAGATAACAAAGGTTAGATAGTGCCATACTGAAGTAGGTATTTATTTATTCACCACACCCTGTTGCAACACTGCAATAATCCATATAAAATTCGTTTTCCATTTTCATCACCAAGTATTTTGTTAGTGGTACCCATATGGCCGGTCGCTGCTATCTAATGAATATAATATCATAATTTAAATGCTTTATAAAAAATACTAAATACTTGTTAAATTCCCACCATCGAAAACTTCTTTTGCATTTACTGGCATATTCCAAATTTGATTTTGTTGTGGTTTCAGAAGCAGTGTTTGTGCCAACTTTTTATGTACTTTCTCATTTTTACCTTCATATCGCCACGATATTACGTCCATATTATTTACGTGCTTTGACGCACGTTTAGAGTAAAAGGGTCATTCATATCCGTTTCACTCAATTCGCCTTTGTTTAGGCATGTTCATTGCATCTAAACTTGGAATTTCATTCTAATTTGGTAACAGGGGCGTAGCTACCGCGGTATCAGGGGCCCCAACGTGTGGAATCAAAAGTTCGTAAAATTATTAATATTAATTATCCAGAATCTCAAATGCTGGTGTGAGGCCCTTTGTACCTCAAAATATAAATTTATTAAAATATTCGTTACTATTTTTAAAACAAGTAAGAATTATGATTATTATGAAGCAATGAATGCAAGCAGACCAGGCGTGTGCCATTCTTTAAAGTTAAGCAATTAGGGTGCTGGTCCTGTGCTTCTCGCACCCAATGGATTCCCGTGACCTCATTCGGCGGGTTCGCGCGTTACTAGTCTATATAATTTGAATTATAAACTGAGATGATTATTAAGTTTTGGCAAAACAACCTCAATGTCATGAAGGGAAAAGTTTTAAATTCTATTGCAACAGAAATATTCATTTCGGAGCTCGTTATTACAAACTGTCAATTAAAAATCAATTCAGACTACATGGTGCTAAAGTAGACAGTAGATTAAGAGGAGCTAATACTTGAAAGGGTCGAGTACCCTGTTTAGCAAATTCTACATTCAAATTATCTATAGATAATTTGAATTTGGCTTATAAATAAGGCCCATATTCTTTAAGATAATATATTCAAGTATAAAACACTTATTTAAAAACTTGTACCACCAGATGCTTCGATGAAGAGAACCAGGGCGTGATCAACGAGGAGCGTCTCCGTGAGCTCCTGACCACCATGGGCGACCGCTTCACTGATGATGACGTTGACGAAATGCTTCGTGAAGCACCCATCCGCGACGGACTTTTTGACTACGTCGAGTTCACACGTATCCTCAAACATGGAGCCAAGGACAAGGATGAACAGTAAGAGTTTAAAAAGAGGTGGGTCGCATTGGAGATCGGTTATCATGTAGGAGCTATTAGATCAGCTAAATCATCATCTTGTTTAGTCAGTCTGTTAAATTGGCTTGCAGTTGTAGCAGTATTGGTATACTTTTTTTAGTAAGTGTGGTAAATATTAGCTACATAGCGGTTCAGAAAAAGCAATAATGTAGTCTAAAGATTTAGAATTTTAGAGACTGGTTGACAATATTACAGATCAGACTACACCTTGTATGTACTTAAAATTTAATGCCCCAATTTTTGGACAACACTTTAATCATAGATTTCCAATGTAGTCAGAGGTGTATGCAAATAGGACTTATGATTTACTGATTGGCAAAACTAAAATATTACAATAAACCTTGTTCTCTGACTGAAGTACTATAACTGCCTTACCAGACCCCATTTTAATAATATTGCCAAACTAAGAAATTGGTAAGATAAAATCAGTAGATATAATTATAAGTTAGATTCATATGGATTTCAGGATAATCTCTTAAAGATACTGAGGTGCTAAATATACCCTAGTTCTTACGAATTTTGCATTTCCGATCTCGCATTTTATAATGAAAATTGCAATTCCATATTATTGGACCATAGTAAGTTTAAGTTTGGCTCGTGTTTATTTTTTCTTATTATTATTTTATTCATGCATTCAGATGTTTAATTGTTAGTTTTTTTGGCCACACTGTATATGTCATCTCTAAAAAGAAAGCATTCAGTTGTATTTAAAGATTGATTCATTGAAGTGAATTAGGTATTAAATACAGAAGGTTTTCGAGTGCAATATTACACCATGTTGGCACTTCAATAAATGCCAACATGGAATAATATGTGCTATATCAAAAGCCTTAAAAACATTCAATAATGTTTTATGGCTTATTTTAATATTTTTCAATAGTGTTCTATTGCAAAAAAATATTAAAATAAGCCATGACACTGAAAGAAAATAATTATAATTGTTTGTAAAAGTTTTCTATGTATTGTAATTTGTAACACAATGTAGACCACTCATTATAGTCAGTGTTGCCATTTGATTAAAATATTTAATTGGCGAAGTATTAATATATCATTCCTTGAATTAGGTACTAACACTTCTTCTTTCAAAAATGAAGTATTTTAAAAATTTAAATGACAAAGCTATTTGTTTTTAAATTATGAATTTTTTAGTCATAAGTTTCAATAAAATTAACTTATAGTAGGTATTAACATAGTGTGTGTATAAGTTGTGTAATCATTTATGTATGTATTTGTTTTCATTTATTTACATTATAAATTTATTATCTCCGATTTAATAGTTTTTTATTTTTAATATTTGATGCCTTGCAACATTTGTTGTATTATTTGAGTATAATCCCCGGCACTTAATTTGGCTTATAGTTAGGCTTACGGATCAGAGTTATTAACAGTCGTTAGATGCGCAGGTAATTTTGTAGGTCGCTCTTTGGTAGTGACCTGTGCCCGTTCCGAGTGCGCGATTGGTTGGTCAATTGACACAAGGATCGACTAACCAATCGTGTCGCGTACACATTCCGTTCGCTCTATATGATGGTTAGTCAGTTCGCGTAATACGCACGGACTTACCACCACTACGCCTAAATCTTGCCAATTTATATGCCGAGGATTATATATGAGGTGAAGGCTAAGTGCTTATACAGGGTGAAGCGGCAAGCTGCGATCATATTTTAAAACTATTTCCGCCCATGTAAATTAGGGAGAAAAGTTTCGGGGACACTTTTATTATGCGTACAGCGAAGGAGTGGCATTCCCTGCCGGAGTCTGTGTTTCCCGATGGCTACAATCTAGGGGTCTTTTAAGTCAAGAATGAATATGTTTTTTCTAGGCAAGCGTGATTCACCGTCGACCTCATCATCGCTTACCATCAGGTGAGATAGTGGTCAAGCGCGAACGGTTTTTTTTTTTTTGTATTTTCACCGATATCTCCGACAATTGTGGACCGATTTTTCAAAATTCTTTTTTGTTTGAAAGAGTATGTTTTGAAATTAATCCCATTTTAATTTGGTGAAGGTCTAAGATATACGACAGAACTCTTCAATAAATAACAGCAAATCTCTCGGGATTGCTGCAATCGCATGTCTGTTTATTGATTATACCATTTCATAACATAACATCACGCCAGTACGCCCTTAAGGGGTACGCAGATCTCTCATTTCACCGGTTATGTTCAATTTTCATGTTATTCGGGTTATCTATTCTGGCGTTAAGGTAACTTACTAAACATGTCTATTAGGTAGGTACAACTAAAAAGTGAAAAATAAAAACTTTTTTACAAAAAAATACTACCGACTTCCAAATAAGAAAACTACAAAGTGAAAAATAACTTTATTTTTGGAAGTCGGTGTCCATAGCGCAAAAAAAATGGTACCTACGCAAGACAGGTGGAAGTCGGTAGTATTTTTTTGTAAAAAGTTTTTATTTTATTCTGTTTAGTATTTGTTGTTATAGCGGCAACAGAAATACATCATCTGTGAAATACTTTAGCCTGGTGACAAACAGACAGACAGTGGAGTCTTAATAATAGGGTCCCGCTTTTACCCTTTGGGTACGGACACCTAAAAAAAGAAAAAAAATGGAATATTCAAAATTTAATTCACAATGTTAGTAACAATAATGTACAATACATGTCCGTATTATTTAATGAGATTGTTGCAGTCAGTATAGAGTCAGTTACATCGGCCTATTGCCATGTTTCTTTGATGAAGTGTGCGCATCTTTCGGCGACCGCCATGATGGCACCTTGAGGGTTGCCTGTCGGTTGGGAGGGCATGGATCCAGCATCACATACTCGTATGTCTGAAAGAAAGATATTGTAAGTTACTGGTTTCGTAAATTTTGTGATCAACTGACAGACTTATCAAACAACGCCAACGCGTATTTATTGGATGAAAAATTATTGTAAGTACAGCAGGATTCAAATGTAATAGCGGCCGTGTAGTTCGCTATAATACTCACAACCGATCTTTTTGTCTATGAATTTGCTGCAAGACCCTGCGCTGTCAATGTTGAAGGTGAAGAAGATAGCATTGTATAACTGTCTCTTTCACTCGCTTACGTTTGTTTCATCATTCTATACCGCTTACTTTATGCAGTATACTCGATGACAAACTGTTTCTTGCGCCAGTTGGCAGAGCCAACTTTAGTGACACACAGATCCGTTGTGACCACATACATAAATCTAACTAGATGACGCGATTGTATGTACTCCGCGTGCCAAAAAACGAAGTAAAATTACGATCAATGATCGTTGAGCTTTTCATTTAGCAATGTAAGCACCGGAAATCCACCAATATCTAGTAAAATTCCTTATTATGCCATACCGAGTTGTAAAGACTGTATAGAAAAAGTTAGCCGAGGCACTGAAAATGTTTTCTTTCGTTGGTAAGTAAATTTAATTTTAAATTATTTGTGAAAAAGTGGCACGCTTGGTTTTCATACAGATGGAGGTACTTGCGTTATCTAGTTAGATTTATGTCTGTGACTCAACCCCTTACCCCCGCTGTCACATGAAATTGCTACTGTTCAGCAACTCAAAGCAGTTAATGGAATATTATCGTGGTGTAGAAGTGCACTGTGTCACAAAATTTTTAATTTTATTTCGAGAGGTGATCATAGATATAGTATGTACAAGATAAACAGAGTCAGATGAAAAGCGAAACCAAAAAAATAAAATCTATGTGTGAGGGAAATTGTCCATGTGTTAGTTAAAAAAGTGTTGTTAAAAAGTCCATGTTCAGTATCGATATCGATACTTGGTGAACACAATAAGAAACAAGATTAAAGGGTTGCTGCCGTTGTTGTTTATATTGAACTGTTATAAAAACTGGGCAAAATACATGCTTGCTTATACAGAATACTATCTAGGTTAGCCACTAACTAACCATACGATAGGAAGTGTCATTCTTACAGGCACAAATAAATTAGGTATAGATTCTTTCATTAGGATTCGTCGATGTTTTCTTAGTATGCAGTAGGTATTTCAATACGAAATGTTTACTAAATATTGTAGAGACCATCCATCTCTGTTTAAAATTCGAATCCATTTTCTCTTAATACAGAATTATTTGGGCATCTGTAGGTACATAAACATTACAAATTATTATTTACACAACAGAACAATTTGCTGGTGAGCAAAGCACTCATGTATTCAAGACACTGTAAAAGTAATAAATGCAAACAATATGACATTCTTAAACCTACTCAAAGTAATAAAACATCAAAACTCTCCGAAACATTTTGAAACACAAAGGCTAATATAATAAACATGCAACTTAAAGTACAGTTTAGATGAACACATCTTCTCAATCGTAACTTAAATCTATTTAAACAAAACTTGACTAAATAAGTTTGTATTCATGCCATGATGTCACTATAAAAAGATTAAGTTTTTATCGATACTCCTGACGTCACCGCTTTGTCAAGCCCTAGCGTAAACAAACAATTTTCTCTTTTACATTATATTTTAGCAAATTCTGTTTAAATATACGAAATATACTTTTATTAAACAATGGAAATCAATATACTATTGTAAGAATATTTTTCTGAGCCGATTACTAGCAGAAATTTGTCAAAATATGGTTCGAAACAATCCAAGGACAAAATTGTATTTACCTATGAAACATTGTATTTATTGGGGTTATTTCGTCTTGTAACGACACATTCACTCACAAAATAAGCCAACATAGTTGCATAATTAATATTATTAATTTAAATCTAAAGATTATTATTTAAATGCAAGAAATTCACCGCTGTGTAAAACAGAAGGGACGCTATGGACCCCTTCTCGCGAAAAAAATGACATATTGGTACTTCATTCACTCTCTCTTTTTCTCTTGGGCGTTTAGTACTTGATTAGGGTTTCTCGCTCGCACCCTTCGTGTATCTTTTTGCGTAGCAAAAAAATTCTAAATCTATGGAGGTGATAACACTTCAGGCTACCCCTCCGAGCAATACCGATGTCATGTTTAGACTTATAAATAAAAAAAACATTGTTTATCTAGACCCAACGAGGTCTATTATTGTAGGAGATCGGTAGTTCTTTCAAGGACCACCAAGTGTTCCTGGTAAGAACAAGTACAAGTGTATTATATTATCTGTGACGTAGGGAACTTACTCGTAAGGTTGTACACCCTAAGTTGCGAGTCAATGACCTTGGCGATGGCGTTGGTGGCCACCTGGTGGTTCTGTGGGTCGGTGTACACTCTGGTCATGCACTCCATCCATTCGTCAGACCAGGTATCAGCCTTGTCGCATACCGTCGTGTATTCAGGATCTAATTCCACTTTGTATTTTTCTTGCAGTATCTGTTGGGTAGGAAGATAAAGTTGGGTAATTCATCTTCATTATTAAATTAATCATGTGAACAGTCCTAGCCAGAGAGATTTTTCCCCTTACTTTTACCTTAATCTAGGATTTCCAGCTTTCGGCTGACTGAATCGAGGTTTGAAAGTAGGTACACTTTTATTTAGACAGTCATTACCTATTTTATAGTTGCCTAGTGTAAATAATATGGGAATAAAAGCTAGTAAGTAGAATTGGATTGATAAAGCATAAGCATAAAAAAATACGAGACTATTTTCGAATAAATTACGTAAGTTACGTTTTAGGATGATGTTATACCTAGAGGGCCTCACAAGATCGACGTTACGTCGATCGTCATAGTCTTGCCATTACAGGTACCACATTATCCCCCGGTTTTCCACGTTTCGATTATCGCATAATTAATGTGACAAATTGTCAAGCACGCGTTATCTTTTGTGATTGGCTGTTGAAAACTCATTCAACCAGTTACAGTAGATAACGAGTGCTAGACAATTTGTCACATTAATATTGCGATAATCGAAACGTGGGAAACTGGGAGTAAGTATATCAAACAACGGATCAAGGCATCATTGCTGGTTATTTCGTCATTTTTCTTTGTTCGTTATTTAGAGGAATTACACTTCAAAGTTCCTAAAGAATCGAATGTCCATTGCTTTGCCTACCTCGCTATTAAATATCTTGCGCAAGTATTGGAGGCCTTCTTTGATGATCTCCATGTCTTCTGGTTCAGAGAAGAAGTTGGGGTAGTAGAGCGCCTGCTCGAAGGGGTCGGTGGAGTTGATCGTCAACCAGCCGACGCTACGCGGGAGAAGGGCGACTGCGTTCGCTCTGGAAACGAGAGTTTTGTGTGTAGGGTTAAAAGGCATTTCGGAGCTGACTGCAGACGCCGTGTCGCTGCAAGAGTGGATTCTCCGCAGGCGACGGACGTGGTGTGTCCCTAGCTACGGAAAGTGTTCCATCAGGCCTGGAGTAGGCTACGAAATCACATCATCAATATGAATCAATCAATATCAATCATCATCATTATCATCAATCATTCAAAAGTCTTTTTTGTACATCGAAAATATAAAAAAAAAATAACCGTTGTGTTGAAGGATAACCAACAGAACCCATTGCCAGCATATTTGGAATTTTTGTCTGTTTAGTTGTGCACGCATCACATGAAATTTACGAAACCAATGTAGATAACTTTTTACACAGTAAAAATCTTTTATACAAAAAAATACTACCGACTTCCAAATAAGAAAACTACAAAGTGAAAAATAGCTTTATTTTTGGAAGTCGGAGTCTTTCGTAGGTACCATTTTTTGCGTTACGGACACCGACTTCCAAAAATAAAGTTATTTATCACTTTGTAGTTTTCTTATTTGGAAGTCGGTAGTAATTTTTTGTAAAAAGGTTTTTTTTTATTTTTGACTTTTTAGTTGTATTTACCTAATAGGCACGTTGTTTATTAAGTTACCTTAACGCCAGAATAGATTAGCCGAATATCATGAAACTTGAACATAAAGGCTGAAATGAGAGATCTGCGTACCCCTCAAGATCGTACCTACTGGCGTTATTTTATGATATGAAATAGTATAAACAATAAACAGACATGCAATTGCAGCAATCCCGAGAGATTTCCCGTTATTTATTGAAGAGTTCTGTTGTATATCTTCGAAACTCTTCATCAAATCTTTACCAAATTAAAATGGGATCACCATTTTAAGTTCATACAAAAAAAAGAATTTTCAAAATCGGTCCACAATTGACGGAGATATCGGTGAACATAAAAAAAAATACCCGCAAGTCGAACATAGAGCCTCCTCCTTTTTAGTAACGCGTAACTTAGTTTTTTAACGTTTAACGTATTGCTTAGTTTTCTGTTTCATCGCAATCGGCGCACTCAATCAAAAGATATATGAATTTAAAGTGTTCAAGAAGTAAACTATCACAACACATGCAATTCAGATACTCGGACAGTTGAACTCGATATTCGATAAAAGGCGTTGTGCATTTGAAGTCATTTTCTGAAAGATTCGGTGTTAAGATTATCCGCGGAAGAATGACCTAAGAAAAAAGAATTGGTAGGTAGGTATATAGATAGGTAAGTAGGGTAGGTAGGCAGGTAAGTAGGGTAGGGTAGGTAGCTGACGGGAGCAAAGCCGCGGGCACAGCTAGTCTTTCATAATCAGAGAAATTCCACATGGACAGGAGAATGGAGGCTCATGTCGAACGAACTCCCAACGACTATAACCCAGGAGAGCTTTCTTTATGTTACCATGATTCGGGAATGCGCAATTTGCGCTTGCTCCGCACACCCACAAATGTTTACCCAGGTTCGTTACATTTCTGATCAGTACAAATCCTAAAACGCCACCTTTTCTAAAAGGATTTATAAAACTCACAGCGGATCTTTGTGTCTCTGAAGTTGCCTGCAAGATCCTGCGCAGTATCTATTTTTGTGTCAATGATGAAGGTGAAGATAGCATTGTATAACTGCCTCTTTCACTCGCTTATGTTTGTCGCATCGTCCTGTCGCACTCTATGCAGTGTATACTCGATGATAAACTGTTTATTGCTCAATGGTTCGCAGAGCCAACTTCAGAGATACAACGTTCCGCTGTGACTACTATACTAGGAACGAGAACGGTAAATTAACTACTTTGAAACTATATTGATTGGGTTTTCAGACTACTTATTCCTTTTCTATGATCTATTTCACTTTACAGTTATCTACTTACGATACGTTGTATCCAGAGCTGGAGCAGTCTCCAGCTTTTTCACCAATCACACCAGTCTTGGAGCATTCTGCGTAGAGGCCGTTGAAGAAGAACTGCAGGTCTGGCTGCTTCTTACTTTTGTCAGCGTAGCTTGAGTACAGGAGACCTGTGAGCTGTGGATAGCAGTAAATATTGTGTTACATTAAGTAATCAACAGCGGAACAACTGATTTTGTTTTGATGTAAATATTGTTTTAAACTGGCTTATTTTAATACTTTACTTACTTTTAATACTTGCAATGTTTGTAATTATATATGTATGTAAGTGTGGTTGGGTAAAATCTTGCAACTGAATTGTAAAGCAGTTATCCTGTATCGATTTAGAAGAAGTTTTGCATAGACGTTTAGTTCGGGGTTAGCTAAGTGACGTCATACTAAATCCAATATGGCGGACGTCCCAAGATGGCGGAGTAGTTATTTTTCGTGCACTGCCATGATTTGGTTATCAAATGAAAGGGTTTGCTGATAAGAATACGAAAAAAGCTTGTTTTAAAAAAAGATTTTTACTTTCAGCTTACCGTGCTTTGTCATCCAAACCAAACGTGTATACAAAATTACACCTTAATCGGTTGAGGATAACTGTTAAAATTCAGTTGCAAGATTTGACCCGGTAATACATACATACATAGATAGGTACATTTTACACACATACATTGCAAGTTAATAAAATGCTTGTAAAATAGCCTAGATTATGCTAGGAATAAGGCCTCTAGGCCCTAGAGGCCTATTTATTGCCAATAAACCAAATCGACTACTACCTACTGCAAATTTAAGCAAAAATCTAAAAAATTTGCCTAGTCTGGATATAGACGCTGGACATCAGTGTTCTGGGGCCGTTCTCTGACCAGTCAAAACTATCGTGACTCCGCTGTAAAAAAGGATAGCGTTCTTCGTCCTGTATAGCTCTGTCTATCTCTCCCACAGTGGTTCTATGATTGTTTTGACACGTCAGAGTTAGGCTCCAGCAGTCGCACTTGAGAACACTACACCAACTTTCGACTAGTGAACATTCTCACACTATCCATAAAAATAAAGTTTGAGACATCTTACCTGAGTAAGTCCCGTTGAAGTCATAGGCCCTTTGTTCAGCAGCAGGAATTCTGTCAAGGCAGCCCAGTCCAGAGCTTCAGTGTTGTTCACTGCTGTCAGTATGAAGTACAAGGTGGCTCCGCAGTGGTTCTTAAGGGTTTTGCCAACGGGCAGGTCGGCTAGCACAGGGATCCCTAAGGGTTCCAGAACTTCTTTTGGTCCTACTCCGGAGTGCATGAGGATTTTCGGACTGGTTAAGGATCCTGCACAGAGGATAACCTGTAATTGATTTAGTCAGAGTATTAAAAAAATGCATTATCCTGGACCTTTTGCTAATTATAATAAAAGAGGCTGATTTATTAATAGAGACTTCCAAAGGGTTGTTTAGTCATTGCGTCGACGTTCTTTAATAATGTAATGCAGGAATAGCAAATATCTGTGCTCTTATATCCTTTTGCCCAGTATTTGGGTTGCGGATGGGGTATGTACGTTGACACAGAACATCCATATTTCCAGGATCGTTTTTAACGGATCCGTCGCTACTGGGGGTAATGTTCACACCATATTTAATCAGTGTACCACCAACTTTCAAACAAAACGGATCAGTATTTTAATACTGTTGTGTATGTGGACTCGTTCATACAACTACCTAAGCCATTGCCGAGTAAAAACTTATACGATAAAGCGGACCCGTAAAACGGACTGCTGAAAAAAAAAAAAAAAAAACATATTGCAGACTCAAAGGTCCATAGTTTTGTTAGTATAACAAATTACTTAAAAACTATGTTAGTAACACACTTACGCACGACATTTTATTTATATTGTTATTACACAATACTTACAAGCTATGTTAGTAACAAACTTGTTTATTTTGTTAGTACATCCTACTTACAAGCTATGTTCGTCGCTATGTGTGTGTTTCTGTCGGATCTGTATTTTTTACCGGTCGAGGAATACTGACATGGGTGTGAACTCGCTCGTACACTTACATACGTCAGCGCCGAATAAAAACGTATGCGATAAAGCGGACCTGTAAACGGACCTTTGTGTGAACGAGCACTTAGATAGACCGTCGTCGCTCCTTGTAAAATAGTGGAATTCTGCGGTATCCTGTTAGACTGATAGTCAACCCAACATTGGGAAAAGGCTAGGCAGGTGATAAAAATAAGCCCTAATATTGTCCTAATGGAATCCGATTAATTATTCTCAAGTAAAATTTTAAAAACACACGACAAGAACGGCACGGTTGGCGTAGTGGTGGAGCGATCGACTGCTGTGCTGCGTGTTGCGGGTTCGATTCCCGTACGGAACAAATATTTGTATGGCCTACAGATAGTTGTTTCGGATCTGGGTGTATTGTGTATTTGAGTTTAAATGTTTGTAAACGCACCCACGGTACAGGAAGAAATTCCGAGAGTGTGAGCACGTAATTATGACGCGATATCTTGCGAAAACAGTAAAACGCCCATAAATGTTGAACGGTTGAACCGATTTTCATCAAACATAGCTAAGGACACACTAAATAAAACCACCACCTATCAACAAGAAAAAAACCCGAAATCAAAATCGGTTCATCCGTTTAGGAGCTATGATGCCACAGACAGATACACAAACACACAGGTGCACACGTCAAATTTATAGCAGCCCTCTTTTTCCGCCGGGAGTTAAAAAGAAAAGTGTCTCTTACCTCCTTAGTAGCATTAACAGTCCTCGTATTGCCGTTTTTGTCGACGTATTCTACTCCATAGGCTCTGGTGCCGTCGAATAGCACTTTTGTGACGTGGGCATGGAGTTTCACGTTAAGGTTAGGTCGCTCGGACTTAGGTTTCAGGTATGCGCGCGCTGTGGTGTAGCGCTGGCCGTTGCTGAAAAGCAGAAGACATTTAATTACACAAATTAGGCTAAGAGCAAGCATTTTTTGAACTTCAAAGTTCTAGTTTTATAAATGGTATGGTATAGGTATAATAAATAATATGGTGACACTTCCTATTGTTTTAGCCGAAATAGGAAAGAATTGATTTAGCTATACGGTTTCAGTGAGTAAATTCAGCCTACATTATTTGCTCACTTGCAAAAAAGAAAACGCAGAAAGAACGATACGCGAAAAGGAAGTAATAAAGCACGGTTGGGTGAAACCGCGGGGCATATCTAGTAATATATATTGGAAGATAGAAATCACGAGATTGTTAACTGCAGGACACAAATGCCTACTTAAATCGATTGATTGGACTGTAGTTCAGCGATTACCATCAATCCACTGTTTTTGCTTCTGGCCATGTTTGTAAATGAATAACTTTCTTCAGGAAAATCATAGACAAATCCAAAGGACTATTCATTTGAAACGGTATAAAAATGAAAGTTAAAAGTTTTAGAAAAGCGATCCAATTCCCAAAAAAAGTTTACTATTAGATACGCCAAACCCATACATCTATTGGTTAAGTTGTTACTGACTAGTACAAAAAAAAATGTAAAAAAATATGTCAGGGATTGTATATTCAATTTACATAAAACATATTTTTTTATGGTTTTTTGAGTTTTAGTTTTTTGAACCTAAAATTTATAAATCGTTGTATGGGAGAAACTATTTTTATTTTACTGCTATTGTATTTTTATTTACCTATGACTAGCTGACCCGGCGAACTTCGTTCCGCCTAACAAATTTCTAAAATAAAAGATTTTTTCTAAAATAAACGTAGCCTTAGTTACTCCTTATTACATCAGCTACCTGCCTATAAAAGTCGCGTCAAAATCGTTCCAGCCATTTCAGAGATTAGCCGGAACAAACAGACAGACAGACAAAATTCTGAAAAATGTTATTTTGGTGTATGTGCTGTATATATATTCATATACATGTAGTAAAAAACGGTTATTTCAATATTACAAACAGACACTCCAATTTTATTTATACATATAGATGTATAGAAGATATATACTTGACTAAAATTGTCTATTTAGGTATATAGGACTCCCTTGGAGAAAGTTGTTCATATACATGGGACAGAAGCAGTTTTTAAAAATTGGTCACATCTTTCTGAAGCACTCTGTATATAGTAGAGTTTTCTTCTCCAAAGAGACTTCAAATTCATCATTCAGAAATGGGGGATCTACACAGTTGGGAAAGAAGACTATAAAAAAAATAGGTAATTAGGGACATATTATAACTGTTGTCAAGTAAAGATGAGACTACAATAGAACTAGAACAACCGTTCAAAACTGCGTGTAAAAACAGTTCAAATTATTCCTTAATATACTCAATTAAAATTATACGATAAACAAATATTATTATGGTAACAAAGATAAATTGATAACGAATCAGATTAAAACGAGTTTTCATTTCCTTATTTTTTTTTCTAGCCAGTCACGTAATCAAGTATAATTTAGATATTATTGTTTTCAAAGATATGCGTGTAATTATGGATTACACAATCTACATACATAGTTAATTCTTACAATATTATTGTTTGGTTTTCTTATCGTTTATTATTCTCATCATAATTAAATAGACAAGCGTAATTAATAGCTGCACATGACTGACAAGATGTTATTGTCTATTATTTGTTTAAAAAAGAACATTCATCATACTAATATTATAAATGTGAATGTAAGTTTGATTGTTACGCTTTCACGCAAAAACTACTGAACCGATCATCATGAAACTTTGTACATATATTCTTGGAGGTATTAGAAGTAACAGGATACTTTTTATTAAAAAAAATATTTCTTTTTTTAATGGCTTCACTGCGAGCGAAGCCGCGGGTAAAACCTAGTATAGTGATAAAAGTGATATGTACTTTGAACCCATTTTTCAATGGCAAAATCGCTAATAAGGGTGGTTTTCTACCAGATATGTGCGAAGTAGCTATGCGATGGTCGAGGGAACTAAACACCAATGGGTTCATTACATTTCTAGCCTGGCTTAGCAAAGCTTTGGTGGTAATGGGCTAATAGAGCTAAGTATTTGTTGTACATCCTAAAACTACAGAGATGAATCTATGCGAGGAACTTGAACGAGGATTGTGTAACAGTTCATCACCCCACATCTTGTCCGCGCGTAGTTGAAAATATTAAGCTCTGCGTAAGCTATTCAGATAGCTTTGGTGGCAAAGAGAATATAACCACTAGAGAGCTTATAGGCCGATTTCTTCGAAGCACACGACTCACTACCGCGGGCCGGGAGACGAGGAAGAACGCGCGGCTGCAATTGGTCAGTTCAAAGTAAGTTGCGTAGGTATGGCTATCGTTAGGGTTGATCAACTCGATTAAGGGAAAATTGTCGATATCGATAAAATGGATTTTAACATTATTAAAAATACTCAATTAAAATCATATAAAAATTATTTAATAAAAATCAATCAATTACAAATATAAATATGTGTGTCGGGGACATAGAGAAACAAAAAGTATTTTTCCAAATCGGTCAAGCCGTCTACGAGTAATCCGGGAACATAATACATAAGAAAATTCGACGAACTGAGAACACCCTCCTTTTTTTAAGTCGGTTAAAAGTAGATAGATATTTTTTCATACATTTTTTATTAAGTTTAATTTTATTATTATCGATATCGACTTCAGCTATTAAAAGTAACAGCACAGATATTTACGATAAAAATACAAAGGGAGAGAAAGGGATAGAAGCATTAGAATTGTCTAGTGAAAGAGCGAGACTTTTCCAAAAGACATCAACGCGGGACTCAAAATTGTGCTCGTTTACCCCATCCACCATTTTAACTAGATCCCTGCGGTGTCTCATAATCTGATTAAATTAAAAATAATTTTCGTACTGTTTACTTACCGATGAAAAGTTATGCCATCCTTTTTGTAACTAGATGTCTTGGCATGTTTCCCATACCCCTTTACGGCGCATGAGGGCATTTTTATGCGTTATAATTGCAATAAAAAGATAAAACAATTTGTATTTATTTATCGTGCATACAGGTCTAATAACTGGACACAACTAAAATGGTTACTAGTACCGAAGCCTTTACATAGGCGACAAAATACTAATAGTTTTCGAGCGTCGGGGCACTGTATGCGCCGTCAAGTGGTTATATCGTCGTTGTTTGGTGGAAACAGACACGTGTTTCAGCGTCGCTACACATCCACCCACCGTAGTTACCTCGCATATCTTTGAAAAAATAGCATCCTAATGCTTCCCTTCCCCAGACAGGCTATTCTGGGGTGATTGCATAACAAACATCTGTTCATCCATCCAAACTTTCGCATTAATATTAGTACTTAGTAAGATAATACTCACTCATTAAAAGTTTGTGCTATGGTGAATCCTACAGGAGTGTTGGGGTCGTTCATGTCGTTGATTATTGGGATGCCCGTCTGATTGATGGCTTCCATCAGATCCTGCAGTGCCTTAGGCTGGTGTTCGAACTGGATCGGAAAAGACGCATTGTTATTTGTTTTGAACTTTTACGATTCTACTTTTTTCATGTTCCCAGCAGGAATATTTTTATCTTGGTAATCACGTACCTAGTAACTTCTTATTACTCGTACCTATTTCAAACATGCATTACACATACCCACCCATTGGGGGAATGGGGGGTTATGTGGGACTCCCCGGGCTAGCCCGGTATACCCACTAAAATAACCCAGCGGCACTCCCGCATCGTCTTGAATTGGGGGAGGACTGGGAAACTGGCAGAGCCTTTACGTCCAGTCCCCCGCCGACGACCGCCCGCCTTTGCAGCGGGGCCTTCACGCCCCTCCCTCAGTGGAGGGGCCCGGGAACGACCGCGAGTGCTCGGCCGTTCCCGCCCGACGAGGGTGGTGACATGTGCAATGCGAGCGAAGGCGCCCCCGCGCCTGTCGCCAGCTAGTCACCACCAGGAGGTGGAAGGAGACGATCGTACAACCGCCTTCTCCCACCCCCTTCTTCGCCTGCGGTGCGGCGGCGCGAGAGGATCGTCCTCCCGCGCCCGCTCCGCCGCCTCCTTTTGCGACATCACGGCCTCACAAAAGGAGGCAACCGCCGCCCAGGCCTCCTCACTCCCCAACATGGAGTTGACCACGCTGGGAAGTGAACCTACTTCAAACACCTTTTTTTTTTTTTTTTTGATCTCGCTGGGAAAAAATGCATTACGCATACCCACCCATTGGGGGAATGGGGGGTTATGTGGGACTCCCCGGAAATAATCCGGTATACCCACTAAAATAACCCAGCGGCACTCCCGCATCGTCTTGAATTGGAGGAGGACTGGGAAACTGGCAGAGCCCTTACGTCCAGTCCCCCGCCGACGACCGCCCGCCTTTACAGCGGGGCCTTCACGCCCCTCCCTCAGTGGAGGGGCCCGGGAACGACCGCGAGTGCTCGGCCGTTCCCGCCCGACGGGGGTGGTGACATGTGCAATGCGAGCGAAGGCGCCCCCGCGCCTGTCGCCCGCTAGTCACCACCAGGAGGTGGGAGGAGACGATCGTACAACCGCCTTCTCCCACCCCTTCTTCGCCTGCGGTGCGGCGGCGCGAGAGGATCGTCCTCCCGCGCCCGCTCCGCCGCCTCCTTTTGCGACATCACGACCTCGCAAAAGGAGGCAACCGCCGCCCAGGCCTCCTCACTCCCCAACATGGAGCTGAGCACGCTGGGAAGTGAGAGGTCCTGCCCGACCACATCGATCAAGGCACGGCGCAGCTCAGCCCATGCTGGGCACACCTCGAAGGTGTGCTGCGCCGTGTCCTCCGCCGCGCCGCAGTGGTGGCACGCTGGGGTTTCCTCCCTCCGGATCCGGTGCAGGTGCGTTCCGAAACAACCATGTCCGGACAACACCTGCACCAAACGGAATGAGAGGAAACCGTGAGGCCGCTCGAGCCAGCCCCGCAGGACTGGACCGAGCGCGTCCAGCGTCCGACGGCCAAAGGCGGCGGTGGCGAGGTCCTCCGTCCAATGGAGGATGATTGCGTCCCTCGCCTCCCGCCGCACGGCCTCCCGCTCCTCCGTGGCGGGGCGCTCACCGAGCGCCTTTCGCCGCGCCGTCCATTCGTACACTCTGGCGAGCACCCATGCCTCCAACTCCCAGGGAGGGGTGCCGGCCAGAGCGCACGCCGCAGAAAAGCCCACTGAGCGGTAGGCCCTCGCCACCCGCTGTGCAATGGCCCTTTGCGGCCTGCGGATGGCGGTTGCATTCTCCCTCCTCTGGAGGGAGTCCGCCCAGATGCCCCATACAGGGCCATGCTACGCAGGATGCCGGCATAAAGGCGCCGGCACCGTGCACTCGGCCCCCCGAGGTTGGGGAGGAGCCATGAGAGGGCGTCCGCGGCTTTCAGCAGGCGCGTCGACAGCCCGCTAAAGTGCGGGCCGAAGCGCCACCTGCTGTCCAGCACTAGGCCCAGATATTTCATCTGGGCCTTCACCGCTATTCGGACGCCCTCCACGACGATGTGGGCATCTGGAGGGCAGCGCTGCCGAGGCCCGTGGAAGAACACGGCCTCGGTCTTGTTCAGCGCCACCCTCAATCCCAGGCGGCGGATCCTCTCTGCAACCAAGGTTCCGCCCGCCGAGGCCAAACAGGCCGCCTCCCCAAAGCTCCTCCCCCGGGCAGTGAGGAGAGTGTCATCTGCGTAACAGATGACACTCGTGCCCTGGAGGAGGGCTCCTCGCAGGAGCCAGTCAAAACCGATGTTCCACAGGGGAGGGCCTAGAACCGACCCCTGCGGAACACCGGACTCCGCGCCATAACGTCTGATCCTGGCCGTCTTGTCCACGAGAAGGACCTCTCGGTCCTCCAAGTAGCTGGCCAGGATCACCCGCAGATATTGGGGCACTCCGTGGTATCGGAGTGCCTCCAATATGGTGGAGTGGGGCACGGAGTTGAAGGCGTTGGCGATGTCGAATGACACCGCCAACACTCCGCCCCCCGACTCCACCGCCTCCTGCACCTGGACCTTCAGCAGGGCCAAGGCGTCGACCGTCGAACGCCCCCGTCGAAATCCGAACTGGGCGTCCGACAGGTCCGGCCCTACCTCCCGCAACTGGCTATTTAGCCGGGTGGCGATGATCCCCTCGAACAATTTACCGACCTCATCGAGCAGAACGATGGGCCGGTATGCCGAGGGGGAGTCCACCGGGCGTCCCTCTTTCCGGAGGAGGCACAATTGCCCCTCCTTCCACAGTTTCGGGAACCTCCCAGCCGTAAGACACGCGCTGAAGAGGTCCCGAAACCTTTCCTCCATGAGGGACGCTGCGATGGCCACCACCCGTGCGGGGACGCCATCCGGTCCAGGAGCCGTCTTCTTCGCGCGGAGGCTCAGGATCCCCGTGCGAAGTTCCTCCACCGATACCGGAGGGACCTCCTCCTCCGGCGCTGCCACTACCCCCCCTGGGGGGTTCATCGTTGGTGGGGTGAAGTCGGCCCTGCGCGGAAACAGGGACCGGACCACCCCATCCAGCAACGCCGGCTCCAGGGTCTCCGTCACTGGGGGACCAAAGGGGCGCAGTTGGTTCCGCGCCGCCTTATATGGCCTCCCATACGGATCCCTGTCGAGGCCCTCCAGCATCTCGGCCCTCGCCGAGTCCTTGGCGGCGCACATCGCCGACTTGAGGACCGTCTTTGCCTCCAGGTAAGAGGCGTAGAGGCGGTCCTCCCCGGCCTGTAATCGGTGGGTGCGCCGCCGACTCCGCGTGTAGGCCCGTCTGGCCGCCACGCAGGCGGCCCGGAGCCCCGCCAGCTCCTCCGTCCACCAATATACGGCGCGACGTGGAGGCGGACGGCGTGACCGAGGCATGCTGGAGTTGCATACCTCGGTCAGGGACCCTCGGAGCTGGACCGCTGCGGCGTCAACGTCCAGGGCCTCCACAGGGGGCGAGAGCCAGTCCTACTTCAAACACCTAAACTAAGGTGAGTGTATCTTTTTAAAATTCCTGTAAGTATGTATGCACTACAGGATATCGTAACAGTGGGTGCATCAGAAGGAAAGAAATCAACAGAATACAGCACCGGTCTGACTTCTTACCGATCTACTAGTGACTAGTCGATCATTCTTCCATAAAAACGTAGTCTAGCGATTACTCCACTTTTGACGTGTTACGTTCAAAATAAAAAATGATATCAATTTGTATCATCATTATCTAGCCCTGTATGGAAACAAAAAAAGTAAAAACATAAAACATTTGAAAGTTATGAGCGTCGAAAGTTTCATATTTCAACACAAATTTTAACGCATCTTTGGGCGGAAATAAATACCATAAGAAGAAGGAAAATTGCAAAACGGCCTCCATACAGGGATAGATTAGTAATTCAACAGTGCAAATAATTTTATTTTGAAAATATATATTTAGTCGTTTTTTCATGTTAAGGGAGTCTAGTCCCAAAAGTCTGTTTATAAAATTTCGCGCGCTCGTTTTCGTCCTAAATCATCATCCATTTCGATACAAATTTGCAAAAGTGCTAATTCGTACGCGAACTAGCTTCTGACTGCTCATCACAGCATCTTTCTCTTTCGCAAGTGTTGTCGGATTAGATAGAATGCATTTTAACCTAGCGCACAAAATAGTTCGTGCCATCGACTAGGTGAACCTTAAGATTATAATTTTCCCTTAAAGTTTTCTGTACCTCGGTAGGTACGGCTGTTCATTAGGCACTGGCCATTGCTCTATTGAGTTTGAGAATCCACGATTAATTCACAGGTTAAAATGCTGGTTAAAGAGCTTACCAGGTGAGTTCATGATCAATCGCGAGACCATCAATAATTACAAAAAATACCTTTAACTACTACGTACCCTCTGGATTGGCATTTGCCCAGTTGCCGAGTGGTATTCCGCACTGACGACTGTCCCAACTTCCCTATTGCCTTCTGCCATGTCCATGAAGGGTTTGAGTTCGTCCCAGGACCAGCCCTCGGCTCCTTCTGCTACCCATTCATCGTAGTCTGCGGCGTGACCACGGTGGTACATCATGCCGTTGAGAAGACTTGTTCCTCCTGCAAGCGAAAAAAGGGGAGTGTATTTTAAGATATTACTTATTGTTTGTTAGTTGTGTAGTAAATCGAACACAGCAAAGCAAGCTGTAGATATAAGGTATAGTTTTTCAAGTAGTAACACTACCTATTGCAGTTTTCAAAAATTTTAAACAGTATTCTTCGGCCTGTATCGTCAGGAAAACGAACTCCTACCCGAAAAACGCCGAGGCAATGAAGCTCGGCGAGTCCCGGGGTAACGGTTAAACGTGGGTCCCGCAACCAAATTAATCAGGAAAAAAAAACAGCAGCGAAGAAAACAAGATAATGGTAAAAATTTAAGCACCGTAGTTCATAGTTTGCATATTCAGAAATTAAATAAAAATGGGCGAAATGAACAAGCAAACATTTCATTTCATACATCCTGCACCTGGAGATAAACCTTGTTTTGTGATAAGACGGAAAAAGTCATGTGTCGAGTAATGGAGTTCATTCACAAGAAAATCTAAAGTCCCTATAATAGATTAAGTAATTACAAATAGTTACCTAAGCCTTTTCCAAGCGGCCACTGGCAACCCTGGCCTTCTTGATCAAGGCAATAGTTGTCGGGAACGGTGCGAGCTCTCCAGTCCACTTCCTCGTTGCCCCAGAATGCCCTATAGAATGACGGGACTCGCGATCCTAGTGGTGCGGGACCACCTGCTTCTAGTAACAGTACCTGGAAGAAATTATCTACTGTATTCTGCCATGTTGTCGGCTAAGTTATGTGTCTACGGGTAATGGGACAGTTTCTGACTCCCAGTCAGTGTCTCCCCCTCTCTTGGTCGGTTCTTACTGTCTGAGGATCGTGGTCAGCATCAGGGTTGCATCTGGACCGGACGATCTGCCTCTGCCGGTTTCAGTCCAGCGCGTCCCTTACGACCTTGTAGAATTTGGAGGACGACGAGTCTTCCACTTGATCAGTTCACGGAAATCGGGGCTTCATCTGATGTTACCGCATACAGGACACGGTCTCTTAGTCGCTGCGATTTTCTAAGATCTTACATAGCAGGACAATACTGATCGGCAGTTGGTAGTTGGCATACAAAACACGTCTTTTATTTTCACAATTGGCATTATTCAGGAAGCCCGCAGCCTTATTGCGTAAGTGAATACGGCAAGGCAAAGGGTTTGACCGCTATCAATCGACCAATCACACAGACGGAAATCCACATCGCGTCCTTCATTTCGCATGTGATTGGTCGATTTGATAATTTTACACACAATCCAATAACGAACCGATGCAAATCGCGCCATCTGGTGATATTTATTTGAACCATATTTTATTTGTTAGCGTTAAAAAAAATGTACTTCACTTACTGAATAATTAAAATTTTCACTCAGTCTCCCAGCCACAATGGAACCCGCCGACCCAGCGCCCACGACGATGAAGTCATATTCCTCCATTGTTTCCTGCACCGACTCGATCCTCTTGCAAGGCGTGGAGATGCTGCAGCGCCCCCACAGATACCCTTGCAGGAGCATCATGAACAAGTAATTGCCGCTGCATACTGGGGAGTTGACTAGAGAAGGCCCTTCTTCGACTATGGGGCAGCCACATTGCTGGTGGGAATAACGTTATAAGTAGACGTAAACAGGCAATGATATATAAAAAACACAATTAATGTCAACAGCATTTTTTTACATATATATATATATATATATATATATATATATATATATATTTTATGATTAGTTTAAACTGTAAACTAATCATATTAAGGTTATATTGGCTCCTAATTCAAAGGACATAGTCCAAAATGTTTTGACTGAAAACACAGAAATCGATACTAACTGTATGCGGATCGAATGCTTATAACGAGCGAAATAAATCTACCGAAGTCGCAGACCCCATGGGGTATCGAAGCTATGGCTGACAAAGTAAGCATGAAAAATCATTATTTTCTAAAGATTGTCTTAACTCTAGTATCAAAACCAGAGCAGGTGCTTGACTATTCTATTCATTTTAATTGATGTTTATTATTTTAACTAATGGGTACCCAAAAAAAAAGAAAAATGAAAAAGAAAGATAGCTTTTTTCTTCGTCACAATGTCGAAATGCAAAGAAGAATCGGTGTCTGGTAAATAAAGGACGGTGGAAGAAAACCTTTTTTTTTACCGCTGCGGCGCTCGGCGCGCTATTAATTCAAAATAATGAATAACAATTAAAATGAATAGGACGGTTAAGCACACCTCTAATTTTGGAACTAGAGATAAGAAAATCTTTAGTAGATAATGATTTTTCATGCATGCTTTGTCTGTCTAAAGCACAAACTTTCTTAATGGAGTGCCAGAAAGTTTAAGAAATTTCAGAGGAGTGCCAGAATTTGCATATTTCTTTGACCACCTTTTTTTTTTTGTCTGCGCCATTCATCAAAGCATATTTGGTTTAAGCATACTTGGTGTTAAAATGGCGAGCGAAGTTAAAACCTTTAAATACCGCCACTGCTTCTTCATTACTTATAAGACATACTGGGTTACCGTTGTATTCTGCGCTACCTTTACCTATGCGTCTATTATTCTACTAAGTAGAGTCTACTTTGTCATCTGGACCGTCAAAATATAATTATCGCGGGCCATATACTATTCATGTCGAAGGACCGTCGGCGGGCCGCATTAAAAGCTTTCGCGGGCCGGATTTGGCCCGCGGGCCGTACTTTGTCCATCACTGGTCTAGAGCAACGGATTGGATATGGATTTGGAGTATGTAACTTGGGTAGGCTTGTTCTAAGCAATCGATCGGTATACGACTTCCATCTCTTTTTCTATGGATAATTTGTATTAAGAATTTGATATTCTGTACCTATTTAAAGTAATCATATAGTTTTTTTTTTTTTTTTTTTTTTTGTTTTTTTTATAAATAAGGTCAGGTAATTTGTTGATTGGGGAGGGAATTAAAAAAGAAAGAAAAGTGTTTATTTGCCACAAAAGCGACATACAAAATTAGTAAAAATAATGAATAATTAGTTTGTTTTGTGGATTATTAATAATTAGTTCTGAAGATAATTGAAAATAATAGTATTACAGGCGTATGCAAAAGAGTATGGACCACTTTCTGAATTGAGTATTTGGTGTTACGAACGTGTGGAAACCTTATTTTATGACAAATTTTGACAGATTTTCAGGCCAATAAAGAGTTTAACAAAGGGTAGTATTTAAACGAGTGACTGTAAATTAAAGTTTTAAGTGACAAAAATAATTAATTTACGTTATAGTATTACTAAGTGAGCGACTGACTGCGAGTGACAAGAAATCAACAGAACAGCAACTTACAAACATTAATTTGAGTTACTTAAAATACAAAATGAGAAGCTTCATAATATTTGACTTGAAAATAAAAGTTTGTCGACGGAGCCCCGCTGCTCGGGGCTCCTATTTCCGTCCGCAGGGTCTAAAGTAACCTAACGACGAATCGAACCTAACCTGTCCGTGTCGGGGTGCCCTAAGCTCCCGAGCTCGCTTCGCTCGCTCTTGGACTAATTCGTTAAAGACACGAATGCACCCGAACGCCCACGCATTTCTAGTCGTTCACTTATAATGTGATTTCTAATTTCGTAGACTAAAATGACATTTGGGGGGTTGTCACCTTATCGTAACTTAAAAATAGTGTTGTATCCTGAATGAATCAGTTTTAAATATTTATTCAATCGTGTCCATTAAAAGTTGTAAATTATAACATCAGTTAAAAGAGAAAATGGAAAAAACACTTAAAACTTTTTTTTAGAAATATATACACTCTTTTCCAAAAAAAACGGGCACCCAAGGAAATTTACTTTCTAAGGTCGATTTGAGTTACTTAAATGAAATTTAATTGTTTGACGTAGTCTGTATACTTATAATCGTGTAAATTAATACGCGTGAAGTGAATTCTGGCAATTAAAAAAAAAACGATGAATTCGTTTTGTTGAATTGACGTTTGTAGGGCTTTTCAGATGATTCCGTATCCAATTTATTTTTCTTTTCATTGAATACGTATTTAAATGTGTGATGTAGACGCCACACTTCTCTGAGTGTCACAGAGAAGAACAATCTTCTCTGTGACACTCAGAGAAGTGCGGCGTCTCCTTTTCTTAGGAGACACACCAGCACTCGAGGTGCCCGGTTGAGCACCTTCCATGAAGGAAAAGAAAGGTCTTGACACCAGACAGACAGACAGACAGCAAAGTGATCCTATAAGGAATCCTTTTATAATACTCACAGCGGTTCTTTGTGTCTCTGAAATTGGCTGCAAGTCCCTGCGCAGCAGCTATTTTTTTGTCAATGTTGAAGATGAAGATAGCAATGTACAACTGTCTCTTTCACTCGCTTACGTGTGTTACATATTCCTATCTCGCTTAATCAATTCAATATACTCGATGACATGATGGCATTTCCTTAAAACACCTACGCTTCCGCATCCGTCTCCGAAAAGTTATTGCAGAGTTGCATAGAAAGTTAGTTATAGCATTTATTTAAGTGTCAATTTCTTATTTATTACAAGGACAGTTTATGTATTATGTTTATTAATATATATTTATTTATGTTTATTATTGTTATACTTAATTAATGTTTGAGGTATGTGATGTGTAATGTGATGGTAAACAGCTAAGTAAAATTAAAGTTTGGAGTCGTGTCACAACGATTCGATAAATCATTTTAGAATCACATCATACAACACTATGTTTCCCGCTTGCAACATTTTAAGAAAAAAACGTCGATTGCAGCTGTCAGTTTCGTCTACGAAATTAAAAATCACAGAATTTAGTCGCCCGGCTAGAATTTTAATATCTGAAATGGATTATTCGCAACCCACTTTTTGTAAGCTCGTTCTGGATTTTAGTATTAATCAATATTCGTCGATAGTTTAGTTAATTTTTCGCCTAGTTTTATTAATCAATATTCGTCGATAGTTTAGTTAATTCATACCGCTCAAGTTATTAAAATAGTATCTCATCATCAGTCGCTAAGTTTTTTTTTTATTCGATCGTTTTATAATTCCCCTTTAGCAAATACTCATAATATCATACTTCAAATCCTTAACTAAGATATGGGAAGTAGGTTTTTAGTACTCGAGATCGGCTACCTATTAAATACTGCAAGCTACTAGAATTAGCTATTGTGTGGTAAAACCTCTAAGAACACATCTTACCTAAACACCATTTGAAATTACATTAGACATGTTTCCAAATCTTTTTACAGTCCGTTCAACCGATTTTGAGTTATATCCCGTAAACATAAGGATGACATAAAAAGCATAAACCTCTTACCAAAACCAACTGTTTACTACAGCTACCATTTGTTGTATTACCAACGCAATAGAAGTCAAAATCGCTTGAACGGGCTGTAAAATGGGCTAATTTAAACGTCTAATGTTATCGCAAATGGAGTATAGCTCTAGATTTTATCCTAAACGCACTCGGTTAGTAATTAAATAACTTTATTAAAACTTGAGGGGATAGGTACTCGCCCGAAAAAAAACCGGGGTTTTATTTTAGCAGACAAATAAAAGAAATTAAAAATATTCACTCACCTCGGCGGCTAAAACCATGTTGGTATTTTACTAATGGCTGTTCCAGAAAACCTGTAAAAAAGTATAATATTAACAAATTATTCCACTCGAACTATTTACGGTAGAATACAAAAAATAAAAAGTGGTCTCTCTTTTTATAATAATTGCCATCCTCTGTTCCTATGTGGTTATTTGTCTATGTTGCAATTCAGCAGTTAATATAGGCAAATTGTAAAATGACCAGGAATTTATTTATTTAATAAAACGTTTTTATCTTGTAGGACTTGTGGGAGCTCTTTGCCCAGCAGTGAGATTGAAACAGCCAGACAAAATAAAACTTTATGCAGTAAAAACACTGTAGAAAGGTGAACTTAATGCCTTTGGGCCAGTTTCTGTGTTATGTATTTAGAGTTAAGAACGTGTCAAAGTCTAACAGGTTTTCAGGCTAGTTGAGTTTAACAAATACCTACTCAACATCAACTTAATTCAGAAATGGGTTTACATTGCTAAATTTCTTGACTAAGATTGGTATGAGAATTGACTACTAGAGTAGGGTTGAGTTTGAAAGGTTCATAACTTTAAATTCTTAATTCAGAAACCGCGGCAACGTTTCTAAAACTATGCGTCTTGGCGTTACTTCACTACCGAGATGCACTTTACTTCTTTAGTACCTACGTATTGTTTCAGTAAAAGTGCAGTTGGTTCTACTTTAAGGCATGAGAGTTTTCCACCATTTAGAATTATTGACAGAGCATTTAAAAAAATGTTTGATTTATCAAACTGAATGCAACATCAGGCTCTTCTTTCTATATTTATTTCCGTATTTTTGCGGAAATGTAATGCCATTTGCACCTGAATACCCATAAGATCAGACAATAAATACAGAAATGTAATAAAATTATCATGAACAAACATGATGATTCATATTGACGCAGTTAAAAAATTCTTACTTTTTAATTAAAAATTATATTGAATTTTTTTAGGTAATTTTATTTGCAATTTTCATAGCTATAAATTCCGACGGATGCGAAACGCACATGACCGATCAGTGTGGGGACGCTTAGGGGAGGCCAAATACCAGCAATGGACGTCTTTTGGCTGAAATGATGATGATATTCCGACAAGACGTAGGTATATTGGATTCGTTCCAAGTTCCAACTGAAACCATACGACGTTTATTTTCAAAAGAAATCTGTAATGTAAAAGGGATTTATGCAAACGGATAAGATTAAACGGTGAAAAAAACCGTCGTAAGGAGTCCAGCATGACTGCTAACTAAATATTCGAAGATATTTGACTTCTACGGCGTGATGGATTACAGCCCACTCCCTCTCAAAGAAAGCTGCCCTGTGTCACAGCGGTGGGAACATTATAATAAGTAGGCTGATGATGCTTATCTATATATATAAAAGCGAAAGGTTACTCATTCACCTATAACGAAATATCGAAAACCGCTTTACTTATAAAGATGAAATTTAGCAGGGAGATTCCTCAAGCGACGTAAGTGCGCACTAAGAAACGATTTTTGAAAATTCCACCCCTAGAGGGTAAAAGTGGGGTTGAAAGTTTGTATGAAATTTCTACAGTTTGTAAATTGGATACGTGAAATTTTAGATTTACGCTTTTGGTTGATAATAAGACTTTATGTATTTATTGGTTTTTGGAAATTCTACCCCTAAGGGGATAAAATAGGGTTTGAAACTTTGTGTGAAAATTCTTCGGTTTGGAAGGTAAAACATCTGAAATTGTTGGTTAACGCTCTTTGTTAATAAAAAAACGAGGAGATTTTTTATAATTTCGGAAATTAGGGGGTTGAAAGTTTGTATGCAATTTTTACAGTTTGTAAGTTGGACCCATGAACTTTTAGATTTATACTCAAAATTCATAAAAGGAATTCATGCATTTATTGGTTTTTGGAAAATACACCCCTAAGAAATTTAAAAAGGGGGTTGAAAGTTTGTGTCAATTTTCTACACTTTTAAGTGTGACTCGTAAAATTAAAGATTTACGCTTTTGATTTATAAAAAGAATGAATGTATTTATTGGTTTTTGTAAATTCTAAACCTAAGGAGGTTAAAAGGTGAAAATTTGTTGGGCTTATATATTTGAAACTTGGCATAAATACTAAATTAAGTAGTTTTCATTATTAGTTTTTCAAAAATACTCCTAAAGTATACGATTTAGAAGGTGTTAAATATTTTTGAAGAATTTTACTGTACAGGGTTTATTTTTATGACGTAGGGGCGCACTAAGAAGGGATTTTTGGAAATTCAATCTTTAAGGGGATGAAACTAAAAAGTCATAATAGATATAAAATAAATAACAAATCACCTTTTCCTTTAAATATTCTGAATTTAAGAACACAATTTTTTATTCAATTAAATATTCTGAATTTTTTAGTTCTGATGGTAGACTCACCCCGTTCTTACTCGCACTGAAACTAACCTTCCAGTTCTGCTCCTTAAATACAAAAGAAGGAAGAGTGCAAAGCAAAATGACTTGAAAAAAGTTGTGAGTAATCACAATAAAGTGATCTACTTAGTAGTACTAAAAGATAAGATTGGTTTGTTTAGATAATTTTGTTGTAAGCCATAAGGATCTTTTCATGAAAACAATCGTAAGACTAGTAGGTACAATCACGATTTTTCATAATGACTGGCTTTATTTATATTGATACATAGAAGTGACGAATTCGCGACGTCTGCGAGGATTACAGATATAAGTTGCCAACGAATTTAGAGTGGCCTACGAGATAATGATTTGTCATTCCGGGAAATGCAAAAGTTCCATTATCTTGCCGATTTTCTTTTTCGTCGGACGGTATACAACGAGAAAAAAAAACGAATTAATTTACTTATTCACGCATATAGCGCGAAGAATTGCCAATCTTAAGTGTCAGTGGGCAAGGTGTTGTGAGCAGAACGGATGGTCGATGCGGAAAAGTTCACCCCCTTAGTCAAATTACAAACGTTTCGTATCGAAACTCTTTCTACAATCGTTAACGCCTTCTATTTGTATGGTCTGACCACGTGACTTAACGTTCAGATGTGTCATTCCCATACATTGATTAGTTTTCTACCAGCGTTATCGATTGTAGATTTTCAACTTGGCTACAGGTGAAAGTGGCGACCGCGTACGCGGCGTTGGATGGCGTCCTCCACATAGGTAGATTATGTTAAAGGCTGCGGAAATCCACTGGATGCAAGACGCACAACCAGAATATTCTGTAAAAATCGCACTGTGAAACCTTCTTTGAAGTGAACATGAAATCCAGACCAACCAGTCAAGGTGTAATGACACTTCACTACAAGCTGACTCCACCTAAGTTATCACGATGAGATGTTGACAGAACAGCACTGCTGGGCCGTATACCCTAAACAGGAGATGAAAGTTTGTATGGATGTTTGTAATTTTTTGTCGAAAGGAAATCCGTTCAGATACTCGCCTTGTTTATTAAGATATAATATGGAAGTTACTTCTCAACATGTAGGTTCCTATGGACAAAAACATAAACCTATTCAATTTTGCGCGCTATGTATTATGCTAGCTGTCCCATGCGGCTTCGTTCCCATCAAATGGCTACGTATCTACCCTTCTACCCTACCTACCATACCTCAACTACACTACATACATGATTGTTGCGTAACTTTAACCGCTTATGCAGCGCACGCAACGGAAGGTCCCAAAAAGGATTTTTTTTTCCCCGTTTTTGCAACATTTTTCATTTATACGCCGCTCCTATTGGTCGTAGCGTATGTTATTTATTTATTTAATACTAGGAGAACCAACAGCTATAACAGATGGATAACAATTGTATATGAAACATAGAGCCAATTACAGGTTCTCACGGATAGAAACAGAAAAGGTAATAGAAAAGTTAGGATCACTAACAAGCACGATTTATATGATTAAATAAAGAAAAACAAGAACTAAACACTTTTAAAAAAGTCAGCATTCAGCCGAGTGCGTACCGAATAGGTTTTAGTGGTAAATGGGTCAAATGAGAACTCTTTACAAAGAATATTAAAATCTTTACTCGCTCGCACCATGTATGAATTTTGCCTGTAGTTAGAATAAGAAGAAGGAATATAGATAGGCGGATTAAATCTAACCGATCTCCTGGGAACATTGAAACGCAGTTTATGTAGGAGATCAGGACAATCAATCTCGTTAGAAATATTTTTTAAAAGAAAGGTGCAATCTGCTACTCGACGACGATTTATAAGTGGTTGCAAATGAAATTTCTTGCAAAAATTTAAGTAATCATCAGAATGGTACGGTATACGTAGCCGAAAACATAGAAAGCGAATTTTTTGTATATTTTCAATACGATCAATGTATTTGCCATAACAAGGGTTCCAAATTTGTGATGCATATTCGAGGCATATTCAAACAAACAAATAAACAAACTCTTCAGCTTTATAATATTAGTATAGATTAGGTCTGCTCGTCCAAATCCAAAGCAAGCCCCAAGGCGTACAGGCCAATTGGTCTACTGCCTGTTCTAGGGAAGGTCCTGGAGAGGATGGTCGTAGCGTGTCTAAAATGGCAGCTTGTACCGCGGTTTAGGCCGGGACTCCACCAAAGCGGAGACGAGACGAGCGGAGAGGAGATGTTTTTTAAACAACCAATAGAATTGTGTTATTGACACATCTCCTCTCCGCTCAGCTTCAGTGGAGATCGCTGTGCAGAGATGTGTAATATTTGTATGGCGCGATGGAAGCGGAGATGTGAGTTGTGCCCGGACGACACTCAGTGGAGACGAGAGTTGTGAGCGGCGTGCAATGAGCGATGTCATCCTCCCCCTCTCGCCCGCCAGCAACCCGCAGAGCCCCGCGCGCCCGCCCGCCGGCAGTGTTGCCACCTTGGTGATTTTGTCACTAGATATGGCGATTTTTCAGAGCTCTTAGCGACTTTTTTTCATTGTTTAGCGACTAATAAATTTTTAGCGATTTTTCATTATGAAATTTGGCAACAGTTATTTGAGACGCATTAAGCACTCAACGCCTCGCACCCGAGCCTAAAAACATCTCTTCTCGCACAGCACACAGCACACCGCACACATCTCCGCTTTGGTGGAGTCCTCCGAGCTGAAAAACATCTCTTCTAGCACAGCACACAGCACACCGCACACATCTCTGCTTTGGTGGAGGTCCGGCCTTAGTACTCGTCAGTTTGGCTTCATGCCCCAGAGGAGCACCGAGGACGCCCTCTATACGCTAATGGAGCACGTACAGGACAAGTTGAGGCTGAATAAACTAATTGTCCTGGTGTCATTGGATATAGAGGGCGCCTTCGACAGCGCTTGGTGGCAAGCTATTAGAGTCAGACTGGCTGAGGAAAAGTGCCCGGTTAACATCAGGAGGCTGATATACAGCTATCTCGATGGTAGGAAGGTCAGGGTTCGGTCGGGACGAATGCACGCGAGAGACTAGCAAGGGCTGCGTTCAGGTGTCGATCGGTGGTCCAATCCTGTGGAACCTCGTTCTCGACTCACTACTGCAGGACCTTCAGCAGTGTGGACTTTTCGTGCAGGCGTTCGCGGATGACATCGTCTTGGTCGTGGATGGGGACACGGCGACTGAAGTCTCAAGATCTGCCAATGCAGCCCTCACCCATGTTCATGATTGGGGCGTCCGAAATAAGCTGAGGTTTGCACCGCACAAAACCTGTGCGATGCAATGACCATACCACACCAATAAGTACCAGTACGACACTACAATACTGCGCATAGCCGGGGTCGACATCGGTATGGTCAAAAAAATGAAGTCTAACCATAGACGATAAGCTCACTTTCATTGAGCATGCGGCGAACGTCTGTAAGAGGGCAGCTGACGTTTACAAGCAACAACGTTTACGAGCGGCAAAGGTGAGCTGGGGATTGAACACAGAAGTAATACACACACTTTATACAGCAACGATTGAGCCCAAAGTAACATACGCAGCCGCCGCCGGGGCACCCGCTGCAAATAAGTTGGGTATACGGAAGAAGTTAGGCTCTTTTCAACGAGGATTCGCTCAGAAACTCTGAAAATCTTACCGTACTATCTCTCTGAACTCGGCACTGGCACTATCTGGGATACTACCTCTAGACCTGCGCATACAAGAGGCAGCCGCCCTTTATGAAGCGAGGCCCCTGGAGTTCATGTGCCTGACATGAACTTGTTGTGTGTCTTTGTTCTGGATCAAGGCTCACACGGGCTGGCCGGGGAATGAGCGAGCGGACGAGTTGGCTAAGGAGGCAGCATTGTCGTTACGGAGAAAGCCGGACTACGACCAGTGTCCGGTTTCATTTATCAAGCGACTGATCCGTTTAGAATCGCTTGATGAATGGAATCGAAGATATGTGTCGGGCGTGACTGCCTCGGTGGCGAAAATGTGTCTTCCAGATGCAATAGCGGCTTTCCGTATCGTACAGCAGGTGCGGCCCACAATCGTCCTCACGCAGGTTTTGACGGGGCATGGCGGATTCTCTAGAATACTTGAATCGCTTCAAGTGTAAGGAGAGCCCATCGTGCGTCTGCGATCCAGGCGTGGCAGAGACTATCCAGCACATACTTGTAGAGTGCCCGCTATTTATCAGGGAACGCTACCAACTAGAATGTGAGCTGGACAGGAAAATAACGAGGGAGAGACTGCATGGGCTCATGGACAAGAAATTTAGGGAAAAGTTTTTGAAGTATTGCCTAAGAGTAGCCACTGCGGTTATACATCGAAATAAAAACTGAGGCGCACCGTGCTTCATTAATATTTCTGTATGATATTTAAATGCAAGCACGGAATGCAGCAAGGACATGTATAGCCGGCATTATTGCATGTTAATATCTAAGTTTATAGATGTGTAAATTTTGTGATATTTTATGACGGACTGCATTATTGTGTTTTCCTACCTCTATTTATTGAGTATTCCCTGTGATAAACAGCATTATTTGCACAACCTGTGATATTAGCACTTTTTGTATTTTTGCACAACTGCGATGAATAGCATTTTTGTATTTTTTCTGAGATTAACAGAACTGTAACTGTGTACTTATTTTATTTCTTTTGAATTTAACCTGGCATAAATAAAAATGCCCGTAGTTAATTACAATGTACTATTAAAATAAATTTGAACCCACACAGTATACAAGAAGATGAATGCAAGAAGAAAGGTTCTTCTTGCATTGTATTGTATGAAGAATAAAAGTGCGAGAGGCATGAGAGAAAAATGGCATGAATGAGTTTGCAAATAATGGGCGCCAATTTCGTTAGTGGGGATTAGGGTAAAGTTTAAAAAAAAACCAAAGCAAGATCCATACATATACTAAGTATACACATACCTACATACATATAGGTAGTCACAGTGGATCTTTGTGTCTCTGAAGTTGGCTGCAAGACCCTGCGCACTTGCTAATTTTGTGTCAAGAAGTAGAAGATAACATTGTATAACTGTCTCTTTCATTCGCTTACGTTTTTCGCATCGTCCTATGTCACTTACTATATGCAGTATACTCGATGACAAACTGTCTTTTGCGCATGCTACGCGGAGCCAAATTCAGACACACAAAGATCCGTTGAGACTACTATACTAGCTTTTCCCAGCGGCTTTACCCGCGTGAATGTCGAAAATTATTATATAGGAAAAATAAATACGGTATTATATATAGGCATAGTACCCTACTATCGGGATAACAGGTCATGATGGCATATACGTATGCTAAGTTTCATGAGATTTATCAAAATTAAAACATACAAAGTTACACATTTATAATATTTGTAATTACGCAGTATTCTACTGCTATTCTTGACACTTTTACTAAATAACGAAGTTGGTTGTATACACAGTTGCATGCAAAAAAATAATGTATGCTTTGAAAACAAATGAATAAAAAAATTGAATTACATGTAGATAAGTATTGACGTTTTTAACTTGTAATACAAAATTCATGTCATCAGGAAAATGTTACGCGCGCTGTCGCTTACCTTTGTGGTGGTACCCATAGATATAGTATGTACAAGATAAACAGAGTCAGATGAAAAGCGAAACCAAAAAAATAAAATCTATGTGTGAGGGAAATTGTCCATGTGTTAGTTAAAAAAGTGTTGTTAAAAAGTCCATGTTCAGTATCGATATCGATACTTGGTGAACACAATAAGAAACAAGATTAAAGGGTTGCTGCCGTTGTTGTTTATATTGAACTGTTATAAAAACTGGGCAAAATACATGCTTGCTTATACAGAATACTATCTAGGTTAGCCACTAACTAACCATACGATAGGAAGTGTCATTCTTACAGGCACAAATAAATTAGGTATAGATTCTTTCATTAGGATTCGTCGATGTTTTCTTAGTATGCAGTAGGTATTTCAATACGAAATGTTTACTACATATTGTAGAGACCATCCATCTCTGTTTAAAATTCGAATCCATTTTCTCTTAATACAGAATTATTTGGGCATCTGTAGGTACATAAACATTACAAATTATTATTTACACAACAGAACAATTTGCTGGTGAGCAGAGCACTCATGTATTCAAGACACTGTAAAACTAATAAATGCAAACAATATGACATTCTTAAACCTATTCAAAGTAATAAAACATCAAAACTCTCCGAAACATTTTGAAAAACAAAGGCTAATATAATAAACATGCAACTTAAAGTACAGTTTAGATGAACACATCTTCTCAATCCTAACTTAAATCTATTTAAACAAAACTTGACTAAATAAGTTTGTATTCATGCCATGATGTCACTATAAAAAGATTAAGTTTTTATCGATACTCCTGACGTCACCGCTTTGTCAAGCCCTAGCGTAAACAAACAATTTTCTCTTTTACATTATATTTTAGCAAATTCTGTTTAAATATACGAAATATACTTTTATTAAACAATGGAAATCAATATACTATTGTAAGAATATTTTTCTGAGCCGATTACTAGCGGAAATTTGTCAAAATATGGATCGAAATAATCCAAGGACAAAATTGTATTTACCTATGAAACATGTATTTATTGGGGTTATTTCGTCTTGTAACGTCACATTCACTCACAAAATAAGCCAACATAGTTGCATAATTAATATTATCAATTGAAATCTAAAGATTATTATTTAAATGCATGAAATTCACCGCTGTGTAAAACAGAAGGGACGCTATGGACCCCTTCTCGCGAAAAAAATGACATATTGGTACTTCATTCACTCTCTCTTTTTCTCTTGGGCGTTTAGTACTTGATTAGGTTTTTTCGCTCGCACCCTTCGTGTATCTTTTTGCGTAACAAAAAAATTCTAAATCTATGGTGGTACCTACATTCTGAGCCTACATTCGATTAATTCATGTGACATTTGTATATATTTTTAACTATTGGAACGTTTCGATGCATGGAAAGCATGACTAACTTCTTTTTTGTTTTTATTATTCTGGCTGACGAGTGAGTGTAATTCTAGTTAGAGTAACCAACACGTTGGCTTGGCGGTAACAAATTCGTATCATACAAACGCACCCTAACTGCATTCAGCCAGGAATCCTATCTTTTTGTTAACGGGGGGGAAAACTTCAAAAGGCGTAAGAACTTTTAGGGATAATACCAGAGATTGTGGAATTTTAACCCCACTAAAAGCATCCGCCATTTGGCCATCAGCACGTGGGCCCCGTGACTTCTTATAAGACCTATGTGCAACGCCTTTTAGGGCACAGAGCTGGGGCAAACTGAAGAAGCGTCTCCCCTGAGTCTCACTGCACTCGTGCACGGCAGCACGTGATCACTGTGCTACCGTCTCTCCTGCAGCCTTATTACGTAAGTGAATACGGCAACGCAAAGGGTTTGACCGCTATCAATCGATTCACTTGGTAAACGGACAGAATCTCCAATCTGAGTGCGATGAATCAAGAGTCCCGCCTGCTTATGATGATGAGGGGGTGTTTCGGCTTTTTAGGCATCGTGGCGGTTGCCTCCCTCTCATCTTCTTCTCCGAATAGGATTTAGCAATTAATTTTAATCCTACAGCGTCGGACACCTGCTCGACCAAGCAGGTGCCTCATAAAGGACCATCGATCGCACGGCATCCGCGTAGAGGCGGCGAATTTAGTCCTGTGATCATCCGAAGTTGGGCAGCAGGCAACGCAAAGCACCCACTGACTTTTTAACGGGAGACTAGGCGCTCGAATTGCTCTTCCAAGCCCCACCGACCGTCCAGGGTTAGGCCAAGATACTTAATGTATCGACGAAATTGCAAATCTCCAACGTTCACACTGAAGAAGTGGGTAGCACCTCAGTTTTATGAGGCGCTATCTCCATACCCAACTGGCAGGTCGACCACGACTCTTGCCACTCTGATCTCGAAGAAGCCAGGAGCCCTAGTGGCCAAAATGGATGATGCATGGTTCCTAAATAAGACAGCCATTTCAATTTGAAAAATCCTAAGGTTTTCTATGATTTTATCGATAACTTAATCATATTAGGTACTCTTTTTTTTTTTTTTTTTTTTTTATTGATTATAGGCTTGCGCTTGACCACTATCTCACCTGATGGTAAGCGATGATGTGGTCGACGATGAAGCACGCTTGCCTAGAAGAAACCTATTCACTCTTGACTTGAAGACTCCCAGGTTGTAGCTATCAGGAAATACAGACTCCGGCAGGGAATTCCACTCCTTTGCTGTACGCATAATGAAAGACTACTAGTACTCTTTATCAACACATCGGCACATCAGTTTATCTAATCAAAAATTTCCATTAAGAAATTGAAAGCAATGGTCACTATACGGTAGACAATTTTTTTATTATCTCATCTTCTATCTACTAAGTTGTAAAATATCGTTATCTCCTACAATATTTGAATTATGATACTCTTAATAAAAACATTATGGTCACATGTTCATTTGCGCATTAAATCGTATTTGTTTCTACGCAGACAATTAATTTGCTCGAAAAAAATGTACCGAGTGCAAACATACAAAAAATGTAAATGTATGTGTGTGTTCGATGATGTGTCCAAAATTGTGTACAGTTGTTACGGCGAATATTAAAATCTACGTCAGACTACAAAGGAGTGAGCACGTTTTAGTCTGTACCTACTAAAACTACTCGTAATAGATATTAGGCTGGTTTTAGAGTCACGCTGGCCGACGCTGACCGTCGGCGCTGACGGTCGCCGCGAGCTCGTAATTGGTCGATTCGCTCGGCTCAGCCATGCTATTCTCTAAGAGACAATTTCTTGGCTGTGCTCATCGACGAGCTCGTCAGTGAGACAGCTTAGAAATCGACCGATCGTGCAGCGCTGATTTAAACGGTATTCTCTAACGCGGTTATGGTCGTCGACGAACTGTAGGCTGACATCTCCCGTCACATTTTCGTAAACGAATTAGAGCTTGAAACAAAATCTTTAAATTATAATCGATAAATCTCGACTGAGAGTTTTATGTTCCTAAAATGTATAATACAGGTCTACTTTTATGTATTTTAAGTAATAGAGTGAAAGTACAAACGATTCCATAGTTATAAGAGTTTTAATTATGCATTTTTATTAATACATCTTAAGGCTGAATGACAATTCCATTGCCTATTTCGTAAGTAAAAGCAACACTCTGTGAGCTGTGACGCTGTCACCATACTCAAAATCGAAACCGACTATATTTTTATTTGATAATTTTTGTTTATATTTAAAACTATTTTCAAGTTTGAAATTTTTAATGATTTCACAACGATTTATTTTAACATTCTGTGGATGTGTGAAATGTGAGTATTATTATATAGTATATGTACAGTGACAATGTGACAATATTATTGTTGTCCAAGAAATATATAATATGTTTATCTTTAGATAAAATATAACAGTACTGCGTTGAAATACATTTACAGGATGTAAAATCAGGGCCATCTTGACGTATGGACAAAATAAAATGGAAATCCAGCCGAACACAAAACAAGTGGGGAGGTTTTTAGAAACGTCTTACTAGTTATGTTATTTTTTTATATTTCACTAACTTGTTTATATTTCGTATTACTATTTGACGACCTGTAGTTCCTCATAGGAGAGTTGCCTCAATTGCCTCTACATGTAAGTTTAGCTTAATTGTTGGTTCAGTGTAAGAATTGTTCAAGATAATTAAATAGTGTTCTCACTGTTAATTCCCAGGCTGGAACAAGTTGTTGGGGTTTTTAACAGTAGCCAAAACCATATCAATTAACCTGCAATACTAAAATGTGTAACCTATAATATATATTCCTTCAGAAAGAGAGAGCTGAATTGATGTTGTTATACATTAGTATCCTGCATATCTTTTTACCTCTAAATAGTAATTTGTTGCATGTTTATGTTCACAGCTCCTTGTAGGCGTCGTTTGCTTACGGTACGAGGCTATCTAATCCAACGCTCATTTCACAAACACCATTCACAAATGGAGATTAACTAAATGTTTTTTCGCTATTGAAGAGAGGCGCTTGGAAAACCAGCAACTCCTTGTTGCCAACCAGTGGACGATGTTGGATATGTATTAGGAAATAAGAGAGTCTTGGTCAAGAGAGACCTAAGCACTGCACTAAGTTGAATACATGGAACATGATTTTAATATTTATTATTTATACACACAGATATTATCTTTAGTTTATGAGAGATGTTAAGAAATTGTAATACAAATTTAAGTGAAAGCACTGAAAGATTATCACTACTATTGGCATAAGTTACTTAAATTATACTAACTTAGTGATAAAAGATTCTAAAAAAAATTCTTGAGATTAGAAACTAAAAGGGTATTTATTATAGAATAAAATTTTATTACTGGAAAATATTTCAATAAATAAATCTTGAGTTTTGTCATTTTAAGTTTTTTTTATTACTCAAAATATATATTACTAGCTTTTACCCGCGGCTTCGCTCGCAGTGATGCCACTTTTTTTATTATAAAAAGTATCCTATGTTACTTCTAATACCTCCAAGAATATATGTACAAAGTTTCATGATGATCGGTTCATTAGTTTTTGCGTGAAAGCGTAACAAACTTACATTCACATTTATAATATTAGTAAGGATGTATAATTATTTTCCATACTAAATATATTATTCCGTTTTGCAGTCTTAATGCACATGTTTGCTTGTACAAATAAGAATTAGGCCAATTAAGATTCAGCATGTAGCTGGAAGGCAGGTTATGAAGGTTGCGGGGTTCCGCTGGATGCGAGACGCACAGAACAGGTCAATGTGGTGACGCTTGGGGGAGGCCTATGTCCAGCAGAGGACGTCTTTGGGCTAATATGATGATGAAGCCGGACCAATAAAAATGATTCACATCGCAATAAATCTTACTTAATATTGAATGTCCTCAAATATATTTATGACTCATAATTTTAATAATAAAAGCTACTAATTAACCTGTGAAATCCAAACTAATATAATAAATGCGTAAGTAACTCTGTCTGTTACCTTTTCATGCTTAAACCAGTGAACCGATTTAGATGAAATTTCATGTGGAAACAGTTTCGAGACCGTAGGTATTACCGTATTTCCTTCATAGGATAATTTTTTTCATGGAAATTTTTCGGTGGGGTGGAAGTTTGAATGGTGAAATAATAGTTTCTCTAATAAGGCGGCCCATATTACCTTCAATATTATTGCCTGATATAAAAAATGGCTAGACGAAGTACTAATGCTACACAGACGTAGTTGTGGGCAACAGTTAGTTACATAATATATAAGTTTACATTCATATGAAACATAAAATGCCTATACGCTAAGAGCTAAATTGTTTTCCAATATGTTATTTAATCCTGAGAAAGCCTGAAACTATGGATAAAGTCAATATCCCGGGGATATTGTTTTCAACGTTGCTAATCCTCTCGTCTGTTAGAATCATTTATTTTCTTAGCTTCTTCTAATAAAAGTAAATTTAAATAACCGAGCTGCCATTTTTTTAATTAATCGAAATAATTTATTTTACAACGAGCCCCTGCCAGCGGCTTCGTCTTATCCCAAAGGTGCATTATGTCGGGATGAAAAGTAGGCTATATGCTATTCCAGACTATAATCTCTATGCAAAATTGCATCCAGATCCGCCCGGGGGTGATTGAGTAACAAACATACATCCACACACACAACTATTATATCGAAACTTTCACATAAACTTTTACAATATGAGTAAGATTAAAATCCAAGAAGAATTACGCGCAAAAATAGTGGCTTTTGGATTTGACACATAAAAACGAGGCTGTAAGCCAGGCTGCGAGCGTCTTCGACGCTGTTTTTTCTTACGGAATACCAAAATGTATGAAAAACTGTCAACTTGCTCGACATTGAGTAGTTCAAACTCACGGCCGTCACAGCTTAGAGCGCTAGTGTCGCTATTCGCGGCTTAGCGAATACCAAACTGTAGATTCGTCGCTGGCACAGCACTGCGCTCAAGGCTGTTTCCTTAGAGAATAGCACCCCTGCTCTGACAGCCATCAGACTCGACCGATGACTAGCTGGTTGAGTCTGATGGCCGTCAGCGACGACGGTCAGCGTTGGTCAGCGTGTCTCTAAAACCAGCCTTATCGTAGAACCAATGTTGGTCGTCCAGCGCTGTGACGAGATAGGCAGACGACATTCTTGCCATTGCGGGCAGAGCCTGGATGAGGTTGGCACAGGAACGCTTATGCTCAGCAGTGGGGGCAGTCAGGCATCGGATGATGACGATGAATATATAAAGATGAAAGAAACATTGATTTTGTTTATCTTACATCTTACATAATAAATGAAATTGGAGTGTCTGTTTGTAATATTGAAATAACCGTTTTTTACTACATGTATATGAATATATATACGGTACGTACACCAAAATAACATTTTTTACAATTTTTGTCTGTCTGTCTGTCTGTTTGTTCCGGGTAATTTTCGAAACGACTAGACCTATTTTGACGGGACATTCACTGGTAGATAGCTGATGTTATAAAGAGAAATATAGGCTACTCACAGATCCTGTGGGACACTTAAAAAAATAAATATAAACTTTACAAGTTTGACGCGGACGAAGTCGTGGGCAACAGCTAGTCTATACTAATATTATAAAGCTGAAGAGTTTGTTTGTTTGAACGCGCTAATCTCAGGAACTACTGGTTGTAATTGAAAAACTCTTTTTGTGTTGGATAGTCCATTTATCGAGGAAGGCTATAGGCTATATAATCATCACGCTACGACCAATATTATCGGAGCATAAATGAAAAATGTTGCAAAAACGGGCAAAATTATTCTTTTTTGAGAGCTTCAGTTGCGTGCGCTGCGTAAGCTGTTAAAGTTTCGCAAAAATCATGTATGTAGTGTAGGAAGGGTAGGCTAGGTAGGGTAAATGGGTAGGTAGATAGCCAGTTGACGGGAGCGAAGCCGCGTGGGATAGCTAGTTTAGGTATATGCTTGTAAAAGATAACCTCTCTAGAAGTACTAACCGATTACGAAAAATCTTAAGCTAATTGAAAGCTACATTGGCTTAGTAGGCTTTTCGGCCGCTGAGTTTCGTCCGATCCGATTATGGGTTCGGGTTTGATTGGTGCATGTTATTAGATAGGTGTTACGGTGACAACTCACCAGGGGTGTTGCAGCAAACATTGTTTGTGCAAATCCATATTGCCTTAAAAAAATTGGAATAACCCACGACGGTTAAAGAGTAATTGAAAAAGGATAAAATAATTTATACTTAAATAATATAACCCAACCTATGGTTTTTCATTCTGACTGTACAAAATTTGAAAAACTATAGTACGAAACACCACTCAAAAATATTAATAATAATGAAATTCCTGTTTTGACCGGATCGGACGAAAGTCAGCGGCTGAAACGCCTTATGCCTGAGTGTTATAAAAATTAAAAAAAATATGTCCAGCTACTGTGAGTTAGGCCTCGGAAGCGAAACTGCCGGCAAAAGCTTGTATAATTTAGCGGAACTTTTAAACGTCAAAAAAATTTAAATGTAAAAGTAATAATAATATTCTAGCGTAACCGTGCATAATGTGCATTGTTTTCAAAACGAGAAGCTAGTGGGCAATAAAATTGATCACCAAAGAGACATAATAATATTGGTCTGTCAACCAGCGAAGAACGTATCGAGAATCTGGAAGAGCAGAACCGGCTATAAATAGCAATTGTTAAGGCTTTGGTTACCGAAGCACCTGGGGGGTGACCATAAGCTCTTAGAGTAAGGTTATTTTGAGATCGCATAAGTGACAGATGTATACAAGTCTTATACATCTGTCCCCTACACACACTCAAAATAACCGTACTCTAAGAGCTTATGGTCACCCCTGACATGAGGTTAATTTGATAGTTTGTCATAAGTACAATTTTGTCAATTCAACCTCGTGTTAGCAACTAACTCTGAATTTTCGTGCAAGTAGGCGCTCCAAGGCTCCTTTTGTAACAATAACACTAAATTTGTTAATTTTGTGTTAGTGTTTTATTAGATTAATTTTGTAGAACTTTGGATGGTTATTTAATTTCAGACGACTCTCGTTTTTCCACTTAAGTAAACTAAAATAAAATAAAATGTCGAATAATACTGACCCCAGAAAAAGACGTAAACGTGAGTGCACGCCACCGCTGCCCTACCTAACTCATCTTAGTATCACCTTAGACGCTATACTTAATAGGGTTTAAGCCTTGGAAAGCCTAAGAGTTAAATTTTACGAAACTAGCCTAGTGTTCTCTTCAGATCCATGCAAGACCACACCACTAATGAACCTCCTTGACTATGCTGTTGTGAGCTCGTGGCTGAGCAATAAAAGTCGTACGTGTAAAGCAACGCCTGCCGATGTCGATTCGTAGATGGCTGACTAAATCCATTGCTTACCAAAATTCCTCCGAGTCTCGCAAAGCACGTTAAACCGTTGGTTCCGGCTGTCATATGAAGATTTTCGACCTAGTCGGTACTACAGGCAGAAGCCAGAAACGACACTGTTAGGTTGGACAAAAAATCGTGGATCAAACGAAACTTGAGGCACGGGGTCCCAGCGCTAAGAAAGAAAATTTTGGTTCAAATAAATCTCACTAGATGGCGCGATATAAACCGATTTGTTATTGAATTGTGCGTAAAATTTACATTTTCTGGCATTGCACATGAAAATTGTATTTTCTTGTATCATCTCATGAATGGATCATGCCAATAGATGCCGTGGTTTTAAATTTCTGAGGCTTTCTACTCGATTTAATTTGTATTGTAACACATTTTGGTGCAGTGAAACTGTAAAATACTATAAAACAAATCGTCACAGTATTTAAAGAAAAAAATATTCACGAACCGGTTGTCTCGGTTGTATATATATGGCTCCTTTTACTTGCAAGTCGCTGCTAACACCATCTATCTATCGCCGTGAAACGGAACCGAACGCGATCGATGTACAAAAAATAATCAGACAATCAGACGGAAAACGCTAGTTACTTCGGCACGGTTTCTTTGTATGGGGATGAAGCATCTGTATGTTAGTATTATATTATCTGAGCTTGAGGTAATTTGCAGTAAAAAAAATATTTATATTCAGGAAAAAAACATGGTTCTTTAGGACCTACTCCAAATAACCCTAACTATCGCCCAGTTTAGTTTGATCGACAATTTTTTGCCCACCCCGTATATTTTTTTTTTACTGAGACTTTAAACGGAATATTTTAAAATCTTTTATGTGGATTTGTCATCACTTTGCACTGAAACTATCAAAACACAACGTAGAAAACTTTATTCCACCCAGGCAATGCCATATAACCTTAGTGAATCCTCCAGCCCGTCTTGACAATAAGGTAATTAAGAATTGTTCAAAAATATACGTTATTTCACGTGCCAATGTTGAGGCCTGGGAATAAATTCATAATTGTAGTCTTAAGGTTGACGTACACATATCAACTCTGAAACGGATCGTCACCGTATCAACTCGAGCTGGTCGGTACCTATACTTTGTATGGTATTAGGGCAAAAAATAGTGGATCAAACGAAACTTGAGGCACGAGGTCCCAGCGCTAAGAAATAAAATTTGGTTCAAATAAATCTCACTAGATGGCGCGATATGAACCGATTTGTTATTGAATTGTGTGTAAAATTTATTTTTGTGTATCCTACTTCAACGCACACCAATCAGCAGCATCGTAAGCCCTAAGCGGTGCGTGGTCAACTCGCAGACCGTGTAGCAGTTAACGTGTTGACGTCTCGTAACTCCGGGCTTACTTCTATCCATCCCCGCTACAGATATAAATCAAACTAGATGACGCGATTGTATGTACTTCGCGTGCCGAAAAACAGAGTAAAATTACGATCAATGATCGTAATCGGAGATTATCATTAAGTAAATTAATTATCGGCACCGGAAATCCACTGAAATCTAGAAAAATGCCTTTTGTGCCATATTGAGCTGTAAAGACTGTATACAAAAAGTTGGCCGAGGCATTGGAAATGTTTTCTTTCATTGGTAAGTTAATTTGTTTTTAAATTGTGTGTGAAAAAGTGACACGCTTGGTTTTCATATAGATGGAGGGACTTGCGTTATCTAGTTAGATTTTTGTCTGTCTTCTATCCTTCACCGTGCTTCCGTCTATCCGTTACCACGTTTAAAATTTTAAGTATTTTTCCTCTTAATCAAGAGGAACGGCTATAATAGCAATCTCCCGTATTTTGAAATTGTATTATATTCACAGAATATACGGGGTGGGCGTAAAATCGTGGCTCAAACCAAACAGGGTCATTTAAGAGTTGGGGTTATTTGCAGTAGATCCTAAAGTACAATTATTATTATTTACTCCATTTGACCCCAACTCCCGCCCTGTTTCGTTCCTGATCCATGATTTTTTGCCCACCCATACACTAGGGAGGTGAAATTGGACATAATAACACGCGCGCTACCCTCCAACCAAGTTCAACTTCACACTGACTGAAAGTACAAAGTATTATATTATCTGTGCTGAAAGTATAATCGTTGAATACAAGTTGCCGCCTCGCGGTAGCCGTGTCGAGCTTTTGATCCGCTTTCGATACTTGTTTACAGCTTGGTCTAAATAACTGAGTATAGTCCTCGCCAAACTTCTGGCCCGCCCTGAAGTTGATTTACCGGATGCGCGAGGCACGAAACGGTGCTGTTTTTGTATGAGATTTACTACTGCGCAGCCATTGTAACCAACTTCAGGGTGGCCAAGAAGTTTGGCGAGAACTATACCCGACATGTCAAATTACCCCACTCCCGCCTAATCACGCGACGCCCCGCGTTCACCACGTGAGCCAATAGCTAGAGTCGAACGGTAGTGACATGGACATTTTGGGTGCTCATTTATTTTGACCGTGTCGATAGGTTGACGCCTGGTTAACGGCGGCGGCGAGGCGAAAGGCGAAGCGGTGACGTTCCGTTTCAGAGTTGATTTGTGTGCGCCATCCTTTATAGTGTGCACACACCGAACGCATGTAAGTAGGCGAACTTAGTTTTAATTAAAGGATTGGCGTGATCAAACTAAGGTCAAACCACGGCAAAAGCTTATCTAATTAACCCCAATTTCAAAAATAAAGTTTCATTTCTTCATTGTGTTATTTAAATATTGTTTTACTGATAAATGATTGGCGTAGCAATAATGCCCTTTTTAACCACCGACGGAAACTTTTTGTTGGGTATATGTGTATCATAGTTCCTAAACGGTTGAACCGATTTTTAATTCGTTTTTTTTGTATGAAAGGTGTCTTTATCGAGAGTATCTATTTAAATGTTATGGACGATATGATTAATACGGTATTATTCAAAACGCCCGGGAAATTGGTAAAATGCCCAATATGACTAGGCAATATGATAAAAACTATTGAAATAATTAAATTGACCGGGCTTTCTGTATAATACCCATGCCCATGCCATGCCGATAATAAAAATATGTTCTTTTTAGGGTTCCGTACCTCAAAAGGTTAAAAATGAACCCTTATAAGATCACTCTCTTGTCCGTCTGTCTGTCCTTATGTCAACACCGATTTTCTCAGGAACGAGCAGACCTAGCAAGTTGAAATGTATACCAGATACTGAGGTCTATAGTCCCTATAAGTTGCATAAAAATCAAGGTCCTAAATTAACACGATAGAAAGATATGGGCTAATTTAGATTTTCGGGAGAACTGGTAAGTACCAAAATTTACCTTCATTATCAACTTTTTATATTTCTGAATTTTCCCTTTACTTGTGCTGTTAGATCTTGCTTTTAACCAAAATTGACAATTCAAGGTCAACCGGAAGTACCCTATAGGTTTTGGGTCGAAAACCTATATGGTAGTTCCCGTTGACCTAGAATCACGAAATTTGGCAAAAAGTATAAAGTCTAACAACACAAATAAAGAGAAAACTCCTAAAAATAAAAAAAAAAGATGAAAATCAAAGGGTGTCCCCATACATATATACTCGTAGTTGACGCCACCCTGGGTACGGAACCCTTCGTGCGCGAGTCCGACTCGCACTTGGCCCCTTTATAAACGCAATAGAACCCAAAACAATGATTGTTAGAATTTTTGTCTGAGTGTTTGTGCCTGATCTTGGAAACGGCTTAACCGATTTGAGTGCGTCAGTACTGTATGGTGATAAGCTAGGCTTCACTTGAAATTTAGTGTTTGTTTTAATTCAATCAGTTTTTAGATACTCGTAACAAAGTTATGTCAATCTAAAGAATGACGTCGAAAATTTATTCGATAAAAAAAGGAAGTTGATCTGTAAAATGACGATGATTGAAACTTTATATGTAAAATCTAACCCGACCTCTATATGTTAATTATTATTTATTTATACTGTAACCGTTTGGGATCGAAACGCTTGGATCATGGGGCCCGAGTGCACGTCTCCTTTATAAGGAGATCTCTCGCCGAAACATCAAATTAGTAAAAAATGGTATATTTCTGGGATATGGACCAATTATGTAAGTTAAGCTCAGATTTATATGATCAATCATATTAAATAGGGTTGAACTTAAGTTGGACTTGCGTCGATTATGTAAATATGTAAACCAGGGCAGTAATCAACAGTGGGGCCGCCCTGTATGAAGCGAGAAGAGGGTCATCCCGGTTTGTGCCAGGAGATAGGGAGATCGAAAGTGCGGTAAGGTTTACAGAAGCTCCTGCCAGACAGCCTGTGTGACGAAGATGTTTCTTCTGGATGCCATAGCGGCTTTCCGTATTATAAAACAGGTGCGGCCCACAGGCGTTCTTACGCAGGTTTTGACGGGGCACGGCGGGTTCTCTGAATATTTGAATCGCTGCAAGTGTAAGGAGCCCATCGTGCGTCTGCGATCCAGGCGTGGCAGAGACTGTCCAGCACATACTTGTAGATTACCCGTTATTTATCAGGGAACGCTACCAACTCGAATGTGAGCTGGACAGGAGACTGACGAAGGAGAGCCTGCATGGGCTCATGAGTAAGCAACACAGGGAAAAGTTCCAGGTGTACTGTGTTAATGTGGCTTCCATCGTCATTGCACGAAACCGAAGTTGAAGCAGCACTATGCTTCATTAGTATCATAAGAATATTTGTAAGAAGCATAGAATAGCACGCACAAAACTGCAATGACGAACGGTGCACTCGGGTAGTACCAAGCAACAACAGACCGTCGTTTTTTTTTTAAATAACTTTGCCCCTCACTAGGAATTTCTTCCTGTATCGTGGGTGCGTTCACAAACAAATAAACTCACATATACAACACCCAGAGTCGGAACAACTATCTGTAGGTCATACAAATATTTGTTCCGTGCGGGAATCGAACACTCGACACGCAGCGCAGCAGTCAATCGCTCAACCACTGCGCCAACCGTGCGCCCAATGTCTGTATCCCAGTGTCTGTATTATGGTAAGCACTGTTGTGCTTCTCATCCCTAAGTTTAAGGCAATATTTATATTATGATTTTTCCCTGTGATTACCAGCACTTCTGTAACTTATCTGTGATCTGCAGCACCTTCTGCATATTTTACTGTGATTAACAGCGTTTGCTTAAATTTAAAGTTACAATAAATGTTCGGTTTTAACCGCAAATGTTTTGTAAAAATTTACGCAAGCTTTAGTTATTAGAAAATAAACGATAATAAAATAATACAGAACTAGTTCTGTTGCGAGTTAGAAAATACAGTATATTAAAAAATACTTCAGGCTGAATACATACCTAACGTTTAGATATCCATTCGCTCAATCCACAGGACATTGCACTATTTTATTTACTACTACTAGTTTTATGGCAACATAAACAAGTACCTAAATAGGTGCTGAGTGCTGAGTGCACAGATGCTTAACTTTAATGAAAACGGACTGAAACATAATTATCCACCTCGAATACGGTGCGAATCGCTTAACCATTCATAATCCGAATCACGAATGTGTGTGTGGAATTAAGGTTTTTATGGTTCCTCGCTTCGTTGAAAAGTTTTTGTAGAAAAATAGTTAAAATTAAGGATTTACAAGCGATTTTTGTTTTTGTTTAAGACGGCGACAGTCGCCAAAGACCTTGAGGGAACAAAACGCGCACTCGTTTCACACCTGCGCGACCCAAAATTCAGTAGCTTTTTGTACTTTCCTTATTATTGTGTGACTTAAAAAAAGCCTTAGATCAAAATGTAGATAGTTAAATTGTCTTTGAGATGGTAAACATTTCATTAAAATACGCCCGGCGATTGTCGTTTTTAGTCTGGTTTAGACATAATTTTACAAATTAATTACACTATGTTATATGAATAAAACTCAAAAATTTCTTAGATCAGACTATTATGAAAATGTTCTAACGTAACAAATATTTTTTTTTAAATTGCGACATTTAGACGTGATTCTCATTTTAAAATCAGCTAATCAGGGGTATCTGCGCCTTAAGGCGCTGCGGCTAGTCGTATTTTTTTGGAAAAATATATATTCGTTAATAAATATGCAAACTCACATACTTATATAAAGTCAGATCCGGAACAAGTATCTGTAGGTCATATAAATATTTGTTCTGTGAGGAAACGAACCTACAACACGCAGCGCAGTCGCAGATCAGCCGTGTCACCATCGTGATTAGCCTTTTACCGCAGCTTCGCTCCAATATTTTTCTTTTTTCAATTGATTTGCTCATGCATACTGCGCCACCACGGGGAGATAGTGCAGTTATGTGGGACTACTACCCACTAAAACTCCACGGTGTCCGCCAGTGCCGCTTGTGATGGTAACACGGGCACACGTAAGCACTGATCCGCGAGCCCGCCGCGGCTGTCCGTCACGGGACTCTCCTCTGAGGAGTAATCCCCATCACCGGCGCACCAGAACACATTGGATGCCGTGACCAAACCAGCACATGGGCGCTAGACGATCCCGTGTATGGCACTCTTAGTCCGCAGCTGTGACGGGTCAGGTCAGTGTCCCCGCCACCTAACAATGTTCGGTAGGGAAAGCGGCCACGACTTGCCGTGCCGTGCTTGTTACCGGGATTATAGTCTATGACACTCATCGATGGCGACCGCGTACCAGAAGACGCAGCGTTGGAAAGCCTCCCATTAGGTAGAACGATAAATCATGGATGAATCCGTTGGATGCGAGACACACAGGATCACAGGATGAGGACACTTGGGGGAGAACTATCTTCAGCAGTGCACGTCTTTCGGCTGAAATGATATTGATGACTCAACAATATTGTAGCTTTATATAATTGAAAGATTTTTTTAAATCTGATAAGCAGTTTCGGAGATTATCTTCTACATTCAAACTGACTAACTTTACTACAAATAGGTGTGCTCAGTAGCCATGGCTTGGTTACCCACGGTGAAGCGAAGATGAACCCGAAGACCCCACTTCGGGTTCATCTTCGCTTCACCGTCCGCTCGTTAGGACTTTTGCCGATTAAGCCGACGACGTAGCGGCCAACAAGTAGGTTACGGTGCCGCTTGGGCGACATCGCAAGTAATCGCAACTGAGGCGAGCCGCTATGTCGTATGGGAGACATCGCGGCTGAGGGTTGGAGGCCGCGGCGGGAGAGAAGAAATGTACCTAGACCTTTTCAAAATGCGCCCGGACTTTTGGGGAAATGACAAAACAGTGATCACTGTGATCACTGTGCCACCGTCTTTTCTAGAGTCACTATTAAGGATTTATCAGCGATTTTTGTTTTTGTTTAAGACGGCGATAGTCGCCAATGACCTTGAGGGAACAAAACGCGCACTCGTTTCACACCCGCGCGACCCAAAATTCAGTAGCTTTTTGTACTCTCCTTATTATTCTATGACTCGCCCGAACTTTTGGGACTTTTACTACAAAACAGTGATCACTGTGATCACTGTGCCACCGTCTTTTCTAGAGTCACTAAGTAGCCAAACTGGGAATATATCCTACCTACACTACAATATTTACAGAACCCAAAGAAAATTTATGAGGTCACGCTTTTTTATGTCCATCCACGCTGCCTGCATTCTTGCCCTGATCAGTTTAATTAACCAAATTAATGTTACTTCGCCACAATTGTAGTTAATCACAACTTCTCAATCATAATTATGACATCATCTGATAACGGAATTGTAAAAAGGGTGACGTTTTTAGGGTTCCGTTCCTCGAAAAAAGACGACTCATATAGATCACTTCATTGTCTGTCTGTGTCTGTTGTTATAATCTATTCTGTCGAGATCCTTCCAAAATTGCAATAGAATCCCTATCACACGTTTCTTGGACTCAAGGGAATCCGTTTTTGATTTGAGTGTTTTATTAAAATAATAAATAGTAAAAAAAAACTTTATTTATACAAAAACCTTCAACAATGCTTACATACTAGGTCGCATGAATTTCAGTGAATAAAAGGCATACAGATAGAGTTGATCCTGTGACCTAGGAGTCAGTGTTCTGTTGTCACTATGATACCAAAAACCTTTTACGATAAAAAAAAACTTTTTACAAAAAAATACTACCGAATATCATGAAAAATGAGCATAACTGGTGTAATGAGAGATCTGCGTACCCCTTAAGACCGTACTGGCGTGATGTCATGTTATGAAATGGTATAAACAATAAACAGACATGCGATTTCAGCAATCCCGAGAGATTTGCCGTTATTTATTGAAGAGTTCTGTTGTATATCTTCAAAGTTCTTCATCAGATCTTCACTTAATGGGACCAATTTCAGAACATACTCTATCAAACAAAAAAAGAATTTTCTAAATCCGTCCACAATTGACGGAGATATCGGTGAAAATACATTTAAAAAAATTCATACATAATGTCGAACATAGAACCTCCTCCTTTTTGGGAAGTCGGTTAAAAAATGTGTTATGTCGTTATACAAAATCATGAAATCTTGTCGGTATATTAAAAGTTACATTAAAAAAAGAAAGAGCTAAAAAAACTACAGATACTATAAGCACATAATATAATACTAGCACACAGATGCCTTATCCCATACAAAGAAACCATGGCGACGTAACTAGCGTTTTTCGTCTGATTAAGATGATTATTTTTATAAGTATAGTACTTCAATATCGTTCGGTGCCGTTCCTCGGCCATAGATGGTGTTAGCAGCGACTTGCAAGTAAAAGGGTTTTCTCGGTTCGTGACAATTATTTTTATTCTTTAAATATTTAAAGATATCGAAAAAAAATGAAGCTGTAAAAACGTGCAAAAATTACTATAGCACAAATCTTCATTAATTAGTGACTATATAGTGACTATAAAACAAATCTTACTAATAGAATATACTTTATTGTACACCATAAAAGTTTAACATATCTTTTATACGAAAAAGTTAAATATACGGTTGGGTACAAAGGCGGTCAGCGATAAGTACCAGACAACCTAATCTACATACCAACATGTGTTACAATACAAATTTAAGAAATTGACTGGCAATCCTTAGAAATTTTAAACCGCACCATCTATTGGAATGAATTTTAAATGACCCGTTCAAATAATCTTTGAAATGTGAATTAAGAGTCCAATATTCAAGAAAATATTAATTTGACACACTGTTCTCTTTGCTATTCAATAACAAGTCGATGCATGTCGCGGGATCTAGTGACATTTATTCGAACCAAATTTTCTTTGTTAGCGCTGGGACCCCGTGCTATTAGCTAGGTACAGCTTGTGGTACAAAACCTTACTGCGGAAAGCCGTTGGTTACGTCTGTCATTTTCAAATCTTTTACTGTCGTGTCGTTACGGTTAGTCGGAACCCTGAAAGTCGGACAGGCAGTCTTTCTTATGGTGTTAGCCCAGTTACTGGTAGATAAGATATGTTTGTGGTGGTCAGGTAGGCAGACGCTCCATGTAAGGATACTGGTATGCCACCGGTGCATCAGGTTAGACTGCACACCGATACCATAGAAAATGGGAAATTGCCAGACAGATAAGAAGGTACGAAACCCTAAAGCCGTCAAAATTGCAGAGCAGTACCGATCTTCAGTAATGTCGCTTGCTTATTATAACTATGTAATTTATTTTTAATTTTAATTAGCGTTCAAAAACAAATGTTACACAAGTCACAGTTAATGCTTATCTTTGCTTCAAAATGTGACTAACAAAGGTATTGTTGCTTAAATTAGTATTAAGTCAATTCTCCTAATGTATATAAACCGATTACAATGCAACCGCAGCCAGTATCATTAAAATTTGCAAAACGTCAAAATGGGCCAATCGCATTCCGTCTTTTTTGACGTTTTACAATTTTCGCGATAATAATTTGTTACTAGAATATAATCGGTTTAAAATTACAATTAGGAGATTATATCGTGTGTTGCCCATGGTCCATCCGCCTGGTTCACCTAGGTGGACTAAGGGTAATTTTTTATTTTTTATATTTTAGGGTAATAATATATATAAGGATTTTATATTATTAAATTATTATTTCCTTTATTTATTTACATTCATATATAAATAGATTTTTAAATATTTAAAAAAAGAAAACCTTTAAAAAACATTTCAAAATATAAGAAATCCCACCGGTATCGGGAACAGGATCCAAGCTACCGGTGGTTAGGGCTCCAGAGACAGGAACCTCCTCACAATGCGAGCCGTATCAAGGATTACTGCCTTCTGTATCAGGCCCTTGATCCAACCGCGCAATGACAACCTCGACAGACAGTCATCGAGGCTATTGGCCATGAGGCCAATGATCGCCGAGTCCACATTCCACATTTCGACAACCTCGAGTGCTTAGTCGAGATACTTGATTTGTTTCTCTTTCTCAGCTTTCAGGAGGTTCTCGTCATGTGGGATGGTGACATCGATTATCATTGTGCGGCGCGCTATTCGGTCTATCACCACTATAACCGGCTTATTGGCAACAATAGACCTATCAGTGATGATAGACCGATCCCAGTACAACGTGACCTGGTCATTTTCGAGAACTGGGTCGGGCACATACTTGTAATACGGTACCTCAGAATCCACTAGATTGTATTTCAAAGCAAGTTGCTGGTGAATAATCCTAGCCAGTTGGTTATGTCTGTGTAAGTACTCGCCGTTAGCCAGACGAGAACAACCAGAGATAATATGTCTGATGGATTCACCAGGACGGTAGCATGCCCGACACACGTCAACCGTCCCGTCCTTCATTATATTTCTCCGGTAGTTATTCGTCAGGATAACTTCGTCCATAATTGCACAAACAAAACCTTCAGTTTCCCCGAAAAGGTCGCCGAAACGTAGCCAGGATACGAACGCTGAAAAAGCTACATCGGGCCCAAGGAGAGCCCGGTAGAAGCGCCCGTGAAGCTACTTGCATTGCCATTATAATTTTTTCTTTTTTTTTGAGTATATTGCTGATTTTTATTTAAGATTTTAATCATATTCATATCCCCGGTATGACGCAGTTTTCTTTTTTTATTGGGTAATTTAATTAATACGCCTAGGCTGGATTTTTCAGGCACGTTATCTGCTGTGATTGATTGAATACATTTTCAAAAGCCAATCACAGCAGATAACGCATACTTGACAATTTGTCACATTAATTCTGCTATAATTAAGCGGTGAGAAACCCGGCCCTAGGCTTATATAATGTAAAAATTGGTTACATTATTGTATTATGACCAAGTGTTCTGAAAAATATAGTGATTGGGTATACAACCCCAAGCTGTGCTTAGGTTTTATAAAGGTTCGCTTTTAGCGATAAGACCGCCCATTGTTAAAACCTATTAACTCTAAGATCTGTATTGTAATTTGTTATAATGTACAATAAAGAGTTGTTATAATGTACGATGTTCTACGACGCGCTACGCTGTTCTACGACCCGCTACGCTGTTCTACGACGCGCTACGCTGTTCTACGACGCGCTACGCTGTTCTACGACGCGCTACGCGGTCCACACAGTGCTATAGTCCTAGCCACACTTCTGGGCCGACCTGAATTTGGCTTTTCTGATGCGCAAGGCACGAAACGAAGCTGTTTTTGTATGAGATTTACTATAGCGCAGCTATTGTAGCAAACTTTAGAACTAGTCGTCGTTTAAGGTTAGGATGTTGTAATATGCGCTACGCTGTTCTACGATCCGCTACAATGTCGTCGTGCTACGACTTTCAAGGCGACGGACGACGCGACGTTGATCTCGCACTACGCTGTTCTACGTACGATGCACTGTCTATAAATTGCTAGGCAATAAATAGACTATCACATCGCTTGTATTCTTATATATTTGTACCTTCATCTAATAATGCTGTTAATGTTAATGTTTCAGGCTGCATTGTAATCAATCGCAATGTGAATTGTTACTGAATAAACTGTATTGAATTGAAAAAAAAAAATGAGTTATTATAAGGAAACTACACAAGAAAGTTCACTGAGATAAAGATAACATTTATTTCTTTAATAGCTCTATAGACAAAATATTGCGTTGATAGGGCTCAAAAGGATGTGATCAAGTTTTTGTTCGAAGTAAAATCAAAGAGTTCAAAAACGTGAATTCATATTACTCGGAATTACATAGAACAATACTGTAGCCGCAAGAACCTGGACTAATTGGCAAAGATTTTACAATAATATTCAATTTAGGGAAGTATAATTAAGCAGTATTTATATTAAAATAAAAATATATTAAATTATAAAAACACTCACATTAATACAAATTCTTCTGAAGCCTTCAAGTTAAAAATAAGAACACACTTTCGCAATTCGTAAGTCTTATGCACTGTACCATCTAGACCATAAAGAGCACTAATACGTAAATTATCCGTCCATCGAGTCTCATTGTATATGCAGACTTTAGATAATCGTTACTTGTTCAACAAGCTAGAATTTTTCGAACATGTAAAAGTCTGTTTCTAACTATCTTTCAGCGATAAAATTAAAGTTATTCGTAATGGGTCGTATCTATGGAGGAAACCGGCATGTCCTAGAACCAAAAACGGGTCGATCTTCAAGGTTAAGCAACGCTTGCCGAGGTCGGTCCGTGGATGAGTGACCATCTTTACATAGCGAGTTTCTTCCGGGCCTCGGAAAGAACTTTAATTCGTTGGTCCCGGCTGTCATTTGAAGATCTTTGACAGTCGTTACGGTTAGTCAGAAGCCTTAGATCTGACACCAGTCTAGGTAAGAGGTATCGTGTTACCCAGTTACTGGGTTATGGAGGTCAGATAGGCAGGTGCTCCATGTAAAACACTGGTACTCAGGTGAAACCGGTTAGACTGGAAGCCGTTGAGGATAGTTGGCAAAAGGCTAGGCAGAATATGAACGTGATCGAAGCAAAAGGATTTTAAAAGGATCGTAAAAGGTGCCGTTCTATAGTTCCTTTTCTTTCATGTTGTAGCCTGGACTTCAGATTTGTGCCCAGAATATACATACGCAATTTAATACAATAAGCTAGCGCCTAATATGGGCTTAAAATAATATAGTGGAGACAGTGGAGGTCATCTAGACTCAAGAGTGCAGTAGGTAAACGGACATAAGTACTTCCTAAGTTTATCTTGGACATCGCTGACAACGGTGAAGGAAAACATCGTGAGGAAACCTGGACTAGGACTGGATAGTTAGTATTTGTAAGTTTGTGCTCCATTGGTATAATTGCTGCAAAGCTTCGTTCCAGTGCGAGGGTAAAAAATAAATAAAATAAATAATTTCATTCTTTTTTCAAATTCCTTTAATAAAAACATACACATTTATGAAAGATTACATTAACATTGTAAGATATTAAACTTAAAAGTGCGAGTCGGACTCGCACACGAAGGGTTCCGTACCATTATGGCAAAAACTGCAAAAAAAAAAACACGTTTGTTGTATGGGAGCCCCATATTAATATTTATTTTATTCTGTTTTTAGTATTTCTTGTTATAATGGCAACATAAATACATCATCTGTGAAAATTTCAACTGTCTAGATATAGACAGACATACAAACGGACCACAGAGTCTTAGTAATAGGGTCCCGTTTTTATCCTTTGGGTACAGAACCCTAAAAACTAACAATGACCGTGACAAGTTATCAATGAGTCCCAAACTAGGAACAACCTGTATCTTGGTGACCTAGACATTACACAGAGTTTGTGATTTTACGAGTCCTGCTAGCTCTACGTGGTAATCTATAACAATATTGTAAAGAGGAAATATTTTGTTTTTTTAAGAAAATTATTTATTTGCTCAGAATGTAGGCATTTACAATAAGATGGTTACAATAATATTATGAATCCTTGTACATTCTACCATTTTGGCATACAAAAATTGATGCAATTTATCATCAAACATACAAAACATTGATGCAATTTGTCATCAAACATACAGAACATTGATACACAACACAACTAAAATGTATCAGCTAGAAAATCCGACACGGAATAGTAACATTTATTTAATAGAAGTGTAGTTAGTTTATTTTTGAAAGTTGTTACTGATTCCTCTTTTATGGAATTAGGAATGTGGTTAAAAATAACCGGTGCCATACCAAAAATACTTTTCGTCAAAAAAGCAGTCCTATACCCACCCGTGCGTAACAAGTTTTGGTATTGAGAACGCAAAGTTACGTTTCTGCTTTCCGATAAAGTTAAAAATAGATTTCGATTACATTTAACAAAAAGAGCAATTTCTTATATGTAAAAGCACGGAAATGTTAACAAATTATTAGTTTTATTTTATTAGTTTAAAAATTGGAACACAGCTGCGAGTAACTCTCAAACCAATATTGCTCGTAGGCAGCGTTTTTGGGCCTTAAAGATACTCTCTCTTATATATAATAACAATAATAATCTTAATATAGAAACGACAATACTATAAGTATGCTAGTAATACTGTTTTGATATTAACTTTTTTTTAGATTATAAAGTGCATACGCAGATGCGCTAATTTTTTTACAGATTCCTTCTGCCTGTGCTTTCCATGTCAGTTGACTGTCAATTAAAATTCCTAGAAATGTTGTAACATCTACTCTGTCCACATTTTGACTATTACAATTAATATTTAGATCGTAGATACGAAGTATTTGGTAAAAATGCTTTATTTTTGTTTTTTGTATGTTTATTATAACTAATGGTGTAGTTTATATCATTTTCATAATTTTCATTATTGGAGCATTTTAAGAGTGCTGTACTATCGTCGGCAAACAGTACCATAGGATGGTGGATTTGGCGCGGGAGATCGTTAATGTAAATTAAAAATAACGGAGGCCCAAGAACGATTCCCTGGGGTACACCGAATTTAATTTCTCTATTGGAAGAAACGTATTTTTTTTCTAATATAGGCTTTACGCATACTTTGTTAATTTCTGTAATCTGTTTGCGACCGGATGAATATGTTTTTATTAGGTTCAGTATTTACCTCGAATGCCATAGGCGTTTAGTTTTTCAATCAGTATGTTATGGTTGACATAGTAGAACTCTTCCGACATATTTGTTTATATAGCACATATAGGCGTTTTAGTATCAACATTCGACATAATAGTATTCAACAGGTAAAAAATTGCCATGTTTATATTCCTATTTTTTCTGAACCCGTATTGCTCATGGCATAGTATATTATATTTAGTCAGGAAAGATGATATTGCTTCATATATGACTTTTCTATTATTTTAGAAAGAATGGATAGTAAAGGTATCGGTCTATAGTTCGACATATCATATTTACTGTTCTTTTTATGAATTGGTTTTACAATTACAGTTTTTAGTTTGTCAGGAAATGTTCCTGATGATATCCTAATAATATGAGATAAAGGGCCAGCTATACTATTAGCAACAGTTTGTTTGTATGTTTGTTTGTACCGAATAGGCTCCGAAACTACTGGACCGATTTAAAAAATTCTTTCACCTATGGAAAGCAACATTATTCTTCAGTAACATAGGCTATAATTTTGAAGGGAGCAAAGCCGCGGAGTCCGCTAGTTTATAATAAAACAGAAATAAACAGCAAAAAATTTTAACAGCAAAATTAACAAAAAGCGTATCAAAAGTGATAATGCGAAAAACAGTTCAGATGAGTAAATGTGAAGTGTAAGTGAGGGTGTACGTTGTGTATTTGAAAGTGTGGAAGTATGTATCGATTAACTCGTGCAACTGAGTAGTCCCTCCGTTTCCTCATATGTCCGGTCAAGCTGGAGCGACCTGCCTTGTCCTTCACGAGTTTTAAAAGTGACCCTAGGATAAAAAGTTGTCGTACGCGTAATACCCCAGCCTCAAGACTGTACAGATCATCAGTGGAAAAACGCCGCGACTTTCCCAGGAGAACCTTGAGGATCCGCTCCAGCCCAAGCATGCTCGTTTTTGCGGCGCCGCCCAAGACACCAACACAGTACTGCAGGACAGATTGGCACAGGGAGATGGACACCTGGGTACAGATGTTCTTCGGAACACTGGCTCGTAGGAGTTTAGCGACGTAGACAGGTTTGCGAGTCCTTTTGGCGAGTGTTTGAATTTGTGCTTTGAAGGTCAGGTTCATATCAATTATGACACCTAGGTATTTAGTGGTGTCTGCTCTGATGATGGCGTTACAGTAACAGTTGGAGTCTGAGACGGGTACCGCCATCGATGCGTTGCATTTGTTGTTGTGAATTTTTAGGTTTTTTTTAGGCTCAGCGTCAGTAGGTTCTGCTCAAGCCATGCTGGTATGCTGGCAATGTCATCAGCGTAGCAGATGGTATCCGATGTTAAGTTTTAAGCTGTCGTCTATGTACATGATGAAGAGGGTGGGTCCCAATATACTTCCCTGGGTACCCCGAAGGCAATCGGCAGGCTTCCACTGACTTTTTCCCCGATTTTGACGAGCTGATGGCGACCAGACAATTAGTTTCTGATCCAATCCAAGGGCAGGCCTCTGATACCAAAGCCTTCAGCAGTGTAGGAATGGAGACTGTGTCAAAGGCCTTGGCGAGGTCAAGGACGACTCCAGCCGAACGATGCCCTCTGTCAATGTTTGAGGATATAATGGCAGTCAGCAGACTCACCGCTTGCGAGGTTGATTTTCCTCGACGAAAGCCAAACTGCCGCCGCGAAAGAAGTGGGTTTTTCTCTAAAAACCTTACGAAGCGGTTGTTTATTAGTTTTTAGAGGATTTTAGAGGTCACACAAAGCAATGAAATTGGCCAGTAATTGTCAGGGATATTCTTGGGATCACATTTATGTAGGCGTGGTGACAGCAGTTTTGCAGCATTCAGGGACGATACCAGTTTCCTCGCTCAGATTGTTTATGTACCTATTTGATAGGTTCCAGAATGTATTTTTTATGTGTTTCAGGAGCAGAGGCCGGAAACCATCGAGACCTGGAGCGCTATCGTCTTTGAGATCGTGTATGATGTTGCTAATCTCTTGCACATCCGTAGGGTGTAGAAAAAGTGAGTTTTTTTAGGTGAGTTTTTATCTTCTACTCCGATACATTGTTTGTCCACCAATCTTAATTGCTCATTCAGGATGTCCGTTGCCAGCTTCTGACCAACCGAAACAAAGTGCTAGTTACATGCGTTAGTGGAAAGGCTGCAGTTTTCTTTGTAAAGGCAAGTGATACTCCTGCAAATGGGATATAGTTTGAACAAGAACACCGCACTCGCCTTCGGAGTTCGATGGATTATTATCCTCTACTTTGCCAAATTATATTCGCAACCGCCTACTTGGGTTCGTATTTTCGCAATCGATTTGGCGCTTTCCATATTGGTCTTTGCTTACATTATCTAGCTAGATAAGGTAAGGTTCAACATAAGGTTAGTATATTATTATTACTGGGTTGGTGTCTTTTGTGATGTTCTTCGGAAAGAACTGGTGCGCAGTACATACTCATAACCAGAGTGCGTGTATGACTATGTATGCAGAGTGTGTGAGTTTATTGTATGCACGTATGTGCAAGTGTAAATCTATTTGTGTATTTAAAAGGGTAGTATTTAAACGAGTGACTGTAAATTAAAGTTTTAAGTGACAAAAATAATTAATTTACGTTATAGTATTACTAAGTGAGCGACTGACTGCGAGTGACAAGAAATCAACAGAACTGCAACTTACAAACATTAATTTGAGTTACTTAAAATACAAAATGAGAAGCTTCATAATATTTGACTTGAAAATAAAAGTTTGTCGACGGAGCCCCGCTGCTCGGGGCTCCTATTTCCGTCCGCAGGGTCTAAAGTAACGAACACAGTTCCCTCGCTTTGCTCGCTCACTTCAGCTCCCGTCACCTCGTTCGAACCTAACCTGTCCGTGTCGGGGTGCCCTAAGCTCCCGAGCTCGCTTCGCTCGCTCTTGGACTAATTCGTTAAAGACACGAATGCACCCGAACGCCCACGCATTTCTAGTCGTTCACTTAGTAATTTAGTCGCCCGGCTAGAATTTTAATATCTGAAATGGATTATTCGCAACCCACTTTTTGTAAGCTCGTTCTGGATTTTATTATTAATCAATATTCGTCGATAGTTTAGTTAATTTTTCGCTTAATCAAATTCAAACCGCTCAAGTTATTAAAATAGTATCTCATCATCAGTCACTAAGTTTTTTTTATTCGATCGTTTTATAATTCCCCTATTTAAAATAAGCATTGTTTGTTACTCTTAGAAACAACGAAAATATTTCTGGCATTACAAACAGTGAAAACTAGTGTTATCATTACCTAAGTAAATGTGGTGCGATAGGTATAAGAATATGGCTGCTAAGCTACCAAGCTGCTAATTGGTTTCCGTTACATTAATTACTTAACAAGTGAACAGTCACACCAAGCCAGCACAAGCATTGATAGTTAAACGTTTAGCATAGCTGCTGAACGATACTACTATCACAATTATCATTATTTATTTCTTTGAGATTCTCGGGACCCTAGGGTCCCGGACCTTTGAAAGGCGTACCGGGGCCGAAACCAACTCGCAGAGGCCTTGTTAGAAAGTAGGATGAAATGGGACACCAACCGGCAATTATCCCTGTATGTTCTATAGTCAGTAGTGACTAGTGAACACCCATTGCAGAATATGGAGACAAAACACATTGGGCTATGGGGTTGGGAGGTTTCGTGGATTGTTTACCTAAAACTATAGAATGATTATTGGTCCCTGCCTGACCACTGTTAATCTAAATGGTTATAAAATGGCAGGGGATGACTTGCACAATCAATTCATGGGTCCCTCCATAAGCAGCCGCTAGCACTTTAGTGACGTAGCGCCAAGGGGGCAACATATACGGAGATAGTTGAGTAGGTATACCACGGCTATTAAGACATTTCCGCAGCCGTATTGCGTTCGTCAATACGGCAACGCAAAGAGTTTGACCGCTATCCAATCAACCAATCACATGTAAGATGAATGACGCGATGTGGATTTCCGTCTGTGTGATTGGTCGAGTTGGTCGATTTGATAGCGGTCAAACTCTTTGCGTTGCCGTATTCATTTACGCAATACGGCTGCCGGAAGTACGGTCAAGATCCCTACCAGCATCTTAAATGGTTAACTTCCTTCCTTCGAGCACGTTTGCTCTTGCGAATCTCCACTTAAGTCAACCAATTAAGGCAAGGGAGAGGTGGGAGCTCTGGTCCCAGTCAGATTTTACTCCGACAGGTCAATAAAGGCAAGCCAGAGATGAGGATCAAGGCTTTTTCCTGGAGATTACGTCCGTGGGGTCACCACTGCCCACCAGCTCGCCACAAAGCTAACACGCTTATTATTATCATGGTGTCTATTCCTTTTTCCCTTTTTCTATCTTATACTCCATCTAGCCAATCATTTAAAAGGAGTCTGGCGCCAAACACTTAACTCAGAGTTTGTTACTAACACGTGGTCAAATAACAAATATATCATTCATTATTAACGGGTTACCTCGGAATTAGTAAGGAACCCCAATGTGTCGCAAGCGGGGTTACCTGTATCACAATGCTATCTTTTTTTTACCCAAAGGTTTATTTTTACTTTTGGGACAAGCTCGTCACAGTTTCCAACCACTGGATGCAACTCCTGAAAGCCAGAATCGACAGTAGCGACCACCAAAAAAACACCGAGTCAACTTGAAAGGTTCAACTGTCATGGATCCCTATTTTCCTAGCGTTAAAAAGGAGCTTTGATATATATATATATTTAAGGTTTGTAAAAGGTAGAGGGAGGCCTTTGCCCTGCAGTGGGATATAACAGACTACTTAAACATATTAAATTAAAAACAAATTAAACAAAATATTGATTCGAAATAATTTAATTGAAAAGTTAGAGAATATGAAGCACAACTTAGGGGTTTGCAGCCTACTGTGCTTCAATTAATAATTTCAACGTCAGACCTACTAGGTGCAAATGTTGAAAGGTCAACTTTAGCTGTAGCAAAAACTCATCATACCCCCCTCGCTGGACAGCGCAGCCCATTCCAGGACATGGTGCAAACGCATATGAGGATTCTCGTTTTTGACTGAAAAAGAAAGAATACGTTTCAATATCATCATAATATTGCTGCAATGGTGCACAATGATGTCTTAAAGACATCACGATTCTATCCCTGTTTATTAACAATGGAATCATAATGGCATAAAGACATCGTGGTAAGGCTGCTCTCAAAACGGTGAAGAAAAACATGGCGAGGAAACCGACATGTCCTAAAATCGAAATTCGAAGTCTGATCTGGTGCACCAAGCGGTGCTTGGACCCAGCTGGATTCTGTGACATTAATAGGTCCACGGTTCACATGGGGGCTTACCCAAGCTCTGAAGGCTCTCCGACATTTCTGCTACAAATACGTTATCCATTATTTAAGTATGCCTTGTTTTATACACACTCGACCACGTTCGCTTATGTCAATTTCTATACAAAAAACGGTATCGATTATTGCCACCAGACGGCGCTAAACTATATAGTTCCAATTCAAATTGACGTTAACGTTAACGCGGTCGCGTACGTTTAAAATCTCACACTAAGACCACTGACTTTCCCCCTTTGACGGCAGTCAACACCCCTCCCGCACCGAGCAGCTATCTCAGGTAGCGTCTCAGTTAAAGTTATGCCTGTAATTTGGTCTTATTTCTTACCTACAACCCTCACGTACTGCTTAGTAGGCCGATCAGCAATGGGCCTCGTGGGTCTTCCAAGCGTAAAATGAGTCGTTGCTGGTATGCCTTTGTGAAGTTCCTGTTGCAAAATGGTTAATTTAAAAACAGGCAAAAATTACACGGAAAAATTAAGGTTCGTGTGTGCTGTGGATCTTATGTGACTATGGATGTATGTTGAACAGAGAGTAAAAACAAAGAAACACCATTGAAAATGGAGGATTCTCCATCCAGATAGTTGATGCTGGTTTTTGTCTCCTACCATTACTGCCCGATGGTTGTTGTCGAGCTGTTGTATATTGTTACAAGATAAGGCAACGCCGTCTATTGACGAGAGGAAAAACTACTAGTACCTAGTAGCGCCATCTCGTATTGAATAGCGGAAGTAATCCTCTCGAATGTTTGTGTCACCGAAGTCTTTCTTAGCCGAACGTTTTGGAAAGTTCTAGTCACGTCAAGAACTATCTCGAAAGTAAAAACTAAATTTGCGAAGTCAGACACGTACTTGGCTGGTTTTTTTTAATGAAAAGCTGAGAAGCCACCGTTTTTACTTCGTAGTAATGTCGAGTGTTGACTCCTATAACCTTATTTGCTTTCTTTCTTTCTGATCACTTCTTCAATATGGACATCTGCAACACCTGATGCCATGCAATCTTAGAGACAAACCAGGCAAACCCGATTTCAGACCATAGTATTTTAGCTATTATTATTTTAAATACTATGTTTTTTAGCCCAAGGTAATCTGGTTCGCAATTGCGGTTGGCGAAACAAACTACCAGCAGATATGTACTATCTCTTCTTAATCCTTGGTTAATATAATTAAATACATACTATGTAGTAACTTAAATTGTTCCTTTGTAGGAGATAATTTCTGAAAGCACTAAGCCGATTACAACATTATTTTTCTCTGGATATGTTAGATGGACCCACTTTTCCGCTTATTGTTCCGTTGTGCGTGCAGGCTTCCTCTTTGTAAGAGGATATGGGCCGTAATCCACCACACGGGCATATCCAATCTTCGAATATGATGAATCTACGACATGCCGGTTTCCTCACGATGTATTTCTTCACCGTTTTGAGAGCAGTGGTGATGAATAACTTGCACAAAGTAAAGCGCCTGCCTGGGTGCGAACCCACCACCTAGAACTTGTAAGTCGCGGACGTTACTACTGGGCAACCACTGCTTACTCATTTTTCCCTATATACGTTGATTGATAAAGCTAGGTTTTTTTTTCTAGTCAATAGGCTCGCGCTTGACCACTATCTCACCTGATAGTAAGCGATGATGTGGTCGACGGTGAAGCACGCTTGCCTAGAAGTAACCTATTCACTCTTGACTTAAAGACCCCTAGATTGTAGCTATCGGGAAACACAGACTCCGGCAGGGAATTCCACTCCTTAGCTGTACGCATAATAAAAGTGTCCCCAAAACGTTTTGTGCGTATGGGTGGGATGTTTGTATCGCGGGAAAATAAGCAGTTCCTGCGGGATCGTCTGGAAAGGCTACGAGAGCAAAGGCTCTGGAAAAAGCTAGCCTTTTATTAAAATAAAATGGAAACTTCATTCATTCATTTCAGCCGAAAGACGTCCACTGCTAAGAATTCTCCCAAGTGTCACCATATGGATCGGTCCTGTACATCTTGCATCCGGCGCATTTCCGCACCCATAAACAGGTGAACCAATGCAAACTTACTTGTTCCCAAATATTCTTTCGTATGATCTGCGGTTCTTCTCGATCAGAGCGCTGAGCTTTAGGGTTGTAGTCAGGAGGATGATACAACATGTCGTAGGCACAAAGAGGAGCTTTCTTCGACTTCCAATGGGTATTAAAAAATGTCTCATTAGACGTCGGGAGGACCATACCACTTCGGACCCTTTCCGGCAGCTTCAGACTTGTGGTCAGCGTCTTCTCGTCGATTTCCTCAGGCATTTTGTTTTAGTTTCCTACTTATTGGATTCCACTTAGAATTTCTAACAGTAAAGTCTCGATTTCATGAAGTTTGGCAGACGGTAACAACTTTGTTTCTGAGGTACTCATTTGATTTGAACACGGATGTTTTTAGATAGAGTGGAATGTGAATAAAATTATAAAGATTGAAGTGGCATATTCGGTTGATCTATATCATAATCTATATCAGACGACACCTGTGTGGATGACAATGATAGGTGGTGTATAAAATGTCTGTTTCTCAGTGATGTCTTTCCGTGACAGCAAACACGTCACTGAGCTTTGAGTATGTACCTACCTATTTTAGAGGTATTTTCAAATAAAACCTTTGGGCATGCATTACGACCTAACCTTTTTCGCCATTTTCCAATCAACATAATGTCAAAAACGAGAACTGCTGACGAGAACAACTAATGTCAGTTGTAATTGTCAAAGTACTATCATTGTCAAAATTTTATTCCCGAAAAATGTTGTTTCGTAGCAATACTTTCATTTAATATCAATATTAATTAATGCAGCCTCGAAATTCATTATGGACTGTTACAGCGCAGAGTCTGAGTTTATCGGTCTGATTTAATTATTTTTTTATTTTATTCCAAATTGTTAGTTTTTTGTTCTGCATTTTTATTTTTATTTTTTGGTGTTTAGAGTCTCTGGACTTTTTAAGTCCGCCAGTGAAAAGGATCGACAGGAGGAGGCAGGCGTTTGGTAGTGCCTACAACTCGGATGAGAACGACGTTCACTTGTTAAGGGGTTTCTGCAATACCTTCTTCGGACCACCACCCGACTTCGCAAAAAACTCGAACACTGTCAATAATACTGAATCCACCACATCGTTGATACTGAAGAAAACGTCCGAAACACAGGTCAGACTCTCACTCTCTATCACTTCAATTTAGGATAACGTTCAAATTATCATATTTTTAGTATATAGTTAATTTCGTTGAATGGCATGACACAATTTTCCTGTTACCAACAGATCCTAGGACAACAGTATTCATTTGTAAGTTTCCCGAGCTTAGAGAAACCTCAGAACGAATTTTCTACCTTACCTAAACCAGAAAAAAAACCAAATACTTCTGAGAAACCACTCATAAAAGTTACTGTCATACCAAAAAAGGATCAAGTACAAGCAGCGAAACTGCTTAGAAGACGGAGATATATACCGAAAAGAGTTCAGAGTACTACATCAAATCACGAGAATTCCATACAGACGAAGAACGTATATTTAATAGTTGCGGGACGAAGAAGGGAGAAAGTTTATGAAATCAAGACCACCGGCAGCGCCAAACTCTCCACAGACCACGATAGCTACTCGAAAAATGAAGACACACCAGTGTTGGAACTGACAAACTTCCAACGGCTGATCCAGTCTCTGAACATGGATAGGAAGAAGAAGAAAGAGAAGTCACCGGCACCGGCAGACACCTCGGAAGCACCACATACGGTGGATTGGAGCAACTTTGAAAAGTGTACCAACTGTATGAACAAGGAACCAAGGGACCGCCAAGCACCTAAGAAAAGTCGTGTTCGAATATTCGGCCAGTTAGGAATCTCTGATGAAGACAAATATGTATTGAGATATGGGGCCACGGTGGACGATAAAACAGGTACAGACAATGATATTACAACGAATCATGTACAAATAAACATTGCGAAGGCATTGGCAGGGATACCGAATATTTATTTAACTGTAAGAATCGAACCTGGCATCCTTCAACCAACATACGAAATTAAGCTAGCCTCGGAATGCATCGCGATGTTTTTTTAAGAAAATTTTACTTATAGCCAACTTTCTGCTTTCCCAGTATTGTTAAACAATTCAGGCATCAGTTAAATCCGTCTCTTTTTTACAGTGATGTCAGATGTCGCTCAGTTGACCCGCGACTTTTCGAATGTTCTTGCTGACGCTTCATACGCAACTACTGGACGGTCACCGTAAGATTTGACTAAATTTTGTACTTATGACGTATATATTCCCGACAGTTAACGCAGTACTGGCCGTGCGCCCGCTCGTAGCCAGAATATCAATATTGAACCTCCTTTTGGACAGTTTTGTTTGCAAAATATTCTTTAATTTACGTATGTTATTTCAGTTATGTTTTTTTTTATAAAATATATAATAATTGTATATAAATTTATATACGTGCTTCACCGTAGACCATATCACCGCTTACCATCAATAGACATAGTGGTCAAACGCGAGCCTACAGAAAGATAAAAAATCCAACCATCAATTTTTCTGTGTAAAAATATTATAAAACATCCAAGTCGTTTTGGAGGAGTATCCAAAAGTAGCGAAAAAATATCGTGTTGTAAATTATTTTTTAAAGTAAAACTATTAGTTACACAAAAATAAAAACGAAGAAACCATGTTTCACAAATAATCTTAATGAACCACAATTTTTTTTTTTCAAACTTTTTAACCTAGCCGTAACTAAGGAGTATGCTTAAGAAAGTAACCGTTTTACGGCATTAAAGCGGTGGAAGGCGCTTTGGGCTCTTACACCATAAACACAATACGACGTCGCGTCGCTTCGTGGCACGACGCGATGAGAATGAAACAAATGATGATGAAAATGCCGCGTCGTATCGTGATTATGTATAAGAGCCCTTAAGTAGTTAGAAACTTCATCGCCACCTTTGCGGACGTTAAAATCACATAAAGAAATGTGTTTGAGAATGCTCATTTACACTAGGTCGACAGGACGTCTTCGGTGGGCATCAGAAGTTTTCCGACGATCCAGTGCAAACATCTAGTCGTTTGGCGACTCAGTTTCGCAGTTGTGAATGACCAATTTCGGATTCGAGCGATACGGATACTTCCAATTGTCGACCGAACAGGTCACCTCTACATTGTATTATGTACAGTCAAGGGTCAAAAGTGCAGTCATACTCTCCCAAAACTCAAATGGCTAGTTTTTTTAGAAGAAGTTAAATTATCCAGAACTGTTTAAATATTTTGTATAGAAATTATAGTATAGATTATTCCTACTAACCGCAAAAAGTTGAAATTCAGCTGCTCACAAAAAAATTTCCTTTTCTGTTTTGGTAGAGTATGACTGCACTTTTGACCCTTATAGTACCTACATTGTCTATGTCACTTCGGCGAGGTGCCGTAGGCGGCCCGTATGAAACGTTGCTTAGGTACATACAGACGCCTGTTTCAGCTAACTGTAGCAAGCGTCCGTGTCACACAATTACCGAATTTGCTCGAATTCGGTAATTGTGTGACAGCTGCCAAGTCCTTTGATTTTTCTTTATATTACCTGCTTCTACAGGCAACAACAAGACTCATGTCTACAAGCTGACCATAACTATGATCTTGACATTGAAAAACTGCCAATTTCTGAAGCATTAAGGTAAACATATATTATCACTAAGTTCATAAAATTAATTGTGATTATCGATGAAGTTATAAAAATATTGCTTTTGATTCCAGCAAGGAATCACAAGGAACTCAAGTTAACTTTAACATCGAAATTCCTGCGGCCAAAGAGAGATATCCAATGTTTGCGGACAAAAAAGTTCAGTGCAGTTATTGTGGCAACAAGTCGGACCAGAACACTCTTAAAGATTGTCAAAGCCCTATGGTCATAATATCAGTGTACCCTAAAGTAGGCCCGGAAGATGCAATGAAGTCGGTTCCAGTCGTGAGTGCACGCAGTGCATCACCGACAGCAGTAAATATGTATACGAGTAACCACGTTTTAAAAACAGAGAAATCTCCAACTAAAATTGATACAAGAAGAAACACGAAAACTCTTAGAGTCCAGAGTCGTTCACCATCACCTGTAAGAAAGGCATCGAAACCTAAAGTGCCTGACAACTCGGCTAAGGGACCAACCACCGAAAAGAAAAATCCCGATCGTCAAAAAGCTCTAAGAGCAATAAAAGAGAAGATACGAGAGAAAGATAAGTTGAAACAGGACGCTAGTTTACGAAAACCACCATTAAAAGTTAATGTGAATCATGCAACACAAGTCTCTAAAAACATTCAGAATCTAACTGTATCGAATGCAACACAGGTATCGAAAAAAAATCAAAGACTAAATACTGCGTCTCAAGGAACACAAATATCGAAAGATTATTATCAAGTTCCCAATACATCTAATGGAACACAGGTCTCTGCTAAAAGAATACAAAATTATACCGCATGCAGTGGCACGCAATATTCTAATGATGCGCAGAGTTTCACAGCATCCACGCAATACGAGAATACTATTGATAGCCTGCAGGACATTGCTCCTGTCAAACATTCAGTTAATGACACGACATCTATGAGTAAAAGATATCAACATCCCCATCCGGTAACTGCACATTTTACGACTCAGGTGTCTAATGCAACGCAGGTACCTGCACATCAATTATATTCGGTTCAATCAACACAAGCTAAAAGTGTCGAACCTGTAACGATTGCTATTGAGACACAGGTCTCAAAAGCTCATCCAAAAGTGTTTGCACCTACGGCTAAAAATAAAGAAACTTTTATTAGTAAACCAGCCCAAGCGTTCAAAAGCGAACAAACCTCGAGATATACATCAAAAGAAAAGGCCGAGTCGGGAACTAATACGGATCATGCTCAGACAAAAAAAGCTTTAGTAGAGACTTACACAAAGAAGCTGACTGAACAAATGATTCAAAAACAGTATGATGGTGCCAGGTTTGACAATTCTAAGGTCCGTGTAAATATAGAGGGCGACAGAGATAATTACGATGTTTTGTTTAATCGAGATACATTAACTACTGACTTGAGGATCCGAAAGACACTGAAAGATATGGATCCCCAAAAGGGTAAAAATGAACCATCGATGGGAGGCTGGCCGCGGCTGCCTGATAGCGCGGTACAAAGAGGGTTTCGTTCTGGTAATAAATCGCCAACGAGGAGTCCGCCAGTTGCGGTTTACAATAACGTAAGTTTTCATAAAATGTTGTAAGGATCCGTTATTGTTTCATTTAGCTGGCATTATAACAATCAATTCCTATCTAAGATAAAATAATAATCATCATGTAAATTTTAGAAAAGCTTTGCCAAACCTCTTGCTTTTTGGTTTCAGCCGTCAGACGATGCATTAATGAGAAATGTTTCAAGACTTACCATACGAGATAGTCTAGAGATTTGCCACAGGTAGATTTATTTTTTATTGCTTTTTATTGTTTCGCGTGTTCTTCTAACTAACCTAACCATTTATCAAATCGAACCTGTAGCTTACTACTGACAACATAAATTACCTATTATCTAAATTTAACCCTTATATTTCCAGGCGTGAAGATAAACATAATAATAACAAAAAGAACACACAAACATGTGTTACCACTCAGCTTTCTGATGGAGTTGAGGAAGAAACGGAATTCTCAGGTGATATTTTTATAATACTTTCATTGTGCGTACAGCTAAGGAGTGGAATTCGCTGCCGGAGTCTGTGTTTCCCGAGAGCTACAATCTCGGGGTCTTTAAGTCAAGAGTGAATAGGTTACTTCTAGGCTAGCGTGCTACACCTTCGAATCATAATCACTTACCATCAGGTGAGATAGTGGTCAAGAGCAAGCATATCAAAAAAAAATTGTTCAATACCTATTGCAATGCTAGAGAAAACGGAGGAAAAGATTCGAAAAATAAGAAGGAACATTCTTTACGGCTTGGTCCTACAGTGGGTACGTCGAATTTAATTTATATACGTAATTCACTGATTTTAACCACTCTTTAATAATAGAGATAAAAGCTTATTTATTGAAGTGAAATAGTAGATTATGCACTAAGGGGATAAAGTAGTGTCTGCTCGGGAATTAAGACAGGAATACTGAGTGCAGCGTGGGATTCAAGGTCGCCCAAGACGAAGGCACCTTTATCCTCTACTTTTCACACCATCTACGAGACAATAAAAAGCAAAAGTACTAGAATCAAAGTATTTATTAAAATAACAATTTAAAAAAAAAATCGTTTAATACAATTTAAATTTACATTCAATCATTTGTATTACCTACTAAATAGTCTTATTTAAATGTCCATATTTTGTTAGTATTACATTATCTTAAAAACTATGTTAGTCATGAGGATACAAGTAGGTATACAAATGATTGAATGTAAATTTAAATTGTATTGAAATAAATGATTGAAAATAATTTAAAATTAAATTGAAATAAGTAATTTAAAATGAACTAAAATGGAAATTAATTATATTTAAATAAATAAATTAAGTGAAAAGACAAATAATCAAGTGACATGCAGCCTGAAGAGCCTTCCCACAGCTGCCGAATTTGGTCTGTCTGCAATCATCCTTAGGATTCCGTTGCCACTCCCTCGATTTCGGCGAATTAGTGAGGCTGAATTTTTGCGCATAATAGCGTAAAAGTCATCCACCCTCGCGTCGGCAAACATGCCCGAGGCACTGAAAAATCGATCGAGGTAGTCGCACCAAATTTCTAAAGGCGTTGTTATATTGGACTCTGAGAGCATTGTAGGCCCGCTGCGTGCAGCTGGTTCATAGGGCGCTGGTGTAAAAACTTTGACAATAGGCTCTGAACAAAGTAATATCTATATGTGCTGTACCTCGCAAACCTATGTAGCAACATGTTAGCGCGCACCGACAATGCCCTCCGCTCTCTCTCAATGTCTCTCTCAATGTAGGGTTTCGGTCATAATATGCCCCAGATACCTAAACCGAGAGGCCTGACTCAACGATACGCTGTTGAGATACACTGGTGGTATATGCTCTGGTTGTTTATTATTCCCTCTGATGAGCATATAATCACTTTTTGTAACGTTGTACTTAAATCCGTGACCTTCAGCGTAAGCCTCGCAGATTCTTAAAAGCCTCCCGACAGTTGGACTCAGCAATACCATGTCGTCCGCGTAACTGATGTTACTAACGCAAACGTTATCTATATGACATCCAACATGGCTATTGCTGAGCCCAACCATCAGCTGATTGACATACAGATTAAAAAGTCTTGAAGAGGTTAGTCCCCCTTGCCTCACTCCACACTGACTTCAGAATATGCGTTTCCCCACTTGACAAAGTTTTTGGTGGGTATACCAAAAAGAAAATATATTAGTGTATAAGCTTAGTCCAGAGCTTATTATAATCGACCAGGTCGAAGGCCTTCGATAGGTCAAGAAAGGAAGCATAATATATGGGTGTTTTCCTATCAACATAGTCAGCAACTGTGTGCTTTAGAGTCAATATAGCACTTTCAGTTGACGGAGTCTCACAATATCCAAATTGGGCATCATTTAGGTTAATATACATTCTGAGCTGAGTATCCAGAAGACCATCGAAGACCATCGCCAAGACAGCAGCCAGGGAGATAGGTCTTTAAATATTCTTGTCCGTTACATCACCAGTGAAATTCTTTGCTATAGGCACAACAATAGTTTCTGTCATCTTAGGTGGTAAGTAAGAGTGACGTACGCAGAAAGTAAAAACATAGCCAGTACTCTAAATAAATCTTTATCCGCTTGCTGCAGGTGCTCAATGCTGAGTTCGTCCTTACCACGTTTCATGTTATTAATAATATTTGTCACATCTTTAGCAGAAAACCCAATCGGGTTCTCACAGACAGTGACGGCTTCAACATCCGCAGCAACAGAACTGTCTGCAAGCGGTGACTCAACTTTGAAATGATGTGTAAATAGGTTAGCTATATTCCTAGGCTCACTATACTCGCCCACAGTCACTGGCAAATTGACCCTACCGTTCATCTTCTTAGTACCCTTCCAGAAAGCTCGAAAGTTTTTGTACCTAACCTGTGAGGTTAATAGATCCATTTTAAGCTGGTCTTCGTGGCTTTGGCAGTACTTCAGTCTAGATTTAAATATTTTCCGTGTAAGATACATGTTATCATGAATCGGCCCACTTTCAGGTTTACCATGCTCTATATACCTATGTTTCATATGCCTGCCTAGCCTGAATTACAGTTAGTAGACCTATTTAAAAAATTAAGTGTTAAAGGTTGATTTGATACATTAGCCCAGTTGTGGAAAGAAAATGTTATAATTTGAGTAGTATTGAATTGGAGGTAGAGTTTATTTGAGTTAAGTAAATTTTCAGAGTTAAGTAAACTGTTAAGTAAATTTTCAGAAACTTGGGTCTGCTGAGTACCATTTTGGATCGTGAAAGTTGTTGAAGGTGGTGCTTGAGGCAGCGGTCTAGATGAATAGTGTTTTAATGTGGAAGGTTGTGGTGACAAAAGTGTCCAAGGGTCAGCTATCAACGGTGTTTTTAGTTTGATGTTGTCACCAATGGGGCAGCGTATTTTATCCTTATTTTGTATAGAATTTTCAGTATAGCCCTCTGCTACTACATCAGATTTCCATCCACCGTGTCTTTTAATCTGGGCCATGTCTGCTCCTGAATCCGCCAATAGAGAGGCCGATGTTCTCCTGGAACAATGGCCTGTGTAGAGTTCGACATTTGTCAATTTCAGGTACCTATGTCGCAACTTCTTTCGGCATGCTGCTGATCTTATTTTTTTCAAAGACTTGCCTAGAGCACTTGCTTCCATTATAAGCTACGAAAAATCTGTTAGTGTTTATATTAGAGGGGCGTAGAGCTTGGTACCTACTTTTCGATAATTCTTACGTATTCTCTACGGACTACGAATGATGTATGATTTCTTTGATTTTTTATCAGGAAAATTGACCCGCAACAAATCTGAATGTTTTTCGATATCTTCGATTTTAATGTTTATGAGTTCATTTCCACGACAAGCGCCATTCACTCCAAAAATCAATGCCACTTGTAGCAAAAATAGATAGGTAGGTTAAGTAGGAAGGTAACTTACGTAATATATATTTTTTTATGTATTACATGTTATAAACTTCAACTTCGTATGTTTATTATTTTTAACAACAACACATAGACCTTACGAAGGTTTACAATATTGATTATTATTTAACTTAAGAGTCGAAACATCACATATCAGTAGATCGCACTCAAGCGATCGATTCATGAGCGGGTAGCTAGTAGGTACCTATACTTACCTATAGCATTATATTATCTGTACCTATAGTAAGTATGTAACTATTTTAGTTACTAAATATTTAATCAATAGGTAGGTACTTACTTTTGTGGCAAGAAAGCTATGGTCAGGGGCTTCGTTTAGAAACGTTTCCACATTTTGAGCTGTGAAAACTAAAATTTCTTAGGACGATGTCCTTCTGATTTCCTTTTTATAAATGCCAGTAATTTGGTTTATGTATTAATTTGTATATTATTTTGTATGCTTATTGTTGGCCTGAGCATCGAATAGATGCACCATAAGCTACTTGACTTCTTTGTACTTTCGATATGATAAGTATACTAAAAGCACTGATTCATATACAGACTTGACGCCCTTTGTAGTGTTCCACTTGTAAAAATCGTCGTAGGCTTTCATGTACGATTCCTTTTTCTTTTCTGGGAGTAAATTGTTGGCAATGCCAATGGCTTCGGATTTAAAATGTACTTCGGAGTCAAATTACTATCGTCACTCGACATTTTTTACGTTGTTAAGTAATTTGTTGTTTATTAACAAAGCAAAGCAATTTTCAGTACGCACGCCTCTTTTTTATTTTTGTTCTATTTTTATTTCATATATATTCTGCTCGTGGTGGCCAGTTCGATTTTCGAACAATTTATTTTATACCATTCCCCCTCTAAAAAACTTATTATTCAACTCAATCACTGTTTTGGTGTTTGAATTTAGAACACACCAATACACTGCAATACAACCTACTTGCGCCTAAAATACTCGATACAAACTTCTTGTCCAAAGAATATTCGAATTTCAAACTCCTTCGTCGATTTAATTTTGAGTTTGTTTATATTTATGATTTTGATAATAATTTTGATTTTGGTCTAGGATGTTTAGTGAATACCTAATAGGATTGTAATTCTAATATTAAATGCATTGGTGTTTAATTAATTATAATTATGTAATGTAACGGAGGAGGTCACTGGGCCCTGAAACACAGATGCTGTTACCTAGCTCAGCTTCGATTTATAAAAAATGTAAAGAATCTCATTTTTTGTAAATTGTGAAGGTACCTAATAAACCATTTATTTATTTATAATTGTTCTTTTGGCTTAAATCCTTCTTTTTCTCGTACCTAGTCATGGTATAAAATATAGTATGCAACTCTTGAATAAAACGGATTCATATCGAGGGCCATGAATCACTCGTGTCGCTCAGGATTCTAACACTTGAATCATCAATCATCATGAATCACTCCCTACGGTCGTGATTCAGTTGTTAGAATCCTTCACTTGTTCGTGATTCATCTATGGCCCTCGCATTAAAACCGTCCTTTATTCACTAGTTGCATAATATACTATTTTAGTGCAGATCTTAATGATGAATGCATGAAATTAGTATATACTTACCTACTACCTATCGTAAATGTTCGTATGTGATTTCTACTTTGTTTCAAATTCAAATCACATTAATTAACAGCGGGTCATAATAAAATACAGTACAATATTAATTAGCCCTGCTAGACCTCAGGTATGACATAAATGACTTACTTTAGGCACAAAATAGAAAGCATACAGAACGGCCACTCTCGCCGTTTCGAAAATTTACACTTACACTTGACAGAATAACTAGGGTTGCTACTATATTGATTCTGAATTTAAAAAAAGATAAGTATAGTGTAAATACTTAAGCTACAGTTCCTAAAGACTGGCGTTTTACTATTTACCTTTCTGTATCGTTTGGACATTTGAAGAACGAGTAGACACTGTTTTTTGTTGTATTACGGCAATCGAATACAATGCAGGCGTTATAATAGCGTTCATTCATCAACACTTGACCACAAAGTAGAAAGCACAGATTTAAAGGTTTCGCCGCAGTTTACGTAAACAGCTATACTTATGTATCAAATCACACCTACCTATGTCAGATAAAATAAAAGTACTCTGTGCTATGTCCTTCATGTGCCCTACAATTTTTGACATCCAGATCCTTTATAAATATGAATAAATTTAAAGTATATTCGGTCTGTAACAATTAATAAATGTAACCTAGCCAATACAATCTCGTTACAGTACTTTATGAATGATGTGACAAACGCTCGCACAAAGCACTCGTGACAGCCGCGACCGAGTTCGGTCCAATATTGCCCAAGAATCCCTGTAAAATCGCAATGTCAGTGTGTGTGTGCAAAATTACGCTTTGTTCGTAGTGGCCTCTCTGTCTGCGGCACGCCGCCGCTTACGTACTTTGTGCTTTAGGTAAGGTTAGCATGACATATAATTTGACGTAGTCGAGCAGGTGGTGTGAAAACTCCTTTAGGCCCGTTGTGATTTGAAACTCGATGAAACGAAAAAGCGACATTATAAAGAAACCTATGAGATAGGATATTATTTGCAAGTCGCCCGAGTATCTCATCATAGTGACATTGTCACAGCATACCACTGGTGGTCTAGATGAAGGTTAGTTGATGCGAAGATCTCCAATGTGTAAGCAGGTAGGTAATAGATTCATACGTGTGGTCTAATATCGGGCCAAGTGGTATGCAGTTGGAGGCCCTGTGGACTGGCGTAGGCTGATTATGACGATCACAGGCGGTATTTGACCAACCAAGTCTTAATATGCCAACTAAAACAGATGAAAGCTTAAAATACCAAACAGTAAAGCTAATCGGTTAAAAATACACCGTGATTACTTAGGTAAAGTGAAATCTAAGTGAGCTGCTAATCCCTAAGCTCTCTAACGCAGAAGCGGTAAACCGCGCGGCTAGCCGCTGTTCCATTTTAATATGCAACCGCTTGTGATCATACGCACTTTACCGCCACAAAATTTCAAACGCGGGCCGCGGCCAGCTTCGCGGCTGGTCGCCATCTCGTCTATACGCACTACCGGTTTACTATGCGGTGAGGCGCTGTTGCTGTTTGTATGTACGCAGAGTAGGTCCTTTGGCTTTGCACACCATCTCATTAAGAAGTTTAATAGTTTAAATGATTATTTTGCAGCTCCAATGAAGCATTTCATTGGTGATGATTGTTCCATAAGTGATCCTCTCGAGAGGGACAGACAGATCCGGGAACTCCTTGGCGTCAAACACAATTACTCTAAAACAAGTCAGGTGAGTTAAAATTTGAACTTTATTAGAACTAAGTCTGTAATAATCTTTCACAGAATTTATGGCGTAGAAATCTGAATCAACATGTGAATGAATAGGATACTTAAAAATATTTTATAATTGACATTGTTGCCCTATTTTTTTGTATCTAAGCTCCTAAGCTCGTAGCACACGTTTTTTATTTTTATTATAAGTTACTTTGTGTTCATTTTTTTTTTTGTTTTTAGGTCCGTTTTTGTGAAAACGATGTCGGAATTCCGTATAAGTGTATCTACCGGCAAAAATGGTTTTAATAAGCTTTATTTTTTATTTTTTATTATTTGTTTGTTCAACATTATATTAAATAAAACTCTTTTTTTTTAGCAAGGAAAGTCAAGTCACGGAAATTAATTTTGAGTTTACTAAACTATGCCCTTGTTTCAAACCGCATCAAAAAAAAAAGCCAAACGTGTCTGTCTCTGTGCAGTGTCGACAAAAAAGTTGTAAAGCACGTCTCCTCAATAAGAACGCGGGCGATGGGGGATGCCCAAATCTATGTTATGTCAATTATACAGCAGAAGGAATGAATGAAAAGAAAGATGATAAAAAGTCTGCTATCTATCAACAATTAATACTAAACCGAAACATTCAAGTTTTCTTGCAAGTGGAACAATTCTCAAAGCAGAAGCCTATTGTCCTTTCTCGGCAACAATACGACAAAGTAAAGAAAACAATTCAAAAAACCATTAATACGAAGAGAAGTAGTCAATATGGTAAACTTAAGAAATTGATGGGAAAGTTCGATGGGAATCGTGAAACTAGTGAAATATCTATTGGGGAAGTAAGAACCAAAAAGGTCATGGATCCTGAACAACTTAAAAAAAATGCTAAGGAAGGAAAAGTCACTTGTCCATGTAAATTATCATCAGAGGAAGAGACATCATTAGGATGTTGTGAAATTGCAGCACAAACAGATCCTATTCGCTGCAGTAGAAAAAATTGTAGACTAGCTAAAGCTGCACGGAAAGGCAAAACTCGTAAACCAAATTTTGATACTCATAAACGAAATATCGATATGAATGGTGACTCCTCAGACATAAGCCCTGTTCGTAGCGAGACAAGGTCAAAGAAACCAAAGAAAACAGAAGAAGTAAAAACCATATTTAAACCCCGTCCAGGAATTGTCATAGAACAAGACGTAGGAGTAGGAGACGCACCAAGGCAGCGTAAACCAGTTTCAAAGCAAGACTGTTCCGTTTGTTGCGTTTGCGATGAGGAGTCTGACAAAGGAAATGAACTGCAAACTTATGTATTGTTTAATGCTCAAACTACCAAAGACAATTTAAAAGATTCTAAAGAAACAGAGTATGTTGCCCACACTAGAAAAACATTGTCTTCAGTGGAGATACATTACGGGAGTGTTGCTTTTATGAAGCAGGTTGCCCATTCATCGACAGAAGTCGGAGCCCTGTCCGATTCGAGTATAGATCATTTGAACTCATTTCAAACTTTATTCAGAGGTGCGTGCATAAGAAATTCTTCGTTTGGACAAAGGCCCTCTCCTAATATTTCGCACCTAGCTTTCTTCTGTACAGTCACATCACGTATTTATGCGCTCGTATACGCGCGCTTTGGCCATAAGCTTTATAGGAGAGTTTGTTACTAGCTTGTACATAATAGGTACGATCGATCCACTGATATTGGCAGACCAACATACACTTTTGTGCGAATTCGCGCGCTCGGTATTTCGAAATAGAGGAAGAATAAAAATGCGATTGTGACAACCTCGGGTGAATTAAAGTCATTTATTGAAGAGTTCCGTTGTTCACCGAAGTTCTTCATCAGATCTTCACCAAAAAATGGGAACACCTTGAGCGAATACCTACTCTTTTAACGCAAAAATAATCATCAAAAATCGGTTCACAATTGGCGAATATCGCTAAACATATATTAAAAAAAAAACATTCAGACGAATTGAGAACCTCCTCCATTTTTGAAGTTGGTTACTGAGGGATAGGTTAAAATATCGGTCAATGTGCGTGTCGGACTTCGCATAATTAGGGTTCCGAACCAAGTGTAGAATATATCGGTACCTATTTGTTAGTAAAATATACGTCATATAAGTCTTTAAACTGACATTGTCACAATCATTAGAATTAATATTTGTTTCGGGATATTTACCATGTGTATTTAGATTTTGGTTGAGAGCTCGAGATTTCGGCACCGTTACAAACGCCATGAACACGAGAGCTAAAGTCTTTGCGGGTTGGTGTTAATTTTCGAGCAGACATATCTGTCTACCCTCTTCCTCACTCGTTTTTCACTCACCAGGACTTGTCTCACTAGTTAATCGGCATTGTTCACGACAGACGATGCTCACTGTATCCACTTTTGACACTTTTTCAGTAGTTTTACGACCTTTACATAGTTGAACCACTGGATTCCAGGCTCTCGATAATTGAAACCCGTCGTCCCTATTAATAATTACCTGACCCACAGGTTATCTCGACCTGTGCAAACCAAGTGCAAAAATTTCAATAGGACTGCCTTGTTGATGGCAATAGGCGTTTTCTATAACATAGGACTTTACTTAGGTTAAATTGTCAAGCACGCGTTATCTGCCTTGATTGGCTGTTGAAAATTCATTAAACCAATCACAGCAGATAATAAGCGTGCTTGACAATTTTAGCTTCTGTCCGCAGCTTCGCCCGCCTAAAGTGTTTTATCATCCCAAGGGAATAAAAATATTCTATGTCCTTCCAATGGTCTCAAACTATCTCCATGCCAAATTTCATTTAAATTGATTCAGTAGATCCAGAGAGAGGATCCCCTTACAACCTCACAAACTTTACCTTTTATAATATTAGTATAGAAAATATTAGGGAGAGTTCGTTAAATGTTGCCAATCTTTTAAGCGCCTACCTTAGCACTATAGTATTATTTCTGTTCTTTTACAGGACATAGAAAATGCGCAACACCGAATCTAGGAACTTCAGCCTGCTCGTTGTATTCAGAAGAAGGTTACAACTCAGAAAACAAGTGTGCTAAGTTGGAGCCACAGGACTCAAAACCCAGGAAGCCGTTTTTGAGGCGACTTATGTCGTGCTTGGTCATGAGATCGACCAAAGACTCACAGCTAAAGCCATTGTACATTGGGCCTCCACCTGATCTGCCTAGCGTCAATAGTTCTATTGATTCATATCACATCAGTACTTCACTTGGTGTTAGTATTTAATTTATAAGGCCTTACAATACAATATAAATGGTACTTAAAATATTTATTAAAATGAGCTGCAGGAAATCGGCTTTATCGTCAGTTGCCCTGCAGCTAATTTTGGCCGGCAACAACCACCAACTGGTCACACGACGACTTGACATCCGATTAGTTGCAATCAAACTTTACGTAGGTATTTTACTATGAACATTTGCATGTCGGATGAAGCTTCAACTAATTTTGCGACCAAGGTTGTTGCGACTACAAACAGTAGTGACCTTAGCTAAGGTACAAGTTCGTAGCCTGCTGCTACCGGCTGCAATCGGCTACGAATTTGTATCTTTAGCCAGATAGTGCGCAAGGCTCTTCACTAGGCTAGGCTTCTTCTTCTTGTCTGCCTAGCCATCTCAATCCACAATTTGGTGTCCACTATCTTCGTCATTGGCCATCTTAGTATGGAAACCATACCCATGGCGTACACAAACGAAATATAGCAGAATGTATTGATAGGTATACCGCTCGGATTTACTACGGCATTAATCAAATTAATATGAGTCACGGGAATGTCGAAAGAAATATAAAATTATCGAATAGGTACAGATTGAGTTTTTCATGTGGGCCAAATCCAAAACTATGAGAAAAAGCTATAGGTAAACACTGAAAGGAGTCTCGGGACCGTTTTGATGAAAACTAAAATTGCATTATGGCATTTTTCAAAACTCAATATTCTTAGCCAGGAATCCCGTTGATATTGAAAAAATAAACACGCTGATTATTACACGATCCGATAGTGTCGCTAATAAAGATCAAATTCTGGTAAGTAATGACACAGAATATACCTCATTTAAAAAAAAATGTTCGGACGAAAATATAAGTCCGCTGAAATCGTAGGCTTTTAATTTTTTTTAAACTATTCGATACATATTTCTCCATTGATTTTGAATCAAATAAATATATGCAATGCAAGGTCCTGTAATTCTCTTTGGTTTAAATTTATTTTGGACAATTTTGATTTGTGGCCCCTCGTTTTGAGCTTTCCTCAAGTCGTAGTTTGATGTGGGATATTCGCGTCAAGGACCGGTGGTCATTTTAGAACTTGACTGATATTTTTTGTTTTGCGTGTCATTCTTAGGACTTGTCGTGACAGCCACGTGTCGGGGAATTTTTCAGCAGCCCTTCATTTACTAAGTATTTGTTTTTCAGGCTATGGAAGTAAGCTCGTCGATCTACGACACGTCGGCGTCCTTCTACAGTAACCACACAATCCTCCCAGTAAACAGCAAGATAAAAAGAGGATTCTTCAGCTCAGTCAGAGGATTCCTCACCAACCGGAAAAGTTGATGCCGTACCTAATGTTTTTATGAGTTTTTATTTTTATACTTTGTTTCACTTGAATGAAATCGTATTCTTCAATGTGATTGTCTACAGTTTTATAATGAAAAGTATATATAGAGACTCGCTATTGTTTCATTGAACCTTGAATAAGTTCATCATTTTTGGAGCAGCAGTGTTACGAAGTTGCCTGAAGGACTCTTAAGGTTACACTAGTCGATCATTCTTCCATACAAACCTAGTCTGGCGATTACTCCACTGTTTGACGATGTCCGTTCAAAATAAAAAAAATATATCAATTTGTCTCATCGTTAACTAGCCCTATAAGGAAACAAAAAAGTAAAAAAGAATAATATTTGAAAATTATGAGCGTCGAAAGTTCAATATTTTAACACTAATTTTAACGCATCTTTGGGCGGAAATAAATACCTTATGAAGAAGGAAAATTGCAAAACGGCCACTAAAAAAGGGATAGATTAGTAGTTCAACAATGCAAATAATTTTATTTTGAAAACATACATTTAGTCGTTTTATCTAGACTCCCAAAGGTCTGTTTATAAAATTTCGCGCGCTCGTTTTCGTCCTAATTCATCATCCATTTCGCTACAAACTTGCAAAAGTGCGAATTCGTACGCCAACTAGCTTCTTACTGCTCATCACAGCATCTATCTCTTTCGCACGTGTTGTCGGATGAGATAGCAGACATTTTAACCCCGCACACAAAATAGTTCGTGCCGTCGACTAGGGCAACCTTAAGTACACATCACAGCGTTAGCACTGGCGGAATTATATTTTATAAGTTTGGCGCCAATCCGCACTGCCCTGTGCTGTGTATTCGACTACCTACGGTTACAAAGTTCTATGTTTCCCAGCAGCTTACTACACTTAATAATGACAGGATTATTATCGCTATTTCCAAAGACGTCTTCTAAAAGAACCCCAGCAAAGTCACTTATGCAACTAACAGTGCGTGCCACGAAAGATGACACTTGACACACCACGTGGCTTGACTTGCGCAGTAAACGATTTAGCGGTATGAGGTCAGAGTGCGGGAAGGGACCGGGCGTCAGTGGGGCAGCGGACAGAGCGCGGGAATCGCGGTCAAGTATCATCACTGTCATCTTTCGTGGCACGCACTGTACTATAGATACTTACACCAGCAAAATTAGTGGAACAAAATAAAAATAAAGATAATTTTTTAAATATATTTTTTTAAACTTTTATAAGGTTAGGATTCCTTACTAAAATACACCTTTTTAAATAAAAATGAGATCGCATTTAATACATTTTTTGTAACATGATTTAGTGTGAATGCTGCACATTGTTGATTTTTTAAGGTTACTAAGGAAAGTTAAAAAAGTTACTGAAAAAAAAAAAATTTAGGATACTATTGATATCAATAATATCGGTCCCTCAGGTGCTCGTAGTCCAGCAGTGTATCGGGAATGGATTGTTGGTGAAGCCGGAGATGCTTCATGGTTCTCGTTCTCGCTCTGACCTAATAGCTCTCGTCACTCGTCTATATCTTGCTGTGACATGTTGACCCCGCATAGATGGAGATGCCGTGATTGCCCAGGCTCGCCGCCAGTTCTTCGTTCACGAAGGTGATCGTAGCCTCTTCGTCTAGGAGGGCGTAGGTCTTCACGGGGAGAGGTCCCCGTGGTCCGGACACGATGACAGGGCACATCTTGAGCAAGACTGCTCGTGGCCGTAGTGGGTCGGTTAGCCGCGGGTTCTTCGCTCTTGTATCCGCTGCTCGATGGATCAACCTGTAGTGGGTTGGTAAGCCGCGGGTTCTTCATTCTTGTATCCGCTGCTCAATGGACCAGACTGTAGTGGGTCGGGTAGCCGCGGATTCTTTGTTCTTGTATCCGCTCTTCGATGGAGTAGACAGTAGTGAACTGTATATTTTTCTTAGGGTTTCTTGTTGATTAATGAAAATACTGTCATGATTCGTATCTGTAAATTTATTCCTTTTTGATGTTACTTCTTGTAGAGTTGGAGACCGACTGTGTCTCAGCTCCTTTTTTTTTCTACGGGGCGTCTCGCTTTTCGATCAAAGTGATCGTCCACTGCTTAACCGGGCTACCCTGTGGAGACTTAGCTATATAGCCTCCAGCCAGGCACAAAATTATTAAACCTAAGCGACAACCCTCTGTGGGCTACCCCCTGTGGGGTCGAACCTCAGCTCAGGGCGTCGCCGGGGGGACAACTAAGGCTGGATCTTAATAAAGTGATTCTACCATCCGTTCGGAAAAAGCCTACGTGGAGAAGAACGGACAAACTCCAATTAACTAACTAGATTCTAACTAAGGCTCAGCATTGCGCGGGCTGGCTTGTATATCTTGACGGGGGTCTCAGCTCCCAAGAGGTCTGGTCTTTATACAAAAACTGCTAAGCGCAAACAATAACGCCCCTCTCTACTTAACGGTACTCGGGTAGCTGTACCGCAGGAACCGTTCAAAAGTCCGAAATTGTTCATGATAAAACATTTTAATGCAGTCCGTCAATTCCCTTTAAATTACTTCCACAATCATCACTAAACAAAATTTTACTCTTTTGATTTTGCCTAATGGTCAAGCAAAATCGATGTTTTTTAGCAAAAGTTATACTGTTTCTAAGCAGTGTGCCTCATTTATTTCTCCTCATCTCAAGTGCCCTGGCCTTCTCAGTTTGTATTTAGCTGGCCACAATATCGTCCTTAACTTCGAATAAGATCTAAACGTTAAAAATAAAACAAATAATTCAATATGTTAATGAAAAATTTTCGAAATTTTAAAACATATCCATAAAGTGGCAATGCTAAATTCTCTAAAAAAAATTGTAAGTTCGAATAAAGTTAAAACAATCGCATAATAGATTATTTTCAATTGTTTTATTAATTATGCATAATTGGTTTTATTATAAAAAAAAAGAAAACCAGTGCGGAAAGTTAAAAATAAGTTACACGATATTTTTTTCTTGTTCCACAATGCCAGTGTGTGTAGTTGAACCCACTCACAATACCAAGGTGCGAACCCCTCAGCGTTGCTTGCCGAGATTCACGAGAACACATTAGAATGTGTTACGTCCGCACTCCAATGCAAAACAAAGATTTTTGTTAAATTGACTATATCAAAAAAAAAATGACTTTACTTATAGGCCTCAGTAGCAATTTATAAAATATCCAAAAAAAAAAGAACATAACCTCAAAATTTGACGTTTTGTTTGTGAATCTTGCTTGCGATGTTTTGAATCGAATTTTATTGAGATAAATTGATTATTCATTTGAAATAAATATGGCTTTAATAAGACGTTGCGTGCCGCTTTTTGCGAGGGTTGTTAAAATTCATCCCGTAACTACGCAAGGTATGTTTTCCACAGCATCGAAATTCGTGTTACTTAACACTGTTTATGATAGTCTTTTTCACTATACATTGATGTATTTTAGCTCAAAAGATACATCGATGGGTTGCTCCAACACTGATGGAGCTCAAACGTCGTGAAAAGAAGGTTGGAGGGAAGAAGATCAACCCAAGAAATACCTTTCTCGAATGGAACTTAGAAGCTGAACTATACGCGTTTGCGCAGCGACTAAATGAAGACTTCGACTCAGATTTACTACTGCAGGCATTCACAGACAGATCTTATGTTATAAAGGAGGAGATGAAACAAAAAGAAATGGAGTTTGATATAAAAATGAAGGACAACAGGGAGCTAATAGAAATAGGTAAAATATTCATTTAAAACTTTATAATTAACAGAAATCTTTCCCTAATATCTCTTAATAGGAACTCGTACATTAGTAAGAAATGTTGATTTAGGACGGCTTTATTTTAATGAGATTAATATTAAGAACTAGCTCTGCCCGTGGCTTCCCTCCTGTCAATTGCCTACCCTACCCTATCTATCTATGTAACCTACCTACCACTTATAACCGTTTTTTACTTTTTTTTCCATAAGAAACTTATACAAAAATTAGATAACTGTAAAAAAAATGAATGAAATTGATTCTCAAGGTATGGAGTGACCAAGGGAAATGGGAATCATTTTTTTAATTATATATATAGATGTCACGAAAAGGGTGAGGCATTGATGGCTTTTGGCAACCATTCTGGTACCAACCACAGAATTGAATGTAATATTTAAAGCATGCTAATTGTCTTATTACCATATTTGTGAAAGTAGTTTATGAACATTTTTTAGTTATGATACTCTCAAAGAGTGTCCTATTGGAATAATCACAAAACATTTCTTACAATACAATGTTCTTTTTTCAAATAACTTATTTTTATTTCCAGGAGACCAGTTCATAAATGCCTACATTCAGAACTACCTAGAAGTAGTCCTGCCTAAATTCCCCATAGTAGGTGTGAAGGGAGTCCAAAGATTTCTTACGAGTGAGGCAACACTAGCAAATGTATCCCTGCATTTAGGCACCAAAGATATTATACTAGCTGCTGTAAGTATTCAAATTACCACCTACTTTCATGTTAGTCAGGCCTGAACTGGAAAATAAGATGTTCATTAGGCTTATAGAAATGTATGTGGAGGAGTACTTCAACGCTTAGGTGTATCTTGTTTTTACCCGACTGCCGGAGGAGGGTAATGTGTTTATCAGTCTGTGTATGTATGTATGTTCCTATGTGTGTATGGCGTTCTAGAGACCAAATGTGTTGGCCAATTTTGATGATTCTTAAGTCAATCGATTTGTCTTAACCTTGCAAGTGTCACTGGCTACATTAAAATTGGAAAATAGAAAAATGGAGTCTTTTGGGCGCTATATTGTGGGGACCCAATGTTTTTTTCTTCCAAACCCATCATGTGAGGTATCAAAACAAAGGGTTTCAAGATGTGATTCCAAAAATATACAACACTCATATCTTTAAATGCACCAAATTCGAAAAGAAAAATGTTAACTAAAAACTTGTAAATTAAAAAGTTAAATAAAATAATCAAAAAACGCGACTGCTTAAAAAGCGAGCCAGCCAGCTCGCGAATATGTACCGACTGCACAGCATGATTTTCTTGTTTACTCCTTTTTAGTTTGCTTCTTAAGCAGTAGGGTTTTTTGAAATTTGTGTATATGCACGGCATACAAAGTACGCAGTGTAGTTAGGTTTAGTAATGAGTTAGTTATAAGTAGGTACATAGGCTAAGTTATGGACTGTGGAGGAAACAAGAAGATAATTCTGCAACAACTTTAATTAATTACCAGTTAGGGCTGGAGGATGGTAGTAGGTACAAAGAAGGTTGAATGAATATTGACGAAATCACTGTTAATCCGTCCTTACCAGCTTTGCCTGAAGAATCAGTGTTTCTAACAAAAAAATTGCCCTGTTATTTCCGCAGTGAAAATTCTTTGATATAAATTTATTGATGATGCCCATACATTTTTCATGTTGGCACAACAATGAATGCCAATTTCTGTGTCTTTTGGCCCAATCTGTTATGGTAGTCAATAACTAATTTATTTTGTTTTTTATAGGAATATCCAGTAGACAATTTCATTCTAGCAAACACATTCAAGGCTGTGGTTGGTGCATTACTGGACTCTTCCGGAGAAGAGAGAGCTGCACACTTTGTTAGAGACTTTGTCATCACGCATTTACAAGGTTTGTTGTTCAATAGAGCTTATTTTTAAGAAACTTGCAAGACAAGGAATATTATTATTTATTTTAGAAAGTTTAATCCTGATTTTGACGACGCCTTCTTCACCGGGTCGGTCCTTTTTCATTTTTGTACAGAATCTGTACAAAAATGCTGTATGCTTCAATCATTAATTAGTGGCAATTTTTCTAAAATGGTTAAATCGTTTGTTTGTGTGTTTCTGTGGAGGTAATTTCTAGAGTAGAAATGTTAACGCGATTATGATAATTATTTGTGCCACGGGATAGTAGTAGTAATCAACACAATTAGTTAAAATAAGATTAAAATAATATAATGATTACCTTTTCACCGCCACGCCATATCGGTATTCCTATGCCCTGTACGCCAAGCCCGAAAATCTTAATCGTAAGGTGTATCAATAAAATACATAAAAGTAATGATTTAATAGGTTTATTTTGTATTTTTCTGCGACCTGTTTTTTGTCGAGTATAGCCGTCGTTGGCGCACAGGGCACGCTTGCTCATGTCGGCTATAGCCGACATTGGCGTTCAAAAGGTTAAAAAAATACAGATAGATGCAGTGCACAGCATATTACAATGAATGGCTGGAATACTTTTATTATGTGACATACTGAAAATACATAATCAAACTTTTCCTGAACATGACGTTTTACAAATAAACTACTGTTATTGTGCAAAAAAATGAGAAGTGCTGTTTTGCGAAGTGCATATTTTACGAAATGCACATTTTGCCAAGTGCACATTCTGCGTCAAACCCGGTGCCTGTGATATAGGTCACAGGACGGAATCCACGGTAAAAAGCTAGTTAATCTTTCTTTTTTTCAAAAAACCATAATTTATCATCTGCCAATGTTTCAGGTCAAGACGTCAATGACTACCTGCCAATTAAAGATCCTTGGTCAATGCTGACATCCATAGTAAAACAAGATGGCGCACAAATAGAACCCCGGCTGATCGGTGAGACAGGCAGGAACACCTTACTGGCTTGCTACAGGGTCGGTCTCTACGTAGACAAGAAAATGGTGTCTTCAGGTGAGGGTTTGTTTTTTATTTAGCTTAGAAAGCAACAAGCTTTTATAGAGGATGTAATGGAAAGATACGATCATTTATTTTAAATAATAAGCAGTAAGCTGCCCATGTCACAGGGTCTCATTGCGAAGAAATAAAATTTGGTTCAAATAAATCTCACTAGATGGCGCGATATGTTATATCTGTTATTGAATGTGTGTAAAATATTTTTTTTCTTGAATTGAACATAAAAGTTGTATGTACTTGTTTAATCAACTCTCCTAAGACAAAATTATGGAATATTGGGCTAGTAATTCATATTTCAAAGATTATTTGAACGGATCATTTAAAAATTGATGTCAATAGATGGCGCATTTTTAAATTTCTGAGGCATTCCACTCGATTGTTAAAATTTTGGTGCAAAAAAACTGTAAAACGTTAAAAAAAAAATATATAAAACGAACCTTCACTGTATTTAAAGAAAAAAAACATTTACAAACCGAGTAAACCCTTTTACTTGCAAGTCGCTGCTAACTCCATCTATCTATCACGTGCCCATGTGTACGAACAGCTTTCTCCTAAGATATCACAAGCAAAGACTAAAAAAATGGTTTTACCATACAAAGTTTTCGTCAATTGACTAACATTTGTATGGGATATACAACTTTTTTATTGAGAATTGTCTTTGATTCCTTGGAGAAAGTTGTTCATATACATGTGCAGAAGCAGTATATAGTAGTTTAGGTAAATTGCAAGGGACATCGCGGCAAGCGGGAGATAGCGGGAGCAAGACTCCTACGATAAAGATAGATCCCAGATAGCTCTAGCTCTGTCGAGGGTATTATATGGGATAATAGGGTATTATATGAGATAATAGGGTATTGTATGGGACGATAGGGCGTTATATGGGACAATAGAGTATTATATGACACAATAGAGCGTTATAAGGGGCAATAGGGTATCACATCACATCATCAGCCTATTTATGTTCCCACTGCTGGGATACAGGCCTCCTCTCTGTGAGAGGGAATGGGCCGTAATCCACCACGCGGGCCCAGTGCGGGTTGATGGATGTCACATGTCTTCGAACTTTTGGTTCTGGGACATGCCGGTTTCCTCACGATATTTTCCTTCATCGTTTTGAGAGAACAATAAATAGGGTAGGGCAATGAATAGAGTATTATATGAGACAATAAGGCGTTATATGGGACAATAGAGTGTTATATGGGACAAAAGGGTATTAAATGGGTCAATAGGGTATTATATAGGTCAAATTTCTAAAAGTTAAAGATCCGTAAATTCCCTTTGTACTTCAGTGGCAAAATACAGGCTAGTAATAAGAGCTACTTTATATTGGTAGCTCTCATGACGAAGATCATAAAAATACAGACAATTTTTTTTTTTAATGTTCCTTCTAATGGCTCGCGCTTGACCACTATTTCACATGATGGTAAGCGATGATGTCGTCGTCAGTCTTTATTCCTTAATAGTAGTTACGGAATTAAGTACAGTTAGGGATTCTTTAACCGTATTCAATTCTCTAAACTTGCCCTCAGCATATCAACGAACACTCGGATTTGTAGTAATTGATTCACTCTTTCTCAACCGAAATTGTTGTTAACATTCCAGGTTTCGGGGAAACAGTAGCGATCGCAAAGGAGATGGCTGCAAGGGAAGCTCTCAAGAAGATTTTCGGTACAGAGGACACCATGAAGCCAATCAACTTCAAACTAGAGGGCATTCCCAAACCGACCTCGCAAACGCGCTACCAGATATCCGCCAGTTGAATTAGAACTCTATTGTAATGTAGATTAGGATTAAAGTTGTATATTATTTAATTTTGTGTTTCTGTTTTGTATACTTACTGGTCGAAGGTCATCGCTTGGTATTCTTAAACTAAAAGCAGTGCCATCATAATATAACGGCCCCGAAGACAAGGAAAATCTTGCTTAGACACCAAAAAAAATCTGTTAAAATAAAACAGGCATCGATTCAATGAAGGTCTATAAAGTTGTGAAGAAATATTCAAGCATATTCTTACATAAATAAGTCAATAAACTATGAACCAAAAAATACGTAAAAAATAACATTCTTTATTAAAGCCGACATTTTCCTTACAAAAGTTACGATTACAAACATTTACTACTTAGATAAAACGTTCCTATAAACAACAATTAACACTGATCATTATAAGTAATCATAATATAAACAAGTTTTCAGCTATTTATCACAAATAAACTATAAAAAAATTACATGCGCAATATAGACTTTTTAAAGAATAATTTAATTTCAAATGATTAAATCTTAAGAATAGATTACAGAAAAAAATCATTCTACAGTGCACACAGTTCAACTGTAACACAAGTATTCAAGGCACTTCATTGCAATAACATCATCATTAATCAGTCAATAAGATACAAATTCGTCTAACTTCATCGGGGCGCCGAGTCCATGATCAGATTGCCATGCTTGTCTTTGATCCGTACGCGTCCTGACGCGTATCTTGTTTCAGATGTGCCATCGTTATAAACTAGCTTCACTGTGCCATCGGGAAACTCGCGACGCTGAAATCAGATAAAAAATACCTATATGAATAATACAAAAGTTTATGAACAATGCAAAAGTTTATGAATAAGACAAAAGTTTATGAACAATACAAAAGTTAATGAACAATACAAAAGTTTATGAATAAGACAAAAGTTTATGAACAATACAAAAGTTAATGAACAATACAAAATTTATGATAAGTACAAAATTGATGAATGGTTTTTTATTCAAGCATGCAGAGTTGATAGTGCTAATAATTTTTGGGCCGCTTACCGCTCTGCAAAACGAACTGGCAAATATTATTTCGGTAATATCAATATCGAATTAAAAAAGAGCTAACTTTCTCGCGGCGCGGGCGCAGTTAAAGTCGCATAATTTTACTGAGTGCCTCGCCGCTCTCGTGGTCGCAATGGCGATAACTGAGTGCAGGGTCCAACTTGGGCTCGATTCCAAGGACGGCCAGTAATAGTAGTTTTACAGTAACAGCTCAAAATATATATTTCTGCTTGCAGTAGGCAATGAGCTCGTCCCTATTCTATAGAACTTTTAAACGGGAAAAATTTGGTTTGATTTGATTGGTGAAATTTTTAATGTGTTTGGTTAAAAAATTGGTGAAACATACATACAGGAGTCATTTTAAGACACAACAAAACCATCATCGGATACAAGACGTACGACGATGCGGCATTGGCGGGCATCCCACCCAAACGTACTACACGTTTTGAGAATACTTTAAATGTGCGTACATCTAAGGAGTGAAATTCACTGCCGGAGTCTACATTTCCGGTTAGCTACAATCTGAGAGATTTTAAGTCAAGAGTGAATAAATTACTTCTAGGAAAGCGTGCTTCACCATCGACCACATCATCGCTTACCATTAAGTGAGATAGTGGTCAAATGCGAGTCTAAAAATAATAAAATAATCATCTCTTCACCTTATGATCCTTAGCATGAACTTCGACTTGTCCATTACTAAACGCGATGCGCTGTTCTCCACTGGCGGACACGGTTAGCGCAGCGCCGTCCGGGAACCGCCATTCTTCTCGAATATGTTCGTTCTTGGGATCGAAGTATCGGACGCTGCCGTTGGGTAACCGGACCTCCGAAGAACCGTCTTTGTACCTCTTCTCGACTTGGCCACTGCAAAATTTACAACGACACATTTTTATTTCATGCTTTTTAAACTACATAATTGATCTTGTGGCAGACACGGGATAAGGGCAGGAAGATGATGGTACACTTCGATCAACAATCTATCGAACCCGTAATTATGACACGATGTCTCGCGAAAATACCCCGACTCAAACAGTAAAACGTCCATAAACACAAATCGATAGTCACATTTCGAACAAAAAAAAAAATATCAAAATCGGTTCATCCGTTTAGGAGCTATGATGCCACAGACAGATACACACGTCAAACTTATAACACCCCTCTTTTTCGTCGGGGGTTAAAAAAGAAGTTACTTGGAGATTACTTGGAGACGAAAAATAATGTTAACGATTATTATAAAGAGGTGTTACATTGTATGTTTGTAATGCGTCATCGCTAGACTACTAATCTGATAGCGAAAATTCATTCACTGATAGAAAGAAAGCTATAATATCCCTGAGTGTAACCTGTACTATTATTTATTTGGTGGTGTAACAGGCTACTTCCTATCCCAAAAATAATAACAGGTTCTGTGGCGAAGCCGCGGATAAAAGGCTATAAATAGCAGGCTTACCAGGCAGAATTATTGCCTGGTAACCAACATGGTTGCTAAGCAATATTAATCCGTGAAATACTATTCACTTTGTTTTGGCTGTATCATGATGATCAGGCCTTGCCTAGAGTCCCTGGCTGATAAAATAGGAGGAAAAGGAAAACTAGACATGAAAAGACTAAAAGAATTTGCTGAAACAAGATAAGTACTCACTCAGGAAACTCCACAACTTCCAATCCATCAGCATGAGTAGTGTGGTATGTTTTAGTCTCAGCATAGAAATACTTAATTCTACCCTCACTATAAAAGTTCTCCTTTATGTCTCCATTGTAGTACACAAACTTGCTATACTTCCCATCTGATGATATGTATTTTATGTTCCCATTTGGAAACCTCAGTTCCCTAGAACCATCTGGCTTCTTGACTTCTGTAGGGTTCAGACTGGTTCTGCTAAAAGTAGTCTTACTAATAGAAGGTTCTGGACTTAAAGTCAGCAGTTTGTCTCTGTACTGTTCATTGTGTATCACAGTTACCGATTTTAGTGACGAATGGTTGAAGGCAGATATGGGAGACTTTGATCTGTTCTGTGATGCATTGGAACTAGAATGATTTGACATGTATTCTACAGAATTACGTGAAGGAGGTGATTTGTTGCTATTCGATCTGTTGGTAAGTATAGAAACTGGAGATTTGGATCTGTTTATATTTGCTTCATTATTGCCGAAACAAGGCGATATTGTTCTTTTTGGGGATCTAGAATTTCTTGACGATCCTGAGTTCGATTTCTGAATGAAGAAGCCTTTAGCATTCTCATTTATATTCGGTTTATCATTCAAGTTAAGTTCGAAGTTGAAACTGGAACCACTAGACCTGCTAGTTCCGTTGCTTTTGGGTGATGTTCTAAATCTTTCAATGTATATCTTCTCTAAATTATTGTTATCTTCATTTCTGTCATCTTCGTCAATAAGGGATTCGTTTGATATAGTGTCATTGTCAGCTACTAAGTTCTCATCATCAGAGTGATCAAACCTTGTCATATTTGGCTGTCTGTTTTGTAACTGTTCCATGTGGCTGATGGTGTCTCTTTGACTGAAATATTTAGCATATCTAGATGTGACATTTAGATTGGGCACACTTTTTGCTCTAGGTCTTATGGTGCCTCTAGCAACAGGCTCAACTCTTCTGCTCCTGCTCTGTCTCTCAATCTCATAAGCTTTATATTTCACATCGCGATCAATGCTCACCTCCGGTCGTGAGTCTCTATTGGACATGTTTGTTAACTTTTTATTTATTTCTTCAAGATATTTTATATTAGTCAATCTTCTTGTAACCTCATTGCTGTGTTGAATTCGTCTGTTTTGCTTTCTTAACTTCTCGACCTCCTCCTGGAAGTCTTTCTTCTCTTTTTCCATAATTTTGATTTGGTTCCGGAGTCTGGCTATTGTGGAGGTCGACTTCGCGTCTTTGAGTCTTATCTCATCTTTGAGGTCATTTATTTCCTTCTTCAAGTTAACAACTTCATCTTTATCTTTCTTGTTCAGTCTGCCTCTCATTTCCCTCACATATCTATCGTACATTTGCTTCTGTTTATTTAGTTTCTCTTTTTCTTCTGCAAGATAGTATTCTGATAGAACTTTTTCTTCATTGAACTTCTGTTCGAAAGCTGCTTTTTCTTCATAAAACTTTTGTCTGTCTTGATCAACTTCTTCTCGTAATTTAGCCAAACTCGCATTTTCTTTTCTAAATGTTTCAATTTCGTCTTCTAACTCACACAATCTATCTTTTAACAGTTCACTTGTGGAAATTAGCTTGGCATTCATTTCTGCAATGTTTGCTTTCATGGCGTCAGTTTCTGTAATTGTGTCATCATGACATTCGTTGTTATCAACCTCTTTTTGATTTATTTTCGCTACTTTATTCTTAGGATCAATACTTTTTCTTTTCTTCTCTTTATGTTCATTGCGATTTTGTGGCGAATCCTGGGTGTGTTCAACAATTTTGCAAGAACAACATGACACTGAAGAGCATGCGTCACTGCAGCAGTCAGAGTAGTTACTGCAACATGTTTCAGCATCACTCTGAGAATTTTTATTCCTGCCTTTACTATTGTATCCAGGCAAAATATGCCTCAGTTCAGGATTTTGGGACAGACACTTTTGTAGAACCAATGGAGTACTTTCTCCAGAACATTCTAAGTTACTTCTTAAGAAGCGGTTGTAAAATGAGTTCTCTAAGTTAAAGCTCTCATGAGTGACTTTGTTTTCCAGCAACTCAAACATGTTTTGTTCAGCAGTTTCTCTCTCATGCCTCAATCTTATCATTGTCTCATCACAACTGACATCTGAAACCACACTTTTAGTAGGTGAAGCAAAGTTTTTGTAATAGTCACTCTGTTTGAGTTGGCTAAGGAAGTCATTTTGTTCTTTAGTCAGTACGGCCGCCCATGATTTAGCTTTGTTGGTTACTAATGGGTGTTTATTTTTTGGGAATAGAGCTCTGGATGCCGGCTTATTTGCAGTTTGAATATTACTGCTGCATGTGTTCACAGAATCTGAAGTCTGTTGATTTTCTGTATGACTGCTGATAGTTTCTGATGGTTCATCATTATCATCTGAAACCCTGGGTGCAGGTTGAAGCTTTCTGGTTAATTTTGCTTGCCTTATGTCAGTTGTTATCAATGAAGGTTCCGACATCAGAACATCAGTATTCATAGTCTTTTGTACATTGTTATTTGTGGCATTTTGAGCATTATTCGCAATAGTCTTTTGAACATTTTTGGTATTTTCCTTTTGAACGTTATTTGTTTTAATCTTCTGCACTTCATTCTTTTGTTCCTTAAGTTTTTTGAAAGGTGATTCAGTTTTATTGTGGAAAGATTTTCTCTTCCACGGCAGAGATTTAGTGTTTTGTATAACAAAGTCATTTTTCTTAAGTCCAAGCCGAGCTATTCCTTCACCTCTTCTTAGAAAAGGTTTTTTGTTATGAGCTTTTAAGGAATGGTTGCACTCTGGGCTTTTCGGTTTAGATACATGTTTTTCACTTTGCAACTTTTCTAAAAGCAATGCCTCAAAATCTTGTTTAGGAGATAAAATAGGCATCTCATCAAGTGATATTTGTTTTTTAAGTAATGAGTTTTTGTTCATAGAAGAGTTTACAGACGTTCTGTTACTTGCATTTTGTGATGGTTCCGATGGGGGGCTTTCATCTAGTTCTTGAATAGCTACTTGGTTCCTGGATGGGGCTGATACTCTGCTTCTGCTTGACAAAGGAGAATTAACAATAAACTCTGACTCCTGAGAAAGGTTTAACACTGAAACACCTTCTATTAAGTCTCTTTCATGCACTTTGTGCGATAGATCGCTGGTATTGGCTCGCGGTGTACCCTCATTCGAAATATCATTAGATGACTGCAACAAACTACGAAATGTATTGTAACTGGTACTGTTACTGAAATGGCTGACAATTTCAGTGATACTTGATGAAGTTTCAGAGGTTTCTTTGTACTCCAATCGTTGTTTTTGTAGCTTACCGCGCTGTAATAATTGAAGTTGTCGCAACACTTGCAAACGTTCCAATATTTGTGAAGGAGAGAGCGACACGTCACTCTCTGAGTACGTTTCATCCATAGCGGTTTATTTATTAATACATTATTTTATACAAACGAATAAGTTTAGTATTCAAAAGAAATAACGAAAACACCCAGCGTCACAAACTTTTTGAAAATTGACAACTTTGACAGCTCAGGTATTAATTTACAAACAAAACGCACTTTCACTGCTACCAACCTACAGAGAGTTGGTCGCACTTCGCAGATTATAAAACAGAAATGCTTGTTTGTGGCTACTGCCAGAAACAATGAATAGTAATGAATATAGGTCGGTCAAGATAACTGAGCATCCCCACCCGAAATGTTAACCGACTCTCGCTCGCAAACCGCAAAGATTACTATTTGTTTTATGCAAACCGTGGCGGCGCCCCGCGTTCGCCTCGTGAGCCAATAGCGAGAGTCGAACGTCAGAGTGACATTGACATTTCGGGTACTTGACCGAGCTATAAACAATTGGTTTTACGGCTAAGCCTGCTTTGCTATGTAATGGTATTACCACAGAATCGCTACTAATATGCACAGCTATTAAACTAATAGTCTTATCTAGATTAGGGTCGGCTTTCAGTGTAACCTACAGGCTTATTACGTATGAAACAGCAATCAGCAATCATCGCGCGATCAAACGCTTTATGTCATAAAAATCTGAATTACCTATGGTGTAGGTATGGTGGGTCCTACACAGTCGTTTGCTAATCGCTCGCTGTTTGCCAAATGCACTCATTTCTAAAAAAAAACGCCAAAATTTCTAAAACATCCGTTTTGAAAAGCAATTATTGCCCATAATTCGCAATCGTTTTCCTCTTGCAAGATATGTAATAAGCCTGCGGTGTAACTGAATATCTATGTAATAGACAGTGCGTCCGTCCAAAAACCTTGCGATCACACTTGCGAATTGCGATACAACTCTGTAGACACAGCCGGCCTAATATAATAAACTACCATCCAAATATGTGATTTGGTAGTATTCAAAAAAATGTCAAAGAGAAGAGTAGAAAATATATCTTGTAAGTTGTAACACTAGCACATGCGACAATAAATGTCAAAATTCTTGTCCATTTTTATTCAAAAAACATCTGGTTCTCTGGGCGCAAAACACTTATTACTTGCGATGTCTAAAAGAAGTGGTTTCCACCGAACTCCTAAGTTTAAGCCTGAAGTGAAGGTGATAAATAATAAATCCAAAACAGCGATGTATATGTCCCTACGACAGGAGAAAGTTGATGTGTTGTCTGAACCAATCAAATCGGAAGCTGATAAAAAACTTTACAAGTGAGTAGGCTTATTTCATAAAATAAAACAATGATTTTTGCTCACGTTAAATTCTGTATGGTGTGTGAGGTATACACAAATAGAGGATGGGTTTATATAAATAAATATAACCAAAATATAACACTGAAATGTTACTGCAGGACTATACGCCTGCAGAATGGTCTAACAGCGCTCCTGATATCAGACCCGAGCCGTCCAGCGGCGGGTAACGAGACTAGCTCCAGTGAGGAAGAGAGCAGCGGGTCGGATGAGACCACAGACCCTGAAAGTGAGAGTGGACAGTCAGGACACTCTGCAGCCAGTGACCACCATGGCACGAAGAGGCGCAGCGAATACGACGAGGAGAAACTGGTCAGTAAAATAATTTCAGAACCCTTAAACCACATTAGTTCTCCTTTTTTATTTCAACTGCAACTGTCCATAAATAACCTTAAGTTAATTTTAAGAGTGAAATAATTTTTTTATAATTATTTTTTATTTTTTCTTATTTGTTGTCCATGAAGGATAATCCTATATAAATGTGTTCTGTTCACTATATAAAAATTCCACTATGTTATCATTTTATCTACTTTAAATTCCCAGCATTATTCTTGCAATTAGTCCTTCTGACTATGAGCAGATGTGTGGCTATTAATAAAGTTCCTTAAATTCTTTTGTATATAAATCTAGAAAGATGTTTTTTTTTCTTTTTTTTTTTCTATTTCGCTCTTTTTTAAAGTTTAAGTTAGGCAAGAATCCACACAATTATGTAAGTAATAGCTAGTTACATGAATTTATGAGTTAAACAATAATATGTGTGGGTTCCACAGCATTGAACTTTCTTTTTCTTTTTGTGCCAGTAATTAGAGGAAGGTGGCATATAAGTTAAAATGATATGTTGACCGAAAATATTATTTGTTTACTTACACTAAATAATAAATCATTTCGGGTAAAATATATGGTGTGCCTCTGCCTACCTCTTCAGGGAAGATTGGCGTGATGTTATGTTTACTATGTGTTTAAGCATAATTTTTTTTCATACATTAGGTAGGTATCAACTAAAAATACAATTCAAGCAAAAACATTCAATGAAAAAAAACTAACTAACTACAAAACTAACTAAAAAAATGTCACGTTAGTTCATCATCAGCAGTCTTTTAATGTTCCCACTGCTGGGACACAGGCCTCCTCTCTGTGAGAGAGGGAATGGGCCTTAATCCACCACGCAGACTCAGTGCATGTCTTCTAATTTTGGGTTCTAGTAAATGCCAGTTTCCTCACTATGTTTTCCCTTACCCTTTTTAGAGCAGTGGTGATGTAATAATTTACTCACAGTAAAGCACCTGCCTGGGTTTGAACCCACAACCTATGACACGTAAGTCAGGCCGTTACAACTGGGCCACTACTACTCATATTTAGTAGTTATTTTGGGATAAAAACGCTTAAAAACATAGTATTGTTTGGTATGAAAATAAAGTTAAGTAATTAATATTGACCGTGACTCAGAGCCTTTAATTGTAAAATTGCATCACTATACGATTCAATGTTTGGCCTTGATTCAGATCAATTGTGTTAGCATAAGTTGTGGCCTTTGCCTTGTTTGCTTTTTTAAGTAGAAAGCCGTAAAGTTGCACTAAATTTGTTGGTCTATTTTCAGTTTTATATAATAGGTATGTAAGGTTGAAAATTAATAAAGCTCTAGAATTTCTCAGCCTCAATCATAGAGAATCAGCACTTTTTACAGGAAAAAAATAACCTTCCAAAAGAGGTAGATTTTGACAAATATAATTATATACTAGTTTCTGCCAGCATCTTCACTAAGTCGAAAATTATCCTGTTTCGGGGTAATAAGTATCATATGTTCAAATTTAGGTCATGGTTTAACCAGGTGTCAAGTTTCATCCAAATTCGTTCAGTCATTAAGTCCTTATCAATTTACGAACATTCAAACGTACAGACTTGCACATCTATACTTATAATATTATATGATAAAGCTGAAGAGTTTGTTTGTTTGTTTGAACGCGCTAATCTCAGGAACTGCTGGTTGGAATTGAAAAATTATTTTTGTGTTGGATAGTCCATTTATCGAGCTAGGTTATAGGCTATAAAACATCACGCTACAACCAATAGGAGCGGAGCATAAATGAAAAATGATGCAAAAACGGGTTATTCCTTTTTGAGAGCTTTCGTTACGTGCGCTGCGTAAGTGGTTAAAGTTACGCAACATTCATGTATGTAGGGTAGGTAGCCAGTTGAGGGTAGCGAAGCCGCGTGGGACAGCTAGTTTATAATATAACTAGCTGTTGCCCGCGACTTCGTCCTTGTGGGAATAAAAAGAAAATGTGCTTATGTACTATTCCAGAATATAATCTATCTCTGTGCCAATTTTCATCCAGATCCGTTCAGCCGTTCTGGCGTGATAGAGTAACAAACATACATCCATCCAAAGTTTCGCGTTTCTTAGAAGATACATGCGGGATATTGCCTATCGACGCAAGTTGAAATCCCTTACTCTCCCTTCGCAATATTGCCGACATCCGTAATTACAATAAGGAGTAGTCGGACATCTCTGACATCGGTGAAGGTAAACATCGTGAGGAAAACTGGATTTATATAAGTGTAATTGCTGCAAGGCGTTCCAGTGCGAGGATAAAGGAATTAATCTTGTATCTATAGTCACCTACGTAAATCTTACTCAAGCCACTTACATCCTCATAAGGAAAAGATCCCAGTGATAGTATATCAACCTCCTTGCAATCGGTTAATTCCACAACAAGCCTGTGAACCTTGTCTCGGCTTGTTCCATTAGCCCACAAACCCATAAGGAAAAGATCCCAGTGATAGTCTATCAACCTCCTTGCATCGGTTCATCCCACGACAAACATGTGAACCTTGTCTCGACTGTTCCATTTATTGTGTCAAGTGCAAAATAAATTGGTAATTGCATTGTAACACATGCTGGCTACGTTTCAGGATTGGTCTAGTTCTGCTGGCGATTTTAACGATGCGGTCAAATCACATTAGTCTTTACAGGATGAGTAATTCCGGTTGACGTGTTTGTGTTTTGAATAGCCTAATCTATACTAATATTATAAAGTGAAGAGTTTGTTTGAACGCGCTAATCTCAGGAACTACTGGTTGGATTTGAACAATTCTTTTTGTGTTGGATAGTCCATTTATCGAGGCAGTTTATAGGGTATATAAAATCACGCTAAGACCAATAGGAGCGGAGCTAATTAAAAAATGTTGGAAAAACGGGCAATTTTTTTTTTTTTTTTGGGTTTCTGTTGCGTGCGCTGCGTCGTAAGCGGTTAAAGTTACGCAACAACCATGTATGTAGTGTAGGTAGGGCAACGACGATATAACCACTTGACGGCGCATACAGTGCCCCGACGCTCGAAAACTATTAGTATTTTGTCGCCTATGTAAAGGCTTCGGTACTAGTAACCATTTTAGTTGTGTCCAGTTATTAGACCTGTATGCACGCTAAATAAATACAAATTGTTTTATCTTTTTATTGCAATTATAACGCATAAAAATGCCCTCATGCGCCGTAAAGGGGTATGGGAAACATGCCAAGACATCTAGTTACAAAAAGGATGGCATAACTTTTCATCGGTAAGTAAACAGTACGAAAATTATTTTTAATTTAATCAGATTATGAGACACCGCAGGGATCTAGTTAAAATGGTGGATGGGATAAACGAGCACAATTTTGAGTCCCGCGTTGATGTCTTCTGGAAAAGTCTCGCTCTTTCACTAGACAATTCTAATGCTTCTATCCCTTTCTCTCCCTTTGTATTTTTATCGTAAATATCTGTGCTGTTACTTTTAATAGCTGAAGTCGATATCGATAATAATAAAATTAAACTTAATAAAAAATGTATGAAAAAATATCTATCTACTTTTAACCGACTTAAAAACAGGAGGGTGTTCTCAGTTCGTCGAATTTTCTTATGTATTATGTTCCCGGATTACTCGTAGACGGCTTGACCGATTTGGAAAAATACTTTTTGTTTCTCTATGTCCCCGACACACATATTTATATTTGTAATTGATTGATTTTTATTAAATAATATTTATATGATTTTAATTGAGTATTTTTAATAATGTTAAAATCCATTTTATCGATATCGACAATTTTCCCTTAATCGAGTTGATCAACCCTAACGATAGCCATACCTACGCAACTTACTTTGAACTGTCCAATTGCAGCCGCGCGTTCTTCCTCGTCTCCCGGCCCTCGGTAGTGAGTCGTGTGCTTCGAAGAAATCGGCCTATAAGCTCTCTAGTGGTTATATTCTCTTTGAGGTAGGGTAAGGTAGGTAGAGTAGATGGGTTTGTAGGTAGCCAGTTGACGGGAGCGAAGCCGCGTGGGACAGCTAGTAGAAGATGAAGGTAGATTACGATAACTTATCATTCTTTCGGTAGGGCTTGGAATTAGCAAGCGGTACTCCGGGGTCTCCAGATTTGAGACTCTGTCCACCCACCAAGTGCCTCCAGGAAGGATGGTGGCACAGTGATCATGTGCTGCCGTGCACAGCGAGGTTCTGGGGCGCTCTTTCATTCTCCCTAGGGATGTGCCCTAACAGGCGTCGCACAGAGGGGTTTTCAGAGTGGCTTGTTGAGAGATCTCAGGGGCCCTGTGACCTCTTCATGCTGATGGTGCTCAACGGGGTGGTTTTAGTGAAGTGAAAATCGCACACTCCTTGGTACTAACAGTACCAAGGAGTGTGCGATCTTTAACCAGTGTCTATGGTCGCGCCAAAATCTATAAAAAACCTCTTAAATTATCATCATTTATCTTTTGATCGAGCCAAAAAACGCCTGAATAATTGGAAAACATAGGTTTTATGTCTGCCTAAGCCCCTAACATGCAATCATCCTGTCGCTCTCACACAACGTAGTTTACGACATAACTATTTACACCGACAATACCAAATAATAATATACACAACGTATTTACTTGAGCAGAGGATGTCATTATCGGCGAGCGGTAGGAAACCGCGCGGTTCACGGCTGAGCGGGCAGTCAACACGTGAATTGCTTTCTGTCATTTTAGTAATTAAAAATGTTCTGAGTGCCACTGAAAGATATGCTGTAATTTCTATTGCAACTGGACGTAGACCTCTCCAATGGCTCGCCAATTTTTTCGATTTTCGGCAGTTCTCATCCAGCTGCCCTGTCGCTCTATCTAGCTTGAGGGCGTCCGTCCTTACGTTTACCCTTTCGTAGTCTCCACTCAAGAATGCGTCTACATCAACGTTTTGAGTAGCGTAGTTTACGACAGAACTATTTGCTCCGACAATATCCAATAATGATATACACAACGTATTTGCATGAGCAGAGTATGTCATTACTGGCAAAGTGGCGGGGCGGTAGGGTACCACGCGAGACACGGCTGAGCGGAACACGTGAATTGCGTTCTTTCACTTTGTTAACATATTCCCGAATCATTGGGTTAGGCACCTATATATAGTACATCCATAGTTCACCAGTAGTGAAGGCGATCCTATTGCCATCATCCGAGCACAAAGCCAGACATCAGAGGAGATTAACAATGAGGTAACTTACTAGGTTCTAAGTGCCACTGAAAGATATGTTGTCATTTAGCTGCATTTTTTACCCGTCTGCCGAAGGAATATGTGTTTATCAGTCAATGTATGTGTGTATGTAAGTATGTTTGTTCCTATGTGGCGTTCTAGAGACCAAACGCATTGGTCGATTTTGATGATTCTTATTTTTATTTGAATATTCGTCAATCGATTCGTCTTAACCTTGCGAGTGTCTTTGGCTATATTAAAATTGGAAAATAGAAAAATGAAGGATTTAGGGCGCCATATTGTGGCAGCACAATTTCTTTTTTCTTCCAAACCCATCGCGTGGGGTATAAAAAAAATAAATAAAGTGTTTTAAGAGGTGAATTCAAAAATAGATAACACTTTATCCGTCTTATTAATAAACGTGGACTAAGGTAAGATTAACGTTATTCCAAGGATTAGGTTGGTACTAAAAAATTTCCGTATTAATAAACACGGAATAAGGAGAGATTATACTAATCTGACACTAGTCTCGGACTAAAAGTTAAACCATGGTGCTATCTAGTTTAAGGTCGGAATAAGAGTAGTGTAACTATGGCAACCACAATTTTTTTCCTTCGCCCTACTCGGGCAGGCTAAGGTCTTGGACCATACCGCCTAGTCTTCAGTGCATAATATCCTTCTTGAATTCTTTAGTATGCATTAGAATGCGGATGTAACAGATTCTAATGTTGTATTTGGCAGCAAATTGTATCGAGTCAGCCTTCAACTTTGCAGAGGTAGTCTTATATAATACTACAATAAAATTCTCCGCTCCACTATCCCGAGATTGCTTCTGTCAATGATTTCACATATTGTCCAGTTGCGTAGACAGTTGTGACACAAAACCTCACCAATTTTATATCACAATATCGACAAGGAATCAATTTGCAAATAATTTTAACAACCACTGAACTACGCTCGAAAAAATCCCGCCAAAAACTCTCGCAACCACATTTATTACATAGACTCTGAATTTTTATTTAGTTAATGAGAAACATTAAAAAAATAAGGTCATTGGCAGCTGTTTAGCTTTAGACAACGAAATTACAAATCACGGATATTTGCAATACATAGGCAAGATCTATTTTTGGATGTAGATGCACAAGATGATGGCAATGTACTAGTGACACACACAATAAATAATAATATTGGAGGTAATGCGTCACGGGCAGCATTTATTAATGAAAATTATATATATACATATATATAATTTTATTATTATATGTGTTCATCATTATAAGTAATTTTTAAGTTTAAAGCTATTAAGATAATTTAAAATTCCCTCCTTCGCCTTTACTGTCAAATATCTAAGGCAGATGTCATCTTTAGTTTTTTTTTTTTCTACATAATGTCATCAACTTGCTCATTTTCATTCACTAGTTCATTCTTTTTACTTTTAAATTTAACTGGGTTGCCAGAGTTTACGCGTAAGTCCAAGACTTAGAAATGAATAGTTAGTCCGAGGTTCTTCCATGTTTATTAATAACATTGCTAGATCTATGTTAATCCTTAGTTACTCCGGGATTAGCTAGTCCAAGAGTAGCTTCGGAGTAAGCTGGGAATACGCCATTTTTATTAATAAGACAGTCACCCTCTTATTAATAAACACAGAATAAAGTTATTCCAAATTTAAACCGATGAAAATGTATGGTTATTGCTTTGTTATTCCTGGTTTAACTTTATTCCCTGTTTATTAATAAGGGGGTATATGTTTAAATGCAACTAATTCGAAAAAAAATGTCAACTAAAAAGTTATGAATAAAAAAAGTTAATTCAAAAAATCAAAAATAATAACTACTTAAAAAGCGAACTAAAAAGACGTAAACAGGTAGAAAATCATGCTGTGCAGTCGGATGATACATACAACTTTATTTTTTAACTCGGCACCTCATTTGAGTTCAAAGTTTCTATAACAGACATTTTATTTTTGAGTTTTTTAATTATTCAATGATTTGTCTCGCTCTGGGTGAGGCGGGAGTGCGTGTCAGACTTTTACTGACTAAAACCCACCCGTGTTCCTTCAGTTGCTTGAGCATGCGCCGCGGTAACACTTTTCAAATTTATCCTCAAACCAGACAGGCATCGGCCCTCGCGGACCCCGTCAGTTTTTGCTGACATCTCTGTGTACATAAATTATGGATATCTTGGAACAATTTCAAAATTTGCACCTTATCACAACTCATCTTCTTGAAGTTATCAACCGATATAAAGGTCGGCGATCCAGGCTAACAGCCATGACCTACATAGTTTAGCAGTGAATATAGGTCAGGAACTCAGGAGACGAAACTATTGGAGCTGAAACAGGCATACTTATCTAGTCTCACAGTCAACATCGAAAGAAATCGAAGATCGCCTGAGATCTCCGGTCTACCTTGTGCCTGTTAAAAAGTGAATTTTAAGACAAGTTTCATACTAGTATGTAGTGGCCGTTCTCGAGAGTTTTTTTAAATAGTCACTAGTCCTTTCCTATCTTACAGGAACCGTGCATTTATCTGTGATAGAAAAAACATACAACTGACTTCCAAATAAAAACACCACAAAGAGAAAAATAACTTCTTTTTCGGCAGTCGGTGTCAAAAAACGAAGAAAGGAAAACGGGAACTCAGACTTTATCAGAAGTTATTTTTCTCTTTGTGGTGTTTTTATTTGGATGTCAGTTGTATGTTTTTTCTATCACAGATAAACGCACGGCTCCTGTTCTACTATTTAAAAACTGATTTCCAAATAAAAACACCACAAAGAGAAAAATAACTTCTTTTTCGGAAGTCGGTGTTCCCGTTTTCTTTTCTTCGTTTTTTGACACCGACTTCCGAAAAAGAAGTTATTTTTCTCTTTGTGGTGTTTTTATATCTATGTGTTTTTACTTGGAAGTCAGTTGTATGTTTTTCTTTTTTTTTTGTGATGAACAGACTGATAGATTGTAGGAATTTTCGCACCGTATCAACATCAGCCTTTTAATGTGTTCCCACTGCTGGGATATAGGCCTCCCCTCTATGAGAGTGGATGGGCCTTGATCCACCACACGGGCCCAGTGCAGGTTGGTGGATGTCACATGTCTTCGAATTTTTGGTTCTAGGACATGCCGGTTTCCTCACGATGTTTTCCTTCACCGTTTTTAGAGCAGGTGTGATGAAATAATTTACACAAAGTAAAGCGCCTGGGTTCGTTCGAACTACGACCTTCGACATGTAAGCCGGGGCCGTTACCACAGAGTGTTGCTTTCTAACTGTAAAATAATTTCGGTTACCGGATCACCTCTTTCGGATTCTACATCCTATTAATATTATCTCTATCAAATTAGTAGGGATTTGAATTGAATTAATCTCTAGAGTTCAAGCACAAAGTTACGACAACGTAACTAAAATAATTAACAATTATGTATGTTGCATAGAAAGTTATAATTAACAAAAATACCTGTTAGAGTTGTACATAACATTACATCACCCTTTGGTCCCCGAAGTTGGGCAGCATTGAACCAGTTATGTTTAAGTCCCAATGTAATAATATGGGAGCGAGCCATTAAGCCAGGAAAAATTACCAATAATACTTTGCTCGACCCAGGAATTGAACCCAAGACGTCATGTTCAGCAGTAGGACTAGACCAACTAGGGCAACAAGGCAGTTTTTATGGTACCGTACCCAAAGGGTAAAAACGGGACCCTATTACTAAGACTTCATTGTCCGTCCGTCTGTCTGTCTGTCACCAAGCTGAATCTCTTTAACCATGATAGCTAGACAGTTGAAATTTTCACAGATGATGTATTTCTGTTGCCGCTATAACATCAAATACAAAAAAAAATAAGAATAAAGTAAATATTAAGTGGGGCCCCCATACAACAAACGTGATTTTTTTGCCGTTTTTGCGATAATGGTACGGAACCCTAAGTGCGCGAGTCCGACTCGCAACTGGCCGGTTTTTTAATTAAATTACCATAATAACCATTATCCGTAATACAAACAAACTGCTTACAATCACAATTACGTGATCAAAAACGTTTGTTTACTAAACTATCGCATTTTTATTAAATCGATTTCAAACAGATTGACTTTGATGTGACTGCAGTAGTTATGTACTTAAGATTTCCATGCAAAATAACATTTTCTCACGGTACGGCACTATTGTGCAACAAAAAACAATGTTTTGTATGTGATAAAGAGGCCCGTTTGTAATTGAAGGTACAAAGCAGCCTTTACAGATGAATGTATTGAATAAATTGTATGGTATATTGAGGACATTGAGGCCGTTGACTGGAATCAAAACATGTACTCAATCACCCTTTCAGATTAGCTATTTAACTCCCCTCACATTCGCATCCATAAGGGAACTTTCCGATAGCGCGACTCAATTAAATTACGTCGATAGGAAATATCGCGCATATTTTCTCAGTCATGCAATTGCATGCGCAAATCGGTTAAATTGCATCTCTTTAAGTCCATGTGAACATACTTGTAATTTCGCTTATAGTGAGAACCAGATAACAAAACAATAAAAGTCGTTTACATCTGTCTTCCAATGTATTTCAATATTTCAAATCGATACGAAAAAATTGTAAAGGCAGTGTCGCTAACACGATCAGATACGTAACGCGGTAAGGGGCCTTTGGGATCCTTGACCCTTTCACTTGGCATTCATTAATGAGTTAATATCTCATAAACGCGTGGATCGATTTACATGATTTACGGATAAAATGGTTCTACGCCTAAACATCACATTCGAGACCAAAACTATCATAAATGGTTTTGGTCAGCCAGCTCGCGAATATGTATCCTCCCGACTGCACAGCATGATATTCTTCCCTTTTATGTCTTTTTAGTTCGCTTCTTAAGCAGACGAGTTTTTTTTTTATTAACTTTTAAATTATCAAAATATCTCCATAAACAAAAAAAAATGTTTTCAAGTGACGTAATTATACTTTTTGGTACAAGTCGGATGAATGGCTTTTATTTTTAACCGACTTCGCAAAAAGGAGGAGGTTATAAATTCGACTGTATTTTTTAACCGAATTGGCAAAAATGAAGTGGTTACCAATTCCACTGTATTTTTTTTTATGTTTGTTACCTCAGAACTTTTTATTCGGTGAACCGATTTTGATGATTCTTTTTTAATTGAAAGCTGGTGCTTATCATGTGGTCCCATTTAATTTTCATCAAGATCTGATGAAGAACTTCGGAGAAATACATCAGAACTGTTCAATAAATGACGGCAAATCACTCGGGATAGATGCAATCGCATGTCTGTTTATTGTTTACACCATTTCATAACATAACATCACACTGGTACGCTCTACTAAAGGGATACACAGGTGTGAACAGTTCAGCCTGGTATACTCTCACAGCACCGGTTTTGTTTAAGTTTCATGTTATTGGTTAAATCTATTCTGGCTTCACTTTGGGCACAATACGCGTAGGTATCTAGCCTATAGAACTGGTGCATTATGTACCATAACTAAAAAGTGAAAAATAAAAAACTTTTTTCCAAAAATTACAACTTCCAAACAAAAACACTACAAAGTGAAAAATAACTTCAATTGCGGAAGTCGGTGTCAGAAAATTAAGAAACGAAAACTGGAACGCCGACTTCCGAAATTGAAGTTATTTTTCACTTTGTAGTGTCTTTTTACTTATCTGGTTCTCACTTTAGTAACAGGTAAAATTAAAAAAGAAAACCCAACACAAATACCTCTTTAAACTACAAAATTTATCTAGTAGTAAACACGCTTTGATTGATAATCCATCGAAACACTTAATTGTATCATGATATCTTGCGAAAATCCCCGATTCAAAGAGTAGATTGCGCACAACTTTTTAACGGTTGAACCGTTTTCATCAAACATAGCTACGAACACTCTCGATAAAGTCACCTATCAAACAAACATAAAAATCAAAATTGATTCATCCGATTAGGAACTATGATGCTACAGATAGATACACACATACACAAACACACAAAGACGTCAGATACACACGTCAAACTTATAAAACCCCTATTTTTCCGTCGGGGGATATACATCGGTATGATAAAAATCGAATCGCGTCGACCCATCAGGCAGATCCATAGATATAATAAACAAGGAGATATGCCCGGTAGACGAAAATATATCGGAAACTTGTGTCTCCAGTTTGCCCCTACCCCACGGCAACTACTACACATGCAGTTCAGTAAAGGCAATAGATACACAGTCGCGCACACACCCGCATTTCTTAAATCAGAACGTACTACACAATAAATTATAAACCTTATCCCTTCAAGCACAGCGTGTATATACCAATCACCGTACAAATTACGCACACAAAAACATCGGTCGCTATCGTTGTGCTATGCAAAAGCAATTTATTTTACATACACGCTAGTGATTGACTAAATCGGAAACTTATCGATTCACTCATTTGTACATTTTTTTTTTTTACTTCAAGTAAACAAAAAAAAAATTGTACAATAAATAAAAAAACGGTTTGTCCAGAAAATTTTATAGTTAAAACAAATATGCAGCTAAAAATATAAATTATTAAGTAAATCAAAAAATTCAAACAATCAAAAATCCGGTTACTTTGGTTTAGGCTTTCATAGCGTAATGTTTAATTTATTTTTAATGTAGCAAATTTTAATTGTTTTGTGCTGCTATTATTGTTATTATGTTATGAGTCTGTTTTACTTGAAATAAATAAATTGAATTGAATTGAAACAGGAGGTATTGTTGAACTCTGCTAGTGCTATGGTGTTTAATCACTGGCCTGTCAAGTGGAGGTATTTGTGCAGCACTTGACACTTTGATATTATTGGGGTTGCATTTTTTGTCAAAAAGTTGGTTACGCATTTCTCTACTACGCTGTAAAATAATCAAAATAAGTAATACACATTATTTCGCGTCGATTTTCCAACCGGGTGAAAACGGTTGACAAATTGAAAATAAAATATAATAACAATATGTCATTCGTCATCAACATTGTTATCGATAGCCTACGTTAGTGGATCTGCACAAGCACATCACTAACTCGTTGCAAGGAGCAGCGGCCGTACTACGCGATGCATCCGCTCAATGATGTATCGTTTTGTGATTTTTACATTGCTTGTCCAGTCACTTAGCGACAAACTTAGGTAATGGTTAGGAAGCAATGTATTTAATGCAAAAATAGTACAGTCGCTGTGATATTTCAATACAACAATAACATAGTAGAAGCAAGAAATATTTTACGATTTGTTGTTTTTCATGATTTTAAAGACAAATATAGTGAAATACTTGTACTCACTTATTGTAAGTGATTCTATGATTTACAAAGTTTTGGTTTAGGCTTCGCTTTTTACAAGAAACCACTGAACAACACGGCATTCTTGTAATTTGTCACGATGACGGTCGAAAGCGCACTGTTTAGCGGAGACCGGTCATTTGCCTGTGACATGCTCAGTCAGACCTCGTCGCGCGGACACCGGCACGCCCCCTTGCCACTTCTCCTGTATTTTATATTTCTATGGGCAGATCGCTAATAGGTGCAAAAGCAAGTATTACTACCAAACCTATTATAGGGTCTTGACAAGTGACATACTATCAAAGAAATATTCTCGATAGTGCCAAACACTATCGAAATGCTAACTACAGTAGTCACAGCGGATCTTTGTGTCTCTGAAGTTAGAGCCTAACTTACCGAATCTTATATCGAATACTTAACGAACCATTGCCTAAGAAACAGTTTGTCATCGAGTATACTGCATAGAGTTAGCGAGATAGGATGATGCGAGAAACGTAAGCGAGTGAAAGAGGCAGTCATACAATGCTATCTTCTACTTCAACATTGACACCAATAAAATTATTCATTAAAAAATCTTTTTATAAAACAAACTTTTTCGTATTCTTCTCAAAAACCCTTTCATTTGATACCCATAATTATCTTGGCCGTGCACAAAAAATAACTAGACCGCCATCTTAGGTCGACCGCCATATTGGATTTTCAATGACGTCACTTAATCAGTGTTCATCTTAATCAGTGGAGGAGCTTTAAAATTCAGTTGCAAGATCTGACCCGAACACACATATATTGGGTTTCGTTTATTCATATAGTTTGACTCTGTATAAATAAACGAAACACAACAATTTGCTTTTATGTAGGTACAATCAACCGCTAAATGCTATAAGTTTACTCTAGTAATTGTTTTAACCGCAAAATTGATACCTCTCTAGATAGCTCGCCCTCAATGATATAAGACTGAAACATAACTTGCGAAATATTGATGTACCTACTAGACACGTCTATGTACGCAATCCTTTGGAGAATACAGACATCATGTTATATAGCAGTTATTTTCTAGTTCTAACAGAACCTATTGATTGTAACCACAGGCGCCAAAATGAGGAGTGTTATAAGTTTGACGTGTGAATCTGTGTGTCTGTCAATGGTATTGTAGCTCCCCAACGGATGAACCGATTTGGATTTAGCTTTTTTGTTTGAAAGTTGCGTCGGGGGACCGCTTAGTAAATAAAATAAAAACCAAAATTATAACGTGCGTATATATACGAAAAAAAACTTGGTAATAAAAAAATACAACCGGCTTACAAATAAAAACACTACAAAGAAATCGGTTGTATTTTTTTGTAAAATCATTTTTATTTTTATCAACTTCAAAAAAAAAAGAAGGTAATCAATTTGACACGTATGTATGTAAATTTCTTGTAATTGCACAATATTCACATATGTTACTCTGTAACTGTATGGGCTTTTAAACACGTGTGCCAAATTTCATAAGTGTATGTATGTTTGTTTGTATGTATGTTTTCCACGCATTTCTCCGAAACTACTTATCGGATCGTGATCATTCTTTTTTATTGGATTAAGTAATTCTCAACTTAGGGAACAGTGTAAGTTTTATCAAAATCGGTTGAGCAGTTTTCAAGATATGGAACATACAGCCGAACTCCTTATCGACAAACACCACAAATGTGTAAATTAAGTTATTAAGGGATTTTTTTTAAATTCTTTAGGTACCTTACTAGTTACTATAGACTTGCTTACTATATAAACTTTTTAACCGACTTACCAAAAAGGACGATTTTCTATGTTCGACTTTATGTTAGTTTCGTTTTTGTGTATACTCACCAATATTTCCACCAATTGTTGACCGATTTTGAAAATCCTTTTTTTGTTTGAAAGAGTATGTTCCGTAATTGGTCCCATTTTAATTTGGTGAAGATCTTATAAAGAACTTCGGAGATATACAACAGAACTCTTCAAGTAAGCCTATAATGCCAGAATAGATATATTAAGTAAGCCTATAATGCCAGAATAGATTACCCGAATATCATGAAACTTGAACATAACCGGTGAAATGAGAGTGTACCAAGGTGAACCGTACACATCTACGTACCCCTTTAGAGCGTGCTGGCGTGATGTTATGTTATGAAATGGTATAATCAATAAACAGACATGCGATTGCAGCAATCCCGAGAGATTTGCCGTTATTTATTGAAGAGTTCTGTTGTATGTCTCCGAAGTTCTTCATCAGATCTTTACCAAATTTAAATGGGATTTTTTTTTGGAATTGGTCGATAATTGACGGAGAACTGGGTGAACATAGGTACACAAAAAAAAACATACCGTCTAACATAGAACCTTCTCCTTTTTGGTTAGTCGGTTAATAAATACTTAGCTGTAGCTTGGACGTTTTTGCTAGGACTTTTTTGGAGGTTTTTGTGACTGAGTTTAAAAAAAAGAAATATTTTTGTTTTCCATCGTATGCCTTTAGTCAGTAGTTTATTTCTCAGTAGCTACTCGGAGTTTGGTATTATGCCCCGTTGATGGCAATTGGCTCGCCCCCCTATATACACGGGGACTTATACATAACTAACGAAATATGGGCGTGCAGTAGGTTCACCACTTTGGGCAGAAGTCTATAGTGCCTTCGGGGAATACAGGTGCCCACCGTAGGCGCGGGCTTGCGAACGGCGAGTAACGGGTAGCTCGCCGTCCGATAAGGACCAGGCCCGAGACGACGGCGCGTAGTGTTCCACGCGCGCCTCAAAGAGATGTCAGCAAAAACTGACGGGGTCCGCTAGGGCCGATGCCTGTCTGGGTCGCGGATAAATTTGAAAATGAGTTACCGCGGTCCTGGCTCAAGCAACTGAAGGAACACGGGTGGGTGGGTTGTATTCAGTAAAAGTCTGACACGCCCTCGCGCTTCAACCAGAGCGGGAGAATTCATTGGAAGATTTCACATCCAAAAAAAAAATGATACAGGCGTGAAGTTATGTTATGTGTTTACCTTTAGTATTATTTAACTACCTAGGCACTAAAAATATTGGCAACGGACGCTCATTAACGGTATTTTTACAAAAATAATGTGTAACTGATTTATTATGACTACCACGTTATCATGAAAGGGACTAAAAAAATCTTGGTTTTTTTTTAAAAAATATCGATTATTTAGTTTTTACTCGAGCTAGTAAAACATATTATTTTCCAATTATTATTTTTTTAATCTTAATCAGTTGAGGATAAGTGCTTTAAAATTCAATTGAGCGAATTGACCCGAACAAACATACATACATACATTGCAAGTTAGTAAAAATCTTGTAAAATAGGATACATTTGAAAAATTCCTTTATTTTGGAAATGAAAGAGTTACATTTAAAACACTTGTCTTAGGTAACTTCTACTAGTAGAATTATGTAATCAGATTACATGAACTGCGTTCATTCATGTTATAAGAAAACAATTTAGTAATACATAACTGGTGAAATGTGCGTGTAGTAATAAGTGTAACTCTGCCTAATGCCTCTGGTAATAGTGCGTGATGTTACCTTATGTAAGTACGAGTTAAATTTTGTATTAATACGAGCCGTGTGTCCGATTGTTCCATCAGTATAAATGACGAACTTACTAACTTTCGACCCCGTAACCCGTTTAATTTTATATATTTATTTTTGTTAGGGAAAACGAACAATATTGTACATTTTATGTTCAAACAGAATGTAGGAAAATAGTTAAATTTATAATCCACGGCGTTTCCACAGATACCATAAAAAAAAATATTTTTCAGTTTATGGAATATCTTTCAAATTGGTCCAATATTGGAGGAGGAAATAGGCGAGAGCCAAACCTTGGCATAATACTTTTTACTTAGGAAATTCAGTTGAATGTCTGCGACCGCATTTCCTCTTAAGGCCAATGTTAACGCAGTACTGGTCGTGCGCCCGCTCGGAGCCAAAATATCAATATTGAACCTCCTTTTGAACAGTTTTTTTGCAAAATATTATTTGATTTACATATGCTATTTCAGTTATGAAGACATGCCAGCCATCAATTTTCCTGTGTAAAAATATTTTTAAACATCCAAGTCGTTTTGGAGGAGTATCCAAAAGTTGCGAAAGATATCGTGTTGCTAATTATTTTTTTAAAGCAAAACTATTTGTTATTCGAAAAAACCATGTTTGTAAAATAATGTACATGAAACAATAATAAATATATATATTTTTCAATCCTTTTAACCTAGCCGTTACTAAGGAGTATGCTTTAGTTAGTTTACGGCACTAAAGGGGATGTAGGCCCTTAAGACCTACGCCTAAGGGGTAAATGTTTAAAACCCCTAATTTTATAAGTTTAAGGAACTCTTGTGCAAAATTCCATGCTTCTGGACCCAACGGTTTAGTTTGTCAGGGAATGAATTTAAGATTTTTAAGTAAATCCGTAGGACATCTACATAAACTTACGCCTTTTGCCCAGACGAATCCGAAAATCCGAAGTCCTTACATCAATTCCTTTAAAAAAATATTTGATGAATCATTGTTGCATTGTGGCGTCTGTCTGTGTTAGCCTTTAGGGTGTATCTCTTACCAGATTATTGAAAGAACTGGCACCAAACCGACCAATCGGTCGGTTTGGTGCCAGTACTTACACAGCTCGGGCGTGTTTACAATTTCACTGTCACACCAAAATTGATAGATTGTAGACTGGTGCACTGATTGGTCGTATTATTCTATTAGAAATGTTCAGTTCACAATTTATCAAAAGTTTACAATCTCTCTAGGTAGTTCATAAAATAACGAGTTCTACAATAATCTGGTGACATATCCATCTAATATTAAATAAAACCATTGCTAAGGTCATTTATCAATATACAGACAGACGTGCATCAAATTACCTCGTAATGAAATGCTTTGAAATCATGAATTCCAGTCACATAATATAAATAACAATAGCTTTGCATACAACAGAAGTATATAAGACCTTGAAAACTCAAGTAATTCGATGTTTTGTTGACGATTGACATGCCTTATTGTAATTTGCATAAATAATTTGGATATTAGATTTAAATATTTTTAGTAGCACCCACTCCTATCAAGATCGGAGACTTTAGACTCGAAGTTGTAGACGATTATATCTACCTGGGACAAACGGTCCAGTTGGGTAGGTCCAACTTCGAGATAGAGGTCAACCGTCGAATCCGATTCGGCTGGGCGAAGTTCTGGAATGGCGTACCGCGAACCGGAAGACGATACTTTGGAAAGCCTCCTAGGCACTAAGTGGATCGATGACCTGCTTAAGGTTGCGGGAAGGCGCTGGATGCGAGACGCACGGGATCGGTCAATGTGGTGACGCCTGGGGGAGGCCTATGTCCAGCAGTGGACGTCTTTCGGCTGAAATGACGATGATGATGATTATTTGTCCAAGAATTATACAGGTTGAGTTTTTCAAGTGGGCGTGAATGGCGAAAGCCGAAACTATGAGGAATAGCGAAAAACACTCGAAAGGAGTCACAAGCCCGATTTTGATGAAAACTAAATTTGCATCATTAGATTTTTGAAAACTCAATATTCCTAAACAGGAATCGAAATTCGAACTCGTCGATTTTGAAAAAAAAAAACACATGCTGTATTATTACCCCATTCGATAGTGTCGTTAATAAGGATAGAATTTTGGGAAGTAATTTCGCTCGGCAAATTTGAGGAAAGACCTCATTATTAACAAAAACCTTTTTTTGTAGGAAATCTACCAAGACTCGTATAATGCAATTGATGACATGAAAAAATCTTTGGAGAATAGTCTAAACGTAAAAAATATTGTAATGCTGAATTTAGTACAATGCTAGAGTTGTCGAATCCGGCAGTTTTTGGAAAAAGACCATCATTACATCACTTAAGGTTGAAAGGGAGGTACTTAACGTAGGTATAATAAGTATTTTGTTAAAGTTATTATTTCATTTTGAATTTGCTCCTTATTTATGATTGGCCATTCACGCCCAATTGAAAAACTCAGCCTGTATGCGCCTGGATACATAAAGGTATAAATATAATCTTAATTTGTTCAATCTTTACTTAAAAAGAAATATATATACAAAGTCTTTGTTCCTCACTAAGAATTACTCCTGTATCGTGGGATATTTAAGCTCTTCAGGGTCTGGCTATTTGTATTTGTATGTACACAAATAGCCAGACCCTGAAAGACTATCTGTAGGTTATACATATGTTTGTTCCGTACGATGATCTGTTGTCTAAAGTCTGTTGTCTTCCTCCTATATTTTGTCCTCAATTTACTTATGTTCGACTTCTGTGGTTAAAGGAAAAAAAATACTAAAAACAAACAAAAAATGCAACGTTTCTACAAAGATCGCCAATACCAGCCAGCAGTTCACCCATCAGACTCTAAAAAGAAAGACCTTCCTAAATTTAAGATGCACAAAACATAGCGTAGCCAACTAGTAAAACAAACAGCAGGTGACCTTGCCTTTCCAAGTGAATCTACGTTCAAATTATAGTGGCAGTAGTGTCATTAAGTGTTGCATCCACTCACAGTTGCGTCAGGCCGACGAAACATATTCACGATCGGACTTGAATAGTTTTTTTTGTATTTTACACTCTATTTACGATATAGTCTGGTAGACAGTATTATTTAATAATTGCTTATCGTATCGCCAACTCTTTACGTATTCATGAGGTTTCCTGAAAGACCGCTTTACGCGCCAGAAATTTTCAGGAATTTTGGGTAGATACATACAACCAGCTCCAAAAATATATTGAAGAACAAGATTTTTCAGAAGTTCTTCCTGTGGTTCTTTTCTATAGGAAAAGCTGACTGAGAAATGGTGAGCTTTCCCTAAATCTGATGACTTTTAATAATTGAACCAATCGAAGTTATCAAAGGGTCTTTAAGTCTTAGGGCAAACCCACGACAGGGTAGTTTACTGAAAATAATTTTTTTGTCAGTCAGGTAGATTAATTAAAAATATTGTACATGTATTTTTTTCTTTTGACACGTAAACATTAAGTGACGACGATATAATGCGTTGAAATATCGTGAAACGTCACGCCGTAGTACACTTTTTACTGCCTCAGTGACGTCACAAGCACCCACTCATGAACTTTGATGCGCTTTAACTTCGTAAAGTTTTATTGATTTGGTAAAGCAATAAATACGTGTCCAATATTATATTATTTGTTTTGTAAATTGTAACACATTTTGGTACAATGAAACTTTACGTGCAAACAATTACTATAAAATAAATCGTCGCTATATTTAAAAAAAAAGTATTCATGAACCGAGTAATCCCTTTTACTTGCAAGTCGCTGCTAACGCCATCTATATCCGTGGAACGGAACCGATCGCGATCGATTTTCTTAGAAAAACAATCAGTTTAATCAGACGAAAAACGCTAGTTTCGTCGGCACGGTTTCTTTGTATGGGATGAGGCATCCGTATGCTAGTATTATATTATCTGTGCATCGGTGATATTAATTTTGCGACGTGACAAATGGGCAAATTGCTGCGTCTAGAGAGCTCACATACGCTATCAGTCAATGATGTCATTTGTCACGTATTTAAACAAAATTAATGTTTTTAAGTCATCAGTCGCGTGGTATCAAATCAATATCCGTCCAAGAGGTTTGTGAAATCACTTTTATTTGGATGTAGCTCACGAATATTTATTACTAGCGTTGAATTTGTACTTCCCCCAATATTCGTATAAATTATAGCCTGTGTGTTATTGTGATGTATAAGGAATGTTACTGTAAAGTAATCAACAAAATCTGTTTAGTATTTTTTGCGTGCTCTTTCACAAACAAACATCCTTAACGACAAACTTTCACATTCATAATATTAGATGGCAAGAATTATAAGGCAAAAGAAGCTAATTACATGTAGGATTCTCAAACTCAAACCATTTATTTCAACTAAACCATTTTCAGGCACTATTCTATTGTCAAAGGGTCAGTTAGGTACGGTGAAAGATAATATAGTACGGTACTGCAAATTCCAAAACGTATGTCTACGAATCTATTTTTCTGTGTAAAAATATTTTTAAGCAACCAAGTCGTTTCGGAGGAGTATCCAAAAGTTGCGAAAAATATCGTGTTGCAAATTATTTTTATAAAGCAAAACTATTTGTTATACGAAAAAACAATGTTTAAAAAATAATGTACATGAAACAATAATAAATATATATTTTTTTCAAACCTTTTAACCTAGCCGTTATTAAGGAGTATGCTTTAGAAATTTAGCGTTTTACGGCACTAAAGAGGATGTAGGCTCTTAGGCCCTCTAAGCTGGGGGCTCTGGCTACAGTCTGCTTCACCAGCTATTGGACTTTTGACAAACATGGCCCCCAAGCTATAAAAAGAGACAACTACTGCTTCTTCGTGACGATGATCCCTTATTGTCCTTTTATTTAAATTTTGTTCGACCAGTACTCAAAATGACAACTACTAATACAATATGCTTTCGACAGGAAATCGGTGGTACCAATAAGCGAAATTTGATTAGAATGTTGAAGAACGTGTACGACAGAATATCTTTAACAAAGAGATGCAAGATCTTTATGAGTGGTCTCTCACTCGACACGGTACGATATGCCTAGAAAAACAAGAGGCGCCAGACAAAGTGCCATTCGATATCAGCGATGTCTATGATCGAAATCACAAAATGTAAGAGATTGATCCAGAGACTTTTTGACAGCGCTTGTCAATCCCATATATTTTTTTGTCAATTTTTTGTTAAAATTTCACCTGTCAGTGATGACACAATCAGTGATGACAGAAGGGATTGACATGCGTTGACGAAACGTCACGTGGTTATATAACTTACATTTTGACGTTTTGGCAATGTTTATCGTTGGTAGATTGTCAGTTTGTCTAGAGTATCTCTTTTGTCTGTTGTATCTTTGAATTATCGCTTTCCATTAGTTGGTAGGATCTATTCAGTAGTTAGGTAGGTAGTATGGCAGTACCAGTAGGTAGGATAGATATGTGAATTTTTCTAGGCCCTCAGCCGTGCGAGCACGGCGTCAGTCATAGGCTTGAGTCACGCATTTTATCACGGTTTTTGCTCCGAAACTGTGTGACTCAAGTCTGTCACAGTAGGCCGTGCTCGCCCCGCAGGTGTACTCATAGGGAGGTAGTTCATACGTAAGTAAAGATGTAAACTAAAACATTCCGATAAGGACAGTTGCTGTTGCGTGTTGAGTAAACAAATAGTTTTAGTACGTATATTTCTAAACTATTTTAAGTATATCGATTTTCAGAATCCATAGAGTTTTGCTCAGTATAGACAAAATGTTGTTCCAAGTTATTCGGACAATATAGGCACAAAATAGAAAGTATACAGAAGGGCAACTCCAGCCGTTTCGAAAATTGACAGATTCATTTAGGTTGCTACTATATTGATTCCGAATTTTAAAAAGGAGTAGGTTGTATAAGTTACAGAGCATCAAATATCCATAAAAGATCACTACTCCTCATACGACGAAGATTGGATGGTAACAAGACGTAACAATGGTGTAATAATGATCCTACCAAAAATATAAATGTGAAAAAAAAGTTAACAAAACCCAACTGCGAACTAAAAAGATGTAGGTACTTAAACAAGAAGAAAATTATGCTGTGCAGTAGGAGGAAACATATTTCTGAGCTGGATGACTTAAACCATACTATTATAACAAGTTTCATAGTCTTTCCAAAGTCGTCTATGGACTTAAAATAATTTATTATTTTCTTAGATATTGAATTTCTACTTTTCATCTTAGAATTTAATGATCTGTATAACTTAAAAATGAATGAGAGAACGAATTTAAAGTATATTCGGTCTGTAACAATTAATAAAGGTAACCCAGTATGAATAAAGTGACAAACGCCCGCACAAAGCACTCGTGATCGTGACAGCCGCGACTGAGCTCGCTCCAATATTGCCCAATATTCCCTGTAAAATGCAATGTCAATGTGTATGTGCAAAATGACGCTTTGTTCGTAGTGTCCTCTCTGTCTGCGGCGTGCCGTCGCTTACGTACTTTGTGATATATATACACGTGTATTCTGTACGTGTGCATTTTTGGGGTTCCGTAGGCAATAAGGAACCCTTATAGTTTCGCTATGTCCGTCTGTTCGTCCTTCCGTCCGCAGCTTAGATCAGAGACTCTTAGTACTAGAAAGCTATAATTTGGCATAGATATATAATCACGCCGAAAAAGTGGTGAAAAAATCATGAAAAATATATGTTTTTATTGTACCTTCTGGGCTCCTGTACACGTAATGTGGGGTGTTTTTTTTCTCGTGTTTCCAATGGTGTGCGGAATCTTTGGAAAGGCCATTCGAACCATTGTTCGATTCAAGGATCCGTTCGCGAAAAATTAAGCTTCAAACTACTGATTTTTGTTTGAGTCAAGTGTCCCAGCCCCCTGCCAGCTAATGGTGGTATTTGGATATGTGAAAAAAATCACGGCAGTAGTATATAAAAGGAAAACTATCACAGCTAAGTAGGCTTTACAAGTTTAAGAGAGATTTGATCAACTTATAAAATTTACGTGGAAAATTAAAAAAATTGTATTTTTATGTATGCGGATTATGTATCGGACAACAGTTTTCAAACGTCAAAGTTAATTTTGTCCCTTCGTAAGAGCAATGTTCGTTGCTTTTATTGTTAATGAACGTTAGTAATGTTACCTATTTATTTTGGTGAATGTAGCTGTTTATACGGAACCTTCTGTGCGCGAGTCAGACTCGCACTAGGCCGGTTTTTTAATAATTTATATTACTCATTATAATAGCTTTACACCAACACGTGTAGAGCGTTAGCAATAAAACTGACAAACGTTTATTAAGATAAAAACAGTCATACAATTTAAAAAGACAATGGACAATAAGCAATAAAAAATCACAAAATACTTATAAGAAATAAAAAAAAAAGAAAGAATAGAAAGAATTTTTTTTTTTAGAATGTGGTTCGAACAGAAAACACGAGAGAAAAACAAATAAAAATTTAAAATGAACCCCGTGCGAGACCCCAAAAAGACTCCTATCTAATATTTATTTTCAAAAACATAACATGTTTTAAATTTTGCGCTGTGTTTTTATTATTTTACGAAGGTCTTTCGAAACGGTTACATATCCAACATGTTCATATTTTACGACACGAGTGAAAGTAAAAATATTTATAAAACCTTTCATGTGACAAATTTCTCTTTTTATAGTTGTGCATATAAATATTGTAGGAACACATGTATGTATGTAAGGCAGAGTGCAAGGTTAGCAAAATGTATGCGCGCGTGATGTATGCATGGGAACGACCAGTTACTGCGCACTGGTCCGGGCGAACGGTCTTCTCTCTCTGGTATCACGCTAAATATATTCGGTCAACATAACCCAATTTTCATTGACTCCCCAATTTTCCCGATTCAGAAGGAGCAGTACTCAAGTAGGGATTACTGCGGACACTCACCCGTGTTGTACAATCCCTAAAATATCATAATATATAATAGGTATTGTCCAAATTCACTAAGTTCTCTTCCTGGCTTATTATCCCAGTTTATTTAGGGTCGGCCCTCCTAGTACTTCTGCGCGTTACTTATTATTACAGTACGCTTGGAGGTTGTCGCTTCTGTTGTGTTGCTCGCTGTCATGTAATTTTTTAATGGTTGTCGTCCACGGCCTCTTTTTCCGTCCGACCGAATTTACTAATCTGTGCTGAAATAAACATAAACCTACATTCTGTATATGCGAACAGTTTTTATTGGTCTTATTTAAGGATCTTATTAATTGGTCCTACTTTTTTTTATAAGAAAACTTGATATATAAAAGATCTGGAGCAGCATCCTATGGTTGGGCCATGGGACGCTGCTGCTTTGGGACATTAGTAAAACTATAGCTATTTTTGTAATAAGACAGACCGATAGCAGGAATTTTCGCACCGTATGGGTAAAATTAATGTTTCTTTATTAAATCTGTTGACTTGGGATTTCCCGAGGTTAGTGACGGACAAAGCATTCACAACCATTAAATTGAAGTGCATCGTTCTCTCTACACGAACTTTACAGACCTTTCGATCGTAGGATAGGCTAGGGTAGGGCAGGTGAGTAGGTTGGTAGGTAGGTGGGTAGATAGGTAGGTGGTAGGTAGGTAGATAACCAGTTGACAGAAGCGAAGCCGCGGGGGTCAGCTAGTTACGTATATTGCAGGAGCAAAACGATAGCGATTCTTGCGCAACAATTGCTCTTTAATATAGAAGTTTTAGAGTTTTTGGCGGTTTTTTCAGACATAAGTGCATTTGACAAACATCGAGCGATTAGTAAACGATTGTGTAGGACTGTAGGACTTACCATACATAACGACTTTTATGACAAAGCGTTTGATCGCGCGATGATTGCTGAGTGCCGGTATATAAGCCTGCCGGTCAAAAATATTGCAGGTTACATCTTCGTTTTACGTGTACAAATAACTTAATATCACGCATGTAGATATTCCCCGAAGGGCTAGGCAGGGGTGCACCTAAGACACCAACATTTTGTCAGTCTTGTTTAGGTTCTATGTAATTTGTCTCAATAATCGCCCGATTCAGGACTTCTCTATTTCTCCGTATTATTAACGCTCCTTATTCTCTTGTCATAGGCAGCATGCTCGCTTTGCGTCGGCGTGGGCAGCTACAGCGACCCTGCGGACATTCAGGGGCTGGCGCACTTCGTCGAACACATGGTCTTCATGGGTAGCGAGAAATACCCCAAGGAGAATGAATTTGATGCTTTCATCAAGGTAAGAGCAATGTAGGTGGTAATTAAGACTAGTTTAAATTGACAGCTTGTCATATAATATTGTCAATTTAACCTCCTGTTAGCAACTAATTCTGAGTTAAAGCGTATATATTCTTCAATGTTAACGCAGTACTGGCCGTGTGCCCGCTCGGAGCCAGATTATCAATATTAAACTTCCTTTTGTACGGTTTTATTTGCAAAATATTCTTTGATTTACATATGCTATTTCAGTTATGAGAAAATTCTAGCCATATTTTTTTTCTGTGTAAAATTATTTTTAAACTTCCAAGTCGTTTTGGAGGAGTATCCAAAAGTAGCAAAAAAATATCTTGTTACACGAAAAAGTAATGTTTTACAAATAATGTACATGAATCAATAATAAATATATATTTTTTTCAAACCTTTTCACCTAGCCGTTACTAAGAAGTATGCTTTAGAAAGTTACCGTTTTACGGCACTAAAGCGGTGGACTCGTGCATGTGGGCCTTAACAGTTACCTGTTATTCTCTATGGGTGGATTGGTGAAATTATAGTGTAGAAATCAATCTCCACTATTTGTATACCAATACCAGTCATAGAAGATCCCTGTTCCCTGCTGAAATCTTGATGGGTGTGGGGTGCGAAGCGATGTTATCCCGCCAACTGTCATCTGTAGGCCAAGTCTGTCTTAGATTATGATAAGATTGTTTTATAGAAGTTTCGTAATCTACTCCATTCGACATAGAGGTCAAGTGTGAGGCCCACATGCGTTAAAGATATAGGTAACTCGAGAGTTAATTGCTAACTCGAGATTTGACGAGATTAAATGTGCGCATCCAAGTAAAAAGGGTCCATTCTCAACTCAATACCCCACCGGTATTGAGTTAAGAATTAATAGATTCGGTATCTAAAATAGTCTTTTGATAATAAAGATTTAAAAAATATAAAAAGGTGAAACTACTACTCGAGTTTGTATGATAACTTTACAAAACTGTGTATATCTCGGCAACTAAATGCCGAGAGCTGGGTTCTTTTTAACCAACTAAAAAAGGAGGAGGTTCTCATTTCGACTCGTATATATTTTTTATATGTATGACCACGCATAACTTTTTATAGAGTGGTCCGATTTCAAAAATTCTTTCTCTTTTTTATTGAAAAGAGTACATATATCTCAAAGTTGGTTGGCCCCAGGCATTTAAATTCCAAAAATAAGAGTCACCCCTAAAGTTAGAAAAAAAAGGATTTATTTATATTTTTTCCACTGAATTTTCAGTGGTGAACCGATTCTATTGAAATTAAGTAAACTGAAAAGCAAAAAAAAGCCTTTTTAACAAAAAAATTGAGCCGACGAAATGTCGCACTCAAAGCAAAGCAAAAAAATACCACCAATGAAACTTATCGAGATTAGTTAAACCAAACTCAGTTTATGCAAATACAGCGTTCTGATTAGTTGAGACCGCTGAGTAACTAGCAATCAGAACGCTGTATTTTCATAAACTGAGTTTATTTGAAGTAATCGTGATTAGTTTAATTGGTGAAATTGGCCCTAACTCGGAATTTGAGCGAGCTGGCCTAAGATGTATAACTTTTCTGAAAGCGGTCAAAACATGCAATTTGGACAGAATGCTAATGAGTTCAATGGTGGAGATTTTATTACATAAAAGCTTATTGTTTTCACTTGAAGTTATGATAAAAATATAACTGTTTTGTAAGTGGACCGGCACAAACAAACGTTATTTGTGTAATAAATAATAATATGTGGCTTGTTGTGTCGCTGCAAATATTTGAAGCCGTGAACGCAAATTCGAAAGTAAACAGAAACAAAACAATCCTGACTTTCTAGTTATGTGATGTTTGTTATAAATATGCGTAAAATTAGGTACGTCTGTATTCTACGAAGCTTTAGGTCTTACTGTTAGGCAGAGGTCTCCCCGATCTCCCCCATTAGTTTCTATTTTTACCCGACTGCAGGGTAAGGCGGGTAATGTATTTATCAGTTTATGTATGTATGTTTGTTCCTATGTGGCGATCTAGAGACCAAACGCGTTGGCCGGTTTTGATGATTCTTAAAGCTCAAAGGCTAAAATTGGAAAATAGTAAAATGGCGGTTTTTGGGCGCCATATTGTGGGAATCCATTTTTTGCTTCCATACCCATCGTGTGGGGTATCAAAATTCAAGGTTTTAAGAGGAGATTTCAAAAATATATAACATTTGAATGTTTAAATGTACATAATTCGACAAATCAAAAAATCCGACGTCTTAAAGAAGCGAACTAAAAAGACTTAAACAAAAAGAAAATCATGCTGTGCTGTCGGAGGATACATCTGGTTTTGGTCAGCCAGCTCCCGAATATATTTTTTAAATAAAATTAGAAATTTTTACAACCGTTTTTACTGTTCGTTCAACCGATTTTGATTTCTATCCCGTAAATATAAGGATAGCTTAAAAAGCATAAATCTGTTATCAAAACTGGTTGTTTACTACTGCTGCTATTTGTCATATCACCAACGCAATAGAAGTCAAAATCGGTTGAACATGCTTTAAAATGAGATTATTTAAATATGTTATCTCAAATGGAGTATACGTCTTTTTAGTTCGCTTCTTAAGCAGTCGGGTTATTAGGTTTTTTAACTATTTTTTTTTCCCCAGTCTTTTGCTATCTCCGGCCAATGTCCCGTAAACGTGTCTGACGCTCGAACCCAAAAACGTACCGTATTTGTTAGTAGATTTAGGAAGAGAAGGTATACCAGGTATATAACCTTGGTTTTTGGGAGGATTTAAGTTTATTTTTTCTAGTATAGATAGGAATTTGACATTACTCGCTTACCGAATGTATTTTTTTAGGGTTTTTACCCAAAGGGTAAGAACGGGATCCTATTACTAAGACTCCGATGTCCGTCTGTCTGTATGTCTGTCACCAGAATAGCCAGACAGTTGAAATTTTCACAGATGATGTATTTCTGATGCCGCAGCCGCTATAACAAAAAATAAAATAGATATTTAAGTGGGGCTCCCATACAACAAAAGTAGATTATTTTGCCGTCTTTTGCGATAGTGGTGCGGAACCCTACGTGCGCGAGTCCGACTCGCACTTGGCCGGTGTTTTATTATTCATACGCTCGCATTTAACCACTATCTCACCTGATGGTAAGCGATGATGTGGTCGACGGTGAAGCACGCTTGCCTACAAGTAACCTATTCACTCTTGACTTAAAGAACCCCAGGTTGTAAATATCAGGAATACAGACTTCGGCAAGGACTGCCTCCCTTTTTTCCTAAATCCTATTACTATTATTGAGATAGGAGCCTTTTTGGTCTCGCACGGGTTTTTATTTTTATTAGTGTTTAACTTTTTGCTTATTCTCGTGTCTCCGTTGCGGGTCACAAATAAATATTTCTTCTTTCTTTTTTCATTAGGCAAATCTAGTTACTGGGTGTCAGTAAGTTACTGGATTCGGCTTTAAGTCTTCATGCCAGTGTTTTATTTTTCAACCATACAATCTTTAAATATTATATATCTTGTCTAGAAAAAAGGCGGTTCAGACAACGCGTCGACGGACTGCGAGGTGACAACGTTCTACTTCGAGATCCAGGAGAAGTACCTGCCCAAGGCTATGGATATGTTCAGCCAGTTCTTCGTCAGCCCGCTCATGAACAAGGAGGCCATGCAAAGGGAACGAGAGGCTATTGAGTCAGGTCAGTCGAAATTGCTTGAACTAGTAACATATTAGTTGTCCTCCCGACCGAATTTCGGTCACGGCGGAGACTAACTTTAGTCATCGGCGTAGGCGATACTGTAGTGAACAAGTGTGTAAGCAAATACACTCTGTCTTGACTTCCATTGTCCTATGTGTCGAAAATTCGACCCGGAAATCGAACCCATTAAATTTATTTATTAATCGAACAACATGATTCATTATTTGTTAGTAGAAACACCTTAGAACTATTGTTAGTAAAAACACAAATAAACAAACAATTAAGAATAATAAATATTGCATAAAAAGTTGACAATAAATGAAAAATTAAAATTACATCCAAATAATTTAAATTTCATGTATAATATTAAAAATGTAAAAAATAATGTAAAAATGTCAAAAAAAAAATAAGTTAGAATGTCAACAATTTTTTTTAAATTAATAATAAATTTGATTACATCATGCTCAGCAGCTTGCGAACTCTAGACTAACGAGACAGTTCATCATCATCATCTCAGCCAAAAGACTTCCACTGCTGGACATAGGCCTCCCCCAAGCATCGCCACATTGATCGTTCCTGTGCGTCTCGTATCCACCTGACTCCCGTATCCTTGTCTAGGTCGTCGCTCCATCTAGTGGGAGGCCTTCTAACGCAACGTCTACCATTCCGCGGTAGCCACTCCAGAACTTTTCGCCCCAAACAGCCACCCATTCTGCGAGCAAAGTGCCCTGCCTACTGCCTCTTAATTTTGATGATGTATTCATTTCTAATTCGATCACGCAAGGAAACTCCAAGGATAGCTCTTTCCATTGCCCTTTGTGTGACTTTAAGTCTTCTGATGAGGCCCAATGTGAGCGATCACGTTTCGGTTCCATACGTCATCACTGCGGGAAGTTATGATTTACAAATTATAATTAAATGAGTTGTGAACCCAACACATACATACAACATACGAAGAAAGCCTCAACATCTTGCAAATCATAATACGGGAAATGGTTACCCTAGCCACAGATAATATAATACTAGCATAGAGACGCCTCATCCCATACAAATAAACCGTGCCGACGTAACTAGCGTTTTTCGTCTGATTAAACAGATTATTTCTTGTTCATTAATCGCACGTTCGGTTCCGTTCCACGGCGATAGATAGAAGGTGTTAGCAGCAACTTGCAAGTAAAAGGGTTTACTCGGTTCGTGATTTTTTTTTTCTTTAAATACAGTGAAGGTTTTGTCTTATAGTATTTGTTTTGCACGTTTTTACAGTTTCATTGCACCAAAATGTGTTACAATACAAATTTAAACAATCGAGTGGAATGCCTCATACATTTAAAACCGCGCCATCTATTGGCATCAATTTTAAATGATCCGTTCAAATAATCTTTGAAATGTGAATTAAGACCTCAATATTCCATAATTCTGTGATTAGGAGAGTTGATTAAACAAAATCATAATTTTTTTTGTTCAATTCCAGAGAATGTTAATTTTACACACAATTCAATAACAACACGGTGCATGTCGCGCCATCTAATGAGATTTATTTAAACCAAATTTTCTTTCTTAGCGCTGAGACCCCGTGCCCTAGCTATCCAATGCAAAAAAGTCACAGCTGTACTGGTTCTGTCATAGACACCCAGTACAACCTGAAACTTAACTTAAAAACAACATAACTGTTAGGTAATCCACAACTACCGTCAGTCACTCGACTGGACCACAACAATGTGCAATAATGATGATATATAGCATCATTTGCTCGTCGCGTCAACATTTCACGTTCCGATGTTATGAACAGCATAAACACGTCTATGTTACGTACTTACTTGCGTTTTCCGTGGCGTAATCGCTCCCCTATGCTTTCCCATTCCCGTGCATTTTTTCGGGAACTCTGTGAAAGAATAGCTTTCTATCGCTGAAATAATTGTATTAATTTGATCAATCCTGAGATTTCCTCCTACATACGAAATTTCGAACTACACCATTTTTTTACACGCTTTTTGTATTTTCTTGCAATGTATGTATGTGTGTTCGGGTCAAATCTTGCAACTGAATTTGAAGAAAGCAGTTATCCTCAACTGATTAAGATGAAATTTTTTATACACGTTCGGTTTGAATGATACGGTAAGCTAAAAAGCTTGTTTGAAAATGTTATATTTTAATTGAAAAAAAATTACACGTTTTTTATTAACTTGCAATGTATTTTCGGGTCAAATCTTGCAACTGAATTTGAAGAAAGCAGTTATCCTCAACTGATTAAGATGAAATTTTTTATACACGTTCGGTTTGAATGATACGGTAAGCTAAAAAGCTTGTTTGAAAATGTTATATTTTAATTGAAAAAAAATTACACGTTTTTTATTAACTTGCAATGTATTTTCGGGTCAAATCTTGCAACTGAATTTTAAAGAAGTTATCCTCAACTGATGAAATTTTGCATACATGTTTAGTTTGGATGACAGTGCACGGTAAGCTAAAAAGCTTGTTTAAAAAACTTTTTTTTATTAGATTTTTTTTTTGAGTTTTCCTTAATAATGCATGGTAATATAAGGTATCAAAACTAAAAAGAGAAAAATAAAAAACTTTTAACAAAAAAATTAAACGGACTTCCAACACAAAATACTACAGCGAAAAACAACTTTCTTTGCGAAGTCAAAAATGAAAAAAAAAAAATTGATAGCAAAGACACCGACTTCCTCGACATCAAGTTATTTTTCGCTTTGAAGTGTTTTGTTTTGGAAGCCGGTTTAATTTTTTTGTTAAAAAATTTTGTACAGTTGAATCAAGGATTTGATCGCGAAACAGCTAGAAACGCCTGGACACGGCACGTATCGTTTGGAGCTTCCTCACCCAGAAAACCTGTCCACCGGTAGCTTGGAGTCTGTTCCAGATACCGGTAGGCTACTATTTTCGGTGGGCTACTATTATTAAAAGTTTTACGGATATTTTTATTTAAGAAATTAATAAAGGTAATAATAATTAATAAAGAAACTAGCAATTTTACTTCTTCATAATACTAGTTTAGATTGTTAAACAACATTAAACTATACGTAAAAACACGGGTATTGTTGTTACGCCGTTGCTATGGTAAATATATGATAAGTTGGTAGAATATATAAAGTTTCTTTACAAAGACGGATTAGTTCGACCTTGCAGCGTGAAGATTGATCGAAAATCGATAGGTCGCTTACAACTAAGTAGTAAAACCGTGTGTACGCTAAAATAAAATTAATTTGTACTTTTCAGGGTTCAGTACCCGAAGGGTCTAAAACGGAACCCTATTGCTGTCACTCACGTGTCCGTCTGTCTGTCCGACGTCTTTCACACATTTTGTTCCGAAGAATTTTTTAACTTCCCATTGACCTATGAACTTGAAATTTGGTGATAATGTTTATTAATACGTATATTTTACTAACAAATACCAATATATTGATAAATTGGTACGGAACCCTAAATGTGCGAAGTCCGACACGCACTGGCCGGTTATTAAAAGATAATATTTATTCAGGCAAATAATTAGTTATGTACATAATATAAAATACTTAATAACTACATATATACCCTGAATGAAAAAATTAAACTGACTAAGCCTAAAAATAATCATAATATCTAAAATATGGTGTCGAAAAACTCCTCCACATCGCTGTGTACTGCAGCCGTATTGCGTAAGTGCGCAGAGTTCAAACTCTATCCAACCGACCAAATCGGCCAATCACACATAACGGAAATCCACATCGCGTCATTCATCTCGCATGTGATTGGTCGATTTGGTCGGTTTAATAGAGTTTGAACTCTTTGCGCACTTACACAATACGGCTGCTGGTATTGTATTGTGTCCAAAAGACTGGCAGCATTGCCATATAATGCTTATCCTCTGACCAAGGTAAAAGCCAGGCGTTCAGTCACGCGAAGTGTCAACTAGGCGTTTACGCAAATCTTTGGATAATGCGTTAGCACCCACGGACCAGGAGATTCAACCCCAAACGACTCAAAAATATAATTTCCGATGAGGTTATTATATAGCCGCTGCTTGAGGTTGTCTGCAGCCGCAGCGGCAGCGCCAGCACAGCATGAAGAGCTGGGAACATGGGATGTCGTAAGAGTATCAACGCAAGTCACGGCCCACACTAAAGTCCTACCCGAATCCATGGCAACAAAGACATGCCGTCCGGTCTTTTGCCTTCGTCGCGTGCCAGGCCGTGGGGTTCTAAAAGTTCTAATACGGTCGGGACGCCGACGGTAACAAGAGATTTTTTTTAACATGTTTTTCCTGTGTTTTTCATTTAAGTGATTTACTTATAAACCAATAAGACGTTGAGCACAGCTGGCTTACATACGGATTAGGTGATCAGACGACAGTAATCCACTTACACTAACTGCCCACATTATGGACGCGTCAACAGCTAATTTGCTGCAAAATGTATGCTCGGTTTGACTCAACTGGCTTAACTATGTTATATTGGCTTAACTATTATATAAAGGAGCAATTATTCATCCTATCCATAATGGAGCAGAAGCTGTGCTAATAATTACAGACCCATCTCGATTTTGATAGCCCTTTCCAAGATGCTTGTAAGGATCCTCATCAGCCGTCAGAAACGTTTCCTGGAGAAGTATAAGGTCATAGCTGATAACCAGTATGGTTTGTGCACAGGAGTCTCGACCGAAGATGCAGTGACGCAAGTGATCACCAGAAGTCTTGACTGTAATACTAAGTGTCTAGGTATATTTCTGGATCTGTCAAAGGCTTTCGACACAGTTTCGGTTGCCTTGCTCCTTGACATACTAGAGTTGCTTGGCGTACGGGGCATTGCCCTGAGTATCTTCAAAGATTATCTCACCAATGGCACCCAAATGACAAAAATTGATAACCTCCTTAGTGATGAGGAATTTATTACTTACGGTGCCCTTCAGGGAAGCATCCTGGGTTCCATACTTTTTAAAATTTACGTGAATGACTTGTGCAGAATGTCACCCTAATGCCAAGATTTTTAATTATGCTGATGATACTGTAATTATAGTGGACGGGTTAACTAGGATTGGTGTCAACAATAGCGCAGAATCAGCACTTACCAAAGTTATAAAATGGCTCAATCTAAATCTTCTGACTCTCAACTTTGACAATACATTTTAAATTCCATACTCTATTCACCACAACACCGCACCTGACCAAGCCTTTTCTATAATAGCCCACATCTCCGTATTAATGTCCAACACTCCTTAGAACTGAGAGTGTTAAATATCTTGGCGTACAAATAGATGCAGGATTACGATGGGACTTACAGGCTAATGCCCTGACCTCCAGGACTATGAGACTGATACACATTTTAAGGCACTTAGAGAGTTGGCTGATGTCAATACACTGAAAATGGTCTTCTAGCCTCTGTGTCAATCAGTTATTGGATACTGTATCACGGTATGGGCTGGTGACTACACAACTGTACTCGGAATGTAAGGTGCTTTCAGTCCGTCAGCTCTATGCTTCGTTCACTACTCAGGAGATTTGCTTGCGTCCCTCCTTCTGATCCTAAAAAATGTACCAACATTTCCCCAGGAACACAGCATAAAACTACGTTCGCCAAGCATCAATTCGGCACGCCAAGCGCACACATTTACAAAACAAAAACTCACATTCACACATCTCACATCACATTTCACTGTAATCTGGCAATCCGGCGCGAAAATGCGTGGAAAAGCTAATTGACAATAAAATTGAGGTTACACAAGCAGTAAACACTGTTTATAAAATATTTATTATTTTCTGTATGAATAGAATGTGATTCGCACTTGAACGGTTGCGCTGATTATGTTCTAGAGAAAACTTATAAGTTATTATAAATCCAATAGCTATGTGAAAGGTCATATTCGACATGCGATTGGTCTATATCAGCTGGTTTTGCGGAGACTGCTGTTCCTTGGATTTATATCTGACTAGCTTATTACCGCGGCTTCGCATACCGCATGTCGGGAATTATCCCAAAGATACGTAGGGATTGAAACTACTTCTACTTATAGTAAACGATTTTCGGTTAAAAGTTTGACGTGTGTGTTTGTGTATTCGTATATCTGTGTGTCTGTTTGTGGCACCTTAGCTCCTAAACGGATGAATCGATTTTGGTTAAGTTTTTTTGTTTAAAGTGACTGTCGAGAGCGTTCTAAGCTTAAACCGGTTCAGCTGTTCAAAAGTTATGCTCATTTTACTCTGTGAACCGTGGTTTTTTCGCGAGGTATCGTGTCATAATTATGTGTTTCCATAGATTGTCGATCGAAGTGCGTCTAATACTAAGCGTAGTTTAAAAAGCATTATATAAAAACCGGCCATGTGCGTGTCGAACTTCGCACAGATAGGGATCCGTATCCGTACAAACCCGCAAAATCAATGTAATAGGAAATACACACACACCGATCAAAATTGAAGGAATTTCAAAGAGAATTGTTATCTATATATTGGTATTTGTTAGTAAAAAATACGTTATAATAAATATTATCACCAAATTTGAAGTTCGTAGGTCAATGGGAAGTTGAAAAATTCTTCGGAACAATAAATACAGTACCGGTAATACGAGGTTAAATTGATTAATTTTGAAATTAAAATTGACATAACTACTTCAATTGTATTTTGAAAAATATGAAATAAATGCAGTGTTGGCGACTTTACAAAAAAAATTATAAACAAAAATAAAAAATAAATTTCTTCCATAGTTTGGGATAAAATAAAAAAAAACGAGCCTATGAACGTTAAAATAAAAATGGGGTTACTTTGATACCCCATTGTTTTTCATAGCAATATAAAGTAACCCCAATTTACAATTTATTTTTATTGAATTCACACTAACTTTAATATATTTTTTCTGCCTCAATTAATCGTATTCTTTCGCTGAGGTTGATGCAAACATGGCTGACATTTGTCAGAGTTGCAAATTTTAAAAAGAAAATTGAGATGCATTCCGTTTTCACTGAGTTAGCTTTAAAAACCTAAAAAACTAAAGTTATCATCAAAGTTGCCCCAGATCTCAATGTAACCCCATTCTACGGTATTTAACTACTCACAACGAGATCTAAATAACGATACCCCACAAGATGGGGTAGGTCAAAAAAAAAAAAATTCGTGTCCCGCCTTTAGCTGTATGAAAATCCCTCTAAATAACATTCAAAAATATTATTTTAATGATTTTGGGTCAACAAACTTGATAATTGTAGCTCCAACCGTTTGGCCGAAAAACCTGTGTGACGGACGACGGACAGACAGACACGTGAGTGACAGCAATAGGGCTCCGTTTTGACCGTTCGGGTACAGAACCCTAAAAATTAAAGGCTTTTTAACAGGTTCACTGTCCACATAGCAGACACAATAGTTAAACAATCACTTAATAACAATAATTAATATACTCGTACCTTGGCAGTTGGAGATTGTATGCAGTGTAGCTTTCTATTAGATAATATTTCTGTATTGATTCTGATAGTAGGTAACAGGTGACTAACACAGTGGTTTTCCTTATTGATTTAGTTATGAGACAATGATGTTTATTATCTGGCTAGCTTACACTATGTGCAATGTTACTGAAGGTACTTTGTGAATGCTACTTAAAACAACTTGATTTTCTTAACCTTTTGGTTCGTTATGTGAAATTTTCTTTGTTTGAGTATTAGTTTTACCTTGCCTTCGCTTTTGTATATTTCGTATATTTTGCAGATAAAAGAGATATTAGTGCAGTTGTCTATCAGTAAAAGTGATGGAAACAGTACCTTCTTCCAGAGATAACCTCCAAACAACAAACAAAACAATTTTTCCTCTTGATATGTATAGTTTATACTTGGAAGGATTTGAGGGGGCCCAGCCGTGGCTACTATAAAATACAGCAAAGGCACACAAAAACAAACAAAAATATTTAAAGTTCCTGTTAGATTATGTCAGCTTCATCTTCGGTAAGAATACAGATTATCAACAAATTCGTCTTCATTATTTTTTACTGTGATTATTGATAGATTCGTGTTTGACTACTATCTCTCCTGATGGTAAACGATGATGTGGTCTATGGTGAAGCAGGCTTGCCTAGAAGTAAAGTAACTCTTGACATGAAGACCTCCAAGTTGTAGTCAGTAAGGAAACACAGACTATGGTAGGGAATTCCATTCCTTATCTGTACATAATGGTGAAGAAAACTTTAAATTCCTATTTTAAATTTTCTCAATTTTTGTGATGTCATAAAAAAAGAGTCTTATTTTTATGGTTTTATCAGGAGAAGTCTTATATGTTGAAATATGTCATTAAGAACGATAACATAATATTAAAAATATTTTGTAATTTTTTCGCTAATAGCAAGAAATCCTTATCGTAATTTAAGGCACGCAAGAATAACTTTTTGGTTCGCTTATAATGGAGTGTTAATAAACGAATGCATCTTTCCGTTCACAGAATTCGCGATAGCATCCCCTTCGGACTCGAATCGTAAGGACCAGCTGCTCTCCAGTTTGTTCCCCGAAGGCCATCCAGCGCGTACGTTCACATGGGGCAACCTGCGCAGTCTCAAGGACGACATAGATGACGACGAGCGGCTGCACCTCGCCGCGCATGCCTTTAGGAAGAGGCATTACAGTGCGCATAGGATGACTGTCGCTGTGCAGGTATGTTGGCTCATGTTCATGTTCACGTGGGGCAACCTGCGCAGACTGAAGACATTGATTGTTTAGAGTTGTCTTTAGATTGGCAGACATGAAGAAGCGTGCAAAGCCTCTTTTTTTGCAGTTTGGCCATGAGATAGACCAATGACTAATTTAAGACATACTGTGTCGTTCTGTTGTTTTTGCATAGCCGAGTGGTAAGAGATCTTTCCATCGACTGAGTTTTATGATCATCGCACAACAAAAAGAGTTTCATTGCTGTGGTGGTTTAACTTACATCGAATTTTAATACACTAGCTTCTGCCAGCGGCTTCGTCCGCGTGAAAAGTGTTTTATCACCCCAAGGGAACATTATACCGGGCTTAAATTCTTCTCTGTGCCAAATTTCACTTTTACATTTATAATATTATGTCATCATTATCATTATCCGCAGTCTGAGTTAGCCCGCAGCTGGGCATATGCCTCTCTTTTCTTGTGCCAATCCCCACGCTCCTGAGCTACCCTTATCCAGATTCTATCCGCGATGAAAGCAATTTCGTCTGCCCATCTCGCTGCCGGACAACATAAAATTCCTTCTGCCTGTTCTTGGACGCCACTCTGTCACTGCTTTTCCCCATCTGTCATCATCGGGATAAATAATATACAGTTGTTTATGCCGCAACTTTCCGCAAGTTTTCGACACTCGCAAGGGAATCAAAACCTACAGGGTATTTTCCGTGAACTCAGAATCTTGAAATTTGGTACGAAGCAACGTCTTATAGCACAGATAAAGGAATAATTGCGAAAACCGTATTTTTTTAGTTTCATCATATAATAAAAATATTTTTAATAATTTTAAAATTACTACCCCTTTCCTCATGAACGCGTAGAGGTATTAAATTGAAATTCATATCAAATACTAAGGTCTATAATACCATTAAGCTGAGGTTTGTACGGAACCCTCGTTGCGCGAGTCCGACTCGCACTTGGCCAGTTTTTTTTCATAACATGATTCTAATTGTCTATAGTTCAGAGATAAAAAGAACAATAACATTCGTTAGATCACTGTGGTATCAAACAATATTATATATTTCTGTGTTGACTATAGTTCGACCTGCAGATCAAACAATAAGCCAGAATAATGTGAAGGGATGGGTAGCATTCTTTTAGAAAGGTAAATAATACCGATGTAAATATTTGCTAACAAACCTGGATGAATGGGAGTGCAAAGGCCTGTCTAATAATCTCACGCTTTTTTTTCCATGGGGGCAGGCAGAAACTACAGAATGCCATCAGCTACGATCCTTGCATACTTCTTTAACTTCATCCACGTTCATACATCTAGTCATACACACATGCCGGTTATGAGTGCTGCGCAGCTGGCCTTTCTGAAGAAAGTCACCAATAAGACATTGTTATACTAATTCTGTTTTTCTTGCTCCACCGCTGTTCTTATAATTAGGTAATCGTTCTTCTAAAATCCGTTTAAAAGTTTTTGCGTGAAATTTAAACAAACATACCATACTTACAAACTTTCACATCCTACTTTCTACTATCACACTAATATTTTAAAGGCGAAAGTTGGTGAGTGTGTGTGTGTGTGAGTATGTTTGTTACTCTTTCACGCAAAAACTACTGAACGTATCTGGATGAATTTTACCACAGAGGTAGATTATAGTCTGGAATAGCACATAGGATACATTTAAACCCGGGAATATGTTTCCTCGGGATAATTTTATGACATTTACGCGGGCGAATCCACTGGCAGAAATTAGTTTATAATAATAAGTAGGATCTATCTAGTCACATATATCACAGTGAAGGCCTTAATTCCAAAAATATGAAAATCACATAGTGACGACCGACAAACCGAAACCGACTCTAAAAAAGGAAGTTATCAATTCAATACGTATGTATACAATTTAATATTGTTGAAATTGCACAAAATTCAAATATGTTACTAATAAGTGAAGTAAAGGTGAACGGCAGATTTTGTACCGCATACTTTTTTTTGTTGTTCGGTTATAGAATTTGTACCACTTGTTAAGGCAATTAAGCCATTTATTTTCATGTAAGTTTACTATTTTTAGAACTTCGGATTAATTAATAATATCAATAAAAATGTTTTAATAAATACACGTAATACAATCGTACACTAAACACAGCTATGTTATATAAGTTGCCTTATGTAAAATAACACATATACTGAAATGATAATTAATTATTTAGAAATAGAAATAACATTTAATATAATCAAAATAACATAATCAAACTGTTGCAGTCCGCTGCTGCACATAGGTATCTCATAAGTAGGTACGATACTCATCTCAATCTACCTACTTAATGGTAAGTAAAACCACTACAAAGATAGCAACAAACAATTTCGAACATTTACTCTACACATTATGTACCAATATGTAACATTTACCTATATGTAACAATCTACATTAGCACACTAGTACATAACCTTAAAAAATAAAACTAGTTATAACTTTTACGTCCCAAGTTTTAAAAATCTAAGAATTTAGAAAGGGATTATCTATCATATTAACTATCAATTAAAACAAAAAATATCCCAAAACATGATATATTAATAGCGGTACGAAATTCCCATACAAGCCTGCCGTTCGCCTTTCATAAGTGTTGAAACTTTGTATGTATGTTTGTCCAAATAAGTTTCAGAAACTAGAAATCGCATTGCAGTTATTCTTTTTTTTATTGGATAAAGTGACTTTCAACTTAGCGAATAGAGCAAGTCATTAAAATCGGTTCAGCAGTTTTCAAGATATGAAACAACCCTATAACGACAAACAGAACGAATATGCAAATTGAGTCATTATTGTTCCTTCAACTCAATCTCACCATATTTGTCTCCAGGCACGGATGGACCTATCCGCCCTAGAAGACTACGTGGTCAACACCTTCGGCCACATTCCCACCAACAAGCTACCTTCACAAGACTTCAGCCAGTTCAGCTTCAAGGCCGATACCGTCACACCAGAGTTCAGAAGCATCTACTACGTCAAGCCTGTCGGTGATACCACTGAGGTTAGTAATATGTTAGGCAAATATGACCCTTGTTATCTAAGAAATATTTAGGAATATTAAACTACGTGTATGTATCCTTGCATCAAGGGTTCGATTTAACACAGTATATTTGTTCTCATAACAATAATATATTCATGGATAAATCTTTTACTGTCCAGGCTGCTCGTCTATGGAATGCATTGCCTGACCCAATAAAACGTGCTCAGTCGTTGCCTGTATTTAAAAAAACTCATTAAAGAACATTATTTATCGCTATGATGTGCTCTTGGTTTTTAGACATAATGTGCTATGAATGTCGTACATCATTTATTTTCATTGCTTATATATTAATTATGTATGTATTTATGTATCTATTATTTAGCATATATATGTATTTGTGTTTCTAGTAAGTATTATTGTATATAGTATTGTTAGTATTATTCTATTTTGTGTTCATTGTTAGAATTGTCGCACCACTGACAACCCCATATCATGTCCAGGTAATCTTTGTCCATTCCAGGTTGCCTGGAAGAGATCGCGGAATGCGATAAGGCCGCCCATTGTATGTTTTAGTATTAAGTTTCTTTCTTTCTTGTATATTATGGTGTACAATAAAGTGTATATAAATAAATAAATAAATAAATATACCAAACACAAAATCAGCCAAAAGACGCCCGCTGCTGGACATAGGTCTCCCGCATGCGTCACGACACTGCTCGGTCTTCTGCGTGTCGCATCCACCGGATTAAGTGGCAGTGGACAGGGCACATTGCTCACAGAACGGATGGTTGTTGGGGCAAAAATTTTCTGCATTGTCGACCGCGTACCGGAAGACGCAACGTTGGAAGGCCTCCTTTTAGGTGGAACGACGACCTGGTCAAGGCTGTGGGAAAATAAAATAAAAACAATCTTGATAACGAAAATTAAATTACTGACAAATTTTTTGCTTTACTACATTGATAACTGCCAACCGACTATTTAGAATTGCATACCAACTGCACGTGGACTGGGTAGTTTCGATTCAGTCATGTCAACTGCATCCGAACTGCGACTTTTCAGCTGGCGTGCAGTTCATAAGTAGTCCGTCTGGTTAGACCCTGTGTAGTTTGTCTTGAAACCACATCAGAAAATACACAGTAACTTTTTATAAAAATGTGCTTCTAATTCACAGGTGCATTTGACTTGGTGCATGCGTTCGCTGCTGTCTGAGTACGAGTCTAAACCTCATCAGTACATCTCGTATCTGCTCGGACACGAGGGGAAAGGCAGTCTTCTATCCTATCTGAGGAAAAAGTTAGTAGTCTATTGTCATATGTTTTGAAACTGGAACAGATAATTATTATTTTACTGCCGTGGCGCACTGTAATCGCCCCAAACTAACTGCCGTCGATTGTGTAGACATCTCACCGTGATGGCTTAGATGAAGTGAGCTCGAAGTGACCTATCATTCCGACTGACTGTTAACCGATATGTTAGAGATGTTTACCCGACTGCCGAAGGAGGGTAATGTGTTTATCAGTCTATGTATGTATGTATGTTTGTTCCTATGTGGCGTTCTAGAGACCAAACGCGTTGACCGATTTTTTTTATTCTTCCATCAATCGATTCGTCTTAACCCTGCGAGTGTCACTGGCTAAATTAAAATTGGAAAATAGAAAAATTCCGGAAAAAAAATGAACCATATTGTGGTGGACAAGAATTTTTTTTCTTCCAAACCCATCGTGGGGGTATCAAAATAAAGGGTTTTTAGAAGCAATTTCAAACATATATGACACTTATATGTTTTAATGAAACTAAATAAAAAAAATACTAAAAAAATTGGTTGTTTGTAAAGTAGGTTTACGATCGAGATGTTTACGTGATAACGTCAAACATTCAACGAAAACTTAACCGCACGAGAAAATCTCCATTCGTTTGTATGCCGCTAGAGTGAGAGAGACGGAAGATCGGTCCACTCACTCGAACGCTATGCCAGCCTCCGCTCGTGAGGATTCCGCGTGACAAGTTTCACGGAATGACTGGCAGCGCTCGAGATGAGACGGGAGATCGGTCCGTCTCTCTCTCGTTATACCTGCGATCGCGCTCGTGAGGTTTTGGTGTGACACAAGTTTCTGAACATGTCACCCGACTAAAACGATTTTAAAGACGTTATCACGTCAAAACTTATGAATAAAAAAGTTAATTCAACAAAGACGTAAACAAGAAGAAAAGCATGTTGTGCTTGTGCAGTCGGAGGATACATCTGGTTTTGGTCAGCCAGCTCGCGAATAGGTATCCTCCGACCGCACAGCATTCTTTTCTTCTTATTTACGTCTTTTAAAATCTCTTTTTAAGCAGTCGGGATTTTTGATTTTTTGAATGAACTTTTTTTTTACAGAATAGCACTATAGTGGTCGCGAAACTTCTGGGCCGCCCTGAAGTTGGCTTTCCGATGCGCAAGGCACGAAACGGCTCTTTTTTAGTATGACATTTACTACTGCGCAGCCATCGTAGCCAACTTCAGGGCGGCCAAGAAGTTTGGCGAGAACTGTACTGGTCTTAAACTTCACTGGTTTCCCTCTTAACTAAAATATAAAAGCAACGCCTATGTAGATCACCTCGGGCGTGATCACGTCGGGGTCACCAATATAAAGGTATGTAGAACAGGGTGTGAAGCCCCGCATCCTCCATTGAAAAGAAAGAATCCTCCGACCAGAAGCTCTGTACTCCATTTGCGATGTCATTAGACATTTAAATAATCCCATTTTACAGCCCGTTCAACCGATTTTGACTTCTATTGCGTTGGTGATATGACAAATGGCAGCTGTATTAAACAATTAGTTTTGGTAACAGGTTTATGCTTTTTATGCCATCCTTATAAATACGGGATAGAACTCAAAATCGGTTGAACGGACAGTAAAAAGGGGTTGTAAAAATTTCTAATGCTATTTGAAATAGAGTATAGACAAGGGTTATTTAAGCTCCGCGATGGCGATGGTCGAAATGCCAAAACGTAAAAGATTCATCACGTGACATTCTGATAGCGTTTGACTTTTCCATTCACTTTTGTCATTTTTCCAATCGTTATCGCCTCGATTTCGATGATAGAATGTCTCTTGTCTAAGACCTTGTTGTAGGTCGTTGTAAGAGTATATGTATAAATCGTGCGGAGAACTGTGATTTTGATTTTAATTGTTTGTTACACTAAACGCTTTTACGTGCACGTCTTTTAACATCGTTCTCACATATATGTTTTTCTTTTTTCAACAAGAATGATGTAACCAAATATTTGTAATTAAAACTGATGGAAAAGAGTATCCGTGGGGTTTCTTGCAAATTCTTCTCCATTGAGAGTATTGAGACCTACTGACGCTTGCGAATTTGCAACTTAGAGTAAACTTTTTTGTTTGACAATTTAAAAGTACCTCTATGGCTTATTTGTAATAAACTATATGATTTTGATTTCGATTTTGTTTGAGCGATAGGGACCGTGTGTCTGGCCTTTTTGAAATTTGTATGTGGCAGTATTGATGCCGCTAAAAATAACAATACAATGTCTATGCACATGGCTTACATCAAGTCGAAGGCCTTTTTTTACTACTTAATTCGATTTACCTCGTCCCGCCAACGGCTGGGGTCGGCTGCGATGCTGATGGATGTTTTCAAGGAGCCACGTTGTTGTAGCCTTAGGGGCAGTCTCCACGAGCAAGAGAAGCGCGGCGATATTATCGTCCGTGCCACGTATTTCTATACACTCTCTTAGGGGCCGTCTCCACGAGCGAGAGAATCCGCGTTTAGAATTAGCGATTCTCTCGCTCGTGGAGGCGGCCCTTTGCCCCAAATTATTCCCTGCCTGGTCCCACTTGAGATTGACTGTTTTTTGGTCGCCATCGGTGATTTGAGTCTTAACTGCAGATGAGTAAATAACTATTTTGGTTTCCCTACAGGGTTTGGGCTCTCGGCATCTACACGGGTAACTCAGAAAGCGGCATCGACTACACGTCTATCTATAGTTTGTTCTCCACGCAAGTTGTGCTCACCAAAGAGGGACTCGACCATATCGATGAGGTAACATAGCATATCATCAGAGTTGCTTCATTAAATTTATCAAATCTTCTATCTTGATCCAAAATCTTACTATCACATCACACTTCCAAAAATATTTTAAAGGCGAAAGTTTGTCAGAGTGTGTGTGTGTAAGTGTGTTTGTATGTTTGTTCCTTCTTCACGCTCAAACGGCTGGACGGATCTGGATGAAATATAGCACCGAGATAGATTATAGTCAGGAATAGCACATAGGATACTTTTAATCTCGGGAATATGTTCCACCGGGATAACTTTGACTTTAACGCGGGCGAAGCCGCTGGCAGAAGCTAGTAATATTATAAATGCTAAAGTTTGGATATATGTTTGTTACTCAATCACGCCAGAAAGGCTGAACAAATCTGGATGAAATTTGGCACAGAGATAGATTATAGTCAGGAATAGCACATAGGCTATTTTTATCCTGGTATAATGTTCCCTTGAGACATCGACCATACAGCCCCTAGACGCCTAATGCTTGATTTAATACATCAAAACAATTCTGTCAACTAGCTGAGGTATGAAGCACGGGGTACTGCGTTCTGATTGGTCCTTACCAACGTCATTTCGCCGAACTAGGGATGGGACAGGTTTAAATAAAACCACGAAGGTATCGATATTTTTTTTTATTGTTATTGTACTAAATATTTTTTATTTATTAATGTTAGCTAGTTTTATTATTGATTAAACAGTAATAACATGAAATGCAAAAAAGGAAAAACAAAAATATCAAAATTCTAATTATAACATATTTTTTCGGCGGTTGTTTCATAATATTAATTATTAGTAAAAAACAATTACTAGAAAAATACCTAAATTCTAAAATCAAAATAATTATCTTTAAAATACAATAATCAGTCTATAATATTTCCTAACTACTTATTATTACTTATTATTATACTTATTTCCTTACTACTTTCTACTAACTATCTTCTTCCGTCACTCATAGCCTGCGTCCGCAGCGCGAGTAATACGGGTTAATTCATTCGAAAAATCTCTTTCGCTTGGGTCGTGGGCCATGAGGTTAAACGGAATACTCACCAAAAGAGACAAATACATTGTTGGTACTGCCAAACTTAGTAGTCGGCGACGGCACCGGTTTTTCATAGCCATAAAACAATCTTCAGTAAAATGCCGTGAACATATTAGACTATATTTTCTGGAGAACCAGTTATTTCGCTTGGTTGCAATAATCCACTTTCTTTTTAATTCGGCATCTTGTGGGTACCTAAAATCAATATTCGTTTCACAATTAACTTAACAAATAATAAACTATTTAATTTAATGTCTCTTTTTGTAATATAGTATGTAGGATCTAGTTTTATCGATAACAGATTTGGTCATAGAATATGGTGCATCACTAGTTTTTTCTATCATATTATAGAGGAAAAGAGACAGAGAAAAAAATACATTAAAAAGAAAGAGACGAAACACCAAAGACATCAACGCGCGCGACAAAATTTGTGCTGTTGCGGTTTTCACCTACAATAATGACCAGTACAAAATGAACTCCGATAAATAATATCAGAAAATAAATCTGATTATGATTATGTAACTATTAACTTACCGATGAAATGTTATGCCCTTTTTCGGGAAACTCGAGTTCTGGCTGTTGATACCACACAAACGTATTGTACAAGGGGCCATCGTAATATTTATTTTACCATTTTTTTATTGCCTGACACGGAAGTGTTTACGGCTCACAGAAATGGTCGCTACTAATTCGAAATTGTCGAGTGGACCTGTATATGATCTTGTAGTCATATGTGTTGACAGACATCGCTCGCCTGTTGTTAGGCGTCTAGGGGTTGTATGGTCGATGCCTTGAGATAAGAAAACACTTTTCACGCGGGCGAAGGCGTTGGAGGAAGCTAGTATTATTATATTGATAGCTTCTGCCGACGGTTTTGACTGCATGAAAGTAGGAAATTTTTCCAAGAGAACGTCCTCCCGGGTATAAAAAGTATCATCCTACTAATATTATAAATGCGAAAGTTTGTGAGGATGGATGGATGTATGTTTGTTACTCTTTTAAAAATTATTGAACGGATTGGGATGAAACTTCACAGTAATATAGGTTATATATCAGAATAACACATAGGCTACAATTTATAACGATTTTTCGTAATTTGGTCATAATATAACTATAAATAACAAGTAAGTCGGAAAAAAATTCTGCCCTCTGAGAGCTATCTTCCCGTGCGCTGCCTAAACTGTTGGAGATATACAAATATAATGTACTGTAGGATTGTTTGTCTTAAATAGTTCTAAACAAAATTCCTTGACAGCATATATCTACCTTTTATATGGAAGCCACTATGACCTTAAAAATTAGAGATTCTTATGAAAATTGCAAAAATGTAACCCAAAGTAGCAAAATGTTGCATATAAAATTCACTATGGTGCATATAAGGGTATGGTAGGTAGGGTAGGTGGGTAGAGTAGGTATGGTAGTTAGGGTAAGTAGGTAGCTATCTGACGGGAGCGAAGCCCCGGGGGTCAGACAGTATATCTATATTCCGTTTGAAATAGCATTAGAAATTTAAACTATACCTTTTTACAGCCTGTTCAACCAATTTTGACTTATATTACGTTGGTGACATGACAAATGGCAGCTGTAGTAAACAGTTGGTATTGGTAAAAGATTTACACTTATTATGCCATCCTTATGTCTACGGAATAGAACTTAAAATCGATTGAACAAACTGAAAAAAGGGATTGTTTAAATGTCTAATGTTATTTAAAATGGAGTATATCTCTATACCAAAATCCAAAAAATTGATCCAGCGGTCTAGTCGTGCAAAAGTAACAAGCAGACAAAAACACAGTTACTCTTGCAGTTAAATGTAAGATCAGCTGAATTCTGGATAAAATCATTCGAGTGCTTACTTATTTATTAAGATTTGATATAATAATGTGTAAATAATTGATTTCAGGTGCTGGAAGCAATTTTCTCGTACATAAACATGCTCAAACAAATCGGACCATCAGAAAGAATATTCAATGAAATAAAGGTAAGTTTAAAATCTTCTTTTTTATCCATTGACTGTTAAAACATTGACCACTTATAATTTAGCCTTTAATACGAACTGTTTTCAATGTTACTTGGGGTCGGCGCAACACGTTTTCTTCTTCTATACCGTCTTGTCTGTGTTCTGCGCCTTAAACATAATCGACTCACTAGGGATGAAACCCGAAAATAAACCGAGCAAATCCGTATGCTCTGAAGCGGCAGTCTCGCTAGCGGATTAAGGCACAGTGGGCTTATCACTCGCTACCCCGACAACAGATTAACGAATTGGATACAGATAGTAACCGGACCGATCAATTACCGACGACTTTTGGTTTTAAAACACGTACACGAAATGCTTTTTACCCGACTCCCGAAGGAGGGTAATGCATTAATCAGTCTATATGATTGTATGTTTGTTCCTATGTGGCGTTCCAGCGACCAAACGCGTTGGCCGATTTTGATGATTCATTCGTCAATCGATTCGTCTTAACCTTACGAGTGTTACTTATGCTATATTGAAATTTAAATAGAAAAATGCGGCTTTTGGGTGCCATATTGTGGAGACCCATTACTTTTTTCTTCCAAACTCGTCGTGTGAGCTATTTAAGTAAAGAGTTTAAGAGGTGATTTAAAAAAAGTTTAAAAATACCTAATTAAAAAAATGGTAACTAAAAGTTATTAATAAAAAAAAAAAAATACCCGACTGCTTAAAAAGCGAACTAAAAAGACAAATACATATTGTTTAGGTCAGCCGGCTCGCGAATATGTATCCGCCGACTGCACGGCATTATTTTCTTCTTGTTTACGTCTTTTTAGTTCGTTTTTCAAGCAGTCAGGTTTTTGGATTATTTTAATTAACTTTTTTTTGAAATATAAGAATGCTTACTGATGATAGTAGACTAGCCCAAGCAGAAGCAGTACTGCTAAGTTACAACCTGCAAATACTCGGAGTATTTGCAGGTTGTAACTTAGCAGTACTGCTAAGCGAAGTGAGAAGAAAAGGATTCGGTGAGCTGAGAACGTCCAAGGACTTGACTTCGTTGTATTCTGGTAAAGAAAGTGAAGAAGATGTGCGCGAGTATGGCGTGAGGCTCCTCCTTTCTAATGCCGCCTCTTGATGGTGTACCCATAAACAAGATAGACCAAAGTGGAAAAAAAGCGAGAGTTCTTTGCCTCGCAGTGGGACACTTGGAACTTCTTCTTCTTATAGATGTCGACAGTCTTAGCGCTAGCCTTGCAAAGGTCTATCATAGACAGGTGATGTTCAAAAGATGGGGTGTCGTTATAATGTGCCATTCTAACGGCTTTTAAACTTTATTCTAACAGACAATAGAAGAGACGAGTTTCACATTCGAAGAGGAGTCTCAGCCGGCAGACTACGTGGAGACGCTGTCAGAGAACATGCACTTCTACCCTCCAGAGCACTACATCACCGGCGACCGGCTCTACTACAAGTACGATCCTAAGGTAACTATGACACTTACATTTTTACAAGCTTTTAAGATGCACTTTCGTAAGATCTGCTCCACGACATTGAAATTTGCGGCAAGAAGGTCGTAAGCTCCGTGTATTACGCGACCCTTACGCGTTCGAATCATACCACTTCGACGTTTGGTTTGGGTAACAACACTGAACGCTGAATAAGATCATTCTAAAGTGAATGTGGCGGACTCCCAAAGATGGCAAACCGTAATTATTGCTGATCAAAGCACAGAATTTAATAACTTATGTTATGAGGATAGAAGGATTTATGCCATCTTTATTTTTTCTCCTGCAGGGTATAACAGAGCTACTGGATTGCATGCGCGCCGACACAGTCAACATCATAATACTGTCGAACAAACATTCCACGCCGATCAACTACGACTCCAAGGAAAAGTGGTTCGGCACAGAGTATAAGAAAATGGGTGAGTTTTATAAAATATACCTTATGAATAAGACAAAAGGTTCACGATGCTTTGCAGATTGAGAGCAAAGAAAAACTGGTAAGTACCAGAAAATGGTTGTTAAGCATATAAAATGAACTTCGAATTGAATACCCTCGTTTTAAATACGTTGATTTCAGAGATATTTTAGCAGTAAGTTTTTAATACTTATAAATATTTAAAGTTTTGTCCTTTGGAACTAATTTGTAAAATATCGTTTTTCTTTATCTTTAGAAATTTTCAACATCAATTGGGGCAGGTATCATCATCATGTCAATAATGGCCATTGTTTCTTCGACTCAACACTAAACCAAAACAAAGTAAAGCATTTGAATATGAACTCTATATCGTGACACGTATGTTAGCATTTCCGTTGTATCTAACTAAAATAAATACCAGACTGATACTATCCCACTGAAGGGCAAAGGTTTTTTCTCATTCAGAAAAGACACGCATAATAATTACCACGGTTGCTCAATGCGGGTATTTAACTTTATTTTGGAAATAACTTCGGACCATTAAAAGGCCATTTTATTTAATGTTCTCCTTTGAATTAAGTTAGCGTTGAGTTGCGGGAATATGACCATCATCTATACATATAAATAAAATTGGAGTGTCTGTTTGTAATATTGATATCACCGTTTTTTACTACATGCATATGAATATATCGGTACATACACCAAAATATCATTTTTTACAATTTTTGTCTGTCTGTCTGTTAGTTCCGGCTAATCTCTGAAATGGCTGGACCGATTTTGACGGGACTTTTATTGGCAGGTAGCTGATGTATTAAGGACTACGTTTATTTTAGAAAAATTCTTTTATTTTAGAAAGTTGTTAGGCGGGACGAAGTTCCGGGTCAGCTAGTTATCAATAAAGTTCTTCTGTAAAACAATCACGTTATTTCAAACTTTTTCTCTCCCACAGAGATCCCCGGCAAATGGCTCCACCGTTGGCTGAACGTAGACCCGTACGATAATTTCTTCTTACCCGAGAAGAACGTATACATCACAACTGACTTTAGCCTGATCCAACCTCATCCAGCCTACACAGAGACTGCCGAAGAACTGGGCATAGACTTGAGGAGTTCCCCTAAGGATATCCACAAGAAAGTTGAAGCTGCCAACAAAGATACTACTAAGATTTTAAGCCACGGTGACCTTATTGCTACTGTGAATCATTTTAGGTAAGTTTGTGACTATATTTGGTACATCTTATACCAGTGGGATCTTAAATAGAGACAGCTCACGAACCAGGCATAGACCTCACAATCACAAGCTCCCCTAAGGATATTATTCTTCTCTAAGAACTTCATAGACATGCATCTGTCTAATGTTAAATAAAATGCTGGACGGTTTTTAGGGTTCCGTACCCAAGTGTAAAAACGGGACCCTATTACTAAGACTCCGCGGTCCGTCTGTCTGTCTGTCTGTTACCAGGCTGTATCTCATGTACCGTCATAGCCAGACAGTTGAAATTTTCACAGATGATGTGTTACTGTTGCCTTAAAACAAAATAAAATTAATATTTAAGTGGGGCTCCCATACAACAAACGTGATTTTTTTGCCGTTTTTTGCGATGGTACAAAACCCATCGTGCGCGAGTCCGACTCGCACTTGGTCGGTTTTTTTACAAGCTTTTTATTAACTTGCAATGTATTTATGTATATTTATCCTCAACCGATTTAGATGATATTTTGCATACACTTTTGGTTTGGACGACAATGCACGGTAAGCTAAAAAGATTGTTTAAAAAAGAAAATTGGATTACATATTTATTTTAAACTTATGAAACTATGGATGAAGAACTCTTTTCGGCATGTAGGATGTGTTTTACACAATCAAGACGCTGCTTTAATCTTACGTTTTATTGTACCTTCTTAAACCTATTGTTTCCCAGACTGGACCAGCCCAACCTGCTCCGTAAGAACCGCCATATGGAGCTGTGGTACAAGCCAGACTTCAAGTTCCGCTTCCCCACCGCCCTACTGTACTTCTACTTCATCTCGCCACTGAGCCTGAAGTCGCCCAGAGAGTGAGTATGCTAACAGTACCTGGGAGGGGGGGAGGTGGGTTCCATAAGCTCTTAGAGCAAGGGTATTGCCACTGTGCGTAAGGGACAGTTATCATACACATCTACAGTACAACTATTTTCTTAATGTCCCTTGGCGATGATCGCATTCTAAATACAAACGAATTCTAATGCCCATGTCCAGCAATTATAAGATTTATCATGTATAATAATTTGAATTCAGAACTAAATATTTTTTTTTTTTAAATAAAACGTTTCCCCACTCTAGGAATTTCTTCCTGTATCGTGGGTGCATTTACAAACATAAACTCACATACACAACACCCAGAGCCGGAATAACTATCTGTAGGTCATACAAATATTTGTTCCGTGCGGGAATCGAATCCGCGACACGCAGCGCAGCAGTTAATTGCTCAACCACTGCGCCAACCGTGATGGGATGGAATCGAATGGTTGTGAATAACTATGCAGGACTACAAACAAACTTACTATTTTATTATGTGTAGTATGTATTAGTTTACGACTGGATGATTGAAACAGATGGCAAAAATCAACCAATCACAGATGGGACATGAATTTCAGCCTGTGAATTCGATTGGTCGATTCCTGCACTTTTCCGCTCCTCTCCCATCGTCTACACTTCGCTCTGCTTGTCTCGTTTTCAGTGGAAATGTAAACGTAAAAGCGTTACGGGCGGGTATTGTAGCTGTTACATAAGGAAGAAAAATAAAATGTTTAAAAATAACATCCCTTGTTCACAGTTCCTGTCTTCTCGATCTTTGGACGGACGTATTACAACAGGGACTAAAGGTAATTTCTAACCAAGCAAAACCTAATGAAATATCAACTTTGTATGCGTTGAAATAAGATCTTTAATAAAACACTATCTTATAGGAAGAAGTGTATCCAGCTAATATGGCGGACCTGTCTCACTCACTGTACGTTGGCGACAAAGGACTCGTCATGAAAGTGACTGGATACAGCCAGAATTTACACGTAAGCACTCTTATTTATTATTAGTTTTTCCCGCGACTTCGCTGTTATTTCTCGTCATTTTGACTTTGAATGTTAGTCAAAGAGCAGCTGACTAACATCCAAAAATCCAAACTCAAGATTTGCTAATATGTTATGGGAGCGCCGTTCACTTGGTATTCAATTAACAGATCGTGTTTCTAAACCAAAACATAGAACGTGGACGTGGCACATAAAATGCGAAATGAAGGAAAAACGTGCTGTTTTGAAAATTAAACTATTAAACAACTAGGTACTTGAACCGGCATCGATCTAATATATTGTCTGTATTCTTGGTCTACCCTCAAAATGGAATTATATTTTCCTATTTCTGTAATACTTCCAACAATAACTAATCTATATTATTTTTTATTTATTATTAAAATCTCCCTTTCAACTATCATTACAGGTATACCTAATGCGATAGCGCGGTCTTAAAAATAACTTATTTAATATAAAATTATGAAAATGTATAAAAAAAACTGATAGTATATAGTGCTATTAGTTTTTTATATGTTTTCATAATTTTATAAATAACATCTAATATATTTTAATTTATTTTTATGTATTCTTATGGGAATAAAGATTTCCCAAACCTCAACTTGCTTATATTTAACCACTTTTTTTTCATAAACATTTTTTTCTTCCAAGTTACTTGTAGAGCTTATTACTCGTGAGATGCGGTCGTCGACGCAGAACCTAACGAGCCCCATGTTCGAGGCCGTGCGTGAAGTGCGCGCGAGGACGTACCACAACGTGCTCATCAAGCCGCATAAACTGGCCAAGTAAGTGTGCATTACATTTTGACTAACATTACTAATCTTATTAGGTAAACGCACCCACGTATGGAACTTCCTGTATGGAAGAAAATCCTAGTGTGGGGCAAAGTATTAAAAAAAAATGCATCGATTTGAATGATTAATAGTGTCCGATCGAACCGTTCTTAGAAAGTGCCGAAGCTTAACGAAATGTTACGAATGTGCGAGAGCGCGATGGAAGAAGCAACAGCAGAAAATGGGCACATCAAGCTTAAAATAAAAAAGTTACCAATCTTGAACTGATCTTCTCAGAATTATTCAACCATCGACTTCGGCCCAAGGTTGTGGCGATAGCCGGTTAATCGGCTGTTTCTGCTTCATCCAGAAATCGACCTTCAGTCGGACAGTATAGACTAAGTAAACATATATTCATTCGACTACTCTTTACAGAGACGTCCGCATGAATATCCTGCTGATGCCGTACGTGTCTCCTCGTGAGAAGGCGGCCATCATTCACAGCATCACGCTCGCCGAGCTCCAGGAGTACAGCGACCGGCTGCTCAGCAAGATGTACTGCCAGGTCAGTCTACATTCATAAAAAGCTATCATTCAAACAGTCACCTAGTTAAAGAGGTTTTGGTCAGTACCAAAATGTATGTTGGTCACAAACAAAGTGATTTGAGCTGTTTCTCGTCGTCGGCAAAAATAACTAAATTGATCAGCCAGTAATGTAATATTGGGCAGTCTTAAAATTAATCTCGTAGGAAATTAAATGAATCTGCAGTGATATTAGCACTAGAGCAGCAAATAATGATTCAGAGGATTGAATTACGGTCTTGGGTTAAAATCCGTGCCCAATATGAACTAAAGGGCAAATTAGGGTTTTTCAGGCATTTCCCATTCTTATTTTTTATCGAGACGGCCTTGCCTATGCTTTAAGAATGACGTGTAGATATTGGTTTCTTTTCTTTTTGGATATCGCTGCACAGTCTGAGATAGGGGCCTTTTTGGTCTCCCACGGGTTTATTAGTTTTTATTATTATATATCTTTGAAATTCTCGGTACCCTAGGATACCGGACCTTTGAAAGGCAACTGGCAGAGGCCTTGTAAGACATGTTAATAATTGTTAAATTTTTGCTTATTTCTCGTGTCTCCTGTGCGGGTCATAAATAAATATTTTTCTTCTTTATTTCTGGTTTATAGTATATATTTAGTATTTGTTTTTCTAATCAGATACTGATGCAAGGAAACCTGCCGTGGCACCAGGCCGTCAGGATAGCGGAGAACGTGCACGCTACCCTCAAGTGGGACGCGCTCACAGAAGACGAGTTCCCCGATGTAAGTTATTTTATTATTGTATCATTTTACACTGTGTGTAAACACATGTTATTTCAGGCCATTGGCATTTGCTTAGAACACTTGTAGTTTTACGAAGTCAATAGACTTAGGAAAAGCCCACAATTTCTTCGCCAGATTTGCCTGTCATATTACGTCCAGCCACACTCAATCAAATTACCTTATGACTGCGTCAGCGGAGGGCGTTGCCGTGGCTGAATTCTGGGCCGGACTAGGCATTTAACTAAAAAGAGTCTATTTGTCATCGACATGCTTAGAAGAAGAACGGCCTGGGCCCTGCACGTTTGGTGTCCTTTTAAGATACCTGACCAAAGGGCTTCTATCTGAAAGTTTTCAGATATATCTCAGTTTTCAACTCAGCAATCAACTTTTCGGTCCTGAATATGTTTATTCACAAACCCTGCCAGCTCGCCCTCTATCAAATTTTATTATAAGCAAAGGCGAACTAACCTAGCAATAACCCGAAAGATTTTTGCTGCTTAACACAGGCCTCATCAAACAAATTTTGTTGTAAATCCAGGTGAAAGTCCACCAGCTGCCCCTGGGCGAGCGTAAGATCCGCGTGCTGAGCCTGAACGAGGCATCCACAAACAGCATCATCACGAACTACTACCAGGGTGAGGCCACCACTGCCAAGGATACCGCCACGCTTGAAGTGCTTATGGTAAGAACATTCTACTGTCATGATGATCCCATCTAGGCGATTTCGGCCACAGCACCCGCATTCCTTGACTCCTCACTGTGGTTGCGAGCTTAGATTTGCTGCCCTCTTATGTGTCCTAATGTCACTTGCATAATCTTACTTTGGCATATGGCCAGTGTATTAACTTGTTTTGTTATGTGTCAAATCTTGAACAAAATATTAAAACAGTTATCCTCAACCGATTGGGCTGAAATTTTGTATACCCGTTTGGTTTGGATGACAATGTACGGTTAGATAAGCGATATCATTCTAAATCCAATATGGTGGACTCCAAAAGCTGGCGGACCAATTGTTTTTTATGCACCCCCAAGTTATCGGTAACAAACGAAAGGTTTTGCTGAGAAGAATACGAAAAAGCATGTTTTTTTTTTTAAATTAATATTTATTTGAACAGCTACTGATGGAGGAACCGGTATTCGACAACCTGCGCACCAAGGAGCAGCTGGGCTACAGCGTGTTCAGCATGATGCGCTACACGTTCGGCGTGCTCGGCTTCTCCATCACCGTCAACACGCAGGTGGACAAGTTCAGGTATGTCTCATTATACGCTCAGATAGACAGTCGCTTCATGTAAAATACAGCTATTCAGCCGCATCCGACAGAAACACTCACGTTTGACCACCGTCTCATTTCTGGGGAAATTAAGTCAAATATGAATACCTTGTCAAGAATTAACCTTTTCACTCTTGACTTAAAGACACCCAGCAGCCTTATTGCGTAAGTGAATACGGCAACCCAAAGGGTTTGACCGCTATCAATCGACCAATCACACAGTCGGAAATCCATCCATCCATTCATCGCATGTGGATTGGTCGATTTGATAGCGGTCAAACCCTTCGCCTTACCGAATTCACTTACGCAATTCGGCTGCAGGTTAGAGCTATCAGGAAACACAGGGTCTGGCAGGGAAATTCACTCCTTATTGTCAAGGCGACAGACATAAATCTAACTAGATAACGCAAGACCCTCCATCTGTATGAAAACTAAGCGTGCCACTTTTTCACAAACAATTTAAAAACAAATTTACTTACCAACGAAAGAAAACATTTTCAATGCCTCAGCCATCTTTTTATATACAGTCTTTACAACTCAATATGGCATAATTAGTATTTTTCTAGATTTCGTTGGATTTCCAGTGCTTACAATGCTAAATGAAAAGCTCAACGATCATTGATCGTAATTTTACTTCGTTTTTTGACACGCGAAGTACATACAATCGCGCCATCTAGTTAGATTTATATCTGTGGTCAAGGCATATTGACTCATAAGGCTTATAGAAATTCGTACATTAATTTGTGGAGATAGGGGTCAATATACTTTGTGGATTTTCGGTTCGACTCTGCATTCCTTGACTCTTAGCTGCACGCACAATGAACGTATTTCCAAAAAGTTTTGTCTGTAATACCTGTTCGTTTCCGCAGTGTGTCGTACGTGGACGCGCGCGTGGAGGAATTCCTGAAGAAGTTTTCGCGCGACATCAGGCGCCTCACAGAGAAGACGCTGTCCACCACCAAGCACTCTCTGGTGCAGCTCAAGCACACCACCGACTACGAGCTCAAGGAAGAGGTCACTGATTCTTTAGTATTTTTACTGCAAACAGGCCTTATACAGGGTGTTGCGGAAATGAGTATTTATTTAAAACTTCATGCACAAAGGTACAATGGTCAATCAAACAAGGGTGGTGAAGAGATAACATGGCAGGTGCATTATTTAAACTGTGACAAATAAAACAGTAAAACAAAGAGTAGTCATATTTTAAAAACTACTTCTGCATATGAAAATGAAAAAACTTTCATTAAGGAAGTCTTAGTTAATTCCTTAAAAAAATATCACATTGCATTTAAAGTTATCATCAGCTGATCAAAATTAGTATGGGTATGGGATATGCAAATTTTTTTCGGTGACATGGCGACTAAGTCGATTGTATTAGATGTTATTTACCAAAAGTATTTAATGGAAACTCATTAAAAGTATTTGGTAAATAACATAATATTTTTTGTTATGATTCGGTAATTTTAATGTCCGTCATCTGTAATTCCGTATTAGTACCTTAATATAAATAAATAACTATATTTCAGGTCGAGAGGAACTGGCGAGAGATTGTGAGCAAGGAATATATGTTCCACCGTTTGTTCTTGGAGGTAAGGCGACTTGCTGTCGGAGTTTTTAAATCTATATTTCGAATTGATGCTAATACCGGTCAAAAAAATATAATTTTTTTGTTAGTGTTTTAGTAGTGTTTTTTTAAGTGTATTTCAGAATAACTAGTAATTTTGAAATTTTAATATGTTGCAGTCGTAGCGCAACTTAACTATATGTGAGGGTAATAAGAATTTTGCCAAGACCACATATTTTTTACATGTTTGGAAACTACAACAAAACAACAACTGCAATGACTGCTGTAAAAAATATATCAATAAAGATTATTTGTATTTTGTAATGTTACGTTATTTAATTATGATTATCTTGTAAATAATAAAATTGTTATTCGATTTGCAGGCTTCCGCAATCGAGAAGATCAGGCTGGCGGATATCAAGGGCTGGGTTGACGACCACTTTCCGACCGGCAACAAGTCCAAGTTCAGGAAACTGTCTATACAGGTACTCATGTCTGGATTTTTAACCGACTTCAAATAGGTGAAGTATCTCAATTCGGTTGTTGTAAATTAAAGGCGTAAAGGCCAGCGTCTTTTTTTTGCGGACTTCAACCAAACATTGACAAATCCATTCTAGACAATGTCCCGAACAACTTGTCATTACATGTATACCTCTAAACTCAATCAGAATGGAAATCCCTGTAGATTTGGAGGAATACACAAGAATACATCTAATAACACAAAAAAATCAGTCATGGGCCATTTTTATAAAGAAAGATTTTCTCTTATGTAAGTCAAACCGTTTTCGAAGGAATAAATATCATAATATCATTATATTAAACTTCCCTGCACTCAATTTGGAATTTTATCTTCCACAGATAATGGGCCACAAATCAACTAATGCAACCACTCCAGACAGCAACGCGAAGAAACACTATGAACTAACTTACTTGGACGCCAACGAACCAATCGGAGACACCACTGAGAACAACGCAGACTTCATACATGATATCAGAACTTTTAAGACCGAACTGCCGTTTATTAACGTACCTAAGGTCAACCTAGGACAATGCTGAAATCTTAAAACCCGGTTACGTAGAGCGTCTATACAATATGTTGTCGCATTCTGATTGGCTGGTCAATTTTCCAATCACAACAGCGAAAAAATTTAACAGACCTATTTGTACTGATGTATACTAGTCGCGGACACAAAACGTGCGAGTAGAACGGTGAATATGTAGGTATATTTAACTAGAGTAAGTCTCGTGTCGTCTCGCTCTCGCGTTTTATGAGCGCTACATATTTTTTTGCCACGAACGATGTCATTCAGTATGATAAACTTATAGAAACCAGGGGTTTTTTTTACCGCGGCAATGTGAAAATCTCTATATGTGTGTAAATTAGGGCTGGCTTGTTCAAACCTTGGGTTGAGCCAGATAATAAGTCCGTTACGGCGTTCTATTGTTCACAAAAAATAGATTACATCTTGTCTCTCTTCAACCAATAATTGTCATCGTTTTTTAGTCCGAAGGAAATAGAATTCTCTCACTGGTTGCTCGGAACCGTCGCGTCATAAAGCACTTTTCTGATTGGAATTTACTCTTGTGTGTGTTTCATTTCTTACCACTAAGTAAGGTTTACATATAACCGCTTGACGTTTATCGCTAGTTAAAATTTTATCATTTTTGTCGTCTAAGATCCGTCCAATGTCACAATTTTTTAACAGTTATCATCCGACGTTATTATGTCTTTCATTTTGTCAGATGGTTCACTATTTTACTCCATTCCGCTGGCGATTTATTAAAACAATTCCGCAAAATTTATTAAGATGGTACTTTTAAAAAGTATGAGTGGACGGTTCGTACAGGGATGTCAACATGACAATATGAGACGATTTGCATCAAGCGGGCACCATTTAATTTGATAACGTTCTTGAGACAGGGTAGAATCGAAGTGCTAAAAATGTACACAGCATATTGATCCCTATTTCCACAACGTATTGGACACATTTCTATCCCGATAAAAAGACGATCTCATTTTTAATTCGAAGGTCGAATGCGCTCGGATATGTTCAGCGTTTCGCTTCAATTTTTTGTCGATTTGCTTTGAGCCTAAGGCCACGTATTCACCTGCAACCAGCTCGCATGCAAGTTGCATTGCATTACGGGCTACCGAAATATAATATCCCCCTATCCAATGTAACTTGCATGAGATTTGCTTGCAAGTGCAAGTTGCTTACCTAAACTAGTTTCATATCGGCACAGATAATATAATAATAGCATACAGACGCCTCAACCCATACAAAGAAACCGTGCCAACGTAAATAGGGTTTTTCGTCTGATTAAACTGATTATTTTTCTAAGATCATCGTTCGCGTTCGGTTCGGTTCCATGGATATAGATGGTATTAGCAGCGACTTGCAAGTAAAAGGGTTTAGTCGGTTCGTGAATACTTTATTTTTAAATACAGCGACGATCTGCTTTATTTTTTTGCACGTTTTTACAGTTTAAATATACTAAAATATGTTAGAAAACAAATTAAAAAATCGTGTGGATGCTTCAGAAATTTAAAAAACGCGCCATCTATTGGAATCAATTTTAAATTATCCATTCAAATAATCTTTGAAATGAGAATTAAGAGCCCGATATTCCTCATTTTGTGCTTAGGAGAGTTAATTTAACAAGACCATACATTTTTTATGGTCGTCTCTAGAAAATCTTAATATTTCACAAACTTCAATAACAAATCGAAGCTTATCACGCCATCTAGTGCAATTTATTTTGACAAAATTTTTCTTCTTCGCTTTGGGTACCCATGATATCGGTCACTAAAGTAAGCTCAAGACCAGATAATATGTCCAGATACCAGAGAACAAGCAAAACAGGCTCACTTGCACAGTTTGTCATACAATATTGTTAATTTACAGTCCGTCAAATCTAAGAAGTCCGATGACGTTTCTCATTTAACTTGCCGTGATAACTTTGTATGAAAGTTTACGAATAATCAAATTCATAATCCTAATTAATTACTATGCTGCCTATACACTATAACAACGAGTATCATTCGTAAGCATCAACTTAAGTTTATACAACGTATTTTTATAGCTGTCAAACGGTACTTCTTAGATTTGACGGACTGTAACCTCGTGTTAGCAATTAAATTCTAGTTAAGTTTTTCGTGCAAGTGGGTCCTAAATAGGACAATACAGACCGCATAATAACTTTTAAATTTTTATTGGCATGCTTAGCTTGTTACTTCACCAAAGCTATGTACAGAATCTAGTATAACTTTAAATATTAATCCGACACTGTATACCTGGTTTTCTATATTGTATTTAAAAATAAAAGTGTTATAAATCGTTAGGTAGTAATACCTATTTTATACTGTATATAAAAAAATGAAATAGATACATATTAAAAACAAAACATAGCAAAGTATATAGAATATGTAACTGATTGTAAATATATTGTACTTAAAGTTCTGCTTACCACCGCGGAAACTACAATATCTTTTTCGTAAAATATTTATGAAATAAAGAATGACTGTCTTTATTATAGTTTAATAAATAGTCTAAATAGGACTCAATGCTTGTGTTTTACTTATCAATTCCGCCTGCTAAGTATTATCGCTCCCCTAACTGTAACTGTTCCTGCCATATTTGCCTCATTGGTAATCAGTCGCGCTGAGCATGGAAACTTTGGTTCGATTCTCAAGTCGGGCAATATATGTCATTGGGAGTTTCTTTAGGGCCCAGCTTTTTTATCCACAGTTAACCAATGGTTAAATATGATAACCAATAGTTTCAAATTACGCTAAACTGCGTTTATTCATCAATTTTTAGCCTAATAAATGGTCAAATAACTTAGCGAGTTAAATATTTGACCATTTTTAAGAATAACAATTGATGAATAAACGCGTTTTACCGAAATTTCGAGCCATTGGTTAGCATATTTAAACATTGGTTCATTAACTCAACCGGTTGGGCGCACGGTTGGCGCAGTGGTTGAACGATTGACTGCTGCGTTGCGTGTCGCGATTCCCGCACGGAACAAATATTTGTATGACCTACAGATAGTTGTTCCGGCTCTGGGTGTTGTGTTATGTGAGTTTATATGTTTGTAAACGTTTCTTTTTAAAAAAAAATAAAAAATTAGTTAAATATGGTAACCAATGGTTTAAAATTTCGGTAAAACGCGTTTATTCGTCAATTATTAGCTGTCGTTGTTTTGTCTAACAAATGGTCAATGATAAACTATTAAAAAAAAATCCATCCCTCCAAAAAAAATCAAAATCTCTTCATTTTATTCGACCATTTGTGAGGCTAAACTGAAGAAAAAAAAAACCGGCCTAGTGCGAGTCGGTCTCGCGCACGAAGGGTTCCGTACCATTATCGCAAAAAACGGTAAAAATATCACGTTTGTTGTATGGGAGCCCCACTTTAATATTTATTTTATTCTGTTTTTAGTATTTTTTGTTATAGCGGCAATAGAAATACATCGTCTGTGAAAATTTTAACTGTCTAGCTATCCACGGTTCATGAGATACAGCCTGGTGAAAGACCGACGGACCGCGGAGCCGTCCGACCGTCCGACAGACCGTTTTTACCCTTTGGGTACGGAACCCTAATAATGTTTTACCGAAATTTACAACCATTGGTTAGCATATTTAACCATTGGTTGAGTTAAATACGAAGCAAAAACATGTCCGTGACTACCGCACGACCCCGACGCCAATCGTTTCCATATTTGGTAAATAATTACTACTTAATTGGTACCAATTGATACTCGAACAACAAAATGGTATCTTAGTAGTTTTCGAGAAAATCGACTTTGAAGGTGGTCCTGCGGTAGTCACGCTCGCTCCATTCAGCAGGACCACTATGAGCGCCGAAAAAGGTTACAAACTATTTTAAGGGCCTTCATACGGTTTAGTGCCGTAAAACGGTAACTTTCTAAAGAATACTCCTTAATAACGCCTAGGTTAGAAGGTTTGAAAAAACAAATATATTTATTATTGTTTCATGTACTTACATTTTTTTAAACATGGTTTTTCGTATAACAAATAGTTTTGATTTAAAAAAATAATTAGCAACACGATATTTTTCGTAACTTTTGTCTATTTCACCAAAACGACTTGGATATTTGAAAATATTTATACACAGAAAAATTTATGGCTGGAATTTCTTCAGAACTGAAATAGCATATGTAAATCAAATAATATTTTGCAAACAAAACTGTTCAAAAGGTTCAATATTGATATTTTGGCTCCGAGCGGGCGCACGGCCGGTACTGCGTTAACATTGTGGCGTATATATCGCCTTAAGTATTCAAATAATTACCACCTATAAATGAATCTCTCATTTCGTAAAAAAAAATAGAACTCGAAAGTTATCATCGTTGATTTACCGAGAAATCAACGATGATAACTTTCGTTCGCTCGTTCAGCTGGACCACGACTTTGAATGTTGATGCCAAGTTTAAGGAGCTTGTCGCTTTCCTCAAACCTACATAGAAAATTACTACCCTGCAATATAAAATTAGTACCCAAAATTCACAACTAGTACTCAAATAGTTTACGAGTATACCATGCCATTGGTGGGGTAGCGGTAGTCACGGTGTTAAATTTTCATTTCAAGATTTCCCTATTAAAAACTCTGTGATTTCTTCCCAAATTTATACAAAAAATACTACTCCTAAAGTAGTTATAGCGACCAAAAATTCAGATACCTAAGTGTTATATTTTAAGAGAAATTAGCTTTCATTACTTTTCCCTACAAAATCTTCGCGTATAACCCGACCAAATTAAGTTGTCAATGGTATTGAGCAGTATAGATGTAAACTCGTGCACATAAGTTTATGGATGCCGTAATAGTAATAACAACAATTCACTATTTATAATTTTTATACAAACTGGCGCATTAGAAAAAAAATAACCTATCGTTTCCTATGGCCTATAATACCTTTGTTAATGACGTGGGTAGGTAGGTACTCGCTCCCTTTGTGCCGGATTGCCGTCCCATCTCCCATCGGACTATCAGAGTGATGGAAGAGGCAGTGCACCTGTGTTTACGCACACACATGTACACTATAATACTAGTCTCCGCTGAGATTGACCGCCGTGACCGAAATCCGTCAGGAGGACTTTATTCGCGTTCCAAATCATATTAATCTGCTATATCTCTCTTAAAAAAAACACAATAAGTATGCCGTTTACATTTTATAAAAAAAAATACATAACAATAAATATAAAGCTGGCTTCTCACGGCGCGTGTTATCACGAGTCGCGCCGCGCTCGCCACGACTCGGGCTGGCGCGTTATAGCGCGTCCGATCCGCTAAATGTCGATAATTCAATGGCGCGGCGAGCGAACTCGTGGAGGCGCGGGCTCGCGCTATTGAACACGTTCATTTCATTTCGACTCGTTCGTCCGTGAAGTATTCATGCATGCCTCGGTCTGTCTAGTATATGCGGCGCAGAAGCTTCAACGTGCATCGCGCCGCGTCCGTGAGAACAGGTTCGCCCGTGGCGACACTTGCGCGTACAAATCGACTCGGCGCGGCGCAACTCGTGATATCACGCGCCATGAGAAGACAGTATAAAAATAACAGTTATTGGGCTCAGTAGACTATCTGTATCCTTCCGTCGAGGTCCTTGGTGATGACCTGTTGTCTCCGCAAGTAATTCTGTAGCATCACATAATCCACTTGAAAGGTTTCCAAGTTCTGTCTGTTGTCAGATAACATCTGGAAAAAAAATATGGTATATTAATAACTCCCGGTTTAAATTGAGTACCTATTTCCGTTCATGAACTTGTCAAAATCTATTTTGATGACAAATTTTGATAGGTTTCTAGGGTTCCGTACCCAAAGGGTAAAAACGGAACCCTATTACTAAGACTCCGCGGTCCGTCTGTCTGCCTGTCTGACACCAGGCTGTATCTCATGAACCATGATATTTGAAATTTTCACAGATGATGTATTTCTGTTGCCGCTTTATCAACAAATACTAAAAATAGAATAAAATAAATATTTAAATGGGGCTCCCTTACAACAAACGTGATTTTTTTGCCGTTTTTTGCGAAAATGGTATTATAGTACAATTTGCCGTTAAGTGTGTGGTTGGGTATTAACAGAAAGTTTGGCAATTGAAAAGGCTTGTTCTTAGTTGAAGGTTTAATGAACGACTGAAGTTGTATACAAAGGTGCGCGCGGCCCCCTCCTCCTCCTGATGGATGCGAGACGAGTATGTCGGACATTCGTATCCATCAAAAGGACGTTCGTAGGGTGCTGCGCAACCTTGACGTGAACAAAGCTAGTGGCCCCGACGGGATTCCGGCAATTGTTCTCAGAACCTGTGCGCCTGAACTGTCTCCGATCCTGACACGCCTCTTTCGCCTTTCGTATGAGACGGGAAAAGTGCCGAATGCTTGGAAGCAAGCTAACGTTCAGCCTGTGCCCAAGAAGGGCAGTCGGGCTGACCCGGCCAACTACAGACCCATATCAATAACGTCCATCCTCTGCAAGAGTATGGAACGAGTGCTCAACTCCAAGCTCCTGGCATACCTAGAAGCTAATGACATCCTCAGTGACCGCCAATATGGCTTCCGCCAAAATCGGTCAACTGGCGATCTTCTAGCGTATGCCATACACATCTGGAGTGAGGCCATCGAGAAGCACGGGGAAGCGCTTGCCGTCTCCCTCGACATCTCGAAGGCATTTGATAGGGTCTGGCATGAAAGCCTTATTGGTAAGCTTCCATCATTCGGTCTGCCCAGTGGTCTGTGCGATTGGATTGCAGACTTCCTGAGGGACCGGTCCATTCAAGTGGTTATTGATGGCCGCTCTTCTGACCTACTGGGTATTAATGCCGGGGTCCCTCAGGGGTCCGTACTCTCAGCAGCATTGTTCTTGCTGCACATAAATGACTTGCTAAAACCCGGCACCTTTGGGTACGCGGACGATAGCACTGTTGCTGAGAGATACGTGTCCAACGCGCGCGCTACTGGACCTCAGATCCGGTCTCTTCGGGAGGCCATGGTTGGGCGCTTGAATCTGTCCTTGAAGGCAGTCTCCGAATGGGGCGATGCCAATCTGGTCAGATTCAATGCTGCCAAGACCCAGGCGTGTCTTTTTTCCGCTAAAAGGAGCCAATTCCACCCGGCTCCTTCTTTCCGAGGTGTGTCCGTGCCGATTACTGACCATCTTGAGGTTCTTGGCATTACGTTGACATCGACGCTCAATTTTGGTCCGTTCATTGAGGCAAAAGCTCAGCTGGCTGCCAAAAAATTGGGGATCCTCGCGAAGGTGAGACGGTACTTCACGCCAGAACAGTTGCTAAACTTGTATCAAGCGCAAGTTCGATCATGCATGGAGTACTGCTCTCATCTCTGGGACGGATCTGCCAGGTACCAGCTGGATGCACTTGAGTCGATCGAAAGACGGGCCAAGAGGCTCATCGGCAATGAAGTACTGGTCGAATCTAGGCTCCAGAACCTCGAACATCGGCGCCGAGTTGCCAGCCTGTCGGTTTTTTATCGGTTACATTTCGGGGAGTGTGCGTTGGAATTGCATGAACTAATTCCTCCTAGCCCGTTCCATCATAGGACTACAAGACGTACGGCGATGCGTCATCGGTACATGGTGGACATCCCACCCATACGCACCAAACGTTTTGGGAATACTTTCATTATGCGTACAGCAAAGGAGTGGAATTCCCTGCCGGAGTCTGTATTTCCTGATAGCTACAACCTGGGAGTCTTCAAGTCAAGAGTGAATAGGTTTCTTCTAGGCAAGCGTGCTTCATCGTCGACCACATCATCGCTTACCATCAGGTGAGATAGTGGTCAAGCGCAAGCCTATAATCAATAAAAAAAAAAAAAAAAAAAAAAAAAAAAAGGTGTTGAGAGACCTACCTGTGTCATCATACGGCGCATCTTTGCAGAAAAATCAAAATGACTATGCCAATTTAGTTTCTTGATAAACAACTCCTTGCTTCTAAAGGAAAAGTTCAAACACCTTTTACAATAATACTTACCGTGTAGCCGCCACCGCCGTCGCCGATGTAGTTCTGCGACAGCACGCGGTAGGTGGCGCTGGTATCGAGCGGCAGGTAGCGCGGCACGTCGCACTCGATGCAGCGCACCGCCGCCGACACGCGGGAACCTATCGGCTGTGACACGTTGTACGTCACGCGCAGGCCTGACAGTAAAACATTCCAGAATAAGAGAGAAGGACAGGAATGGTCATGTTGACCAATAATAAACACACAATATATGCCAGTAGTAATAACTTTTACCTTGGAAGCACGTTAAACTGTTGGTCCCGGCTGTCATATTAGGTTGGGGAAAAAGTCTATTCGCATTATAGTATGTATGAACTTGAAATAAAATCTCTTTGGCTATACTATTTGTATCTGGCTGGTTTTGGTATCATTAAAAGATTAAATTTTAAAGAACATAATTCCAAATTCAAATTAGGAAAATGTGTGATTTTCGTTTGTTTTTCGTACTGTCAAGATGAGTGAATCTAATGAAGAAATTCGATACAATTAAAATTTTACTACAAAAAAGGTAAAAACGCTACGCAAGCCGCGAAAAAAATTTGCGACGTTTATGGACCTAGTGCAGTGTCTGTGAGAGTAGCACAAATTTGGTTTAAGCGTTTTCAAACCGGAAATTTTGATGTCAAAGATGCACGTCGCTCTGGTCGCCCTATTACGGATAAAATGGATGCCATTTTTGAAAAAGTGTAGCAAGATCGGTATATCAGTAGTTACGACGTAGCTGAAGAACTGGGAATTGACCACAAAACAGTTTTGGTGCATTTGAAAAAAAACTGGGTACACAAAAAAGCTCGATATTTGGGTACCTCACGAGCTCACTGAAAGAAACCTAATGAACCGTGTACTCATTTGTGATTAATTATTACGACGTAATGAAACCGAACCATTTTTGAAGAACCTGATAACTTGTGATGAAAAGTGGATCACGTACGACAAAAACATGCGAAAAAGGTCGTGGTCAAAGGCCGGTCAGGCTTCACAGACTGTGGCGAAACCCGGGTTAACTCGCAACAAGGTGATGCTGTGTGTGTGGTGGGATTGGAAGGGCATTATTAATTATGATCTGTTACCACCAGGCAGGACCATCGATTCTGAACTCTACTGCGAACAACTGATGAGATTAAAGCAAGAAGTTGATTCCACCTGTTTCGGTCTCTTCAGAATTCTTTAGACAGTGTCAACCTATTATGTAGATCTTGGACAGTCTCACGGGTAGTATAGTTCTCGCCAAACTTCATGGTCGCCCTGAAAGTAAATCTCATACAAAAACAGCACCGTTTCGTGCCTTGCGCATCGAAAAGAATACGTTTCGTTCGTTTGACGAACACTACTACGGCTTTAAACTGCTACGGCTACAAATTGCTACGGTAACAAACTGATACGGCTACGAACTGCTACGGCTACACACTGCTACAGTTACAAACTGCTACGGTTACAAAAAGCTACGGCTACAAACTGCTACGGCTACACACTGCTACAGTTACAAACTGCTACGGTTACAAAAAGCTACGGCTACAAAGTGCTACCAGTAAGAAACCAAAAACCTCACAACCAGTCAGACAGTCATACGACAAGATATCGTGTTGCTCAGTTTCTGGTTTGTGGAGGTGATAGGCAGTAGCTCCAACTGCATGCAGTTAGTCTGTAAATCGACTACATAGTTGCCAAAAGGCCAATAGTAGTTGTATTAGACATTCTTGGGTTCCTGGCTAACATAGCCAGCCTAGCTGTGCCCAAAAGCACAGAACCTTCATAGGGGCTTCAGAGGTTTTGCGGAGCAATGTCATTGTTCCGAGCATTTCTGCACGTTGAGAAGCTAAAGACTCGCATTGCAGGATGACTTAAACGGCTGACTCGTCGGTGTTAAAACAGGTCCTGTACAGTGCCCTGGCTGTAGCGCCTATTTTAAAAAGATGTTTGTTTTGGAACCGACAGGAAGTTTATTAAAATGCCGTACCGCCGATCTGCAGCATCCGTCCACTGGAGAAAGTCTCGCTCCAGGACACGCCGACGGAGAACTCGAGCGCCTCCAGCAGGTGCTGGCCCGAGAGGTCGTACAACTGCACGTAGTTCTCGAACGGCATCGCCATTAGCAGGGATTCGGTTGTTACTTCTGCAATTCAGAAGAGACAGAACACCTTAAGTATCTTGTTCAAATGCCGTTTAGAATGTTTTATTAGTAAAAGGTATTAAACAAGGCAGACCTGAGTGGAAACGCCGGGCGTTGATTTCCTAGAAGGACATACTCGGACCTTATTGGTGATGTCGTTCAGAAAGGCCAAGTGCACAGCACTGTCAACCGGCGTAGGTATGACTGAATCATCATCAGCATCATATCAGGCAAAAGATGTCCACTGCTGGACATAGGCCTCCCCCAAGCGTCGCCATATTGACCGATCCCGTGCGTGACTGGATGTATGAACGTAAATGAATCAAAAGGAATATGTAAGGAACGAAGAAACTACCAGAACGCCATCTGCTAATGGCGTTCTGGTAGTTTTTGCCGAACCCCATGCGAAAAACTCGTTTGTAAGAAGTATTCCTGCCTTTCAGTTCAGCACACTACGACAAACCGAAGCAAACTTACCTCCAGGATTGATCTGCACTCGTAGTCCACCGGAGTTGATGAGACACACTTGTGCGTGGTTCCATGCGGTACCTCTCGCTAGAGGCACCATCTGCAACGTAACGTTCAACTTACAGTATCGTAGTATTACTACGCCCTTAAAATGGGTATCAAATCAAACTAGTGGCTGGCGTCGGTAACCAGCACCGAATATCGTGCGGTGTTCCACAGGGCTCGGGCCCGCCCCTGTGGTAAAGCGAGTACGACTGGATGCTGAGGGGCGGACTCCAACCGGGCGTAGACCTGACATGTTACGCGGACGATACGCTGGTCACTACCCGGGGAAGTTTGTACAGGGAGCCAGCGTTGCTGGCGACGGCTGCGGTCTCACAGGTGGTGAGCCGCCTAGGCCTGGAAGTGGCCCTCAACAAGTCGGAGGCCATGGTCTTTCGTGACCCCGGAAGGCGCCGCCGCCCGATGCCCACTTCGTGGTCGGGGGCGGGCTTGAATCACTGTCGAGCCTACGATGAAATACCTAGAATTGGTGCTCGACAGCCGGTGAAATTTCGGCCCCCACTTCCGGCGTGGCATGGTTGCTTCGGGAAGCTATGAGAGTGTGCCGCTTGAGAGGAACCGCGTCGAGGCCACATCTCTGAAGTAGGCAGTGTCGCTACCGGCTGTAGTCGAGTATAGACTGCGGCGAGGAGTCCTTGGTATCCTTCTACAAAACAGTCGTCTCGCAGAAGGTGGCTGCGGAAAGGGAGAGTGAGGTTTTATCCACTCACCCTATCCGCAACAGACGCGCCGGGCGTTGGCGGCGAACGGGCAACGCACTCTTCCAACCCCCCTAAATGGGTCCAGGAGCGACGGGCTCGGAGACATCCGTCGCTCCCCACAACCACATCAATACCCAAGGTGGCCGTGCGTAGTGTTCCACTGTTCCTCTTGGACTTCGCGGGATAAGTCAAACACCTCACTCCCCCCCAAACCGAGGTCGAGGCTCGCAAACGCGGGCGCGCACTAGGTAGGGGTTGCGAAAGGATAGTACGTTCCCGCGAAACCCACACAGCGGAGGTGTGAGATGGAACACCGGGGTGATTTTTAGTCAGTAGGAGTCTGATAGATCTCTAGAGTCTGAGCTGATTCGCTCCGCCCCCAAAGGGCGGAACAGATCCAATGAGGATTTTCCACCCCGGAACAAAAAAAAAACAATGAAGGAGCTAGTGGCTAAGTTTCTTACGTGCCTCGGAGAGCACGTTAAGCCTTTGGTCCTGGCTGTCATTTGAAGATCTTTGACAGACGTTACGGGTAGTCAGAAGCCTGAGCTCTGACACCAGTCTTGCTAGGGGGTATCGTGTTACCCAGATTGTTGGGCTGTGGAGGTCTGATAGGCATTCGCTCCATGTAAACACTGGTACTCAGCTGAATCCAGTTAGTCTGGAAGATGACCCCAACATAGTTGGGAAAAGGGCTTGGCAGATTGATTGACTTGCGGTCAGGTTTTGTAATTGAGGGCTGTTCGTTACCTCATCGAGGAAGCCGTCGCAGGCCCAGCTGCCGAGGTTGCACTCTCCGCGGCCGCACCATGAGCGGTTGAGCGTAATGCGCGACACGCCCAGTACCTCCTTACCCACGGAGTCGACCTCCTCGCGCCACGGCGCCAGGAGTTCCATGATTCTAGGGTCTGTAGAAAAAAGAACGAAGGACAAAAAGATAAATAAAACAAGTATTGTCTCAGGAAGTGACATGCTTAAGAAAGAAAAAGAAGAGGTTAAAGTGTGCGACTTATTTCATCATCACATCATAATTATTATTTCAGTTGAAAGACGTTCACTACTGAACATAGGCCTCCGCCAAGTGTTGCCACATTGGCCGGTCTCATGCGTCTCGCATTCCTGCAACTCGTTAAGGACATCGATCCACCTAGTCGGGGGTCCCAACGCAGCGTCTTCCGGTTCGCGATCGCCACTCCAGCAGCCTTATTGCGTAATGAATTCGGCAAGGCAAAGATTATTAAAACTCGACTAATCACATACACGGAAATCCACATCGCGACTTTCATCTCGTATGTGATTGGTCGATTTTTCATTCTCTTTTGCCTTGCCGAATTCATTATGCAATAAGGCTGCCGAACTTTTCAACCCCATCGACCATGCGCTCTGCGAGTAATGTTCGTCCCTGTCCACTGTCATTTAAGTATCGCAATTCTTCGGGCTATGTCTTTAACTTTCATCCTCCCGCGGATATCCTCATTTCTCATGCGATTTATAGGAAACGCCGAGCATAGCCGTCTCCATTGCGGCTTATTTCTATGATTCTAAACACGTATGAGGACCAGGGTCGAAAGTTCCTCGTCCGGAGGAGTGCAATGGTGGGCAACTGTCCGCTGGTTGTTATCGAGGTAAGCACACATATTTTATTTATTTTTTTGGGCGGGAAATCATCCGAGACTTCTCCGGTCTTGGTGAAGCGCAAGGGTTTGTCAGAATTTTACTGACTAAAACCCACTGTGTTCCTTCAGTTGCTTGTGCCAGGGCCGCGGTAACTGTCTTTCAAATTTATCCGCGACCCAGACAGGCATCGGCCCTACCGGACCCGTCAGCTTTTGCTGACATCTCTCTGAAGCGCGCGTAGAACACTATGCGCCCTCGACTCGGGCCTGGTCCTTATCGGACGGCGAGCTACCTATTACTCGCCGATCGCAAGCCAGCGCCTGCGGTGGCCGTGAATCGGCTTGCTATTCCCGAGGCCCAGGGCGTCTCCCGCGGTTGCTAGGGGCGTGAGGGCGTCTCCCTCACGCGTTCCGCCTCTTCCTTCACGAGCATTCTGCTTCGCAAAAGGAGATGATGGCTGCCCATGCCCTTTCGCTTCGTACCATGGCATGAACCAGGGCCGGACGCGAGAGGTCACCACCGCTGATCGCCTCCACGAGGACACGGCGGAGCCAGACCGCCACCGTATGCTCCACCGTGTCCTCCAGGCGATTCACGCAATGGTGACACCCAGGTATTTCCTCCCGCCTGATCCTGAACAAGAACCTCCCGAAAGGGCAGGGTGTTGAAAGCATTGGCGATATCTTGAGAAACCGCCAAGACGACTCGAGTTCAGAGTCCCCAGCAAACAAAAAAGTAAAAATAAAAAATATTTGAAAGTTATGAGCGTCGAAAGTGTCGAAAGCGTCGAAAGTCCAACACTATTTTTAACGCATCTTTGGGCGGAAATAAATACCATAGAAGAAGGAAAATTGCAAAACGGTCTCCATACAGGGATAGATTAGTAATTCAACAATGCAAATAATTTTATTTTGGAAAACCGACTAAATGTATATACATTTAGTCGGTTTTTCATGATATCTACTCCCAAAGTTTATAAAGTTTGTTTATAAAATTTCGCGGGCTCGTTTTCGTCTTAAATCATTATCCATATCGATACAAATTTGCAAAAGTGCTAATTCGTACGCGAACTAGCTTCTTACTGCTCATCACAGCCTCAATCTTTTCCGCTTATGTTGTCGGATGAAATAGAAAGCATTTTAACCTCGCGCACAAAATAGTTCGTGCCGTCGACTAGGAGAACCTTAACAAAAGTTATCGCAATACCTTGTAAATAAGTAGATACATAGTACCTACAATGGGTTGTTAAGGTCAGGCCTATCGGTCGGACGTTAGAGTTGAAGCCGATTTAAATTGAAAATTATGCTTTATTACCTTGCACGATGGAAGTGCCCAGGAACACGGGCTCTCCTACCCAGTCCTGCACCACGCCTTGTTCGTCGATGTAGAACTTGATGTTGCCGAGATACCGCGTGTAGCACGACGCTTGCACTATTGGGATCTGTAGAGTAAATTAACATAACATAGGTACGTCTGTATTCCCTTGAGTCCACACTCCGGGTTGGAGGCTGCTACTGAGAAGTACCATATATACTGAGAACACCTTGCCCGACCCAAGAATCCAACCCAGGACCATCCTCAGCCATACAATTTACTATACATACAATGAATCAGTTTAACACCGATTTTTCAAATTTTTATTTTTAAATATGAAGATTATATGAATAATTTTTAAAATAGTGAGCTTTTCATTTTTTCACTATATAATATAACTAGCTTTTATCCGCGGCTTCGCGCGCAGTGAAGACAAAAAAAAATGTTTATCCTATGTTACTTCTAATACCTCCAAGAATATATGTAGAAAGTTTCATGATGATCGGTTCAGTAGTTTTTGCGTGAAAGCGTAACAAATCAATCAATCAATCAATCATTTATTTCTTTGCAAACAAACTTACATTCACATTTATAATATTAGTATAGAAGTATGATATATGTAATATAATTATAGGGGTAAGCGGAACGGGGTGTATAATCCCGCAACATCCATCGAATAGGGAGGATGGAGAGGCGGGTGTTATGTCTGGTGGGCAACAGAACTGCCCGATTATTGTTGCTGGACGTCAGCTCTTTCTGTAGTTCGTATATACTGCCATGCTATTTACTCTGGGAAGTATTACATATTACGTATTTAATTTACATTTAGTTGAAGACTATTAAAAAAATTTACCCTATGTCCATCGGAACGTGTAACGACAGTGGGATACTCTCCGAGCGCGGTGTCCCCGTTGGGAGTCTCTCCGTTGAACAGCAGCGTGTGAGAGTGAGCGCCCACTATTATGTCCACAGTTGGAGATACGCGCGCAGCTAGTTGTCTGAAAACAATAATAATTATAAAATCTTTAGGTTAATTCTTAGAAATACTTAGCAAAGAAGCGAAACGCGCACCTCGTGTTAGAGTTTTGGAAAAGTGTTCAAAGTTAATATTAATAACAGCACTGCTGTTTTACCGGAAAGGGTATTTTGTTAAAGTACCACGTTATAGGGGCGAATATGTTGGATCGAACCAACCCTACGCTCAGCTGCAATGCTTGTAACCACTATGACTAAACTCCATTTGAAATAACATTAGACAATCATGTTTCCAAATCTTTTTACAATACGTTCAACCGATGTTGAGTTCTATCCCGTAAACATAAGGATGACATAAAAAGCATAAACCTGTTACCAAAACCAACTGTTTACTACAGCTACCATTTGTCGTATCACCAACGCAATAGATGTCAAAATCGGTTGAACGGGCTGCAAAATGGGCTAATTTAAACATCTAATGTTATCGCAAATGGAGTATAGACCATTAGGCAGTCATGTAAAACAATAAAATGCTTCCTTCCTTCCGCCAAGTACCAACAAGTTTGTGAGAACTGAATGTCATCTTATCTATCTTAATCTTAACAAATATTATAAACAGGTAAAATTGTATGTTTGTTTATTATGGATTATTTGGCTTTTATAGAATATCGTTAGAATTTTTATCCCGAAAAAAATTAAGGGTCCCGCAGGGTGAGCCACGAGAGCGAATACGCGGGCAATAAACTTATTGTAAATATTAATAATTTATCATAAATGCGAAAATTATGTTTGTAACTCTTACACGCAAAAACGGGTCACAGATAGGTCCCTGGATTAACACATAGAATAAATACTTTTTAGGGTTCCGTACACAAAGGGTAAAAGCGGGACCCTATTACTAAGACTCCACGATCCGCCTCTCTGTCTGTCTTTCCGTATGTCTGTCACCAGGCTGTATCACATGAACCGTGATAGATAGACAGTTGAAATTTTCTCAGATGATGTATTGCCTTTGCTGCTATAACAATAAATACTAAACACAGATAAAAATAAATATTTAAATGGGGCTCCCATATAACAAACGTGATTTTTTTGCCGTTTTTTGTGATAATGGTACGGAACCCTTCGGGCGCGAGTCCGACTCGCACTTGGCCGGTTTTTGTCGTGGAAGTAGGTTCCTTTGCGATAATTTTCGAGATTTACGCGGGCGGAGTCGAGGGCGACAGCTAGCAAATAAATAGACTCTTGACTTACATGTCACTGGTGTACCCAACGTGAGACAGCACCACGATGATGTCGACGCCCATGGACGTCAGTAACTCTGCCTCGCGGTTTATTGCCTCAAGCTCGTCCTCCATTATAATTCGTCCAATCGGCGCGGAGAACTGAAACAGGCAGTCTATTTTTAAACGACTTCAAAAAGGAGGAAGTTCTCAGTTCGACTGTATTTTTTTTGTATTCATCTAGTTAAGGGTAAGTGAATTCGGCAAGGCAAAGAGGTTAACCGCCATCAATCGCCACCAATCACATAGACGGAAATCCACATCGTGTCTTTCATCTCGCATCTGATTGGTCGATTGATGGCGTCAAAACGCTTTGCTTTGCCGAAATCACTTACACAATTAGGCTGCCGGTTTCCTCACGATGATTTCCTTCACACGAATGCTCCTCACGATGATTTCCTTTACACGAATGCATGCTGGTCTACTATAATACAAGGAGCACTCGTAAAAAACGCCTTTTGGATCATTATGACTTAATCTGTTTATATCTGAGTATTGAAGATCCAAACAAATAAGTAAATATGACAACTTAAAAACTTAGCTGATGTTAGCTGTGAATCAAACTGATTTAGTGAAGTATTACACGATTAGGCTACGGTTTCGCTGAACATAAAGAACAGGGGGGTGGCCATAAGCTCTTATTTTGGGTGTGCGTAAGGGACAGATGTATATGACTTATACTATTCTACATCTGTCCCTGTATACAGTCGAACCCGTCACGTCAAGGTACGGTAGCAGGGCGTTCACTTGTTCGTCTTACTCTTAACCAGAGGCCCTAGACAAGTGACATTCTAACATCGAAAGCGTGGCGATAGCGATTGTCAAAATGGCAACATTGTATGGGATTGTCAAGCGATATCGAAAAATCACGTGATCAATCCCTTACATTATGACATTTCGACTATCGCCTTCGTTGACATCGAATTCGGTATGTAAAGTAAAAATTAATCCATGCCGATTCTAAAACCATTTCGTGATTTTAGGTTTGTAAGCCTTATTTTTCTATTTTTAGGTTTTAGAATTTTAAGATCGTATTTATTTTCAAAAAAATACTTAAACTTAAAATCACTTGACTTTTACTTGACCTCTAAATAACGTCATAAAATATCCTATAAAGGAAAATTTCAGTGCCTCTTATAATAAAATAATTAAGGGCCTACATACGCTTCATTGCCGTAAAACGGTAACTTTCTAAAGCATACTCCTTAGTAACGGCTAGGTTAAAAGGTTTGAAAAAAATATATGTTTATTATTGGTTCATGTACATTATTTTTTAAACATGGTTTTTTCTTATAACAAATAGTTCTGCTTTAAAAAAATAATTAGCAACACGATATTTTTCGCAACTTTTGGATACTCCTCCAAAACGACTTGGATATTTAAAAATATTTTTACACAGAAAAATTGATGGCTAGAATTTCTTCATAACTAACATAGCATATGTAAATCAAATAATATTTTGCAAACAAAACTGTTGAAAAGGAGGTTCAATATTGATATTTTGGCATGGAGCGGACGCACACACTGGGGCGTATATATCGCCTTAAGGCCCATTTGCCCACTTGCACGAATACCCAACCTAGAGCTAGTCGCCAACATGAGGTTAAATTGACAGTTCGTCATACAATATTGTCAAGTTAAACTCGCGCTAGCAACCAACTCCGAGTTACTTTCGTGCAAGTGAGCCATTGTTTTGTACGTGTCAAGCGTCAATGATGCGTCAATGTCAACGTCAAGTCCTATGCCATTCACTTCAGACTAGACATCAGCACGAACAAAATTTTAAGAAAAGAAATAACTACAGCTTGGAAAACGAAATATATTGAAATTAGTTGCTTAAAATAACAAAATCTATAAATTAAAAATATAAAAAAGTACCTGAAAAATACTTCATATACCGAATTCCACTTGTCTAAAGCGATGAGGATACTAATCTAATATCAACGAAACCGACGCGACAGCGATGAGTAAAATGTAAACATGTGAGGGAATGCCAAGCTCTATACAAATATCACGTAATCGTCCCTTACGTTTTGACATTTCGACAATCGCTATATCATCGATACTTTTTCGATACTTTGTCTAGACTCATCGACCACACAGCCACGTGTGGGGTTGTGTGGTCGCTGTCTAGACTCACGAGTCTCTAACGCGTCCAGGCAACTTTTCTTTTTCTTTTTGTTTACGTGGGGCAACCTTCAAAAGGCGCCTGGAATTGTGGGGAAAAGACCAGGAAGTGTGCGATTTTTTCCTCACTAAAAGCACTCCGGTGATCACCATCAGCACGTAGAAGGAAACCTGTGACCTCTCAAAAGATCACTCCGGAACCTCCTCTGTGCAACGCCTGTTAGGGCACATCCTTGGGGAGATTAGGAACCTACCTGTCTCAGCAGCACGCCAATGATTCCGATCCGCCTGCCCTTCCTTGTGACGATGGTGTGTTTCTTGATATAGGGCGCCATGGTGGGCTCGTACATCGTGTTGACGTTGGCGCCTAACATGGGGGAGTCCAGCCGCTCCAGATATGGCACCAGGCCGTCTATGTCGTGATCGAACTCGTGGTTACCGAGCACCTGGTGAGTACGAAGAAAAGTAAAAGTTTGTAATAAAAACTGCTACCTTATTAAGGTAGGTAATCTAAACTTATAGAGAGGCAGCTGCCAGGATTTTTGAGCAAGCATAATCAGGGCGAAAAGTTCAGTAGGTGCCCATTTTGGTCATGGCCCCACTTTCCAGTTTCCAAAAAGGACATTAACGTGCAGGGCCTTTCGTTTACATTTGATTTTTTTATAGTAGGTAGAGAAGGGGAGCCACCTACTTATTGTAAACAGTTAAAATTGTTTGTTGATACAGACGTGTTTAAAAAGTAAATGCAATCTCTAGAAGCGGTGATTCGATCACGGAATTTCTTTCACTGATAGGAAGCTACACATCGCCCTAATTGAGTAAGTCAATTCGGCAAGGCAAAGGGCTTGACCCCATGAAAGATAATACCTTTAAACGAGCAATTCTTGTATATATATATAATCTGAATCTCGGAAAAAACCTCAAACGATTTTCATGAAATTTAGTAGGTATGCAGGGTGTTTCGGAGGCGATAAATCGATCTTGTTAGGTTTCACTTTTAGAAAACATCGTTTTCTCTTTTTCCACCCGAGCAGAGCTCGGTCGCCCACAGGTACCAAAGAAAAGGCCACGACATTGAAGCCAAAGCCGAAGGGCTAGTGGCTACCGAGATTGTGATCAATCGCTCAATCGTGCATGCGGTGCGAGTTGCTTGCAGGTGGAAAGAAGCCCTAGGTAGTCAATTTCTGCAAGTTTTGTTGCTGTTCTGTGTTTCGATTTAGCGAGGTGTTGGAAACATTATCATCAAAGTATATCTGACGAAATCTGCAGTGACTTACATGAGCATCGTGCGGCAGCATGTTCATAAAGTGCTGACTGACGTTCCATCTCAAGAAGTTGTACCAGATGGTGCCCTGGAAGGTGTCTCCCCCGTTGAGCAGGATAGACTCGGGCTCCGCCTCGAAAGCCTGTTGTATGGCCGTGTAGAGGCGAGCAAAACCCCCGACGCAAGGGTTCTCCGCGGGGACGCATACTGTGCCTTGTGGACTCACCTCGTCAAAACTGGGGGAAAAATTAATATATATTTTTATACGCTGAATGGGTAACGTGGGTGCGTTAGCAAAAATATAAACTCACATATACAAACATCCAGACTCAAAACAACTATCTGTAGGCCATACAAATATTTGGTCCGTGCGGGAATCGAAACCGCGACACGCAGCGCAGCATCCAATTGCTCAGCCACTGCGCCAACCATACCGACCAATATCTAAGCTTACCTAGCCCGCTAGATAAGTAAGTGTATGTTTGATTGTTTGACGGGGAATAAAAAGACGTGCATCATCAAGTAGCATCGTAGCAGATGCACTATTAACTGCCTTTGTTTTAAAATCTTCCCAAATGATTTGTCGCCTTTACGATTTCTATTCACGGCCGTATATTAAGCGGAAATGATAATTAGTATTGATAAAGGTGAACGCGCACATATCCGCGCCGCAGGAGCCGCAGGGTAGGAGTCGCACGCGCCGCAGTCATTGCATTTTATAAATCTTTATATGAAATCGTATGCAGCCTCGCGCACCTATCCGCGCCGCTCGAGCCGCATTTCAGCAAAATGCTGTAGATATACGGATTCCACCAGCGCGTGCGAATGTCGTCATCAGATTCGGCTTGTTCGATGCTTGCGGCGAGTGCGATGCGGGCGCCGCAGAGACGTCATCCGTATCCGTTTAGAAAATATTGTTCAAGATGAACAGAAGTGGATAGGTTGCGAACGGCGCGTTTGGCGTGGATAGCGCGGAGCCTTACGAAATTGAGATAAATGCGGCGCGTGCGGCTAGGTGCGCGTTCACCTTAAAGATTCTTCTAAAATTTCTTAGAGTATTGTGCGAATTCCTGCCTACTTACGTTATATTCAGTATCAAGATTAGACTTAACTACCTACTTACTAATCAAAAGTCATAAAACAAATTAAATGCTAATGCTATCAGTAATAATAGATTACCTACCTGATTACTACAACGCATTGTTCACATATCAAACAAATTTATTCCTTTTCATTAATTTTGCGTGTGGAACTCCTCTCGGAAGCCCCCGCTCGGCGTGTTGGTGGGTTTTGGCGGACTCTTAACTGACTCTTCTGATCTCTAAACCAACTACGAAGCCAGGAAGGTTTAGGCAAACGTAAGGCAACTTGGCATTTATATGGCGGGCTAAACCTAAATCGGGGAGCCCGGAGCAGCCACACCAAATGGTGTTTCCAGCTCCAGTGCGGAAAAGCTTAAGAGAATGTCAGATGTCTGGTAAATTTGAGGATTTCGGATGAGAATTTCGGTATTTTTGACCTTACATACGATTGGCGCAGAAAAGCGAGAGTGCAGGATAATAGCGAACGAAAAGAATTCATAAATTTTTGCATCACTCTGTAGTAGAGTGCTTTTAAACAGTTGTACATTAATATCATTTAGGTACTTTGTCCACTTATTAAGTAGGTACAAAAGTTTGAGAATGAAGAACATTTAGGAGGATTGATGCTAGAATTAGCGAAGCAAACTTGATTTAGGCATTTTCTTTTACATACCTACTTATGTCAATCACTTGAATTAATTACCTATATTACTTATTATGTTCATTGCTTGCATCCGGAAATTTTGAGTTTTTACTTCTGAATCTACCGACTTCACTAACAACACTAAGTCCGTATACTTGACCTATTTTCGACAACGGCTCTTTTCTTCGGGGAATAGAATTGATACTCGACAATTTTCATAACAAAAGATTTAACCCATTTCTTCAAGGTTTAGTAGAACGACGCCAGATAAAGATGGGATCTTATCCCAAAATATATCTACCATGATTGATTATTTTAAGTCAATAACAGTTTAAATGTCAGACTAATACAATTCACAAGAATCTGGCTTAAATGAGGTAAGTAGGAACTGACCGGAAGAGCGTGACAGAACCCCGGCCAAAAGTAGCTGCAGAACACCTTGTGGTTTTAGTCAGCTGGGATCTGACAGACCCCTCACCTCGCTCCGGGGCGAAGGACATCCATGAGAATTTCCACACGAAAAAAGGTAGGTACTTTTTTTATTAATTTCCAAGGAAAACACTATAAAATTACTTACTGCGCATGGAAATCATTGTAGTGTATAATGTTAAGCTCGTACAGATCACTGTCCTGGGCCAGCACTGCGCTGGCTAGCAACGTCAACACCCATAGCACCTGCACCATGTTGGTCCAGCAACGACAACTCTCCTGCAGTATACTGAGCGGCTAGCTCACTAATATAGCGTATCAAATAATACCAGCATTTATTGATTAGTTATCTTAACGCCAAAAGATTATCTAACTTCCTGACGATTTCGCGAGTTCGCGTTTGTTGATATGTTATTGGTTGAAATGCCGTTAATTTAAATAAAAAGTCGTGTACCTACATCAATTTAAACGACGAAAACCTTGTGCAGTAGGTACTTACTGGCACAAAGCAGCTTATATAGGTACTGATTGACAAAGGCTAATATTGTTAATTTATTTGCTATTAGTACCAACTACCAAGCCTTCCTCGATCTCAATAAATTGGTTAAAAATTTAGTATCGTTCGGCAGGAGGAGAGGGGGAGGGGGTGTGGAAGGGGGAGGGGGTACCCCTCACCCTGGCACCACTCCCATTACAAGGTAACGCACCGTTCCTGAGAAAAACACATTATTGTAACCTAACCTCAAAAAACTTTAAAGTTGCTATTGAATCGTTTCCGGCGCTGCGGGAAGTGCAACCCCTTCGCCCTTACGTAACAAAGGATAGGCACCCAGGCTCACCTCCGCAGCTTCGGCTCACCCGCTACGGCTCGCACGTGTGCCTATGCTTTGTTACAGCGGGCGGGGGTTGCTCTCCCTTCGCGCCTCCGGTTTTTATAAACACTCTAGGGATAGCAGCTCAGCAGCCAAAAGACTACGTGAAGTCGGGGTACCCCGGTTCGTTTTTGGAACAGATTCGACCTACTTCAACTATGAAGTGGGGGTACACTAACTTACTTTCTGAGCAGTCCAGAAGATAAGCCAAAGTTGTCGAAGAAAACCATAAAACACCAACAAACACAAAAAGCACATTCACGCGACTCGGGGAGAAACGGAATGAACGAAAACAAATGACACAATCTCAACAATTTTGCTCAAAATATTGCGCCACAGACAATATACCGGTAATCGGCCATTTTGACGTTCGTTTTCACTGTTTATCTGATTGAGATTGGAAACATGTTTTGTTATTTTTTCGCGAAATATATGCAATACCATGTCATAAGACTGGTAGAGTTTTAATCAGGGACCCATCCCCTAGACCCCTACCTGCTTTAACCACTTTTAACCCTCTCCTCCTGCCAAACAATACTAAACCCAAGCCCGCATTGCCGAAAAATCTATCTCGGTCAATTGACTAATCGGGACGCCGGCGCCCGACAGAATCTAGATCAGCGCTCGATCCAGCCCATTATCCCATCTAAGTGCTCGTTCACACAGAGGTCCGTTTTACAGGTCCGCTTTAATGTATACGTTTTTATTCAACGCTGACGTATTTAGTTGTAGGTATGATCGAGTTCACACACATGACAGTATTCCAGATCCAGTAAAAAATATCGATCCGACAAAAGATACAGCAGTCCGGTTTACAGACTGCCAATATGCAGTGGTTTCCTCCGACGCAGACGCCGATGGTACCAATACAACACGTGAACGTTCATCCTTGTAGAAAGTTGGTGGTAAGTATACTTACTAAATGGGGTGTGAACATTACCCCCAGTAGCGACGGATCCGTTAAAAACGTTGCTGGAAACACGGATGTTCTGTGTACGTACACAGAACATCCGTGTTTCTTTGCATCAACATTCTAAGTCTTGTTCGGCTCGTATTCTAAACAGGTGCAAAATTTTTATCAGACATTTTTTTAAAGGCCTGCTCAAAGAAAACAAAAATATATTTATTTATGGCATTGCGACTTGCATTGTTATTGTAAATGCACAAATAAAGATTCAAATCTCACGTTTAAAGTAATTTTATCATTGAATTTTACGTGAAATCTTGATAATTCGCTAGGAGTGTGTTCTTATCACAATTACGTTCAGTGTATAGGTAGGTTAATATACGAAGATTACCTGTATTATTGATGTTAAGCGCGTGGATCGATAGTGATAACGATAATACGAATAATACATTCAATAATTTTCGATAATATCCGATACTATAATCTTTCGCCACTACCGAATAATCCTATTAGCTGTTTTGAATTTACAAACATTGGCTATTAAGAAAATAAATGAAGGGTGATTCGCAAATTCTTTTTTTATTTAGCCCATGATGTTCCCACTGCTGGGGAAAGGTCTCCTCCATATATTTCTAGCCAACATTATCTCCTGCCTACTCCGGCAGGTACGAGTACAATTCGTCTCACCAGCGTTTTTAGGGTTCCGTACCCAAACAATTTTAAAACGGGACCCTACTACGAAGATTCCACTGTCCATCGGTCTGTCTGTCACCAGGTTGTATCTCATGTACCGTGATAGCTAGATAGTTGAAATTTTCACAGATAATGTATTTCTGTTGCCGCTATAGGTAACAACAAATAAAATAAATATTTAAGTGGGGCTCCCATACAACAAACATGTTTTTTTTGCCGTTTTTTGCGATAATGGTACGGAACCTTTCGTGCGCGAGTCCGACCCGCACTTAGCCGATTTTATAGCCCTGCCTCGGTTACGACGTTCGTCTTCAGGTACCCACTGCGTGGCGATCCTGTATAGACCATTTGTCCTCATGAATCCTGAAAATGTGGCCCGCCCAAGCCCATTTTACCTAGTAGACTTGTCTCTAACATCGGAGATATCTTGGAACGCAAAATAAAACAATAAATTATTTTTAAACATTTATTTTAACTAGTAATCACTTTTAAAAATTTCGTGCATACATACAAAGGATGACCTAAGATAGTAATACTTATAAAATAAGTGAATAGAGATAGATAAGACAATTAAATGCAATGTTAATTATACAAGCATAAGAAGACAAGATAGTGCAACGCCTACTGCACTTTATACATTTTTCTATTAATTTAAGTACTTACTTAAAATCATCTTTTATGTTACTACCCAAACTTAGTGTCATAGAATTGTTCTATAGAAATATTAAAAAATATTAAATAATTTGACTAAAATTAACCCGAATGTGTGATTATTAAAATATGATAGTGCAGTAGCAAATGTTCTGTTGTTTAAAAACTAAGTATTTTTCAGACATATATCCCTCTAACAAAAGAGAATTGTCTAAAGCCTCCATACGCTTGTTGTTTGCCAAAAACAGTGGCGAACGCCAAACACGTGCCAAACACTGGCCACAATCATTCAACACAAACACGGCATCCACAGGCTTCGCGAACGTGCTAGTATATGCCGGATTGGCAAACATGGCAGACGACGAGCTTGTTGTGGCAGTGATTACTTTCGGGTTAACCTCCTCAGACCAATCAGACATTATTCGTTACAATTTAGATTAGGATACACAAAATGTCACGATTCGTAAATTTGACCACCACTATTAACTCCACCCGCAAGCTCGCGCGCACTACTGAACTGAACAAGCGTCTATAGCAAACACCCTTTGATTTGTGCACAAAAACCGACACCGATGCCGAACACGGGCGAACACAAATAAAAACAGGCAAACACAAACAAACACCCATCCACACGTTCGTGTTTGTTGATTGCCATCGTTCGCCAAGCGTGTGGAGGCGGCATGAGATCTCTGTTGTAGGTGACTTAAATATAATTATAATGTTAGTTTTCACTAACACTAGACCTTAAACACTCATCTGGAGTTATTACAGACACAATTGTAAAACAATTAAACATAAGCCATAAATGGTCTCACGCCGGTTGAGGAGCATATTTATAATATTATCAGGCTGTTACATGTCCCACTGCAGGGCCACGGCCTCTTCTCATACAGATAAGGCAGGAGCATTGATCACCACGCTTGCTCAATGCGGGTTGGCGAATTAAAACTTACATTGAATATGAGTCACGATGTTTTCCTTCACCGATGTTAGCGAAGCCCAAGATAAACTTGAAAGTACATTTGAATTGAAAAAGTCACGTTGGTAACTTGGTACTTGCCCGGATTGAACGTTGTGGGTCGTGGTAGAACGAGAGGAGAGGTATAAATATTTTTGCAGTTGTTCAGCTTTATTTAGCTGTCACCACACGTTGCTGTAAATTGGCATTATATCCAAAGCTCTCTTTTATAGTATTTTTTTTAAACAACACAACATCCACGCAGCGTAAACACGTCCTTACACAATAATAATAGCATAATACTTATAAGTGAGATAATATTAAATACTTTAAAGTAGCGACAACGAGATACAAAAGCGTCTAATTATTCGTATATAAAGGCACTTTGTTATAAATCTACAAGTTAGTACATTCTTAAGAATTCCTCTACTAACATTAAAAGTTATAGGTTAAACCTGCAACTAGGTTTTAATTAAACCACTTCGATAATAATTTACAGACGCCATTATTGCCTTTTAATAGAGTATTGAAAAACGGACCTAAGCTGTAAAATACACATTAAAAAAAACTGCGGTGACGAGGTGTTGTCAATTAAAAATATTATCTTACACAGCATAACGTTCATTTTTCAATGCTCCATTATCAGGCAGAGATACAAATTATAATAAAAATTAAATTGTATTTTTGGAGTTCCAAATTTAAATTCGGAATTCTGCTTCTATTGCTTCCTAAGCGGTTGGCACAGGTAAGGTGTAGTCTCAATATTGAGACATTTGCAGGGTCTATAAAATTTGGCGTTGCTTTAGTATAGACAATATAGGCATATTCCTTACGTCGAGATTTCGTGGGAAAAACCTAAATTAATATCCTCGTGTCTTGAATGAACTGAATTATTTTATAAAATAGTTATATATCGAGATCCGTTTCCTTTTTTAATGAATCTGTAATATTTAATTGTTTTTTTCACCGATGGCTAGTCTCCACTGAAATTGGCCACCATGATCGTGATTTCCGAGGACGAATTTCAGCCATGTCGTTCTGTACTTGCTCAATACCCACTCATGCCAACTCAACATATTTTTAATTTGTTTTATTTTTTTAAATAAAGTGACTAATGACTCGTAATCAATTAAAGGTCGATCAAATCGCGTTGGAAATTCTCTGATAACACCTTGATTTATGAGTGATGTAGATAAAAAGAACAAAATAAGTGTTCGCAAACGGTATACCTCTATCATGGAGGTGTGATAAATACGCCTACATTTTTTTTTATAAGTGCATTTGGTTTCCTTATGGTAAAATGTAATATATAAAATATGCTCATTTTTAAATAAATATGTTGTATTTTCCCAAAGCTAATCATTTTCATACTGATGTTAAGTAACAAATCGATTATTTTTCAAAAATATTTGTCAAGGCGTGGGGTCTCATCCCATACAAAGAAACTGACCCGAGGTACAGTACTGATTATACTGATTATTTGATTTATCTATCGATATCGATTGATTATTAGATGGTGATCTATCTATCGCCTTGGAACGGAGCCGCACGCGATCGATTTACAGAAAATAATCGGTATAATCAGATGAAAAACGCTAGCTAGTTACAGGCAGGGTTTCTCTGTATGGGATGAGACCCCACGCCTTAGTATGCTAGTATTATATTATCAAACATGATTTTGACCCTTGTTCATAAAACTAAAAAAATCCTTTATCTTGAAAAACGGATATACAAAACTCTAAAATTGTTGTATTTTTGACTTGAATAGTGAACTTAGTATCTTTTAGTTCAAGACACAAATATAAAAAAAAAAAATGTATATTAAGCTGCTAATTGCAACAATCGTTTATGGGCTTTGGTAGCATTCACCCTATCAGCAAGTTCCTTTAGTATACAGAGTGTTACGGAATTGTGTATTCATATTTTAAAAACAAAAAATCATGGAAAGCAAAATTTTTCTTTTGGGAATTGACTATGACTTCAACAAAAGATGTTCATATTTTTAATGACAGAAACAATTTTTAAAATATGACCTGACCATCCTTTGCCGCTACACCCTGTATTGTTCTACACGTACCAACCCTTCAGCTGTATTGCGTAAGTGAATACGGCAACGCAGAGTTTAACCGCTATCCAATCGACCAATCACATGCGAGATGCATGACGCGATGTGGATTTCCGTCAGTGTGATTGGTCGATTGGATAGCAGTCAAACTATTTGCGTTGACGTATTCACTTACGCAATACGGCTGTTGGACATGAATGATGCAAGTCTGTTTCGCCGAGTGGCATTTAGAAATTATTCAAAAGCAGTTTATTTAGTAGTTTTACTATATCTACGTAGTATCTTATTTACTACAACACCGCTAACAAAGATTTTGAAAATTAATAACTTATTTTTAAAATAAAATATAACGGAATAATAACAATGTTTTATCACAATTAAAATTATTCTACCTCATTCTACATAGACTCGATTTAGGCAAGTTTTATTAACTTAATTGATTCGAGAACTTTGCAAGACAATTGTATTTTAAGTTCCAGCATTGTTTCTATGTTCGACAAACAATTGTAAGGATTAATAAAAAAATAATTATAAAGGTTCCGTTTTTGCTCTTTGGCTACGGAACTCTAAAAATAAGAGTACGTAAGTAACGTAGAGAATTTATAACAGCGCGAACTTAGAGCAGTTTCGCACTGGATCCGATCCGAATCCGAATTTGTGTTCCGAGTTCAATCCGAACATATTAACATATTAACTAAATTCGGACAGACGTAGTTCGAAACTTCAGATCTAGCGCAACCCCTCCTACAGAACCTATTACTGTTACTTCGGACCAACATAACACGGTTTCGGATCAGATAAGTGCAAAACCGTAAAAAAGAATATTCCGGAGAAATTACGGCGAATATTTACGAACTCTTTTAACCAAACGAAAATCACATCCCGCTATTAGTATTTGGTTAACACCAACAAAACATAAGAACCTTTTTAATTAATAAAAATGTTTGAGCTGTTTATTTGCCGATCAGCAGATTCTAAATTCAAATTCTCTATGAAAAGAATAATACTCAAGTTGTATGGACGAAAAACCCAAAAATCAAGTATCGTCTATCACAACGATACATTATCAATAAGCAAAAATAAGTTATTAAATCAGTATTTAGTGGCATTAGCTAAATTTAGGAGATATTCTATAACTAATGGTTTATCACTTGTTATTACTCACTAATCGGCAGGCTTATTACGTATCTTGCAAGAGCAAAACGATAGCGATTTTGTCGCAATAATTGCTCTGCAATACAGAAGTTTTAGAGATTTTGGCAGTTTATTTTAGAAATAAGTGCATATGACAAACAGCGAGCGATAAGCAAACGATTGTGTAGGACCTACCATACCTACACTGTAGTTAATTCCAACTTTTATGACATAAAGCGTTTGATTGCGCGATGATTGCTGGTTGCTGTTTCTTACGTAATAAGCCTGCGGGACTATTTTCAGGTTGGTCGAGAAACATTTATTTTCCAGGATTTTTTCGGGCATTGTCCTTTAAATTGAACATCTGATAATCAGTCTCTCTAAACAGCTCAAATATTTCGATGAATAAGTGTACATATACATAAGTAGGTAATCTCATAAGTAGAAGTGTCGTATTCACCTGAGGTTGACGCCGTCTAAGAGTAAGGTGTACGAGGGTTCACGTTTATCATCTCGGTAGTGCTGAAATATCAAACAAAACGACAATAAATTTTCATCAACAAACAATAATAAGGGTCACCTGCACGAAAAACTTAACTCGGAGTTAGCTGTTAGTTGCGAGGTTAATTTGAGTTTGTCATACAATATTGTCAATTTAACCTCCTGTTAGCAACTAACTCTTAGTAAAGTTTTTCGTGCAAGTGAGCGTAAGTGGTCAGTTGGTCACAAAGCACATTAGAACTGTGACCTTACGTAAAATTTCTGGGCCGCCCTGAAGTCGGCTGCAATGGTTGCGCAGTAGTAAATCTCATACAAAAACAGCACCGGAAAGCCAACATCAGAACGGCCAAAATGTTTCACGAGAACTATACACAAAAAGCGTCCGGAATTAAATTCATATGAACTATGGATGTCAGTGGTGGAGAAGGAAGGAAGGATTTACGAAGAGCCCTTTCATTATCATCATTTCAGCCGAAAGACGTCCACTGCTGGACATAGGCCTCCCCCAGGCGTCGGCACATTGACCGATCCCGTGCGTCCCGCATCCAGCAGATTCTCGCAACCCTAACTAGCACCTTGTGTCAGTTCAAATAATAGCGCACGCTATGCTTTCCGTGCATTCATTGTTAATGTTCAAAAATCCGTCTACTCGACAGCATAAAACACGCAATGAATTACCAAAATTAAAGGAAAGGAGTATGTTTCGTGCTGTTAACAGATACGCAGTTAGGGTGCAGGTCATCGGTCCACAACGGTTCCACCTCAGCGTCTTCCGGATCGAGGTCGCCCTAGAGCCCTATACTAAAATCTACTTTTTAAAAGCACAAAGTCGTACGTACACGTTGTTCTCGTCTTTTTTTCGTTCTTCGTTCGAGCTACCGACCGCAACCTGTTCCGTGTACTGTTTCCACGTATCACTACAACAAGTTGATTGAAATGTTGAGGCACTATTACTCAACATGTCCGGACCAGCAACTCATTGCATTGAAACAGGGATCAAAACTATTAAGAAGTGTTAAAGCCATGACGGGGGGCCTAGACAAAGTATGTTCCGCACACGCTACGGAATGAGGATGAACTAATTAAAGTCATTTTAAACGAACGTTGACTAACATCCATAAATATAGATGTTAAACATTATTATAACGCGCACGGAAGCGATTAAATATAAAATCAGTTTTCACATGCCCTTTTTTTCGAAAAAAAGGAGAGTAACATTTTCCGAAACATAAAACTCCATTAAAGTTGTGGTTGGTAAATCCCTTACTTATTTTATTCTGCCATATTTGGAAAATATTAACAACAACAAAAAAAACTCGCGCTAACAGCCAAAAAACTATGAAATTTGACATATCTGAGACCTCACGCCACACCAGCGCCTCTAGCGGCGACGCGGTAGCCCTTAAACGTGACACGAAATTCACGGAAAAAAAAGGTCTTATGTGCCGTGTAATACGCGTCGCTTACATGTTCGTGTCAAAACATTTCGATCGCAGTGGCGCGTAGCATTACGTCTCCTTTCCGCAGGTAATGTCATTGCCATACATTTTGACGATAGCGTCTGGCGTAAACGCTACAGAAAAGTTTTTTGTCTAGGCATGCTGCTCCCTTACTAAAAGGGGTGGTGCCATATATCCTGCGTAGTACTGTCTATCTCTCTCTCCGAAACTATGACGGCTTCGATTGACTATTCAGCTTCGTATAATTTACCTATGCTAGTCTGGGTCTACCTATCCTTAATCAAGGATAGTAGCAGATGATACACCAGCAGCCTTATTGCGTATTGAATTCGGCAAGGCAAAGGGCAAACAGTATGAAAAATCGACCAATCACATAGACGGAAGTCCACATCGCGTCTTTCATCTCGCATATGATTGGTCGATTTTTCATACTCTGCCATGAAGGTGTGATCACATTTCAAAATCTGCTTCTGCCCATGTTAATGAACAAAAATTGGTATACAATAAAGAATATTCTATTCTATTTCAAAAATTTAATCCCCCATACAAATATTGGTCAATTGCCGACAAGTTTGTATGGGAAATAAAAATGTTTTAATTTCCGGATTTGCTTTATGTCTTCCTTGGGGAAAATTGTCGAAAATTTTACAACATTGCCTCGGATAGGTCATGTTTTTACATCAATCAAACATAAATAGGAGTTTTGACCGTTGATAAAGTTTGAAAGCTTCTAAGTACTAAGAAATGTCTGGGTTTTGATTGCTTGAATTATTTCGGCCTTAGATTATTACAATTGACAGCACCTGTTTATATTTACATTTTCGTAAACATCAAGGATGTGCTTTTAATTTTTCATTTCAAAACAATTGAGGTGGTGCAACATAGTGCAATCTGGCATAGAACAAAACCGTATTGGCGACCCGGCCATGAAATGAGATAGAACACTACTTTTTAGGGTTCCGTACCCAAAGGCTAAAAACGGGACCCTATTGCTAAGACTCCACGGTCCGTCTGTCTGTCTGTCTGTCCGTCTGTCTGTCTGCCCGTCTGTCACCAGGCTGTATCTTGTGAACTGTGATAGCTAGACAGTTGAAATTTTCACATATGATGTATTTCTGTTGCTGGGATAACAGCAAATACTAAAAACAGAATAAAATAAATATTTAACAAGGGCTCCCATACAACAAACGTGTTTTTTTGCAATAATGGTACGAAACAAGTAGGGTAGAATTGGGGGTTCTGGATCACTTGCTCTCGCTTTGCTCGAGCGCATGATCCAGAAGCCCCAATTCTCCACACATGATTAATACAATGCGTATAGTAATCTGATTGCATCGACGCAGATGCGCGATGATGTTATGATTATTTAAACTTGCTCTCGCTTTGCTCGAGCGCATGATCCAGAACACCCAATTCTCCACACATAAACAAATATCATCGCACATCTGAATCTGATTGCATCGACTCATATGTGCGATGATGATTAAATTAATTATTATTTAATTGTTAGCAGTTATAGTTCAAAGCGTGTCTGCTTACAACGACTGATCATAATAAATGTCGCATCGAGACAATTGTCGAACGTGTCTTATTCGTTTGATGTCTGTTATATAAAATTAGCTCACTTTATACAAAATTATGTGATATTATCTGCTTAAAATTATTGGTCATATTATACTTTTTGTTATTCACCACAGTACGAATAAAAATAAGATTATAATTACTCTCTTAATTTCTTGTTAATTATTACACGTAAAAGAGTGTCAAGAATTCTCATACCATTTACAACCAATTTATAAAACTGCGAGAAGTCCCGATTCTAAACATATTCCTCGCTTTCTCCACACAAATTTACCAAGTGATAGGTATCAATCTTATTGTTCTGAGAGAGTACATAGCACTTCCTTTTTAGAAAATCATCTCAGGTATACGCGACAGAGCGGCGCCGTCGACAAATAGGGAAAGTAAGGATGCGATCATATTGAGTAAGTAACAATCAATGAATTTTAGACCCTATTTGCTGATGACATAGAACTAATCTTTTAGCACACATGTCGAAAACGCTTTCTCACTTTGCTAGCGATTTGTAACTGTAATCACTGCTTTAAATCGCGTAATCTATAAATATGACTGCATTCAATAATTTCATTTTAATTAGCACTCATCCCGAGTACTCGTGGTTTTTGCTTTTTTCAATATTATTGTGATCAATAGAACTTCAAGTATGTGCGTATAACTCAAATAATATTAATATCGAATAATAAATTCGATATATTATAATATGTAATAGTTAATTGAATTTATGAGTGACTTTATTTATGGTGTTCTTAATTTTAGGTCGACAAATCCCTTCGATTCTGACTGTGAAATACCAGCATCTCAGCCAGCACCATCGGTAGAGAAAAAGAAGTCAAGGAAAAAGGTTTCCGGCAAAACAAATAAACCTGCAATAAAGAAGATTTCCAGTGCTCCAGTGGTAAAATCTAGCTTTTTTGGGTCCGACACGGAGTCGGATGTTGATTTGCCGACGCCATCGACATCGGCCAAAAAAAGGAAGCTGTCGGATTCAGAGGTATGCTAAAGTTTATTTATTTTTTTCTCTTCTCATACAGAGAAGGCTCGAGCATTGATCACCGCGCTTGCTCAAGACGGGTTTGCGATTTCAAACTTATAGGTATTAACTATAAAGTCCCGGTTTTCCTCACGATGTTTTTCCTTCACCGTTGTCAGGGCCATCCAAGATAAACTTAGAAAATACAAATGAATTTGATAAATTCGCATAGGAACTTGCCCGTTTTTGAAACTACGACCTCAAGCATGAGAATCAAGGTGTTTGCCACTAGGTCACTAATGATAATCATTTTTAATTTCAGAACGAACAAGAACTTGGTGGTGAACCCATCCGCGCGGCTGCACTGCGGAGCTTCTTGTCAAGACGTAGCGGTTCTGGTTATACACTCCAGCGGGATCCCACCCGGCAGGGCAACTACTACGTGGAACTGCGTGTTTACAACGCTCGGGAAGCGGAGGCGCTCGGCACCGACCGCTGGAAACGAGCACTAGTTACCTTCAAATCGGCTGTTGATGACAGCAGTCCGGTATGGAAAGCAGTCACAAAACTTGTGAATTCTGCTAAAGAAGATTATCGGAAGATACAACCGATACTCTATCAGTCTAACTTATTTTAAAAAATAGGTAGGTAAGCGTCTCTTACCACAATTTTTTAAAGACAGAAAAAGTTGTAACGATCACTTTATCAGTCTAATATTAAACAGTAATAAACAGTCTAAACTTACAATTTAAGTAAGTACATATCCATGAAGTCTATAATTGATATTTCTTTTTAATGTTTTTTTGCCGTAGATTAAGTAGATTAGTATAAGTACTTACTTGTATATCATTATTTGTATGTTTTCTTTCAGTAAACCAAAAAACTAAAAACCAAAAAGCCAAAAAACTAAAAACCAAAAGCCAATAAACTCGAAATAATGAATCTCAAAGCTTAAAATACTAGACCAGTAATTATGACCTTGAATCTGATGCTTTAAGTACTTACTTGTATATAATTATATGTATGTTTTCTTTCAGTAAACCAAAAAACTAAAAACCAAAAGCCAAAAAACTAAAAACCAAAAGCCAATATACTAGAAATAATTAATCTCAAAGCTTAAAATACTAGACCAGTAATTATGGCCTTGAATCTGATGCTTTAAATATTTAAAAAATCCAGATCAGTAATTGTGACCTTGAAACTTAATTTTGAAGAAGTTATAAATTCTAGACTAGTAATTTTGACCTTGAAGAACAAAACTTGAAACAACTTTAATTTTGGTGAATATAGTTAAGGTTAAATTAATGGACTATTGTTTTACTGTTTTTTATTCAATATAATCAAACATGAAGTTTTGCCAAGATTGTAAGGTTTATACCCAAAAATATTCATCACATAAGAAAAGTAATATACATAAATCAAACTGTTTGTTGAGTACTGATTTTGATAATGTACAAATAATAGCTACGGCTTTCAAAAACAGAATTGCTAGTTACAGATTTAATCCAATAAGTTTAGATAACATATCACCAGAGATATTTTTATCAGATATTTCTAGCATGATTTACAAGATTATTGATACATTGAGATTAAAACATCGAGCGATTAAAATACAATTTGAGCTTTTTGTATTATACAAGTTACCTAAAAACGACGAATTGTCTTTGAAATCTTTCAATACAAAGTATTATGTGATAATTCAGAATACTAATATAAAATTAGTTTTTGAAGAATGTGTACAAAAAATACTGTGTAAGTGCACAGAATTTGAATTATCAGAATCTGGTTGGGCTATAGAGTTGATTAATCATTTGGAAATGAATATTGTAAAGTATAATCCCTTAAAAGCTGGCAGTTACATATCTTTACCGATAAAAATTATTAAAACAAAGTCATGTCTTAATATTTGCAATAAAGATAGACATTGCTTTCTCTGGTGTATTGTAGCTCATATGTATCCAGCACACTATAACAGTAATAGAGTTTCATCATATCCACATTACTCTAAATTATTAAATATAAATGGTATATCTTTCCCACCATCATTTGATGACATAAAACAATTCGAAAAAATAAATCCTCATATAAGTGTAAATGTTTATGGTTTAGAAAAAAAAAACACTATTACTGGACCATTATACAAAACTTTACAGCGGAAACTTGCTCACGTAAATTTATTATTGATTCAAAGAGGAGACAAAAATCATTTCTGTTTGATAAAGAATTTTGCGCGACTAGTTCATCATCAATTAACAAAACACAAATCTAAAATTCACTTATGTGACGAATGTTTTATATACTTTGATTCAGAGGCAAAATTAGATAATCATAATTGTGCACGAATGCAAACAGTGCTCCCAGAAGAGAATAGCAAGCTTCGGTTTTCTAATTATATAAGGACTCAAAGAATTCCTATTGTTATTTATGGAGACTTTGAAAGCTTACTTCGAGAATATTCAGATAAAAATAAAAGTCAGTTTGTTGAAAACATACAAATTCATGAAGCAACATGTTTTGCCTATTATATATGCTGCGAGACTAATCCAGAACTTAATAATTTAGTATCTTATCGAGGTCCAAATTGTTCAAAAAAATTTGTAGAATCTATTGCTAAGGATTTAGAAAGTTTATATGATATTTTATCTTTGCCTAGAGACATGTCCCCGCTGAATGATGAAGAGCTTCTTTCATTTAAGACTGCTGCAGTTTGTCATATTTGTAAAGAAAAATTTTCTAGTAATGATATTATCGTTCATGACCATGATCATTTCACCGGTAAATATCGTGGTCCAGCTCATAATTCATGCAACTTAAATAATAAGTCTGTAAAGTTTATTCCCATAATATTTCATAATCTTTCAGGATATGACTGCCATTTATTTATAAAAGAACTTTCAAGTGTTTGCGGTCGAATCAATTTAATTCCAAGAACCAAGGAAAAATATATTTCTTTTACTAAATTTTTCCCATTTAATCCTCAGAAAGTAGTCCAATTAAAATTTATAGATTCTTTTAATTTCTTAAGTTCGAGTTTAGACAACTTAGTAAAGACGCTGGACTCCAATGATTTAAAGCATTTACAATCATTTTTCACTAATAAAAATTTATTTCGACTATGCCTCAGGAAAGGTGTGTATTGCTATGATTATATAGACTCCTGGGAACGATATGCGGAAACTCGGTTACCAGATCGCTCAATTTTTTTTAATAAACTCACATCCGAAACAGTGTCTACTGACGATTACAATCACGCTTTAAATGTGTGGTCTAAATTTGGTATTAAGAATTTAGGTGAATATACTGATTTATATTTGAAATGTGATGTCTTACTATTGTGTGACATATTTGAGAAATTCCGATCTATGAGTTTACGTCATTATGCGCTTGACCCTTGCCATTATGTTTCATCACCATCATTAAGCTGGGACGCCATGCTCTTGTTAACTAAAGTAGAATTAGATTTAATATCTGATATAGAAATATATCAAATGCTAGAAAAAGGTATCAGAGGAGGTCTTGCTCAATGCTCACTGCGGTATGCAAAGGCTAATAATAAATATTTGTCAGACTATAACGAAAAAGAATCAAGCACTTTTTTAGTTTACTTAGATTGTGTCAATTTGTATGGGCATGCTATGAAACAAAGACTTCCCACTGGCAATTTTAGATTTTTAACAAAATCTGAAATAGCTTTATTTGAAATTGCATCCGTTTCTGCTGATAGTGACGAAGGGTACATACTTGAAGTTGATATTCATTATCCTCCTGATTTACATGACACGCATTCTGATTTGCCATTTGCGCCAGAAAAATTATCCGTTCCTATTCCATCTGGTAGCAAAAACACAAAACTAATTGCTAATCTGTATGATAAATATAGATATGTCATCCACTATGCTCACTTACAAGAATGTTTAAAGAATGGTCTTATATTATTAAATATCCACAAAATTCTAGCATTTACTCAAAAAAATATCTTAGAACCATACATAAATCTTAATACAGTACTCAGACAAAAAGCTAACTCAGATTTCGAAAGAGATTTTTTCAAGAAGCAAAATAATTCAATATTTGGTAAAACAATTGAAAACAAAAGGAAACAAGTAGATGTTAAATTAGTTAATGTGTGGAAAGATAGCTTTAATAAGACCAATAAAATAAAGGGGGCAGAAAAATATGTAAGTGCCCCTAATTTTAAAAATATGGCTATTATTTCAGAGAACCTTGTTGCTGTTCAATTAGAGCCTGCTAAAGTTGTTTTAGATAGACCAATATACATTGGTTTTACAATACTGGAATTAGCAAAGTGTCATTTATATAAATTTCACTATTCTGTTATGAAGAAAATATATAAAGATGGAATAAAACTTTGTTATACTGATACTGATAGTCTCTTGTATTTAATACATACAGAAGATTTTTATAAAGACATGATACAAAATATAAAATATTTTGATACTAGCAACTTTGAAGAAAATAATATTTATGGTATTCCGAAAGTGAATAAACAAATACCTGGCTATTTTAAGGATGAGATGGGTGGAGATGTCATTACTGAGTTTATTGGTTTGAGGGCTAAACTATATTGTATAAATAGTTTAAACAACACAATTAAAAAAGCTAAAGGAGTTAAAAAATCTGTTTCTAATAAACTCACAATTGAGAAATATAAAAAAACTTTGAATAATGACATAAATCTCAGAGATACTATGTATGTCATTCGATCTAAAAATCATAAGTTGTATACACAGAAAATTAATAAATTAGTACTTAATGGAAATGATGACAAACGTCAAATAAGAAAAAATAAAAATGATACTGTACCTTGGGGTCATCATCGTACTATGTTCTAAGATGTTTATTTTGGACTATGTACCTGCTTAATTTTATTATCTACTATTTACTTTATTTTATTTTATAATGTTACAATAATATATCATTGTATGAACAATAAAATCTCATGTATTATAATATTTCTTGTTTTATTTCTCATTTTATGTAATAAATATACTCATTTGTCTAAAGTACCTTTAACCTGAGTCTGAGTTCAATTCTCAGTTCAAATAAATGTTTTAAACTTTACTCTGAAATCCTTAGTAAAGTTATTATTTTATCAGAGGAAATGACAATAGGCTAGACTTTTATTATAATGTGATAATGTTTTACTGTAGTGAGCCATCTAGTTACTAAGTGATGAACTTGATAGTTAGTCAAGTCCAACTTAATTTCACTTTTAAATTATAGATGGCATGCATTATGAGGCTCGTTCTCATCGATTAATGTATTTTTCAATTTGCATCCAAAACTGCAAAATATGGGCGCAATGCGAATGACATTTACAAAGGATGAGTGAATATGAATGTACGAATGAACTCTAGGAATGAATGAGTATTGTGTGATGTGTTTTATTATGTTATTTTACTACCCATGCAGTCTAACACAAAATGAAACTAGTTAAGTTGGAAATCATAATATTTATTAAACTTTCAGATTCATATATTTACATGAGACAAAAAGAAAGACTTAAATATTACAAAAACAAAATACATAATTTAACATAGTCAAATAATCAAAACACGCACTTAGGTAAATGTTCACAATCACAAAACAAACTCTTTATATTACACACATTTAAAACTGCTTATTACTTAATTTTTTCACTACTTTGCCGACTAGATGTTCAGTTTCATCTAAAATGTCATCATAGTCATCTTTTACAAGGTATTGGATGTTTACGTCAGCGCTGTCACTCACATCATAGTCAATTTCACAATTTTGTTTATTGTCTTTAACACATCTGGTAAGATCATATATAAGTATTTTAATCAAATGATGAGGTATTCCTGTCTCCTTCCGAATAACGTAAGATGAAGACTGTGTAGGATACTTTTTCATGACCTTCTTGTTAATATTTGATTTTTTTCTTTTATGTTCTTTAGTTTCCACAGATTTCTGTTCTTTTTTTTCATTTAGATACTCTTGATGTGCTAGTTCTGCTTCTGTGTTATAAAAAGTTTCCCTGTCTTGCGCAAAAAGAAACGGATTTCCAAGAGAGTAGGTGTCGTCTGGACAAAGATTATTCGTTTCCTGTAATAACATAAAATAATTATAACATAAAATAATTATAACATAAGTAAATTACAAATGGCTCAAATAACGATAAATTAAATACGCACCGCAAGAAAATCACTCTCCACAGGACTATACGATGGGGAGACAGACATAATTCTGTAAAAAACGAAAAAAAGGTTAGACATAAATTCTAATAATTAATTATTGAGATATCATAATTATATGAAATATAAAATTATAGAAATACTTGCCTTGAAGATTTAATTCTGAATAGGTCCTACTTATTGGAAGAATAGTAATAAACTGAATTATGAGCTTTGTTGCTTCACTATATTGAAACTGGTACAGGAATTAAGTTACACTTACCATATTTTTATTATCTTTTACGATGCAAATAATCAAGTCTAAACTTGTTGTAGGATTGGGATAAAGTTACTTACCATATAAGTCGTGTATATAAATATGAAGGTCTATAAAGAATTGAAGTAATTAGCAAGATGAAGTTGATTAAACAACCCATATCTCTGAACGTTAATAATAATATAAATTTTAGTGACTCTGCTCACCAAATCAAACACAGCATTTTACTGCCTAATACGATTCGTTGTATAATATGCGGCCCTTCGAACTGTGGTAAAACAAACGTGATGATCAGTTTGCTTCTGCATGAAAATGGACTAAAATTTCAGAATCTTTATCTTTACTCAAAAACAAGTTTTCAGCCAAAATATCGTTTTTTAAGCGAAGTATTAAGAAGAGTACCTCAAATAAAGTTCTACGAGTTTAATGATGACAAAGATGTAATATCTCCGAGTGAAGCTTTAACTAACTCGGTATTTATTTTTGATGATGTAGCATGTGAAAATCAAATTAATATCCGCAATTATTTTTCTATGGGTAGACATAAGCAAATCGATTGCTTCTACCTATCACAAACCTATTCCAAAATTCCGAAACAATTGTTACGTGATAATGTAAATTTTCTTATAATATTTAAACAAGACGATGTAAATTTAAAGCATATTTATGAAGAGCATGTAAGTTCTGATTTAGAATGGAAAGAGTTTAAAAATATTTGTCAAACTGTTTGGAGTAAACCTTATAATTTTCTACTTATTAACAAAGAATCGTCATTAAATAATGGAAGGTACAGGCAGAACTTCGATACTTTTTTTAAATTTGATTGATTGTTCCTATATACTTCATGTCTGTAATCCTCGAAGGGTTATGCAGAGGCATACCCTAATAGTACACCCACATATAGCCAGTTATGTTTAAGCCCCATGTTATTGTTTATACATAAGTAATTAATTAATTACATATAAGTAATTAACATGCGAAAACAAATTCAGTATGATTTGTTCACTAGCTGAACGCAGTTGATAATTAAATATGGAGAAAAATATTAAGATAGAATTAATAAAGTCCGTAGACTCCATAAAGAATAAAATAAAACATATGAAGAACCAGGAACACACAATGAACTTGTCACTCGATAAAATGCTTAAACCTGTCACAGATCCTCTTAAAACGCTAGCTGATTCCAACACAAATATGGGAAAAATATTTTTGTTACAAAATACAACCCCCACATGTTCTGGAGATATTAAATTGGATGAAATTAATAGTAGGTCGACTACAAAATTTGAGGATTGTTACGAACCAAATCAAAATTCCACACACTTGGTTAAAAAGTCTCCTAAAATGGAAGATGATTTAGAGATTTCATTAGAGGATTATGATATTTATGATGGTGTAAATATACCGTTTGGAATAAGAAGTGAAAACAAAACTTTATTTATGGGTAATTCGATAGTATCATTTTCTAAAATTGATAGTTTGAACAACGATAGCGTCATTTTGATTAAAATCGGTGATAAATCTTACAATTTAACTCCTGGCCTGAAAGAACTTTTATTTCGAAAAAAACCTGATTTACAATTAGTATCCCCTAAAGATAAACTTGTCTACAAGGATATATTGCATTACACAAATGCTCACAAAAGAGACTTTAATCCTAAAGGCCAAATAAAAGGTGATAAAGGAATAAAATATCGTGAAATAATCAGACCATTTTTTACTGACACGTTAAATGATAACATTCACGCCAAACTTGGAGGCAACTTGCCAAAGTTAAAGAAGTACAAAAACAATACCGACTTGGTATATTGGGATGATCCCAATGAATTGGTTGAGAGATTAAAATTATTAGTCGCTTCAAGAGATGCTGGCAATACAAATCATGATAATGAAATTTTATCGATAATTGAAGAATTAAAAGAAGCTGATATAATTAGAGAATAAATAGTGGAGATAGTATGCTTTTCATTCAGTATTATTGGTGGGTTCAAGACAAATGTTGATATACTGAATTAAAAATATGAGTAAAGCCGACGTAGTCAACGAAATACATAAAAATGCAAGACTAAACTTTCCACGAAGACATGTTATTATGAAAGATATAGATGACCTTTGGCAAGCAGACTTAATTGATATGCAATCAATTTCCAAAGAAAATAAAAATTTCAAGTTTATTCTTGCTGTTATTGACACATTTTCGAAATACGCCTGGGCCTTTCCTTTGAAAAGTAAGACAAAGGATAGTGTATGCAATTCTTTCAAGATTTTGTTGGTTAGTGGACGTGTTCCCAAAAATCTGCAAACGGATAATGGAACAGAATTTTATAATAACATATTTCAAAACCTTATGAAATCTTATAACATAAACCATTATTCAACCTTCTCAACAAAAAAGGCGTCAATAGTCGAGCGATTTATTAGAACATTGAAATCGAAACTGTACAAGAAATTTAGTTTAAAAGGTAACTATAATTGGATAGACAGTACTCTTAATAATGTTATTTATGAATACAATCACGCCTATCATCGTACAATTGATGAAATCCCAGCAAACGTGGATAACACTAATAAAAAACACATATTACAAAGATATTTCAGTCTAGTAAAAACTATTAGCCTAAAAAGCAAGTTTAAAGAGGGTGATTATGTACGCATTAGTAAGTATAAGGGGACATTTGAAAAAGGATATACTCCCAACTGGTCGACAGAAATATTTAAAGTTCGAAAAAAACAAAATACGACTCCTATCACCTACTTAATTGAAGATGCAATCAGAGGCCAACCCATTTTAGGAGCATTTTATGTACAAGAGCTTCAAAAGACAAAAAATCCTCACATGTATCTGGTTGAAAAAGTTCTTAGAAGGAAAGGAAACAGGGTTTTGGTTAAATGGTTAGGTTTGCCTTCTTCTGAAAACAGTTGGATTGATAAATCGAATATTTATTAAGTGTTCAGTCCAAATGTGTCAGTCTTATGATGTGTATTGAAGAGAGTAGTCTTCTCAATTGGATTATAAATCATTTACCATTTGAATTACATTTACCGGGATACAATTATTGTGGGCCTGGCACTAAATTAATTAAAAGGCTTACACGGGGAGATAAAGGTGTTAACAAGTTAGATGAATATTGCAAACAACACGACATTGCTTATCACGAGTCTTCAAAGTTAAAGGATCGCCACAAGGCAGATTTAGTTTTGTTAAATATGGCTAAAGAGCGCGCACTTGCCTCAGATGCGAGTGTAGGGGAAAAACTGGCAGCACGCTTAGTAAGCAGTGCTATGACGGCAAAAATTAAAACTGGATTTGGTCTAAAAAAAGACAACAAAAAGAGTTCTCCTAAAATTAAATGTGGAAAAGGATTAAAAAATAAATTTAGAAATGTTATTAGAAAAACGGGGAAACATATAAAAAAATTAAAACCGAAATGCAAGAAAGTGGCAATAGAATTAGCTATGGCCGCTGCCAGAGAATTAGCTGGTGATTCATCCATTAAACTTCCTCGTGTTATTCCTATACCAAAAACTGGTGGAGTATTGCCGTTGATTCCGATTTTTGCGGGATTATCTGCGGCGGGAGCTTTAGCAGGTGGCGCAGCTGGTATTGCTAAAACCATAAATGAATTCAAGATGGCGAAAAAGTTATGGGCTGAATCGAAGAGACACAATGAAAAGATGGAAGCTCTCTGCATCGGAAAAGGAATACACCTTAAACCGCATAAAGATGGACTCGGTATTTTTGTATCAAAAGAAAAAAACTAAGATATTGGCTACCCAAACGAGCCTTGAGTAATTTGGACATTTTGAAGTATGGAAATAATATTCCCTATTTCAGAGGTGTCTTTATGAGAGATAAGCTCCCTAAACATCCTTTTAAAAAAGAATGTGGAGTAATAAATTTAGATAGCTCTAAAAATCCTGGTTCTCATTGGGTAGCCTATGCAAAATACAACGATTATATTGAGTATTTTGATAGTTACGGAAATCTCAAGCCTCCTAAGGAATTTATAAAATACTTGGGATCCAAAGTTCACTATAATTATGATAATATTCAGCGTGATCACCCTTTTAATTGTGGACATCTTTGTTTAAACTTTTTGAAGAATTTTTGGTGCAGTGTAGGAATAAAATAAGCAGGATCTGTCGAAAGTTGTCAGTATAGAAGTATGTCTACTACGATTACCATCTCTGGGAAAAAATCGGAACTAGTTTCATACTTTCAACCACCATTGCATTTGTCAGATCAATATGAGTGCGGTTTGATATACTTTTTTTTTCAGTATTAAAATCAAGACCAAATATTCCCATTATTAACAAAGGTCTGTCTGTAATCAGAATCGAATGTGATCTTGTTCAGGGTTCGTACTGCAACGGATTACCAACTCATTTTATTCATGAATTTGTGTCTGATACTACTCCAGGTCAACAGTGCATGGAAATACCGCAAAATGTTATTTACTTTCCAGTAAATAAAAATATAATTTCATCGGTATCTGTTAAGATTGTAGATCAATTTGGACACTGTATTAATTTTGGAGAGGAACAAGTTCAGTTACGTCTTCACTTAAGGAAAACAAAATGATAGTACATTATAAAAACACTCAAGCGAATGAAAAACGTCTTAGTTCTTCTGCGATTGTTAAGGTGCAAAGACGCAAGGAAAAAGTTAAGAAATTGACTAAAGCAAATAAGGATTTTCTAAAAGCCCTAGGATTTAAAGTATGAATATACTACAGGTTACTGAATTACCACACTTCGACACTTCGATCGAAAGTTATGAAGTCCATTCATACAATCCCTACAATAACAGCTTTAGAGAAAACGATGAAATCAGAATTCCCATCCACCAGCAAGACATATACGTGCTACCATCAGCCAGTTCAATTTACATCGAAGGAAAAGCGAAGCTCTTCGGTAAAGATGGGAATCCAATCAAGAAAAATGTTACGTTCACTAATAACTCTGTTATGTTTTTGTTTCAAGACATCAGATACGAAATGAATGGTATTGAAATAGACCGCATAAAAAATTCTGGAATAACATCAACAATAAAATCATACATTTCATTAAATGAAGCAGAAAATAAAGTTGCTGCCCTATGGGGTTGGAGTTTAGAGGGATTTGAAAGTGATGGGCATTTTAGTGCGGTGATACCATTAAATAAGGTATTAGGATTTGCAGAGGATTATAATAAAATAGTGATAAATTGTAAACATGAACTTATATTGAACAGAAGTAACACTAATTTAAATAGCGTTATCCTTACTGATGATATTGTTAATTTTCAAATAGATGTACAAAGAGTTCAGTGGAGGGTACCGCATATAAAAGTATCAGACCGAGAACGACTGTCACTTTTAAAACATTTAGAAAGAGATAAACCTATTCAGTTGGCGTTTAGAAATTGGGATTTGTATGAGTATCCGTTACTACCTAAAACAACAAAGCATTCTTGGTCAGTTAAAACTGCTTCACAATTGGAAAAACCTAGATATGTAATTTTTTGTTTACAAACTAATCGAAAAAATAATAAAACTAAAGACGGTTCAGTATTCGATCATTGTGAAGTAACAAACGTTACGCTCTTTTTGAATTCTCAATATTATCCATATGAACCTTTAGGTTTAAAGTTTTCTGAGAACAAATATAGTATATTATACGAAATGTTTGTGAAATTTCGTCAGTCGTATTACAACTGTCCAATAGACCCGTTGCTTGATCTAAAGGAGTTCAAAGAAAAAGCTCCTCTCTTTATCTTAGACTGCTCAAGACAAAACGATAGCCTGAAAACAGGTCCAGTGGACGTGAGGTTGGAAATTGAATGTTCTACGGCAATACCAGATAAGACGACTGCATATTGTTTGATTATAAACGATCGACTTGTGGAATACAAACCTCTCAGCAACATTGTGCGCAGGTTATCATGATTGCTATTGTGGATATTCAAGGCTTTAAAACAGAGACAAATGAATTTATAATAAAAGAAATCGCTATATTGTATGATAAAAAATTACAAGTGTTTTTAATAAAGCCACCATTTCCATTTTCAAAATTAACGAAACTAGAAAAAAAACAAGTTTCTTGGATTGAACGTAACAGAAAGATACACTGGTGTGAAGGATTTTTACCCTATTCTAATTATCAGAATTTGGTTATAGATATTTTAAGAGATAAATGTATCTACGTTAAAGGTTCAGAAAAAGTGTTGTGGTTAAAGCATATTTTAGAAAATAGTAATTGTAATATATTTAATTTAGAAGATAAAGGTTGTTCTAGTTTGATAAGTTTATACGATCTATATAAACATTCTCAAGATTTATATAACTGTATTTATCATGACTCTGTATGTGCTTTAAAAAATGTATTATGTTTAAATAAGTGGTGCTTTGATAATAAAATTCTAAAATAAATATTGTTTTTGTTTTATTTCTATAGTTAGGTAAAACACATCTTAGTTTTCTACCCCCCCTCCCCCTCCACATACCGCTGTCCGGTCTTTATAAGTTGTTGACAAAAGGTAGATGATATCATTATACGTTTATAATTGAATTAGAAAGTGAATAGAACATGTCTCAAAATGAATACAAACCTCGATATGACATGTATAACAAGTTTAAAATGCGTGAATTTTCATTTAATTATTACTGGGGGGTGTTTAATAAAAAGAAAAGATTAGTGATGGAAATGGCTGACGCAGGATTCTTTTACTATGGAAATAGTATAAATGATATTGCAGCATGTTTCTCATGCGGTGGTGTTATCGAAGATTGGGAGATTTATGACGATCCTTGGATGCAACATGCTATACATTATCCTGATTGTGTTTATTTGAACGCTGTGAAAGGGAGAGAATATATAATGAAATATGCATATCTCCACACAGCATTAAACTCTTAGCATTGTAATGTGATGGTTCCATCTTAATCAACGCTTGTTATATCAAGAAAAATAATAAATTAATATTATTCACAATATGTTTCATTCATCGAAATTTGATTTGGAAGGCATTTCTAAAGTTATTTTCAAGAATACTAGTGGTGAGATTCTATTTACTCAAGACATTAGTGACCAAAAAATAATGAACACCAGTTCATCAAAACTTCAGGACAATACAAGCAAGACAGAGCAAAACTCAGTAAAATCCACCATTGAAAATACGACATATCTAACGCTCAAGAGCGGTCGCAATGAGCTCCTTACATTTGGTCGAGTTGGCAACATACATCCTGGTCCTGAAAAACTGGCTGCAAGGTCACCAAATGCTGTGCCTGACACTAAATTAATAACAAGAAGTATAGTGCGTGATATAGTGTTTCCTGATTCAGAAGACATTCTATGCTACCAGATACTGCCAGAAGATGAAATACCTTCTTTAATTAATAATATAAATAACTGTCCTATAACTACTAAAAATGTTTAAGCTTAAAATGATATTGTGTTTATGTGTGGAGAATTGGGGGTTCTGGATCATGCGCTCGAGCAAAGCGAGAGCAAGTGATCCAGAACCCCCAATTCTACCCTACTGAAACACTTCGTGCGTGAGTCCGACTCGCTCTTGGCCGGTATTTTTTATTATTGATAGGCTCGCGATTGACCACTATCTCGCCTGATGGTAAGCGATGATGTGGTCAACAGTGAACCACGCTTGCCTAGGAGTAACTTATTGTGATTAAAACAAAAAAAAAAAACAGACTTACGGAGTGAAGTCTTGTGTCGCCGGCTCCTCGTTTAGGTAGTAGGTTTGGGTAGGAGGGATGAGTCTGACACATGTAAGTGGGGGCAGTACGCCGCGTTAATATTGCACGTCGGGCTCAAGAAACAGTTCGGACGGCTCTGCAAGCGTCGTCTCTGTCTGCCACTCATACCTGCGTGACTCTAATACTCGGTCAAAATAACTGTACACCTGGCCACAGTATAAATATACAAACAGTATGGAAACTAAGCCTAGTTGATGAAATCTATCTCTTAAATATATAGATGATCTGTCGAATTGAAATAACTAGCTTACAAATACAATTTAAAAATAGGTAATATCATAGCTACCGAAGCTATGATATTACCTATTTTTAAATTGTATTTGTAGTCTCAGCAAAAGACGACATTTTAAAACACGGAAAACAGTTTAATATTAACACACAACAACTTGTAGAACTATAGATCTTTAACATTGTCATTATGGCGTAACCTTTTACAAGTTTTGGCGGGAGCGTACGCGAGGCGCGGTTGGGCGAAAACGTTTCGTGCGCTCGTCGGAGTGGGCGCGCGGTAGACGCGGAGATAAACTTATACGTGACCACTCGTCTTGATGCGGCAGGAACTACTGACAGCACTACGAATGCTGATTAGGGGTCCCATCGGTGCGCTTGCTTGTGTGAGTGTGCCGTTTCGAGCGTTTGTAGGTAGTTTCCATACTGTTTGTTTTTTCTTTACTGTGAACTAACGCTGTCACGTCACTCTGACGTTTGGCGCACGAGACGGACGCGGGACGCCGCGCGGGTACCAGGGAGTGGGGTCAATGACAGTCAATGTGCACAGTTATATTGACCGTGTCGTATTGACGATCTCTTTCTAAGACTCGATGTGCCATATTAATGCTCGCGTAAAGTAATTATTAGGATTCTGTAACATGTACCGTTCAGGAACGGAAAAACGGCTCTAGATCAGATTAGAACTTAATCAAATTAAAAGCTGTAGTTGTGCCTGTATTTATGACTTGTATATTACAAAGTTGTAACGGCTTGTATACCTAATCAAAAATCATAAATCAAATGTCGTAAGTGACATACATTGATCTGATGGATATTCAACTTTTGGCCCTGAGCCGAGCGTTGAAAAGCAAAAGTGGATTAGTTACAGCCAAGTTACAAACGTTTCGTATCAAATCTCTTTCTACAATCGTTAACGCCTTCTTTTCCTTTTGTCAGACGACGTGACTTAACGTTCAGATGTGTCATTCCTATACATTGATTTGTTTTCTACTATACTCCATTTGTTTAGGTAGTTAACTAAAGGTAAACAATCTTGATATGTCTTTTTATATAAAATAAATCGTATAAAAGACCAACAAATATTATTTAAATTTAGTTACTTACCTAACATCGGTTTAAGTAAATTCCTAATTGTAAACATTTTTAGATTCAATTTTTAGACATTTTTTTAGATAAAAGACATGTTAAGATTGTTTACATTTAGTTAACTACCTAAACAAATGGAGTATAGCGTTATCGATTGTACATTGTCCACTTGGCTACAGGTGCTGGTCAGTGTTTTCAACAACCAATCTGTTCTGAATTTTCTATACCATAATATTGAGTACAGTACCCGGTCGTCCCGAAGACACAGCAAGGCTTAGAAGATTACAATTCTGAGCAAGGAGGACTTTTTATACAAGGTTATTTGTAAAACATTAAAACCTATTAGGAGGTGAAAGTACTAAAACTTGTAACAATTCTGAAAATCTAAAAAATACCAGCTGTTTCATCTGATAAATATATATTTCATTCTGTATGAAACAGATGATTGATATTTCCGAGTTGGTTTTAGTAAAAGTTCTTAATAATCATGAGTACTGTAAGAACAGGCTGCTCAGTGGAAGTAATTTGATAAATTAAAGGGGAGAAAAAACACAAATTACTTGTATTAAATCATAAGTATTGCCTCTGAAGGCTATTACAGGAAATAAAAAAATAAACAAAATTAATTCGATTACCCGAATCATATTCTAAATTTGATTAACCTTTTAAATCCAAAGTACTTCTTGTCAGTATCAGACATAAGTTATGGATACAATTTAACCTCTTTACGGTACTTTCAACCCTTGAGAGGTTGTTAGTTTTGATCAGTAGTTAAGTCAACCAATGGTTAATATATGCTAACCAATGGTTGTAAATTTCGGCAAATCTCGTTTGTTTGTCAATTTCTAGTCAAACAAATGGCCAAATAATTAATTCTCCAACTTATTTGACCATTTGTGAGGCTGAACTGAAGAAAAATGATGTCTTACCGAAATTTGAAACCATTGGTTTTAAGCATTTAAGTTTTTTTAAACATTGGTTAAGTTAACTACGGATCAAAAAAAATTGGGCCTTAGTTATTTATTTACTGACTATTGGCCCTATCTAGTTTCGAAATATTTTTGAAATTGGATTATTAGAAGGGGACCGTTATACAGGCACGAGTAAGAGAGGCAACGCCATACATTTCTTTATGTGCAGTTTTCACGACCGGGTACTGTTTCTGTTACTGCTACACTGCAGGGCTAAGGCCTCTTTTCATTTACAGAAGGTTTATAAATCCGGATTATTTAACCTCCAAAATGTTATACTAGGTACCCAACTGTCCGACTCCGATTTGATTTATTTTGATATATATTAGAGAGTAGTCTAAAATAACAGACACGTATTTTTTTAGCTGCTGGGTTAAATTGTCCTTCAAAGTACTGAAAAATGACTAAACCCCCTAATTTCAGTAGAGTTTTGTTCAAGCAAATTGCTAGTGAATTATTAGTTTGATTATATGTTTGAGGATATGAAAAAAATAGAATATCGTCTCAAACTTGACATTTTCGAAACAGTGAGAAATATAAAACTTTAAAGTGTGTTTTTTTAGGCCAATAGGTTGAGATTGGGCAATTAAAAAAAAATCCTGTCTGTAATTTTAGTCTACTGTCACTACTCTCTAACATTTATCAAAATAAATAAAATCGGAGCCGGACAGTTGGTTACCTTTCCTTGTTAGACCTTTCATGAAAGAAGAAGACTCAAGTCTCATTTTAGTATAATAAAATGAAACTTACAATATGGGTGTTACAGTATTACACCAGTCAATTTGATTGAGGAAGGCTGAGTTGAGGAAAAGTCAAATGGTGCAAATGACATACCAGTTCCAGATACTGAATTGAGAATTTGTAGTTAAGAACGACTCAAACTCTTATGCCAATTTTTGACAGCTTTTTATGCTAAAGTCGAGTTTGATAAGTTTTCTACTTCAAATTCTTAAATTGGGGCTTATAATGGTAAAGTACTCCCGAATCTTATTTGCGATGCGCAAGGCACTGCGTGCTTCTGTTTTTGTATGAGATTTACTTCTGTGCAGCCATTGTAGCCAACTTCAGACCGGCCAAAAAGATTGGGGATTACTGTACGTATTGAAGCCCCAAGGAAGTGCCCTGACAGACGTTGCACATCCCTGGGGCTGGTTCGTCTTTTGAGAGGTCACGGGGCGCCTTCTACGTGCTGATGGTGATCACCGGGGTGGTTTTAGTGAGGTAAAAATCCCGAACTAACTGGTCTTTTCCCTAAAAGTCCAGGCGCCTTTTGCAGGCTACCCCCGTTTACAAAAAAAAAAATGTATTGAAGAAATTTCTAAAGCTATGCGTACCTCTTGGAGCACTTGACGTGTATGACGAGTAGCACGATCCCCAGCAAGAGGCACAGAGTCCCGACCACAACGTAGGCTACTCCCAAGAACGGGTTCTTGCCACCCAGCAGCGAGGTCGTCGATATCACGAAGGACTTGGTACCGTCGAAGTCAGTCACCGGGTAGTCTGTGGAAATTGTTAAGCTTTGTAACCGACTTTCCAAAAAGGAGGAGGTTCTCAATTGGATGCTTAATTATTTTTTGTGTCACCCGTCCCAGTGTCTGTTTGTGTATCGTGACAATAAAATCTATTTAAATAAAAATCAACTGTCGGATGTATGTAAGCGCATCACGTCAGAACGGCTTTTTTTTAACTTTGGTTGTGCTTGTTGGATTATGCAGCCGCACTCACAGAGACAATTCCTGTGTCCCAGCAGTGGGTACATGCTGATTATGCTCTTATATGCACTGATATTTGAGAGTGCTGTGCTAAATAAGATTTTATGCTAAGTGTGCATGTGTCCTATATTATTGGAAAGTCGTATCATTAAAATAGTCACTATAACACTCACTATACTCCACAGTGAGCACATAGGGCACCTTGACGAGTCCGGAGCTGAAGCCGACCTGCGTGTGATCCACGCGGCGGTACAGCTTGCGGAACAAAGTGTCTGTCGTATCATTAAACTAGTTGCTATAACACTTACTATACTCCACAGTGAGCACATAGGGCCCCTTGACGATTCCGGAGCTGAAGCCGACCTGCGTATGATCCACGCGGCGGTACAGCTTGCGGAACAAAGTGTCTGTCGTATCATTGAACTAGTTGCTATAACACTTACTATACTCCACAGTGAGCACATAGGGCCCCTTGACGAGTCCGGAGCTGAAGCCGACCTGCGTATGATCCACGCGGCGGTACAGCTTGCGGAACAAAGTGTCTGTCGTATCATTGAACTAGTTGCTATAACACTTACTATACTCCACAGTGAGCACATAGGGCCCCTTGACGAGTCCGGAGCTGAAGCCGACCTGCGTATGATCCACGCGGCGGTACAGCTTGCGGAACAAAGTGTCTGTCGTATCATTGAACTAGTTGCTATAACACTTACTATACTCCACAGTGAGCACATAGGGCCCCTTGACGAGTCCGGAGCTGAAGCCGACCTGCGTATGATCCACGCGGCGGTACAGCTTGCGGAACAAAGTGTCTGTCGTATCATTGAACTAGTTGCTATAACACTTACTATACTCCACAGTGAGCACATAGGGCCCCTTGACGAGTCCGGAGCTGAAGCCGACCTGCGTATCTTGCGGAACAAAGTGTCTGTCGTATCATTGAACTAGTTGCTATAACACTTACTATACTCCACAGTGAGCACATAGGGCCCCTTGACGAGTCCGGAGCTGAAGCCGACCTGCGTATCTTGCGGAACAAAGTGTCTGTCGTATCATTGAACTAGTTGCTATAACACTTACTATACTCCACAGTGAGCACCTAGGGCCCCTTGACGAGTCCGGAGCTGAAGCCGACCTGCGTATGATCCACGCGGCGGTACAGCTTGCGGAACAAAGTGTCTGTCGTATCATTGAACTAGTTGCTATAACACTTACTATACTCCACAGTGAGCACATAGGGCCCCTTGACGAGTCCGGAGCTGAAGCCGACCTGCGTATGATCCACGCGGCGGTACAGCTTGCGGAACAAAGTGTCTGTCGTATCATTGAACTAGTTGCTATAACACTTACTATACTCCACAGTAAGCACATAGGGCCCCTTGACGAGTCCGGAGCTGAAGCCGACCTGCGTGTGATCCACGCGGCGGTACAGCTTGCGGAACAAAGTGTCTGTCGTATCATTGAACTAGTTGCTATAACACTTACTATACTCCACAGTGAGCACATAGGGCCCCTTGACGAGTCTGGAGCTGAAGCCGACCTGCGTGTGATCCACGCGGCGGTACAGCTTGCGGAACAAAGTGTCTGTCGTATCATTGAACTAGTTGCTATAACACTTACTATACTCCACAGTGAGCACATAGGGCCCCTTGACGAGTCCGGAGCTGAAGCCGACCTGCGTGTGATCCACGCGGCGGTACAGCTTGCGGAACAAAGTGTCTGTCGTATCATTGAACTAGTTGCTATAACACTTACTATACTCCACAGTGAGCACATAGGGCCCCTTGACGAGTCCGGAGCTGAAGCCGACCTGCGTGTGATCCACGCGGCGGTACAGCTTGCGGAACAAAGTGTCTGTCGTATCATTGAACTAGTTGCTATAACACTTACTATACTCCACAGTGAGCACATAGGGCCCCTTGACGAGTCCGGAGCTGAAGCCGACCTGCGTGTGATCCACGCGGCGGTACAGCTTGCGGAACAAAGTGTCTGTCGTATCATTGAACTAGTTGCTATAACACTTACTATACTCCACAGTGAGCACATAGGGCCCCTTGACGAGTCCGGAGCTGAAGCCGACCTGCGTGTGATCCACGCGGCGGTACAGCTTGCGGAACAAAGTGTCTGTCGTATCATTGAACTAGTTGCTATAACACTTACTATACTCCACAGTGAGCACATAGGGCCCCTTGACGAGTCCGGAGCTGAAGCCGACCTGCGTGTGATCCACGCGGCGGTACAGCTTGCGGAACAAAGTGTCTGTCGTATCATTGAACTAGTTGCTATAACACTTACTATACTCCACAGTGAGCACATAGGGCCCCTTGACGAGTCCGGAGCTGAAGCCGACCTGCGTGTGATCCACGCGGCGGTACAGCTTGCGGAAGGTGGGCAGCGCGGCCGTACGCATCCATACTATGAGGTCCTCATTCTGAAAATAAAAGCGTGTGACTCCTGTAGTGCTGACACGATTATAAGTAGCAGCACCTCTTTACCTACCCTCTGCAGTATACAACGACGATATAACCACTTGACGGCGCATACAGTGCCCCGACGCTCGAAAACTATTAGTATTTTGTCACCTATGTTAATGCTACTGCTGTACTAACCATTTTAGTTGTGTCCAATTATTAGACCTGTATGCACGCTAAATAAATACAAAATGTTTTATCTTTTTATTGCAATTATAACGCATCAAAATGCCTACATGCGCGGTAAAGGGGTATAGGAAACATTCCAAGACATCTAGTTACAAAAAGGTTGGCATAACTTTTCATTGGTAAGTAAACAGTACGAAAATTATTTTTGATTTTATCAGATTATGAGACACCGCAGGGATCTAGTTAAAATGGTGGATGGGGTAAACCGAGGACACTTTTGAGACCCGCCTTGATGTCTTTTGGAAAAGTCTCGCTCTTTCACTAGACAATTCTAATGCTTCTATCCCTTTCTCTCCCTTTGTATTTTTATCGTAAATATCTGTGCTGTTACTTTTAATAGCTGAAGTCGATATCGATAATAATAAAATTTAATTTAATAAAAAATGTATTAAAATATCTATCTACTTTTAACCGACTTAAAAGAAGGAGGCGGTTCACAGTTCGTCGGATTTTTTCTTATGTTTTATGTTTCCGGATTACTCGTAGACGGCTTGACCGATTTGGAAAATACTTTTTGTTTCTTTATGTCCCCGACATACACATTTATTTTTGTAATTGATTGACTTTGATTAAATAATATATATATGATTTTAATTGAGTATTTTTCATAATGTTAAAATCCATTTTATCGATATCGACTATTTTCTCTTAATCAAGTTGATCAACCCTAACGATAGCCATACCTACGCAACTTACTTTGAACTGACCAATTGCAGCCGCGCGTTCTACCTCGTCCCCCGGCCCGCGGTAGTGAGTCGTGTGCTTAGAAGAAATCGGCCTATAAGCTCTCTAGTGGTTATATTCTCTTTGGCAGTATATAAAGGCGTAATGTTAGGCTTTATACACAATAATGAAATTACGAGAAATTACGTTTATAAAATGTTGTCATACCGCATATTAAATTTTAGCAATTACATACTTCCTATTATATTTGTTTTGTATAACTTCACCAACACGCATTGGAGGCAAAATGTATTTATTTAGATATAAACAATTACTTTGTATCTCATTGTAAGTGAACCTATGTGTTGTTCTTATGAGAATAAATTCTTTAAACCGATAATCAGCAGTGAGCGTCGCATTTTATATATTTAAAACTAGCTGTTGCCTGAGACTACGTCCGCGTCAAGGTTGTAAAACTAAAAACAACCTGGCTTTTATTCTATAGCGCAGTATCCTAATTCTTTTTCTAATATAAAAGTAGTTTAAGTTACTCCTTATAACATCAGCTAAATGCCCGGGAATAAGTATAATAAAATCCCGGCCTAATCGGTCCAGCAGTTTCGGGGATTAGCCGGAACAATCAGAGACAGACAAAAATTTTAAGTTGATTTTTACTATAAGTACCGTTTTACTAGTACTTTCATAATATTATGCATTTTGTAAAAAGTATCATTCAATTTGAATATTGATGTGTAACTTGAATAAATCTTCATAAATGTGGTTCAGGCCTTATGTTTACTCAGGTTAATTACCTGGAAACCGTTGTTTTCAGTGTTGTTAGGATCCAACTCCCAAACATGAAGCCGCCAGTTCTCCGGCTTCGTGAAGTTTGCGAATGCTGCAATCAAAAGTTTTCATGAGTAACATCGAGTTTTATAAAGCATTAGAGGCCCGCCTTAGCTTTGCCTGATACCAATGGTGGTACCACCTTTGGGATACCTCCTTTCCAACAAAAAAAGAATCATGAAAACCGGTTCATAAACGACGGAGTTATCCGCGAACACACATAAAAAAATATTTATATATACGATCGAATTGAGAAACATCCTCCTTTTTTGAAGTCGGTTAAAAATGCCTAATTATGCTGTATGGAGCTGTATAAAGTCTATTAATAAAGTTAGCCGGGACACTGGAAACATTCCAGTGTTTATCCCATAGTAAAAGACAGCATGTGTTATTTCAAACACCGAAGTTTATAATAAACCTCGTGAGACTGTAAACTCTTTCATGTCAATAACACTCTGGTATACTATAAACTATCAAATTTTGATGGGATTTTTTATTTTAGAAATTATCTGTTCACATGATTTTGATATCTCACAAAATTTATTACGAACTTACGGTGTTTGTAATCATCCGGTGATATTTATACTATACCACAGATAATATAATACTAGCATACAGATGCCTAATCCCATACAAAGAAACCGTGTCGACGTAACTAGCGTTTTTCATCTGAATATGATGATTATTTTTATAAGTACTTCGGTCGCGTTCGGTTCCGTTCCACGACTATAGATGGTGTTAGCAGCGACTTTCAAGTAAAAGGGATTTCTCGGTCTCGACTATTTTTTCTTTAAATATAGTGACGATTTGTTTTATAGTATATTTTGCACGTTTTTACAGTTTCATTATACCAAAATAAGTAACAAGAAAAAAAATAAAAATCGAGTGGCATGCCTCTGAAATTTATAATCGCGCCATCTATTGGAATCTATTTTAAATGATCCGTTCAAATATACTTTGAAATGTGAATTCAGAGCCCATTATTACATTATTTTGTGGTTATGAGAGTTGATTAAACAAGAACATACAATTATTATGATCAATTCTAGAAAATGATAATTTTACACACAATTCTGTAATAAATCGATGCATGTAGCACCATCTAGTGACATTAATTTGAAATTAGTTTTCTTTGTTAGCGTTGGAACCCCGTGTTAATACTTTGTAGACTTATATTTGAAACAATACATACCTGTCTTGAGGTCCCCAGGCGGATTTCTAAACTTGATTTCCTTGTCCGAATCCCACGCGATTCCTGTTCGAAGAACGGGTACATCCTTATTCAGATCTTGAGAGCGGACCGTCAACGTATCTGGTGAAACAAATGGAACACCTTTTATATTATTTCAGACTTCTATAAAAGGGAATATGAATGTAATTTTTTTATTTGCTTTATGTATTACTTATTATAATTATCAAATATGAAAGATTTTTTTAATGTCTTGATGAGAGACCAAGTTATAAAGTGTTAAAGTTGAGAATTACAAAGACAAGTCCGACGTGCCATTTCTTAAATTTTTTATATCTCGTTCGTTTTTCGATTAATTGTGATTCTGTTTTCAGTATTATTATTCTATTTGAGTATTTTTATCGATAACTGGTCAACAACCAAATATTTTTTTCATGCATATTCTCCCTTATCCGGTATTTTGATCAATTTTTTTTTTTATACATTATAGGCTCGACCACTATCTCACCTGTTGGTAAGCGATGATGAGGTCGACGGTGAGAGACGCTTGCCTAGAAATAACCTATTCACTCTTGACTTAAAGACTCCTAGATTGTAGCTGTCGGGAAACATAGACTCTGGCAGGGAATTCCACTCCTTAGCTGTACGCATAATAAAAGTGTTTCCAAAACGTTTTGTGCGTATAGGTGGGATGTCCACCATGTACAGATGGCGCATCGCCGTACGTCTGGTAGTCCGATGATGAAACGGGCTAGGTGGAATTAGATCGTGCAATTCCAACGCGCACTCCCCGAAATGTAACCGATAAAAAACCGACAACTCGGTTACGGTGTTCAAGACTCTGGAGCTTTGACTTGACCAGTGCCTCATCACCGATGAGCCTCTTGGCCCGCTTATCGATCGACTCCAGTGTGTCAAGCTGTATTTGGCAGATCCGTTCCAGAGATGAAAACAGTACCCCATGCATGATCGAACTTGCGCTTGATACAAATTGAGAAGCTGTTCCGGCGTGAAGTACCTTATCACCTTTGAAAGGATCCCCAACTTTTTGGCAGCCAACTGAGCCTTCGCCTCAATGTAAGGACCGAAATTGAGAGTCGATATCAACGTTACGCCAAGAAGCTCAAGATGGTCCGTTATTGTCACGGTCACATCTCGGAAAGTTGGCTCTTTTTAGCGGAGTTTTTGAAGGTAGTTAAATAATTAAAGCAAATGTTACAGCCTTGCCTTAATTATTTTATATATTACTGGCTTTCCCAACAGTATTTCACTATCCCAAGAATCATATCACCGGGAAAAGATCATAGTCTACCCGTGTGCCAAGCTAACAGCTAAACAGAATCATATATGATTCTGTTTAGCTGTTATGCCGTGACAAGGCTACAAACTGTCTGTATAACTGAGTTTTATTTTTAATGTCTTTTAGATTAAGGTGATTGTGTAACAGATATATTCCAACCATAAACAAACCAACCAAAATATGATGCAATATACATACATAAATGTTATGAATTGATTCTTTAATTAGCCAATCAGCATTCAAGTCTAAGTTCTTTGCAAACATTCTAATATAAGCTTGTATAACTAGGTATTAATATTAGCATATTCACTCTGGTATGAAATTAGTTTCTTAGTTGCCAATAATCTGATGTTTTGCAACAATGAAAATTAAATAATGTTGTTTTCAATTATCTTGCAACATTAACGGGGTAACAGGGAACCCGGCCATCCAGGCTTTTCCTCCTGTTGAAACAAGGTTTGCAGTAAACTTTAATAATGTGTTACATTTTCCTTAAATACTGATTGCATAAATACATACATAAACTCACGACATCTTTCCTTGGGGGTAGGCAGAAACTATAGAAAGTCATCTATTCTGATCCTTGCATACATTTTTTGCTTCATTTACATTCATACATCTTGGTCATACACATAAGTTGGTTATGAGTACTGCGCACCGTGTATGTCCTTCTAGTGCAAAATACCTTTTTTAATGAAATATGAACCAATGAAAGTAGAAAAGGGCCTTTAGTTATAGAACAGCCTCCTTCACTGTATCTCGTGACAATACTTCAGAGGCCCAGACTAATATTTTTAGTTTAATAAGCTCTAAGAGTTAAAGCAAAGGCACAGGCACATACCATTGAATAAAGAGTTAGCTATGGCTCCACATGGTGCTACAGGTTTTTGCTTGCCATCTTCCACCGCAAAAGCAAATGGCAAGCAATCTGATGAAGGTGTCGGTGACAGGCGGCCAAGAAGCTGACTGTCATCCCTGAAAATAGCATAGAACAAAATGTTAAAGTACATATTATTATCAGCTAGCAATCCGTCCCACCTACACACGGAACAAAATATTTACGAAGACCTTCCTCACTTATTGCTCTTGTTATTAGCGAAAACTATATAAAAATTTGTTGCATAGGTTTAGGAGAAGCTGGCGGAGAGATATAAATGGCATTGACAGATCTGCCGCACTATTAGAAATCCAGTAAAGAAGGATTTTTGGAAAATTGAGTTACATATTGATTTGGAATCCTCATAATGAGCTTATATGGAGATTTGATCCTTATTTTGTTAGCTGTTCGGGAAGTATCTAGGATTCTAATTAGCATGCAGAGTATAATGTTTTTGTCATTACCTAGACTTGACATATCGTCGATGATTCTGGTAGTAGTTGCTGAGTCCATAGTAAAAGTACACATCTTCTTTGAAATCTTCAGTCAAGTTGAAGGAGAGGCGGCAAATGCATTGATCCATGGAGTTCTGCTTGATGTAGTCCGCACAAGTGATGTTTTCACCCTCCTTCATGCAGTATGTGTAATCTATTACATGTTCCTTGACCTATAAGGAAGTTATAGATATACCTACTATAATTCAGTAAACAATCATAGTTTTTGTTTACTGAGTGTAACACAGGTACCAATAAATGGTAAAAAAACATACTACTAAATTATTAGATAATAAATGAGTAATTTGTCAAGTAATTTTTAATGAATTTGACATTAATGAACATAAGGGCGCACCTCATCAGAGAAGTAGAGCAGGCCTATACCGACAGGTATGAAAGCTATGCCAATGACGAAGAACGTTGGCAGGACCGTCCCTGCAGTCAGAATAGGCTGCCAAGCCGGCAGGCGCTGCTGTTTGAACGCAGACTCTACAATCAAAACAGTAATTGAGTCAGTCAAATTCCCTAATCGATATCACAAGGCCATTTTATAGGTGTGCCAAAAGAGCCTTACCAGCAGGACGCCTAGATTTTACATTTTGATCAGAGGCTTCGCTGGACGTCGCCATCGTTTCCAATTTCAAACTTTGGGTATGTAATCCAAACTAAAATTAAAAATTACGAACACATCACACAATCGAATCACTCACAGACAGAAATACAGAATCAGTCAGACACAGACAGAATCGCTGATGTCAATGTCATGTCATTAGTCTTGTCACTTCACTAATCACTTTGTCACTTTCACACAGACTATGAAACTAAAACGCTAACCGTGCGCTAACCATAAACAAAGTATCACTTAGCTAAAAAAATATACAAAAGCCAGCCAAAGCCAAAATATAGATTTAACTTTTTTTTATTCTCTGCAAATAAAAAGTTGATAAAGAGTTTGAATATTCCGGTGACAACCACATAGATTACAATAATACGAGTACATACGTATCAGCATTTGCCAGCGGCTTCACCCGCGCGGACGTAAGGCATTATGCCTTGGAAACAGACTACCGGGATAAAAAAGTATCCTTACGTAATCCAGGGTTAAAAATACCTGTGCCAAATACCATCTAATCCGTGTAGAATAGTAGTCTAATCCGTTTGAAGCCGTTTTTACGTGATTGAAATTAATTGAATATCTATCCATCTAAACTATGGTATTGTAGGAGAAAAGGATGGGTCATTTACTGTCTCCATTTTAAGTCAGTCTTCAGCTGGGAACAAATTATCGGACGCGGCTGACGGACGCGACTGACAGCCGCGACTTAAAGATTATCTGGGTAATGAATGTACATTACATTGTGCAAACTATCGGACATAAGTCGCGGACGTGATCTTGGGCGTTCGGACGTCCGATAGAGATCTGGCCCGCTGGATGTTTATGTCAGCCGAAAACGTCCGCGGTAGGTGTGCACAGGGTGCAGGACAAGGTCTCGACGTCAGAACAACTAAGTCTACGCGATATTATAAATAAAAATTGAAGAAAATTTATCAAGCGTGTTCGCAGCAGATAATTGCGTCCTCACTTTCACTACTCGACATGTTTAGATTCTACGTAAACATAATCTTCATTGAATAAGCTATATTGTCTATGAAGTAATCTCTCGGACGCGTCCGCAAGCCGCGTCCCAAACGACTGTGCACACATATCAGTCGCGGCTGTAAGTCGCGTCCGTCAGCCGCGTACGATAATTTGTTCCCAGCTACGGGCTTCTTTTCGTATCGATAGACTGTAATTGTCGGACCGGCAGCCTTATTGCGTAAGTGAATACGGCAACGCAAAGGGTTTAACCGCTATCAATCGACCAATCACACAGATGTAAATCCACATCACGTCATTCATCTCGCATCGTGATTGCGGTCAAACCCTTCGCTTTGCCGAATTCACTTGCGCACTTCGGCTGCAATATTTAGCAACCTGTACAGTTCTATAATTGGCCTCGTTAAACCTGGAAAGTGCAGGTGGTTGTGCAGCAAAGGAGGTGACGCATGTCCTGTGAAGGGGATCCACGCTGGCCCTCAGCTCTGTGTGGCGATGGATGGAGGCTACCCGAATATAACATAAAAATATTGTATTAGTACCTATATAGTTTTCAAAAATGTACATACCAATCCTTAAGTCCCGACTTCTCGATTTCAGCACACTGTGCGGCGGCGGCGATTATAGTCAGATATAGTCCTCCACAAACGTCTGGGCCGCCCTGAAGTTGCTTTACCGGATGCGCGAGGGACGAAAGTCACGAAACGGTGCTGTTTTCGTATGAGATTTACTACTGCGCAGCCATTGTAGCCAACTTCAGGGCGGTCAAGAAGTTTGGCGAGAACTTCGTTAACATCACAAATATGTCATCTGCGTCTTGTCCGTTTAGGGGTCGTGGTCCAACTAGTTGGGCTACGGGTCTTTGATAGAGGCAATTGTCCAACTAAAAATAATTATTGGACAACTGCCCCTACCGAAGACCCGTGGCCCAACTCACACACCGCGAATGGCGGGAAACGACAGGAGAACGAAGTCCGTCACATTGCCTATAGGATTTACAACACAGTCAACTTAGTTGTGCACCTATTGCTGTGACGTTACTCTGATGTAAGACTCTCGCTATTGGCGCATGAGGCGAACGCGGGGCACCGCGCGCGGGTATAGTGCTCGCCAAACTTCAGGGCGTCCAAGAAGTTTGGCCAGAACTGCGAAAGTGGGTTCGCTTTTCAGCGAGGTGCACATAATGGAAGTAGTTAACGTAATCAAAGTGTATAAGAAAATCAATGTCGGAACAGCGATTGCCCATTCAATATTATTCCGGTGCGATATACTTTGAAACGTAAACAAAAAAAAAGCAGAAAAAAATAATTAAATATCACTTTTTTATCTTTTTGTCGATATTTTTTTATTGTTTTTGTCTAAGGTTATGTGCTTTTTCTCTTCTATCAAAGATTTCGGTAGGGTCAATTGTCCAACTAAAAATAATTAGGTATTGGACAACTGCCCCTACCGAAAACCCGTGGCCCAACTCACACCACGAATGGCGGGAAACGACAGGAGAACGAAGCAAAGCTGGAAGCGCGTACCCTGGGCCGGGACGGGACGATAAGATGTCCCTATGAATTAATTCTAATAATTAAACCGCAATAATTAAGTCTTCATACGGGCTTGATACTGATTTAGCACCATTGATGGTGGAATGTAGATTGTTCCTACTGTCTTATGAACTTTTATTTCCAATTGACAAAATATGTACATACATAAACACTAAAATATACTAACTTGTACATAACATACTGGCTCATTCTTTGCATTGCCATTCAACTTGGAAATGCTGCCAATCTTCTGGGCACATTCCTGGATGACAGAGATGTGGAGAAGTACTTCGATGCGTGTACCTTTCTTTTGTATATATTATGTAAGTAGTTAGGTTTAGGTCTTATCAATTCCGTGGTGTTTAGTTTCCCTGCATGTCACGTTCTTGTCGAATGTCGAACACACACTAACACAATGGAGGTATGTCATGTTCACTTTTGTGTGAAGAAGTGGTTGCTATGCGCCTAAGTAAGATACCTACAGGTAAAATCAAACACATAATTTTAGCATAAACATTTATTAAATAGTTAAGCAGGTATCTTGTTTTTGGTAAACATCAAAACATAAAAAAATATGCGTATAAATAAGTATGAGGTAGGCCACTAGGCATCAGTCAGTAATAGATAGGTACCTTAAAATACTTAAAATTACGAGATTTTTATTATATTACGTAGATAAATATATGGTAATAAGTAACCTATTATATATTATTTTTCGGTAAGTATTGTTTTGTATCAGTTGTAGTAGTTTTAGTGAACGCCATGTTAGTTCCATACTTGTTGATACGTGATTACTGTGACGGATGAGGTATCATTTACAACACAGTCAACTTAGCTGTGCACCTATTGCTGTGACGTTACTCTGATGTAAGATTCTCGCTATTGGCGCATGAGGCGAACGCGGGGCACCGCGCGCGGGTATAGTGCTCGCCAAACTTTAGGGCGTCCAAGAAGTTTGGCGAGAACTGCGAGAATGGGTTCGCTTTTCAGCGAGGTGCACATAATGGAAGTAGTTTCCGTAATCAAAGTATATAAGAAAATCAATGTCGGAACAGCGATCTCCCATTCAATATTATTCAGGTGCGATATACTTTGAAACGTAAACAAAAAAAAAAGTAGAAAAATTTTATTAAATATCACTTTTTGTCGATATTTTTTTATTGTTTTTGTCTAAGGTTATTTGTTTTTTCTCTTCTATCAAAGATTTTAATTTCTTTTTAATTTCACTATGCTTTGGTGTGTACCACTACTTAGAATGTGATAATATTTTTAAAGAAAACAAATTTTCTTCAATTCTCGTTCGACCATTTGATTCCATCCCAAATCGAATAGATGTGGTTTTGTAAGATTCGTTTAGGGAGAATGCGGACAGTGGTCTGGTATCGTACTGTCGCGTCGTCGTAAATTGCGTCTCATATGTGTGAGGTTCAGCAGCGTAAAAACGGGCGCGGATCCAGACGTTGTCACGACCGCCAGAAAATTGGCCAAGTGCGAGTCGAACCACGAACTACTGGCCAGTGGCAGGCGAATAAAATTTCAAGGTATATAAACAAAATAACTCTTTTGTTTCTATAATCTGAATGTAACTTTGAGGTACACACTAATTCGGCACTTTCTGCCCCGCTTCTTCCCCACAGTTCCTTATGAAATTGGAACATTATAACAGCTCAATTTTTATTCATCTCGTTTTTTTTTTATACAATCCAGTAAGCCGGACATTCCAATAATTCGGCCCCGGCATCCCTTGGTTTTTAATAGTGCCGCATTTGTGAGATCCTACTGTACATCCCTTTAGTTTCAATTCGTATCGAAGATTAATAATTCTGAAGCAAACTACTACATTAGTATTCCAGTAAACCCATAAAACTATGTTAAGCAGGTTACGGTCGTGCAAGTGAGTGCATGCGTCGATAGTGCCAAAGGGGTGAGTTCTCTCTCCTACCGATGCAAAGTGCTATTATTATTGATAGGCCCGCGTTTGTCATATATTCACTACTGACTTAAAGACCCCCAGGTTGTAGCCATCAGGAAACACGAACTCCGGCAGAGAATGCCACTCCTTTGGCTGCAAACAATGAAAGTATCGCCGTACGTCTTGTAGGCCGATAACGGGATTGGGCGAAATGATATGTACAATCCCTCGAAACGTAACCGACAGGCTAGCAACTCAGCATCGATGTTCAAGGCTTTGACTCAAACCTGTGCATCATTGCCGATGAGCTTTTTGACCCGTTTCTCGATGCACTCAAGCGCTGGTTTGATGCTGGTATTTGGCACGTCCTTCGCAGAGCGTGCCGGAGCAGAGATGATAGCATTACCACACATCATCGAGCGTGCATTTAATAAAGGTTGAGCAGCTTTGCCGGCGGGAAGTACCTTTGCTAGGATGCCGTACTTTTTGGCATCCAGTTGAGCCTTTGCCTTGATGTATAGGCCAAAATTGATCGTGGATGTCAACGTAACGCCAAGGACTTAAGATTATCGGTTATACTACGGAAAGATGGAGCCAATCTCTACTCTAAGATCTAGATTTTCGAAAAGCCTAAATCACTCATTTTGTACCGTAACTTCTCCCAATTAGCTTCGTCAATTAAAACAGAGCGTTAGAAATTAATTATATGTGAGTGAGAGCGAGACAGAACAATATTACCCGCACTTTGTTTTGTTTTTCTTGTCACCTTGACACCTACTTTTGTTTTAGTCACATCATATTTACATAGTAGTTTATATTATCTTTCTGTATTTTTTTATATTTTTGTAATCTATACTAATATTATAAAGCTGAAGAGTTTGTTTGTTTGTTTGTTTGAACGCGCTAATCTCAGGAACTACTGGTTGGAATTGAAAAATTCTTTTTGTGTTGGATAGTCAATTTATCGAGGAAGGTTATAGGCTATATAACATCACGCTACGACCAATAGGAGCGGAGCATAAATGAAAAATGTTGCAAAAACTGGCAACATTATTCCTTTTTGAGAGCTTCCGTTGCGTGTGCTGCGTAAACGGTTTAAGTTACGCAAAAATCATGTATGAAGGAATTGCTCCTCTTTAAAAGTTCTAAAAAAAAGTCCGCGACAGCATATGTGTATCTTTTGAGATTGACTTACTATAACCCTCTTTTATGGTTATCAAATTTGTTCATTTGGAAGGAGTTTTATCAACATCTATACTAATCTATACTAATATTATAAAGCTGAAGAGTTTGTTTGTTTGTTTGTTTTAACGCGCTAATCTCAGGAACTACTGGTTGGGATTGAGTTTTATCAACATCTATACTAATCTATACTAATATTATAAAGCTGAAGAGTTTGTTTGTTTGTTTGTATTAACGCGCTAATCTCAGGAACTAATGGTTGGAATTGAAAAATTCTTTTTTTGGCTACACCGAAAATCATACCGGAACACAGCTAGGCCGCTAGGCGGTATGTCTTTGCCCAGTCACAAACCATCGGTCGAAAACTTCCTCACCACCAGTTAGTATCACCTGATTAGCACCAGCCGGGGACCACGTGTAGGGATTCGGTATGCGGTCCTCTCCTACGGACGCGGATGACTCGGCCCCCATAAAGTAATAATAAAATTTATTTGAATTAGCTTTACAGCAAAGTAGTATCTACTATTTAGTATTCCATTATTTATGCTGTGGTAATAGTAAACTCATAGAACTAAGCATATAAGTAGGTACGCAGTTAGTACTCGTGCAAGTGAATGCATGCATCGATAGTGCCAAGGGAGTTCATGACTATCTAGCGTTTTAAGGCTCCCGCAGAAAGGCGCGACGCGACAACTATTTTAATATTAAATAAAATTTTCTCAGATTTTTTGTGGAATATGTATAAAAAAAGGATTGACGTTGTCGCATTGTCGCGGCGCGCCTTTCTGGGGAACCTTTAATTGAAGGCTTATTCTATTTATCTACACCAATTGATAGTATTTCTCCTCCTAAATAACAGAAGTCCTGCCAACACGATGCACACCAAATCGATAACCAACAGCGCGACACCAAACCCATATTTTGTTGAATTAACAAACACTCGTTTAGAGCTTATAATAAATTTCCGTCGACCATCGTAGCGCGATGGTGGATATCCTGAAACAACGGAAAATATTTTACAAATGAAAACAAGATAATTTTTTGAAAACTGATCACTACGACGACGTACTGACGACTGTACGCTGATAACTGACAAAAAATATACCTATTTTATAAAATAAGATCATCCTATGAGTGTAAGGCCATTCAAGAGGATCTTAATCATATAAATTTTATTACTTTAAAAACAAGTTCACAGTAAACGTCACGAAGTGTCAATGTAGAGTCTGTCAAGCGAGTCGTGTCCACAACCCTTTTACTGATTTCTTATAATGGCAATACTATGATCTGTCAAACAGATTGTCACAAATTCTGTTATAACCTCGTAATAATCCGGTTTTTGTTGAGTTTTTTAATGTTATAATGCCGAAACCTATTAAAAGTAGTGTCAGGAGCTTGTTGTTTACAATGATTAATAAATATAATCATGTACAGAGTGAATCTGACGACGTGTTATCGCAAAAACGACGACTTTTGGATGAAATCGTTTCAACATCAGGTAGGTTGGCAACAACATATTGATACTTTCAGCACAATAAACTTATCTGACTTTTTTTATTTTACTGTGATGTGATCACGATTTCCATTTTGGTTTAGATCCAGACGTCGTGTTCATGACCGTGAAACTTACTGAGGCATCTGTATGTGAAAACTACTATAAAGATTGTTGTCAGTGTTGACACCTGAAAGATTTTTGAATTTGCCGCCTTTTTCATGGGACTAGACTCGCTTGACAGACTCTAGTGTTTGTTACTTATATACGTCAAAAAAGCCAATTATTGTTCAGTACCAGTGTAATATACCTACTACAATACCGCAGCACACAAATTAATGGAACACTATGTTCTCTTTTGTTTATAAGGATTACCAAATGTGTGCGCCAAATTTCAGCTCAATCGGACAACAATTATTTATATAAAAATAGCTGTCTCCGCGTCTTTGCCCCCGTCAACTGGCTACATACCTACCTTCCCTACCTTAACCTAGATACCTAGCTACCCTACCTAACTACCCCTATTCTACCTGTCTACCCTACCTTATTCTACCTACCTAGCTACCCTACCTTACCTACCTACCCCTATCCTACCTACCTACCCACCTGCCCTAACTATCAACCTACATACCTACCTACCCTACCCTACATACCTACACTCCTCTACCCAAAAAGGCGAATCCTATTTCCTTTTCCGAATACCGTCCTATCTCCATCTTGCCTTTCCTCTCCAAAGTCCTTGAACGCCTTGTCCACAATCAGCTTAGTGCTTTTCTTTGTAAGAATAGTCTGTTGAATCCTTTTCAATCCGGATTTCGTCCTGGTCACAGCACAGCTACTGCCTTAGTGAACGTTACAGATGACATACGGCTAGGCATGGAACGAGGACATTTGACGGTTCTTTGCTTGTTAGATTTTAGTAATGCATTTAATACTGTCGATTTCGATATCCTGCTTGGCATACTTCGCTCGCTTAACATATCTCCAACGGCGATTGACTGTTTTCGTAGTTACCTGTATGGCCGCCGGCAACGTATATGCATAGAAGAATCTAACTCTTCTTGGTGTTATACAACTGCCGGTGTACCTCAGGGTGGCGTTTTATCTCCTTTACTCTTCGCAATATTTATAAATGCTATCTCCAAAAAACTTCTCTCCTCCTACCACCTTTATGCAGACGATTTACAAATCTACAAACAAGCTGCCCTTACAGAGTTAGCAATTATTGCAATAAATAAGGATTTGGCTACAATTTGTGAATGGAGTAAGGCAAATGGGCTTCAGGTAAATCCGTCGAAGACTCAGGTCATAGTTGTTGGCAGCTCTGGGATGATTCCAAAAGTAAATTGGACACAACTTCCTCTGGTACAATTTAACAGAACTACTATTCCAATATGTGAGAAGGTTAAGTACCTTGGGGATTGGATCGACAGATATCTGTCTTGGGGTCCGCAGCTTCAGGACGTAAGCCGCAAAATTTTTGCATCTGCCAGGTCCCTTAGACGATTGCGAAACTTTCTTCCCACTGCCACTAAAATTGCGCTGGCACAGTCCCTTCTGCTTCCTATCCTTGACTATGCTGATGTCAGTTATCTCGATCTCACCCAGGCACAACTAGTTAAACTTGAGCGTCTTCAAAACCTTTGCATAAGATTTATATTTGGCCTGCGCAAATAATGATCACATTTCTGAATTTCGGACAAAGCTCAAGTGGCTTCCCATACGTCTTCGCCGGGATTCTCATATTTTATTTCTTCTTTACAGTATTCTATACAATCCTACAACCCCCTCTTATCTCAAAGAACGTTTCAAGTTCCTCCATGACACACATAATAGATATCTGAGGTCATCGGAAAACTTGAGACTAGAGATGCCGATGCATTCCACCAGCTTTTATGACAAATCTTTTACGGTTCAAGCGGTGCGGTTGTGGAATGCTTTGCCCGTGTCAATAAGGCGTGAGCTCAATCTCTGCCCATTTTTAAAACTATGGTAAAGAATCACTACCTCTCTCTTTAATAGTTGTTTTTCTTGATTTCTCTGTTTTTGTTCCATACTTATTACTGTATATATTTGTCTATATAATATATATGTATATGTATTTATTTATATATAAATAGTACACCAAAGACTACCTACAGTACTGTTTTTCCTTTCATTTTTAAAATCCATCCAAAGGTTGTCTTGAAAAGATCGCTTTTAGCGATAAGGCCGCCCATTGTGTCACCCAGTGTAATGTTTACTTCTTCTATACTTTCTGTAACTTTTATGGTGTACATAATAAAGAGTATTCTATTCTATTCTATTCTACCTACCTTACCTACCATTTTGTTTTTGTTTGGTGTGGGAAATCATCCAATAAATACTACCGACTTCCAAACAAGAAAACTACAAAGTGAAAAATAACTTTATTTTTGGAAGTCGGTGACTTTCGTAGGTACCATTTTTTGCGTTATGGAAACCGACTTCCAAAAATAATGTTATTTTTCACTTTGTAGTTTTATTGTTTGGAAGTCGGTAGTATTTTTTTGTAAAAAAGTTTTTATTTTTCACCTTTTAATTGTACCTACCTAATAGGCAAGTTGTTTAGTAAGTTAGATTAGCCGAATATCATGAAACTTGAACATAAAGGGTGAAATGAGAGATCTGCATACCCATCAAGAGCGTATTGGCGTGATGTCATGTTATGAAATAGTATAAACAATAAACAGACAGGCGATTGCAGCAATCCCGAGAGATTTCCCGTTATTTATTGAAGAGTTCTGTTGTATAACTTCGAAGTTCTTCATCAAATCTTCACCAAATTAAAATGGGACCAATTTCGAAACATACTCCTTCAAACAAAAAAAAAAACAAAATCGGTCCACAATTGACGGAGACACCAAAAAAATAAAAAAAAACAAACAACATACAACAAGTCGAACATAGAACCTCCTCCTTTTTGGTAAGTCGGTTAAAAACTATATAATACTTCGTTTACATTTGTTTCGTACATTTTACGTGATGCGTGCACAACTAAACAGACAAAAATGCTGGAAATGGGTTCTGTTGGTTATCCTTTATCACCCTGTCATTTTTTTGTAAATATTTTCGATGTACAGAAACGACTTTTCTATAGATTTATTATATGTATTGATGAAGTAAAAAAAGGTGTTTATAAAACCGGCCAAGTGCGAGTCGGACTCGCGCAGGAAGGGTTCCATACCATTATCACAAAAAACGGCAAAGAAATAACGTTTTTTGTATGGGAGACCCACTTAAATATTTATTTTATTCTGTTTTGAGTATTTGTTGTTATAGCGGCAACAGAAATACATCATCTGTGAAAATTTAAACTGTCTAGCTATCACGGTTCATGAGATACCGCCTGGTGACAGACGGACAGTCAGACAGATAGACAGACGGACGGAGTCTTAGTAATAGGGTCCCCTTTTTATCCTTTGGGTACGGAACCCTAAAACACAAATATATAGGTATTCTTAAAAATGTATGCGAAAAATTACACTTCCGGTCTTGAGCCAGTTTTGTATAGTATGCTTCACGCGGGGAAAAGCTTTTACGAATAGTGTCTTCTAGGTGGGATCTGTTAATCTCGAACGGATTTTTTTTTTAATATTACTTAATTTAAAAAGGTAGTTAAGTTATTTAAAAATATTTGGTGGACTATAGTCTAGTCTATACTCACCTTAAGCCATCCAACACGTACACAATCAATATAAGGCAAGCTAACTCTATTGTTCTAGTAGTGACCGGGTATTCAAAACTAAATTCGGAGTAGCGAGCCTTCTTAGGGAACAAGCAAGAAAATGATTTCTAAGAGTCGCCGTTATCGAAATCGGTATGGAAGACTATTGGTATTTATGGATAGAATACAACATGCAAGAAACAAAAAAAAATGCATCTATTATCATCATCATCATCATCATTTCAGCCGAACGACGTCCACTGCTGGACATAGGCCTCCCCAGGCGTCACCACATTGACCGATCCCGTGCGTCTCGCATCCAGCGCCTTCCCGCAACCTTAACCAGGTCATCGGTCCACCTAGTGGGGGGCCTTCCAACGTATCGTCTTCCGGTTCGCGGTCACCATTCCAGAACCTTTCGGCCACATCGGCCATCCGTTCTGAGAGCAACTGCATATTATATTATAAATATAATTAATATTTATATGTTTGATATTTTCATGACGAAAGAAATCAGATTATGATACCCAATTAGAACTCATTAAGCAATCTGATTTCTTTTCCCCCTTCCTTTTTAAACCCACTCGTACATCATTATTATTATTCGCCTGTACCCATTAATATTTTATTATTTGATGATGATGATTTATTGGTACGAGAAAATCAGTGGCGTTACAATAGGGTGGCGTGGGCCAAATGCCCCCGGGCCTGTGTGGAACCCCAATCCAAGAGGCCGTGGGGAAAGGACAAACCTAATACTACAAGAGCCGCGAAAAAGGGTTAATTATAAAATTTTAGGATGTCACTAAAACGTCAAGCTTTATAAATTATGGGAGGGCCCCATCCTATAAATAATAGTGGCGAAATCTTAGCTGACTTAAATTTGAACGTTTGAAAGTGAGTTAGTTACATACGAAAGAAATTCCAATCATTATACGTTACGTTACGTACGTTTTTTTCAAAGTATAGCATTAACTGGTTCACCACGGATTAAAAAAAACATTATATATGCAAGTAATTTGATTTTTTCGTTAACTTGCATTAGCTTAGCGTTGCCATTTTACACTTATTCTGCCAAATGACAAGTAGTGACAGCAGTAAGTATATAATTATTGTATTTGTTATTATAATAAAATGGAGTAAGTAAATTAATTAACAGAACAGTTTATGTCTAAGTGTAGGTGTTCCTTGCAGGTAGGTAAGAATACTATAGTGTGGTAGAAATAAATAATTACTTAATTTCAATTAATGATAGGCAAAAATACTAGTATCCAAGTCTAAATAAAATATAGCTTGGTTGTTGACGACAACCTTTTGGAACACGTCAAAGTCACTTAGTATAAATAAAAATACTCTTTCCAAAGAGTATATTTTATATTTCTTGTTGAAAAACTAGGTATGGGAAACACTTATGCGATATTGCTCTTTTACTGCCACGGTATTGAATAATATTACCTATTAAACAAACTAATAAAAGTAACTCAGACCTAACCTACAAAAGTTCATGACTGAATATCTATTAAAATCGGCGTTCTCGAAAAAACATTCTTGCACAAACTAAATCAGAACATGACCCTGAGTTAAACCAGATATTTTTCATTTAATGACGTAGGAATTCAATCTGATCTAAAACAATGTATAGGCTTCTGCCATTGTCCTTTGCCACGGGTCTCAAAAGGTATAGTTACGCCGCTGAAGAAAATATAATTATTACCTATATTGTATACAAAACAAGAAGAAAATCATGCTGTGGAATCGGAGGATGTATTCGCAAGCTGGCTGACCAAAGCCAGATGTATCCTCCGACTGCGCAGCACAGCATGATTTTCTTCTTTTTTACGGTTTAAAAAGCCGTAAACAAGAAGAAAATCATGTTCGCTTCTGAGGCAGACTGGTTTTTTGATTTTTAGAATTAACTTTCTTTATTTATATTTTTTTTAGGAAACATTTATTTTTATCGAGTTCTTTTCATTTAAACATACAAGTGTTATATATTTTTGAAATCATCACCCTTGATTTTGATATACCACACGAATTGCTTGGAAGAAAAAAAAATGGCGCCCAAAAACCGCCATTTTTATATTTTTCAATTTTAATGAAGTCAGTGACACTCGCAAGGTTAAGACAAATCGATTGACGTAAGAATCATCAAAATCGGCCAACGCGTTTGGTCTCTAGAACGCCACATAGGAACAAACATACATACACACATAGACTGATAAACACATTACCCTCCATCGTCAGTCGGGTAAAAAGGAATCGAAAAACCTTCACTTCTTACCCGTCTGCAAGGAAAGGGTTATGTTTTTCGCGCATATCTTATATGTATGTAATATTCTTTATTACCTCGTATCTTTCAAACCACTTGACGGATTTCTATAGTTAAGACATCGTTAGATAAGTATTGACCGCCCAAGTGTTAATAGATAAGAGCCGTTAAAAAAAAGGAACATGGCAGATTTTGGGCGCCATATTGTAGGCATTGCAATTTTTTTCTTCGGAACCCATCGAGTGGGGTATCAAAATTAAGGATTTTTAGAGGTGATTACAAAAATATATACCACTTATATGTTTAGAACACATTCGAAAAAAAAGTTTAACTAAAAAGTTGTAAATAAAAAAGTTAATAAAATAAAAAAATCCGGCTGCAAAGATGTAAACAAGAAGAAATTCATGCTGTGAAGTCGGAGGATATTTATATTTGTGGTCAGCCAGCTCGCGTATATGTATCCTCCGACTGTACAGCCTCATTTTCTTCTTGTTTACATCTTTGCACTCGGATTTTTTGATTTTATTAACTTTTTTTATTTGTTAATTATTTCTAGATAGATGGCCGCAATAGCCCAAACAACTGCACTTTAGAAGACTTAAATAATGAAAGAGTTTAACCATCGACTCGAAGCAGAAAGAAAGAAAGACTAGCCATGGGCCAATTATCAAGGTACAAAGTTTACTAACAAATCACTGACAGCTCCTGACAGTTCCATCAGCTGACCAGCAGGGGTAAAAACATTTTTATTTGTAGGTTTCTCTAATCTAATCTTCTAGTACTATTACCAAACTATCTTTCATCTGTACTGACTCGGTTAAATCGATGTACAACAAACAAACGTAACATTATACACCGTATTCGTCCACGTAGACCAATTGTCATCCAGGACGTCAAGTCTGAAATTCGTTAGGGTTGGCAGAGATAGAAAGCTAAATATTATCTGGTAATTCTAATCTTTTTTTTCGATTATTTATTGACGATTTGTACATTATATTGTTTAGATTTCTCATAGAAATGACGATTACTAGTGAAAATTATGATGACGGAATTTATAGGAAATCATTGTAAATCTGTAAAAACATATCAATTACATGGTGATAGCCCTAAAAAATTAGCTGATTTCTTTTGTTGGCAAACATTTTAACTATCTGCCAAGTGGCTCATGTTATAGATACATAGTAAGAACATAAGCAAAAGATTAATAATTTTATAAATCAAAAAGTTACATGAGAGCGTATAATTAAGACTAAAATAGGTAGTAGATTTAAGGAAAATGACGCCTTTTACCCTATTTGTGTTTAGTCATATACCAGCGTTTCGCTGATAACACTCAACTGCGGTTTCAAGTAACAATATTTTTACAATTTATCCGGTAACTAATAATTTTAACTACGCAATCTCCTACTGAAACAAAAAAATAAATGTTTGCTTAGCATTTTTTAGAGCAGTGCTGGCCTGGGTACGAAAACCTACCTTCCACTGAAAAGTTGTAGCCGTATTTGTGTTTCATGCACGAAAAAACGGCTTAACGGATTTGGTTCGTAACCTGGATCATTTTCATTCCCTTGGGATAATAAAACATTTTATACGCGGGTCGAAGCTAGCTTTATTGAACGTTGTTGCACTGCAAGACCTTGAAGAATCAATGTCTTTATAAAAACAAAAAATATAAATTCCTATCACGATGAAGGTTCGTGTGCAGACCAGACTTGTTTGTTAATGAGTCCTATGATATCATTCCTTATCGCTCGTATAAAATGGCCTTATCACAGCTCCACTAATTATTTGCCAAAAACAGTGAGGAAAGATTCATCAAATATCTAGGTTAATTTCCAAACAAGTTTACAAATAAGCGTTCTTTTGTTTCTTTAATCGTGATTCCTACTAATACTTTCAATTCTGAAACTTAAACTTGTATTTGAATCTGGATTAACACATAGGATACTTTTTAGTAGGCGACAGTTAGTAAGTTATATTTCTCCCTTTAGAAGTATGAAGCCTTTAATTTTTTTTAGTATAAGGTTTCTTTTTATATAATTATATATATAGATAAATAGTGATTGTTAATTTTTCCAAGACTATTTTAATGTTAAATTCTGTCTTATAGTACAAGCAAACTTGGTCTATTTTTGGGCAGAGGCACAGAACTAACTGTTTAGAAAGTTGACAAAAAGAACTTAATAAACAAATTACAAGAAAAGGACCCGGGATAATCAACTTTCTGAGAGTTTTACTTTTTTAAAGTTATTTTACTAAAATAAAAATGAGACAAAGGAAAATGTTATGAGAGACGAATTCATAATGTATTCACGAATGAGTTTAACTAATGGAGAATTGAAATGTTGTTAATTTCTAGAACGCCAGAGATAAAATTTTAAGTTACCTATTAAAATACACAGTTTTTACTTTCATTGCACTTTTTTCTGTTATTTTCAAAGCTGTCAAATAAATTGACCATTGAGAAAAAAAACCCTGGCCGTCAATCTGACCATTCAATGTATTCTTGTTGGCCTAGTGCTTGAGTTCTTGGGTTCTGGGCAAAAACTAATGTGATTTTTTCAATTCAAATGTGGGTACTGGGCTGAGAAATTCCAGACGGGAAAACTCAATAACACGTTGTCCGACCAGGGATTCGAATTGAGGACTACATACTCAGCGGAAGAGCTTCCACTTTACCAACGAGGCAGTTAATATCACGTTAATATAACCAAAGTAAATAAACATTGAGCAGTGGTAGCCCAGTGGTTACGGTCGCGACTTACAAGTTGTAGGTCGTGGGTTGGCACTCAGGCAGGCGCTTAACTTCATCATTGCTCTCAAAACGGTGAAGGAAAACATCGTGAGGAAACCGGCATGTCGTAGATTAGATGTCCAAAATTTCGAAGACATGTGACATCAACCACACCGCACTGGGCCCGCGTACAGGATTACGACGGATTCCCACTCACAGAGAGGAGCCCAGTGCCCCAACATTGGGCAAATTAAACGGTGGATGATGATGATGGTGATAAAATGTACACGTAGGGAACGCTGGCGTGACGAGTTAAAGGCGTTTATGACGGACTAGCTCTGCAAGCGGCAGTGAAAGACGAAAATTATCCCGAGGAAACATATTCCCGCGACAAAAAGTATCCTATGTGCTATTCCTGACTATAATCTATCTCTGTGTCAAATTAAATCCAGATTCGTTCGGCTGTTTTGGCGTGATTGATTAACAAACATACACACATCCGATCTTTCGCATCTATAATATTAGTAAGAAGTAAGATAAGATTGGTTGGAAAAGATTGAACATCGAGAACATTGAAAAACAATAATTATATCACGGGAATTTAACGCGATGATTTCGATTGTTATTTTAAATTCATCGAGAACAGTTGAAGGCTATGAGGGAAATCTTTGCTCAGCAGTGGGACAACATAGGTTGATAAAAAATATATATAAACATACCATAATCAACTTTGAGGGTGTAATTGGCTACTGGCAGTCCTTCTGCAAACTTATCCTCGTGCCGGATGCGCCCAACAGGTTTTCTTTTCAAATCCGTTTTCATCCATATTATAAATGCCTCATTCTGTAATAGCAATAATTCCAAACCTTAATTTAAATTTTTATAAATCGCAGTCGTCGTCGCGCGCGCTTCCTGATCGGTGGTGTCGTGTCCCTGAAAATGGCTTCTAACGTGGTAAAGTGTAACTCATGCAATGTTGTTATAAACGAGGTGCTTGCATTTATATGCAATAAAATGGACGTAATGAATGAAGAAGGCCTTAGTCGCCTATGTAAAACTGCTTTTTCGGAGTCGGAGATCGAAAATGCTAAAGATTTGCTTTTCCATTCCATATTAACGGCAAAGAGCAAGAAAACAAGGAAGAGGGACGGCAAAACGCTCCGTAACATTGACGATATACCTACTCTGTTTGTTAAAAGAAACCGAACCTGAGTAAATTACGATATTTGTGGCTCGCGACCTGGAGAAAATACCGCCGGTTCTATTCGACCATGTCGACGTAACAAGATTATTAAGGATGGTGAAGATGATGATTAGTGAAGATGCAGAGAGAAATCACTCAGATAAAGGAACAATATGCCATCGCTGATCAGTTACGACTGTTACAGTTGGATCTTGGTTCGTTGAAAAATACGTCAATAGTAAATTACTTTTTTTTTATTTGTTATAGGCTCGCGCTTGACCACTATCTCACCTGATGGTAAGCGATGATGTGGTCGATGGTGGAGCACGCTTGCCTAGAAGTAACCTATTCACTCTTGACTTAAAGACCCCTAGATTGTAGCTATCGGGAAACACACTTTCCGTGTACTGTGAACACAAAACGAGGGGCCGCGATTGATAGCTACGAAGACAGCAACAGTGGTCCTGTTGGATTACCACCAATATGTGTTGAAGAAGAAAAAAAGTAGTTGTAAAACACCTCCAACACCTCAACCGGTACGTGCAAAACGGAGCGCCCGAACCGACGTGATGCTCGAGGCCAGAGAGATGGCCAATCAGCGGTCGCAACCTTCATTCACGAACGTAGCCGAACGCGCGCCGACGCAAGCGCCTTGTTTGCCTATGCAAACATTGGGACATACGAGCGCTCCAAATGAACAACATATCGTCACAGAAAAAGATAAATGTTTTGCTGATATTGTAAGCGATGGGCAATGGAAACCGGAGCGTTATGATGAGGGATGGATTGAGGTACAGAGGAGGAGATATAAAAATCGTTTCATTGGAAACAGAGGGAAGGCTGTGAATGACCCCGCTGTAAAATTCAAAGCGGCAGATGTACAAATCCCGATGTACCTACATTTATAATGTGGCGAAGGAGGTGACTGTGTGTGACATAGTAAATTACATAAGAGATAAATGTAATATTACCGTCACCTTAGAAAAAATGAATATGAAAATGGCAAAAGATTATAATGCCTATAAAGTATTTGTCCCAAAATGTAAATTGAACGTGTTTATGGAATCCAATTTTTGGCCAGAAGGAGTAGCTTTTCGTCGTTTCATAAACTTCGATCGGCAGAAAAAAGGCAGAGAGGGTACTCTGAAAAATGACGTTGCTAACTCAAATCATGGCAAGACCAACGAAATTACTAAGTTATAATTGCAAAAGTGTGACTCGTTCGGTTGAATGTATCAGGCGACTTTGCAAAACGGCTGATGTAATCGCCTTACAGGAAACCTGGTTACTGCCACACGACGTCCCGTATCTCGGCAGCATCGACAGTGACTTTGGATTCGTCGGTAACTCAGCTGTGGATACCAGCGCTCAGCGCCGGAATACTTCGTGGCAGGCCGTATGGAGGTGTGGCGATACTCTGGAGGAAAAGTTCGTTCCCTACGTGAAAAAATGTTCTTTCTTTCATTCTTCTGTCAGTGATAAAATGCACCAGTGTGCGTCTAGTAGCTATAAAAGTTGAACTCAGTGATCGCGCTATTATAATTATGTTTTATGTAAAAGTCAATTCGTACGCGTATGTTAAATATGTCGGATCTTGTCATGATTTGTTTACTTAAAATGATACACAAGTACCTTTGTTTGGTACTGGGTGGAGTCTAGTGTTGCGTATTGTGTCAATATGGTTCATGGAGAACGACAGGGGACAGTGATCGTTCGGACATGGCCGTGACATGACACATACTGGCCTAGGAACTGTTCAGTGTTTCCTTTCCTCCGTAGTAATAATAATTGACTCTGTAATGAATTAAACTGTGTAGAAGTTACAGGAGATATTTCTCTAGTGTACCCGTATCCCAATTTCTGCGCCCACGACTATAATTCTGACACCTGCATGTCACTAAGTATGTCAAATCACGATCCTATAGAACTGAATCTGACAAAATATATTTAAAAAATTGGTTGTTTGTAAAGTAGGTTTACGATCGAGATGTTTACGTGATAACGTCAAACATTCAACGAAAACTTAACCGCACGAGAAAATCTCCATTCGTTTGTATGCCGCTAGAGTGAGAGAGACGGAAGATCGGTCCACTCACTCGAGCGCTATGCCAGCCTCCGCTCGTGAGGATTCCGCGTGACAAGTTTCACGGAATGACTGGCAGCGCTCGAGATGAGACGGGAGATCGGTCCGTCTCTCTCTCGTTATACCTGCGATCGCGCTCGTGAGGTTTTGGTGTGACACAAGTTTCTGAACATGTCACCCGACTAAAACGATTTTAAAGACGTTATCACGTCAAAAAAGATCCGAAGTGGAGCCAAAATATTCATAACTTCGCTCGGTCTTTTACCTACGTTCTCCAACTCCTCAAACTTTTCTAGGGCAAACAGTCAGTTAGAGCAACAGGCTAAGTCCGCCAGTGAACTACAGAACGTCGAAGTCCATAAATAAACATACCTGGAATCCGTTGTTGTCGGGATTGCTAGGATCCAACTCCCACACATTCTTTCTCCAGTTCATTGGCTTCGAGAATTCTTTAAATGCTGAAATAATAATTTGACTATAGTGTACCGGACCAGAAAACCGGACAAATCTTGCCAAGGGGTATCGAGCTATCCATGCAGTTACTGGTTTATGGACACTGGACTCCGGCCTCAACATAGGGAAAATGCTACACATTTTTTTGATCCCACTTTTAGAAATTGAATTTCTAGGCTGGTGCCATTGATATATTAATAATTATAATATCAATGATTATACCGCATCTAAATTGTGCAGTTCAGAAAAAATAAGCAGATACACGGAAACCGACTTTGTTGAATACCATTAACAACAAAGCAAACGGCACAAAACGAATTCAGACATTTTGTCGAGTTAGCGATTTCAGGGTTGATGCCACCATAAAAGTTATTTATAAAAATAAAGTCAAGTGTTCGCGTCTGTAGACGTTATTTCTGATTCTCGGCTAACTTCTTCTAAAACACGCAACAGATTTTGATATCTCTTAGGTTTTGACTTAAAGAAAGAGCTAACGAGGAAGGTTTTTGTGAAGAATTTGTTCTGTGCAAAGCCGAGGCGGGTCATTAGTATTTTGATATAATAAAGCTGAAGGTTTTGTTTTGTTTTATCAATCTCTGAAACATCACTTTAAATAACAATACCAAGTATACCAACCTTCTGATAAATTTCCCTCTGGATTGCGAAACTGTTTTTTATCATCTTCCGATAGTAAACCAGTACGGTTATATTTAACATATTCGTTATCTACTGATAAACTATACGTATCTGTAACAAACAACATACATTAAAATGGAAATGTATACTTTTTATACGTTAGATCGGTGTTGAACTTTTTTGTATGGGGAAATCCGAAATCAACGCCTACAATTTTGAGGATAAAAGTCAGCCATATATTTTATATTTTTTTAATAGCCTTGTATAGCAATAACAATAGTTATCAGACGTGCTGTGGTCGCGCCTCATAAATAATGCAGAATAATAATAATACACTGTGATGTATTAATTTTGCTTTTGAAAAATCTTTGAGTATTCATCATCATCTCATCTCTGATTGTAACAACATTGGGAGCGTCTAGCGTCTAAGTTATAGGCTCGGCCTAGTAAGGCCTACGTAATGTACCTACTTGTGATAATATTATGATAAATGTGAAATGTATTTGCTCTTTTTCAATAAAAATATTATTATTATTTATTTCCCTTCCGATCATGGGCTTATCAAATCCGAAAGCGGGAGATCACCTACACCAAATGCTGCGACGAGAGCAAATCTGCTATGAAGCGGAGCAAGTGAGCACTCTTCCTGAATAAACCTACTGCGTCGACATCTTTTCGAGTCGATGGAAAACTCTTTAATACTTTGGACCCAGGAGGTAGTCACGCCAATGCAGCGTCATGTGGCGATCATACGGTCCATTAAAGTTCAGGTGTAAGGACACTTAAGGCACTCTAGCATGCGTGTCACATTCTGCATCGCACTGACTTTGGACGGGTCCATAAAGCCCCATTTTACCAAATTGTGTTTGCTGCGAAATGAATTTGAAATCGATTGAGTGCTTTTCATAAAGGCCATTGCAGCCGGCCGATTCAGCCGCGTGTATTCTGTAAACTTCTCACCGTGAACTTAGGTGGAATGAGCTTGCTAGAACAAAACTATCATTCCACTTTATTGCATGGTTTGACAGCTCACTTCATGTTCACTCAACTGTTTTCACGGTGAGATTTTTACAAAATAGTACGTCAGTTTGCTTATTCCGAGTTTTTTAACGTAGGTACTCACTCGTGATAACGTAAACGATCTCTTATCTTAGATTTTACTCACGCTCAATCGCGTTAACGTAAACGTCAATTTGTATTGAAATTGGATAAGCGCCGATATCTAGGGGACAGTAAGGAGAGACATTTTTTTTGTATACATTTTGATATAAGAGTACATTTAAAAACTCGGTATAAGCACACAGACGGCGCTTATCCAGTATTAATACAAATTAACGTTTACGTTAACGCGATTGAGCGTGACTCGTGAGTGAAAACTCGCACTAAGGCCTTTGTAGGTATCTCACAGTAATCACTTAAGTGAGCTGTCATTCCAAACGATGCAAGGCATTTGTAGTGACCGGTTCTATAGGGCAAATCACAGGCTCGTACACGCACTAAATGACTCACTTCAACACGTCTACTCTCGCCAGAGGCTCTCGTAATTATGAAGCGGTGCGCATGCGCACGAGATTGTGTATGACAGTATGGGGATAAGTGGGGATGACAAAGCGTACGTGCGAGTGAGATAGATACACTACATCCCTTCCTCATTAACGATTTTATTAAGAATCTATTTAATATTTATTCATTTTGTAAGAATGAACAAACAATTATTATTATTGTCCTTTATTTAACTGATTTCTTATTCAATACGTTTTTATATATTTTTATAAAACATACAAAAACAAAAAACATTTGAAAATATAAAAAAGAGGCCCACCGGAATCGGACACAGGGTCCAAGCTACCGGCGGTCAGGGCTCCAGAGAGAGGTACCTCCTAACAATACGAACCGTGTCCAGCAATACTGCTTTCTGGATCAGGCCTTTGACCCAGCCGCCTAATGAGAGCCTCCTAAGGTGTTGGTCGAGGCTCGTGGCTATTAAGCCATTGGCCGACACGACTATCGGTACAATGATCGCTGTGTCCACATCTCACATGTCGACAACCTCGCGAGCCAAGTCAAGATACTTGATTTGCTTATCATTCTCTGCTTTCGCGAGGTTCCCGTCATGCGGGACGGTAATATCAAAAATCATTGCACGCCTCTCGATTCGGTCCACCACCACAATATCAGGCTTATTGGCTACAATAGTACTGTCAGTGATGATTACTGATGATGGACCGATCCCAGTACAACGTGATACTGCCATTATCGAGAACTGGGTCGGGCACATACCTGTAGTACGGTACCTCCGATGCCACAAGAGTGTATTTCAGAGCAAGTCGCTGATTGATAATCCTGGTTACAAGCTTGTGCCTATGCAAGTACTCTTCGTTAGCTAGACGAGAACAACCAGAGATAATGTGGCGGATCGATTCACAGGTTGAGTGCACAGCTGAAGTGGGCATGGCTAGGATAGCTAAATGGTTAAAAATGAATTTACTTACCTTGAATACAGGAAAAACTAATTTCGTGTGTTTCAGTGTTAGCGCACGAACTGAGCCGACGGAGGATTTTAAAATTAAAATACATGATTGTGAGGACTTCAAAAATAATTATTGTAATTGCCCACAAATAAATAAAGTAAGACAAACTAAATATCTAGGGATAATAGTAGACCAGAGATTATCCTGGTATCCCCGTGTTGAACAAGTTGCTAGCAGAGTTAGAAAACTGTGCTGGATTTTTAGTACACTGAGACATATATTGTGCCAAAAAATATAATTAGTAATAATAACACTCCTAGGAATCTCCTCAATGAGCTATACGTCGCTTTGGCTCAGTCTGTTTTAGTGTACTGTATTCCTAACTGGGGAGGGTCAGCAAAAACAAAATTTATAGAAGTAGAGCGTGCACAACGTGCCCTCATAAAAACCATGTATTTTAAGAAAATTAGATACGCCACAGATAGTCTTTATAAATTAAGTGAATTACTCTCAGTAAGAAAACTATGCATTGTTCAAACTATATTAAAAAAACACAAAACCCTACCGTACGATGCATCTAAATTAGCAAAACGAAGAAAACATGATATTGCAGAAGTCCCCCAAACAAAAACTTTGGTTGCCTCCATGCAATTTAATAAACGGTCAGCTCGATTGTATAATAGGATAAATAAAGAAATATGTATATTATAAAAAACGATATTATGAATGCAAAAAAAGTATAATGAAATGGATCGAACCACTTACTTATCAGGAAACGGATGAACTCCTGAAAGTAACCACATAACCTATACTCTCACACGTAGGCACACAAACACACAACACACACACATACACACGCAAGCACACACACACACACAAACTGTACTTATGTCAATCTTGTCTGTATACTTACCGATGTCTAAGTTATTATTTTGTTATGGAAGAGCGGCGTCTTCTAATACAGGCATTGTTTGCTTAAAAGAAGGCTCCAATCACAAACTAATTGTTGTAAACTTGTTAAAGAAAAATAAACAATTTGATTTGAATTTGACAGGTCACCGAAACGCAGCCAGGCTACGGACGCTGATTGATCTACATCGGGCCCATGTAGGGCCCGGAAAAGGCGTCCGTGAAGCTCCTTACTCTGCCATACCTCCCTGCGATCTTTATTATTGTTATTCTTATGTAATCATATATTGTTTGTTCTTCACGTGACAGATTCTTGATCTTTTTTCACGTTCTCAACATCCCTTCACCCTCCTATTTTTATAACCAGCTATCACCAAAACCTATGTAAACTGTAATTTTCCGAAGTGTCCCACTTCTATAATTCTTTTATGAGTACGTGGTCATTAGTTTGAGATACTTGTTTGTGATTTTAGTTTTATAGATATCTTGTTATATTTTCTAGAATGTCACTGTGATATTGAAAAAAGAGGGATGTGAGTTCATGTATGTCTGCAAATCTCTAATTTAATGTAAATCACAATTCCTCCAATTTAATGGCAACAACCCACCATTTAAATGGCAGTATACCATCAATTAAATAGCAGCAACCACCCAGCAATTTAATGACAGCAAAAGACACCAATTTAATGACAGCAAAACCCATTAATTTAATGGTAGCAAAACCCACCAATTTAATGGCAGCAACCCATCAATTTAATGGCAGTAGCCCACCAATTTAATGGCAGTAGCCCACCAATTTAATGGCAGTAGCCCACCAATTTAATGGCAGCAACCCACTAATTTAATGGCAGCAACCACTCACCAATTTAATGACAGCAAAACCCACCAATTTAATGGTAGCAAAACCCATCAGTGTAATGGTAGCAAAACCCACCAATTGAATGGCAGAACAACCAACTAATTAAATTGTAGACCCTTTTCACTCCACCTATTCCTGTAAGCATAATCAGCCTATAATGCGCCATTCGCCGGAAAGCGAACCTATCCTCTGCGACAGAGACAAGGCCTCAAACCGCCACACGAGCTAAGCGTTGCCCGGCGGACGTCACACGTTACCGAATAAACGGCTCCAGGACATACTGGTTCCTCACCATAAGAGTGTTTATTTATAACTGAGCACTATGCCGTGACATTAGAAATCCTCCACACCAATCGACCACATACCTACGAAACTGTTTAGGTAGGTACCTTTATAGTTTTACAAAAACAGTTTGGTGTTAACGTTAACATTGTATTTATAAGTTTTTACACTGTCATGGTCATTAGGGCACAGCTCTATACAAAATCTTGCCATATCCTTTCCTATAACAACTGAGGTTTGCCGTTAGAGAACCCAATTAGGGGTTATGCTCGCCTTTGTACATAAGCTGTCCATTGTATTTGTATCTTCATTTTATGTTTTGTGTGCAATAAAGAATAAGAGAAGGTTGTTTTCAAATATGTACGTGCCCATTACGAGCTTTTTAGAATCTGCGTGACCATTGGCTTGATGTAATTAATTTTAATCTTCAGACCTTCGTTTGAGTAGTTACGGCTACATATATGGATATTTTAATTTAATATTGTATTGGTCATTAAGATGAGATTGGTGTGGAGGATTTCAAAGATATCCGCGTTGCAGACGCAGTAGTTCGGTTTCAAAATAACAATATATCGATTTTATTATTTTGATCAGATGTTATGATTTGAAATAGTAAAATAAATTTTGTTATTCATCTACCCACAAATATAATTTTGCAATCGTTTTAGAACAGCTGTTTGTTTTTTCGCTGTTGTTCACTTCAACAAGTCTACTATCGCCAGAGGCTCTCTCTTGAGTATTATTGTTCTGTGCTCTCGTAATTATGACGCGGTGCGCACGAGATTGTGTATGTCTGTATGGGGTAAAGTGGGGATGACAAACCAACGTGCGAGTGAGATAGATACAATACAGGATTGAAATCTCAGACAAGAGGTAAGTACCCAAAAAAGTAACCGTACCATTGAACATAGCGTCAGCGAGTCGACCGCATGGCGCTATCGGCTTCCTGCCTGTGGTCGAGCAGGCATAAGTGTGAGAGCCGCAGCTTTCCGATGGTTCCAGTGAGAGGTGGCCTGCCAGCTGATCGTCATCCCTGCCAGAGTAAATTTTGATATACTACTCGGTCAAAATAACTGTGCAATCAGAAAATTTATATTTATTAGAATTCCATTTACAATTGGTGTAATCTGCGATAAACTTTAAAATACTACGTAATAGAGGTAAAATGGGCACTTCCAAATGAAATACTGCATCTAACAGGGAAATACCTAACGGTGAAATAAAAAAAAAAACTTTTATCATTATATTTCATAATGATAAAATATAATGATCATAATAATAAAAGGCTGACCTGGACATTAACAGGAAAAATCACTGGCCTTATCGTTTCACAATATCATATTATGTTAATTGGTGACTATCGATGGCCAAATCGAAAATATATATAAGTAATAATAGTATAGGGGAAAACACTCAAAGGGGTCACGAGGCGATTTTGATGTAAACTAAAACTGCATTATTGGATGTTTTTTTCTAGCCAGGAATTACTTAACCCGTTGATTTTAAAGAAAAAAATACTCGCTTTATTACTACACCATCTGATAGTGGCGCTGATATGGATCAAATTCTGGGAAGCAATGACATTCGGCAAACTTAAGGATAAACCTCGTTTTTAACATGACTAATGATTAAAACTTGATTAAAAGCAAAAACGAAGTCACGTTCGTCAATGGTTGCGAACTAACCTCAGGTCGTCAACTTGACCCGCGTAACTTTAAAGAATACTTTTACTACGCGGTCAAAATAACTGTGCACTTCATACGTCAAGCGGCTCCAAACCCATTTACCCGCGCGGCGCCCCGTGTTCACCTCGTTTTCCAGTGGAGAGAGTCGTCAGTCGAACGTCAAAGTGACATTGACAGATCAAAGTGCAGTTATTTTACCGTGTATTACCTTTATTTAAAAATCCGACTACTTGACAGCGTAAAACACGCAATCTTTTTGCTGTTGAACGGACTAGGTCTTGTTTTTTTAAATCTCGGAGACAACATTTACACTAATCGTCGATAAACGTCGTAATCAAACTAATCTGCTGGCAAAAGATAGTACAAAAAACACAGAACTAAATTCTTCTTACCTCGATTGAGAATATTTGTTAGTAATCTGATCATAAGAATCTAACTCATAGTAAACGGTCACAGGTTCTTTCATGAGTTCTGTTATTGCTATTAATATATAGCATGAACATTTTTCGCCTGTAGTGTTGACGATGTCCTTACATTTTGGCTCTGTCTCCGAGGGTGTTTTTTTGCAGTCAGTGTAGTCTTCAACTTTTTCATAGCCATCATACTGAAACAAACAAAGAAGATTAAGTACCAGACACAGTATCAAATTCGTCTATCCATTGACATAAGGAAAACGGACGGGTTTGTAAAAAGATCGTTCGTTAGCAGCACTTGGTTGCGGATAAATTTGAAAGAGAGTTACCGCAGCCCCAGCAACTAAAGGAATACGGGTGGTTTTTAGTCAGTAAAAGTCTCCCGCTCCCGATCCCGCTCTGGGTGAAGAGCGGGCGAAGTCATCGGAAGATTTCCCACCCGAAAAAAGAAAACAAAAAAGCAGCACTACGCCTGTGCAGCCGTCGTACAAGCGTAACAATAAACACAAAGCCTGATTTAACATTTTTATTTTAAGGCGATACATACGCCCCAATGTAAACGCAGTACTGGCCGTGCGCTCGCTCGATGCAAAAATATCAATATTGAACCTCCTTTTGAACAGTTTTGTTTGCAAAATATTATTTGATTTACATAATTATGCTATGTCAGATATGAAGAAATTCCAGCCATCATTCTTTCTGGGTAAAAATATTTTTAAGCATGCGAGTCGCTTTGGAGGAGTATCCAAAAGTTGCGAAAAATATCGTGTTGTTAATTATTTTAATTGAAGCAAAACTATTTGTTTTACGAAAAAACCATGTTTAAAAAATAATGTACATGTGAAAATAATAAATATATATATTTTTCAAACTTCTTAACCTAGCCGTTACGTAGGAGTACGCTTTAGAACGTTACTGTTTTACGGCACTGAAGCGCATGTAGGCCCTTAAACAATATGTTTGAACTGATTTGTCAATTACACATCCAATGATGGTGATGGTGCTATCTCATCTGGTTGAGGAGTTGCTGTGGCCAACTTTCGACTCCACCATGAGAACAGCTCCATCGTACCATATTATTTCAATCTATTTATCTTTATATATAAAAAAGCGAAAGGGCAATAAAAAAAATAAATAAAAAAAAAATGTTTATTTCTACACATAACGATATAACTATGTTAGGTTTGGAGTCACCTTTTAAGCAAAGATTTGCTTGTATTAGGTGGTTCCATCACTCACTCATCACGAAATATCGAAAACCGCTTGACGTATAAAGATGATATTGGGCAGGGAGGTTCCTCAATTGACGTAAGTGCGCACTAAGAAAGGGATTTAGGAAATTCCACCCCTAAGGAGGTAAAAGGGAAAATTTGTATAAAATTTCTACAGTTTGTTAATTCAATTCTTTTCACGTGAAATTTTGCATTTACGCACTTGGTTTATAAAAAGAATTTTATTTATTTATTGGAAATCCCAACCGTAAGGCAGTAAAAAAGGGGTTTGAAAGTTTGTATGAAATTTCTACCACTATCTCGCCTGATGTTAAGTGATGATGTGGTCGAAGGTGAAGCACATCTGCCTAGAAGTAACCACTTCACTCTTGACTTGAAGACCCCTAGGTTGTAGCTATCACGAAACAAAAACGCCGGCAGGGAATTCCACTCCTTAGCTGTACGCACAATGAAAGTATTTTCAAATCGCTTTGTGCGAATGGGTGGGATATCAACCATGTACCGATGGCGCGTTGCCGTACGTCTTGTATTCCGATGATGGAAAGGGCTAGGCGGAATCAAATTGTGCAGCTCTATCGCACACTCCCCGAAATGTAACCGGTAGAAAACCGACAGGCAGGCAACTCGGCGTCGGTGTTGAACGCTCTAGAGCTTTGAGTCGACCAGCGCATAGTTGCCGATAAGTCTCTTGGCCCGTCTGCCAATCGGACTCAAGTGCATCAAGTTGGAACCTGGCAGATCCGTCCCAGAGGTGAGAGCAGTAGGTACTCCATGCATGACCGAACTTACGCTTTATACAAGTTGAGCAGCTGTTCAGTCGTGAAGTACCGTCTCACCTTCGCATGGATCCCCAACTTTTTTGCAGCCAATTGAGCCTATGCCTCAATGAATGGACCAAAATTGAGGGTCGATGTCAACGAAACACCAAGAAGGTCGAGATGGTCCGTTATCGGCACGGTTACACCACGGAAGGATGGAGCCGGGTGGAATTGGCTCTTTTTTGCGGAAAAATGACACGCCTGGGTCTTAGCAGCTTTGAATCTGACTAGATTGGCATTGCCCCATTCGGACTGCCTCCAAAGACAGGTTCAAGCGCTCAACCACGGCCTCCCGAAGAAACCGATTTGAGGCCCAGTAGCCCGTGCGCCAAACACGTATCTCTCAGCAACAGTGCTGTCGTCTGCATACCCAAAGGTTCCGGGTTTTAGCAGGTCATTAATGTGCAGCAAGAACAATGTTGCCGAGAGCACTGACCCCTGAGGGACGCCGGCGTTTATACCTAACTGACCGGACGAGCAGCCATCGATAACCACTCGGATGGACCGATCCCTCAGGAAGTCTGCAATCCAGTCACACAGACCACAATGCAGACCGAAGGAAGGAAGATTACCAATAAGGCTCTCGTGCCAGACCCTGTCAAAAGCCTTCGATATGTCAAGAGAGACAGCAAGTGCCTCCCCGTGGTTCTCGATGGCTTCATTCCAGATGTGAATGGCATACGCTAGAAGATCCCTAGTTGACCGGTTTCGGCGGAAGCCGCATCAGCGGTCACTAAGAAGGTCGTTGACTTCTAGGTATGCCACGAGCTTATTATTCACTTTTCATACTATTACAGAGGATGGACTTTACTGATATGGGTCTGTAGTTGGCCGGGTCAGCTCGACTACTGTTCTTGGGCACGGGCTGAACATTAGCTTGCTTCCAAGCCTTCGGCACTTTTCCAGACACCATCGAAAGGCGATATAGGCGTGTCAAGATCGGAGGCAATTCAGGCGCACAAGTTTTAAGTACAATTGCTGGTATCCCGTCCAGGCCACTAGCCTTGTTCACGTCAAGGTTACGCAGCACCCTACAGACCTCCCTCTGATGGATGCAAATGTCCGACATGTTTGTATACAATTTCTACAGTTTTTAAGTTGGACACCTAAACTCTAAGATTTGTACTCTTGGGGCTGATAAAAAGAATTCATGTATTTATTGGTTTTTGGAAATTCTAACCTATTAAAACCCTAAGGAGGTAAATATGTGGAAATTTGCTGGGCATATAATATATTTGAAACTTGCCATAAATACTAACCTAAGTAAATAGTAGGGATTTTTGGAAATTCAACCTGTAAAGGGTTGAACACAAAAGTCATCTGCAGGATAAAATACGGATCACGCGAACGAAGTCTTCGTACTTACGTATTTCGTACGTCTTAGGTACTTACGCCGAGTTTTAGATCAATCGGATGCCAGGATGTGCTTGAAAAATGGATTACTAGTTTCTGGACATTAAATGGATTTGGATGAAACTTGGCACACGGATAATCGGTTAGTCCCGCTATGCTCGACTCAAAAAATACCTACTAAAAAGTTTCGCTATACACGAATTCACATTCGCAGGCAGTAGTGAAGAAAAGTGTTATAGTATAATTTATTTAACCATTTAAAAAGTAAAATAAGAAAACCTTTAGACAAACCTTTACCTTTCGTTCGCGAAGAAAAGTTAATAAACGTTCCGTTTCATCATACTAACGTACACCATAGACATATTAAATAGTATGGACTGGAAATACCTACGAAAAAAAGGTGCCTACCTAAACCTTGAAATGGCACATAAAATGGCTGCCGATGCTATGGTTGTGTGAATCAAGGAACACACACACACTCACAAATCTCAATAATACAATAAGTAAACAACCATTTGACAGCAGGCCTACCACGAACACAAGCACAAAAATCGTAACATAATATGGCGGATACGGCACTTACCTACAACTGTCACTACGTCACAACTAAATGTTGCCATTATGAGCAACAACTAAAATATTGTTGTCTCTTTTGTCAAATACGATTACTACATTGGAAAGAATGAAACAACACGATGTTTCACATTCTGTATCGTATTTCACTCATATTTGTATAAGCTAATGTATGTATAGAACATCGCGGCGCCTCCATATTTTCCTATCTCAATGACGTACACTCACCTCGCCACCACTAAACACGTCGCGTCATTCATTTTAAAATCAAAGTGTCAATCCATTCCATAAAACTGTGAAAAACGAAACGTCTTTCCGTAAAAGAGAAACTTAGCCTAAAAATATTTCGAACTAAGATTTCGATGTTTTTAGTTTAATATCAATATTTTTGAGCTTCCTGCTCAGATTAATTGAATTCAAACACTTTACTTTCCAACTGTACCTTCCATTGTTTACGTGGAATCGAAGAATTTCGTGCATAGCGGCACTTTTTAGTAGGTATTTTGCGAGTCGAGCATAGCGGATCTAGAGCATTGCGGAACTAACCGTGGATAATCACCTAGATTAGGTCATACGATACTATCTATCCCAGTATCCCAGTATTATGTTCTCTTGGTATAAGAGAAAGTGGTCGTTATCTACGAAAGTGAGCTTATCAATAATAAACAAGCTTTTATTCGTTATTTCATTGCTGTATCGTGCATTGTCATCCAAATTAAACGTGTATGCAAAAATTCAGCTCAATGGATTGGGAATAACTGTTTTAAAATTCAGTTGCAAGATTTGCCTCATACATACAGCAATCCCCAATCTTTTTGGTCGGGCTGAACTGAAGATTTACTACTGCGCTTGCGCAGCCATTGTAGCCAACTTAAGAGCGGCCAAGAAGATTGGGGAGTACTGTAATAACAACTAACAATGCAAGTTAAATAAAAGTCCGTGTATAAAAAGTCCAAATAAATAATGCTTACCGTAATATAATTGTTTATAAATACAATTCCTATTATACTTAATATCACTCCAAATAATATTGTACCCAGCAATATAATATTTTTGATATTATCCTTTTTCTTCTTACCTAAAATAATAAATGAAAATAGTATAGCAACAATATAGAATTGATGAAACAAAAACCTACAACGTCTTCATCCAGCAAGACTTCAATAAGGCTTAGCGAGCACTGCGATTTTTTCGTGTGTTTCTGTGGCAATTGTGGCAAAACACAGGTTTGGGATGGGAAATGTGCAGACTGGTGACGCTGCCGCGCTGCAGCCCGTCACCAATTTGAACCATTTAGCTGCGAAATTTTGTTGGAATGGTTATACCGCCATTAGTCGGTTGTCGTCAAAGCCTCGTTTTTTGTTTAGCAGGATGCACTACGAGCAGGTGAGGTTGACTTGGGGTGCTAAGTTCTTGAGTGAGCCCCCTTACATCCCGTCGTCTTTTAGCTACTTAAATATCGGAGCATCGAAGCTATTACGGAGTTCACTCTTGACGTAGATCGTTCAGCTTTGCTTGCATATTTGCGTCGGTAAGACTCAGCAGGCATAGGTCATCGGCGTAATCCAAGTCTTCCAAGACGTTGGATAATCCCCACTCTATGCTGTACATCGCGGGTAGGTATATAAAAAAAACATCCCAATTGCGACTCGGACTAGCACACCGTGGGTTACGTACAAATAGCAACATTCAACATCTATACTTACTAGTATTATAAATGTGAAAGTAAGTTTGTTTGTTACGCTTTCACGCAAAAACTACTGAACCGATAATCATGAAACTTTGTACATATATTCTTGGAGGTATTAGAAGTAACATAGGATACTTTTCATCTTCACTGCGAGCGAAGCCGCGGGTAAAAGCTAGTACTTAATTAGTTAAAAATACGTGAAGTTTATAAACAATGAAAGCACCGAACATTGCTCTAACGAAAAAATTTTTTTTACTCGTAATTTAGTAAAGCTTACTAAGCTGTGATATTTTTCTTTTTAATTTCGTCATTTAAGTACTAGTGCCGTGAATTTTAAAAGCAACCATTTAGCTGGCGAGAAGGGTCCACTTGACTCTAAAAAAAAATTGCAATTTAAAGCATTGAGATAATATGTACTACGTGCGTAGTACATTAATACCTCAATGATTTAAAGCTTAATTTTACGCAAACGGATCTCTGAATCTAAAATGGTTTCAACAGACTCGTAATATTTTTGAATGGCTTATCAAACGATATTACGATACATGGCAAAGACGAGAAAAAACATCCCCACAACGTGTACAGAAGATACAATCAAAAAAAGATAAACTTGAAAACAGGAAGACGCAACCTAGTTCTACTTTGGTCTAATGGACTTAGTGGCTGTTAACAATTAAGATTAATTATGTATGCATATGGTATATACTGTACGTTTGACAACAAGCATGAAGTGTCAATTCCAATATCTCTAAAGAGGAAGCAAAGCACGCACCGTACCTATAAGTTCGCGCTATACTTCATAAAAGATAGGTTGATCTCTGCGACAGCTGTCTAACAATAACGTATACGTCAGTTTGAATATGTCGCAGAGATCAAGCTGTATTTTATGAAGTATAGTGTGATTACTTCGTAGAAGAAAAAAGTGGTTACTTACCAGATTCTCGCGGATTCATCGTCGGTTGTACAAATGATCTTAAAAGGTTTTCGTTTTTCCTTTTGAAGTACGGGGTGGCGTAGCTGAATAATTAAAAGTATTTTTTTTTTTAAACTAGTTTTTAATGAACGGCCATATTTCTTTAAATTCAGATCTGGAAACAGGTGGCAAGTTGGCAACATCCCACTTGCCTCCGCATATGAAATTGATTTCTCTGCTATCAGAGCCTTCACGCTCTTCTGTTGGCCCTGTCCAGGACAAGCACTGTTGTTTGCAAAATGGTTGCCAGTACACGAAACACAAACTCATTTCAGGGGTGAGTTCACATACATTGCCTGGATGATCTTCACCACATTTGAAACACCGTGGTTTAGATCTACAGAGCGTGCGGGTATGGCCAGAGCAACAATTTTAACACAGTATAGTAAGGTGTAGTTCTCGCCAAACTTTATGGCCACCATGAAGTTGGCTACAATGGCTGCGCAGTAGTAAATCTCATACAAAAACGGCACCGTTTCGTGCCTTGCGCATCGAAAAGTCAACTTCAGGGCGGCCCAGGAGTTTGGCGAGAACTATAGGTGATGTCATGAAGACACTAAAGTGGAAAAACAAAGGTATAGACATCAACGGTCAATTGCTAAGTAAACTCAAATTCGCCGATGACATCAAACTCTTCGCAGAAAATTCATAGCAATTAGAGTCAATGATATATGAAATTAATTATGCCAGCAATGAAATTAATTTAGAACTCAACACAACGAAAACTAAAATTATGACAAACAGCATAAAGACACCAATATTCATTAAAAGTGTCCTACTAGAATAGCGGCCCTCACACGTTGACTTCGGAGCGCTGTGAATACCACGCGCCACTCCGTCGCGAGCTTAGAAGTTTACGTGTAAAAGCAATTGGCGCGCAGTCCAGTGGTGCCAACTTACGCCTAAAGCGCCAGATCCAGCGCTTTTTTTTTTGTTCAATAGCGCATTCTGGCACCTAGCGCTAAATCTAGCGCTTTTTGAAACGTTGGACTTTCTTTAAAAAAAAAGTAACTGCTCAAACTATCAACATCCAAACGACGTGTTGAGGCAAATTTCATCCACAGATAAATATAAATTCAAGTCCAAAACTGATCAAGACCAACCATAATAATTCGGTGGCTGAAGCAATTGTGGTAGAATCAGACGATAATGAATTAATTTAATCTTTTATTTTATAAAATAATTATATTAACACGTTATACGTTATGGTTAAGTCAAAGCTCCAGAGCCTTGAACACCGTCGCCGAATTGCCAGCTTGTCGGTTTTTTATCGGTTACATATCGGGGAGTGTGCGATGGAATTGCATGATCTAATTCCGCCCAGCCCGTTTCATCATCGGACTACCAGACCTACGGCGATTCGCCATCGGTACATGGTGAACATCCCACCCATACGCACTAAACGTTTTGAGAATACTTTTATTATGCGTACAGCTAAGAAGTGGAATTCCCTGCCGGAGTCTGTGTTTCCCGATAGCTACAATCTTTAGGTCAAGAGTGAATAGGGCACTTCTAGGCAAGCGTGCTCTACCGTTGACCACATCATCGCTTACCATCAGGTGAGATAGTGGTCAAGCGCGAGCCTATACCAAAAAAATACTTTATTTTATTTTAACTAAACAAGTACTTAAATGTACCAATGTAACTCTTTTATATGACATATTTTAATTCAATGAAAAAAAACTTTTACTTATACATATTTTAAGTATCAAATTTTTGGGCGTTTTGTTTGAATTTGCCGCCGAATACAGTCATTTTTTGACAGCGAGCAGCAAGGAATCTAGCAACAACAACAGCTGGACGTGTCAATGGAGGAGCGTATGGACGTGTGGAAAGATTCATACACACTGATCTTCATGTCAATCTGGTGAGTCCTTTAAATACTAATCGTACCTATGTATTCTATATTAAAACCAATGTCAAAATTAAAATAATTAAAAAAAAAACACATCTTTTTATTACCCGGCCCAATAAGTGATGGGCATTATTCAGAAAGCCCGGTCAATTTAATTATTTGAATAATTTTTATCATATTGCCTACTAATGTTAGTGAGCATTTCTATAAAATAGACTTTTTTGAATGAACTATGAATTTTTTGTAATGTGATAGATGAGTATTTCAAATATTATGGATAATATGAAATGGATGCCAAAATACGATTCTGACTGTGAACATTCTGCGATACGATGGTTCTGCCTTTTAATGATTATCGATATGAAATTTATGCCAAAAGATGATTCTGACTTACAAAATTATGAGTTTGAATGTATGATAAATGAGTGTATGCCAAATGATTTTCTGCGAAATGAAGTTTATGCTATCCGTTGTTATGCAAAGTAATATTATGACTTAAAAAGTTCTGCTATAAAAGGTAGACCCGTCACTAGATTGGGATGGGATGCGTTCTTTCTTCGCATCTTATCCTTGGCAGCCCACTTGTTTCTCTTCGGCTGATCCTTCGTCGTGCGCGGACGCCGTGACGGATGTGTTGCGTCAGGGAATGGAAAAACATTCCGTTCTCTGACGTAGCAATGTCTAGCGTTGACCGGCCATGGTATGGCGCCGAGTGGGCTCTAAGGATAAGATGCGAAGAAAGAACGCATATGGGATGCGTGACCAGTCTAGTGACTTGTATCTCCATACCCGCCGAGTACCTCCTGGGCTTGGATCGGACGGGGAGTAGACGGATACAGACTTCACCAGACAATGGTCGGAGCTACCCAAAGATACCGACACAGAGTAGCGGTCTGGATCTGTTATCAGCAGAAGGTCCAAGCAATTGGCAGTATGCGAATCAACATCCGGTCGTTGCTCTCTGGACCAGCTGGGCGTAATTTAACGCAAGCGCAAGCTTTCGCGTCTCTCGCCAAGCGAGATCAGTGCACTGGTTTGGGAAGAGCCACTCCTGGTGGTGCGCATCGAAATCCCCCAGTAAAACTAATTGGGCGGAAGGGTATCGCTGCTGTGCCGTATCAGCCGCCTCACACAGATGTTCCTTGGGCCTGGTTGTCTCCTGATCCCAACTGTGGGATCGGTAGACACAGGCGTAGATGATTTTATGCAGGCTTGTGTCCACCAGTGTCCAGGGCATGGAAAATCTAGAGTCCTCAAGGTTACGGGGCGGCGATAACAGAGGTCGTCTCGGGCGTACACCCGCGCGTGGTTTAAAATTGTGCTCCAGGGTATACCTTGGGTATGATAAGTACGATACGTCTGACGGACATCTGATCAAACTAAATTGATTCGTGATTTTACTAACTTTTAACTACAATTATGCTTATAATTTTAGAAGGTTGGTAAAATGTATTGCGCGGCCGCTTTATAGAGTTTCGTACCCAAAAGGGACCCTATTACTAAGAATCCGCGGTCCGTCTGTCTGTCACCAGGCTGTATCTCATGAACCGTGATAGCTAGACAGCTGAAATTTTATATGTCGTGGTGGCCCAGTGGCTAAGACCTCGCCTCTCGTGCTTGAAGTCCTGAGTTCAAATCCGGGCAAGTACCAATGTGACTTTTTCAAATTCATATGTACTTTCTAAGTTTATCTTGGACATCACAGGCAACGGTGAAAGAAAACATCGTGAGGAAATCTGGACTTATATACTTAATGTAAGTCTGAAATAGCCAAGTCAGAGGCCTGTGGGGTTCCCAGAGGCGGCTAATTAACTCTGACACCAGAGGTGGCATCCTTACACGAAAAGAAGAAGAAGAAGAAGGTGAAATTTTCACACATGACGTATTTCTGTTGCCGCTATAACAAAAAATACTGAAAATAAAATAAAATGAATATTTAAGTGGAGCTCCCATACAACAAACGTGTTTTTTTGCCGTTTTTGCGATAATGGTACGGAACCCTTCATGCGCGAGTCCGACTCGCACTTTGGTCGGGTAACCACGCATAAATGTGGATGTGTAATATCATTTTTTTTTAGATATCTCGTTAATTAATTAGTGTAAAAGTCTGAAATTTCACAGGTATAAAATTGAACTGGCAGAAATTGAAGTTTTATCATAACTTTTTAATTAAGTATAGGATACTAATGAAACTTCAGTACCATTTATAGGAAGTAATCTATACTCAATATTATAAAGCTGAAGAGTTTGTTTGTTTGTTTGTTTGAACGCGCTAATCTCAGGAACTACTGGTTGGAAAAGAAAAAATCTTTTTGTGTTGGATAGTCCATTTATCGAGGAAGGTTATAGGCTATATAACATCACGCTAAGACCAATAGGAGCGGAGTATAAATGAAAAATGTTGCAAAAACGGGCAAAATTTGTGGATTAACTTAGTGCGTAACAAATTATAACTAATAGCCTAGCCAGATGTCATGTACAAAAATTATAATCATCCGTTTAGTCAATTCTGAGATTCAACAATCGTGCAAACGTTACCGCAGCAGGATTTTAAATATCTTCGCAACCATGGCAAATTCAAATACAAATTAAGTTATAACATTTATTTTAACATACCCGTTAGAAATCAAAAGATCTGGCTGCGGTAACGTTACTCCAGCCGGAACTGTTTTTATCAAATATTTAAAATCTATCAGCTTACCAAATATAAAAATCTGCTTACCAATTACAGAAGCTGTATATCTTATTATCTATTGCACGTAGATGACGATTTTCGACATTTTCTGGCTGGAGTAACGCACACCACATTCAGGGGGGTGACCATAAGCTCTTAGAGTAAGGTTATTTTGATATCGCGTAAGTGACAGATGTTTACAAGTCATATAAATCTTTCACACACTCAAAATAACCTAACTCTAAGAGCTTATGGTCACCCCCCTGGCCTCTTTTTTTATGCGCAGAGTACACTGGCAGATACACAAACAGATATACACTTCAAATAAGCCCTCTCTTTCCGTCGGGGTTAAAAACAAACCTTAATCCAAGGAAGTAAACATATACACAGAAAGAAAACCTATAATTTGATTTCGGTCTCTTTTTTTTGTAGTCAAAGAGTATGTAACACTACCACAGAGAATATAAACATTACGCTTTATTTAAACACTACTATATAGTAGTAGTTAGTACTATAGAAAAAAAAACTCTGAAGTACCTAGTGGAAGTGTGAAGTTAGGTGCGAATCGAATGTTTTAAGGTTGCCATGTTAAAAAAATAGTCGATCTAAAACAGTTTTGGTTTTAGAGGTTAATACGTGTCCCTTTCATTCCACAACCCACTCACACTAAATACACAAAAAAATAAATAACATTATGATTCTAGATAAATTAACACTTGCCTTTATTTGTCGTGTATTCAGTACCGGTTGAGCAAAACCAGCGCCCAGGGCGAGATTTTTGTGGCGCCGTTCCTAGTTTGAATCTCGCTATTGACGCACGGGGCGAACGCCGAGAGCCGCGCGCGTTTTTGGGAGTGAGTTCGCATTCCAGCGAGGTGCACAGCTAATTTGACCGTTTTTTATACGATCTCGACGACGACGGCAATTTTTAGAGTTCCGTACCCGAAGGGTACAAACGGGACCCTATTACTAAGACGCCACTGTCCGTCTGTCCGTCCTGCCTGTCACCAGGCTGTATCTCATGAACCGTGATAGTTAGACAGTTGAAATTTTCACAGATGATGTATTTCTGTTGCCGCTATTACAACAAATACTAAAAACAGAATAAAATAAATATTTTAGTGGGGCTCCCATACAATAAACCTTAAAATATATATAATATACCTTAAAACGGGGTCAATCGGTTCAATGACCTCGAACTGTCACTAGAAAAGTACGGTTTGCAACAGAGACATTGTATTACCTAGACGGAACATATTTAAGACGCAATTTCAATATCGGTATTCACTTTCGCACTAACAGATAACGTCATAAGCAAAAAGAGATAGATATATTTTTGTCTATGCCATCTTTTGTACCGATATGTACTAGATTTTTGCCACTTTCATATCGATATCGTTACGAGTGTAAGTTTGGCCCCAATCCACAAATTTGCTCAATTAATAGTCTGTAAGAATCGTCCACGATTGAAGTTTTTTTACGTTTTCTTTAGAGATTCTTTACAATTATTTAATGAGTGGACGTGTACTCCTACAAAGAGTGAACTTATCACTCACTGTACAACTACACTTCCACTCTTTTGTAACTTTTCTGTGCATTATACTTGTTGTATAAAATGTTTTATAATAGCTAGCGCAAATACTACATCATGCAAATGGTTTAAATGAAACTATAATTTCTCGACGTATTTATAACTAAGATTACTTTATTCTGGTCAGCCTAAGGCATGAATTCCCTGCACAATAATATCAGTAGGCTAGTCGATAACTCACCTGTGGAAAGTAATGCTTTGATTATTATCTGATTATACGCCCATTCTAGTTTTGGGATAAAATTTCCATTATAGGCCGTTGATAAGTAGAAAGCTATTTACAAAAATTCAAGATTCGGAATATCACGGTTTACGAGATATAATTTTAAAAAGGTTTTCATATAAATTGGAAAATGGCACGCCCTTTGCAAATTTTTGGGTTGAATAAATTGTCATGGTAGATGTCAAAGTTGATATTTCACGTTCCGTTGACGGTTGAGGTGTATTTTATTCATTTTTATGTCATATTTTTTACTTAAATATAATTTTATATAAGTTAAAAAATGTGAATTTATACTTCATAAAAGATAGCTTGATTTCTGCGACAGATGTCAAATGGACATATACGTTGTTGTTAGCCTGTCAAGCACTATTGTTACTGTATTGATACTGACAGCTGTTGCAAAGATCAAGCTATCTTTTATGAAGTATAGTCCAAGAGCGAGCTCGGGAGTTTAGGGCACCCCAACACGGATAGGTTAGGTTACCTTAGACCTTGCGGACAGAAATTGGATCCCCTATTTCTATCTGCAGGCTCCATCGACTTTGTTGCTTTAGTGGTTATTTTCAGAACCATGGGGTTTCGCGGGATGGGGATGGTACAGTGGAATAGCCAACCTCCCCACCTTTCCTCCCCGCCCCTTAAATTGATAGACATTTATGGAAATTTTTATTTTAACCCGAAAACTTTAACCGTGGATATCTCTATAACCATGGGGTTTCGAGGGGTGGGGATGATACAGGTGGATAGCCCCTTTATCCCATCCCCCCACCGCACCCTCCCCGCGTTATAAATCAACGGCCTATAATGTAAATTTTAACTGAAACAAACGCATGAAAACGGTGAAAAATTTCAACTACAGCTGGTATCCGAAAGACTACTTCAGTGACTGAAAAGTTGTCACTTTGACATTCAATATGGTAGCGTTTGTTATGTTTGTCTCCTTTTTTTTCATACAGTATTGCTTAATGCAAGAACGAAACACCTGACAATTTCTTTCTCGTAGTATTTTTTCTTTTTCGAAGTAGTTTTTTATTCTTTTTCGACGTTCTGTCTAGAGTATACAAAGTCACTGGTCCATAGACTAATATATCACTGGTCTACGTTTACATTAAACGTTTTTTGACGTGCATTTGACATCACTGACACTGACTGACATTTTCGCTCATAGTAAAAAAAATAGTGGACGTACCTACCGTGGGTACGGACTGTAGTTCAATACTCTTCAAAGCCTAGCTATTATAGCAAATCGTTAACTTCAGGGAAAAACTGAAAGTATCAAAATGTCCAGTGATACAGCTAACAAGAACGTAAGTAATCGTTTTCATACAATCACGATGAAGTGAACACCAATGAGTCTTTACGAGGGGAACGAACGAGCTTGTTATACATTTTTTTTCCTGTACTTGCAACAATATCCTATGTTTCATGTGTTTGTGTTGATTTTGATGTAAATTGTGATCTAAAAGCATTTGGTTAGGTATTTGTGTCATGAAAGTGTGTCGCTGAGAATGCAAACTGAATAAATTAAACTTGTGAGTTGGATGTGAATGTGTCACACAGGATTTTGTACACAACTGTTTCTGGGCGAGGTAACGAATGCTGATGTTTGAGCGGCGTTCCTTGCTTATCTAGTCCTGTGATTAGGAAACATGTTGGTATGGTTCTTATATGTATATAGTTGTATAAAGTTTATTGTTCATACAGGTTGCATTAAGCTCAACAAAATTTTAAATAATTATAATCTATGTCACTCCATAGAGATGTACAATAACAAAATTAAATAAAGTGCAAATGGTAATTTAAAATAAACAAAGCAATATGTATGTCCAAATAAAATGTTCTTTGTTTATTTTCTTGTTGTGGATTATGTAATATTTGTGTTATAGTTTCGGTCAATAGCATTAATTTTAGGATAAAGATGGCCTCTGGCACTTATAATTTTCCTTCTCTTGTCTCATGTTACTTTGGATTGCTGTAATAGATGTATTATTTCTATACTCACCTGTTAAGTCACAATCCATCCATTTTTTTTATTAGCCGTCCTCTCCCTTGCCATCCATCAAGTATAGAATATACATACAAGTTTATCTCATAAAATCTGAAATAAGGTTTAATGAAAATGGCTGTGACTAATAAATGGCTGTTTGTGGGTTCGAACCCCAGGTAGGTACTTTTATGATTCATTTGATTACTACTGCTCTCAAGACAGTGAAGGAAAACTATTATGAGGAAGTTGTCATGTTCTTGCAATAGTTACTGGTACTGGGCCCCCAAGGTGTTTTACGGTCAACTCCTTAGCGTAGTGAGAACGCCATTTCAGTAGTTGCAGCTTTATAGGCTGACTAGCTGCCGTCCACAGCTCCACTCGCATTGTTATATCTTTATAAAATATAGCCTATGTATTATTCTAATGTAAAGTTTCATCATAGTCCGTTCAGTAGGTAGTTTTAAGAGTAACAAACATCCATCCATACTCATAAACTTTCACATTTATGATAATAGTATGGTACGAAAATAAGCATGTGTATTTATTTACAGTTTTTCAATTAAGCTTTACTTAATATAATACTCCTGATCAATCTACAATGACAGTACCTCACTGCCAGTTTTCATCTTCGCTTTTGTTTCAGTTTTCCAATCTGGAAACTCCAGGTTACGTTGGTTTTGCCAACCTACCCAACCAGGTGCATCGTAAATCTGTGAAGAAGGGCTTTGAATTCACTCTTATGGTGGTTGGTGAGAGTGGGCTGGGCAAGTCTACGCTTGTCAATTCTTTGTTCCTGACTGACTTGTACCCTGAACGTGTGATACCTGATGCTATTGGTAAGTATAATATACATACATAATCTGACACCTTTTTCCCATGGGGGTATGCAGAAACTGCAGAATGTCACCTGCTATGATGCTTACAAACTCCTTTTGCTTCATTGGACTGATTATCAATGTTTATTTTAGCTTATATAATACAATCTGTAGAACCAGTGGAACGTTAGTGTGTGTAAGTAGAGTTCTCAATGCGAATCTGACCCAGATAAGGTGTTTCAACTAAACCAGAACCGCAATAACTGGATGGCTTATGTAAGAGTAACAGACCACAGTGCGCCTGGGACTCGGACCACAGTGGGCCTGGCACTTGCAGCCCATGAATTGGAGAGGTCATATTGGTTCCGCCGGTACTTTTGTTTTCAGAGGTGTGCATCTTCTATGCTATTTAGGAAGATTTTACAAGGTGGACGATTCTTGGAAATTTCTTTAGGGTGTTATGAGGCATGCAATTTGGCCACAGACACTGGTTTACAATAAGCAGTTAGATGACGTAGTGTTTAGGGGCGGCCTTAACATCTGCAAGGCTCAAGGCGGCATATATTTGCGAGGCCCTTGTCCTTTTTGCAAAGTATGTGATAAAGTGCTGATAGACGAGAAATGCAAAACTTGGCACATATTTTTATTATTACTTTGCTATGAAATACTTAACCAACTATATTTTATTGGTACGAATAAATGCTTGCTAAGCATAAAGAAAAAGTTTCAATTATAAGATTTTTGGTTTTCGCGCCAGGCCCCGGCCGATTGCCCTCGCCACCCCTTAAGGCCGCCACTGGTAGTTTGATAAAAGCGATCCATTTTAGTACGGAGCCGGAGCCAGAAAAACAGCGCCCGAGCGAGTAAAGCTAATGCACATTGCCGTTTACAGAGAAGACGAATCAGACGGTGAAGCTGGACGCTTCCACAGTGGAGATCGAGGAACGCGGTGTGAAGTTGCGCCTCACCGTGGTCGACACTCCCGGCTACGGAGACGCCATTGATAACACTGACTGTTTCCGGGTAAGTTTGTATTTTTTTTTTGCCAGGTTTCGCTGAATTGCGATGAGCCAGGTTATTTATATGTTTTTTCATTTTTTGCTAGAACATAATTATTATACATAAGTATAGATCGTATTATACGAATCGGATTTTCTGTTTGGGAGCTATATTGCCACAGACAGACATAAATACACACGTCCAAACTTGATAACACCCTTCTTTTTCCGTCATGGTTAAAAAACTAAAACCCAACTACACTATGCCACCGAGCTGGCCCTGCACAAATTCGAGGCCATGTGTTTTCATGGTCCTCGGAACGCGCCACTACTGGGGTTCCCAAATAACGGTAGGACGGGTTCACATCGGCGTTGAGTCGACGATGAAGTACCTGGGACGCGTCCTCGACAGCCGGTGGAATTTCGTGGAGCATTTCCGAAACTTGGCTCCCAGACTGGTACGGGCCGGGGCTGTCCTTAAGCGGCTTCTGCCCAATCTAGGGGGTCCAAACGCCTTCTGCTGGAAGCTCTACGCGGAGGTCGTGCGGTACATGGCCCTTTACGGAGCGCGTTCCTCGGCGACCAGCCCGACGGTTGAAAGCGTTCTAAAGGCTCGTGGCCATCCGGCTGGTCCGGGGATACCGCACGGTCTCCGGTGTAGCGGCGAGCCTCCATGCCGGTTTGACGCCATGGAATCTGGAGGCAAAAGTCCTCACGCGTATATGGGAGTGCTGCGAGGAGGTGAGACTCCGTTGCCGCGACAAATCGCGGCTCGGCGCATAAAGCTCCGGCAGTAACTCATGGCGACATGGAGAGCGCGACTGTTGCAATCCAGCGCTGGGCACGCCACAATTGCGGTGATAAGGGCCCCCTTTGCGAAGTGGCTTGAGACTCGCTACGGCGTCCTTACCTTCCGCCTGACTCAGGTTTTCAACTAACAGGGCTGTTTCGGGATGTTCCTGTTCAGGTTAAGGCGGGAGGAAACGCCCGGGTGTCACCATTGTGTGGATCGCCCGGAAGGCACGGTATAGGTCGGCCCCGCTTGGGCGGAGCACTGTCGTGTCCTCGTGGAGGCGATTGGCGGTGGATCGGCGACCTCTCGCGTCCGGTCTTGGTACAGGTCATGTTACGGAGTGAGAGGGCATTGGCAGCTGCCACCTCCTTCTGCGAAACAGTAATGCTCGCGAAGGAGGAGGCGGATCGCGTCAGAGAGACACCCTCACGCCCCTAGCCGCCGCAGCAGACGCCCTGGGCGTCGGGAATCGCAAGCCTATTCCCAGCCACCGCAGGCACGGGCTTGCGGATGGCGAGTTATGCAAAGCACGCCATCCGATAAGGACCAGGGGGCCTACTCCCTAAGCACGAAGTCCGTAGTTTCGGCCTTCGTTACGGGCGTTGCCTAGTCCCTATTACCTACGGATGGATGATTCGTTCGGGAGAGACAAGAATGTATGACAACACAATTTGACAGTTGTACCTACTCCGGATATGATTTTACCGGTCCAAAAAATTTAACTTTATACTTGTTTTTTTCACTCCGAAGTTTCGGAATGCTTTCGGACGGGGCCCGTAACTTCGTTGACGGAGGTAGGGAGTAGAAGGCCCGAAACGACGGCGCGTAGTGTTCCACGCGCGCCTCAAAGAGATGTCAGCAAAACTGACTGGGTCCGCTAGGGTCGATGCCTGTCTGGGTCGGGGATAAATTTGAAAGAGTTACCGCGGCGGTGGCACAAGCAACTGAATGAACACGGGTGGGTTTTAATCAGTAAAAGCCTGAAACGCACACCAGGTTCACCCAGAGTGGAAGAAGCCATTCGATGTCTGCACAACCCAAAAAACCGCCCAAGTGCCAGTCGGACTCGCGCACGAAGAGTTCCGTACCATTATCGCATAAAACTGCAAATAAATCACGTTTGTTGTATGGGAGCCCCACTTAAATATTTATTTTATTCTGTTTTTAGTAATTGTTGTTATAGCGGCAACAGAAATACATCGTCTGTGAAAATTTCAACTGTCTTGCTATCACATTTCATGAGATACAGCCTGGTGACAGACGGACAGACAGACGAATCGTGGAATCTTAGTAATAGGGTCCCGCTTTTACCCTTTGGGTACGGCACCCTAAAAAAACTGGCCAAGTGCTAGTTAGACTCGCGCACGAAGGGTTCTGTACCATTATCGCAAAAAACGGCGAAAAAATCATGTTTGTTGTATGGGAGCCCCACTTAAATATTTATTATATTCTGTTTTTAGTATTTGTTGTTATAGCAGCAACATAAATACATCATCTATGAAAATTTCAACTGTCTAGCTATCACGGTTCATGAGATACAGCCTGGTGAGAGACGGACAGACAGACAGACGGATCGTGGAGTCTTAGTAATAGGGTCCCATTTCTACCCTTTGGGTACAGAACCCTAAAAAGGAGTGGTATAAAAGCAAAGGCCCTTAAGTCATCTAGACTGAGTAATTCACAATTTTTACAGTGTCGTAAAAAAAAAATATTTTTAAAGAGTTGTTATTGATACATTCATTAGGACTTTTAAGATCAGTAGCATTAACTAGGATTAATCGTCAGTTCCATAATAATTGAAGAATACTTTAGGACTAAGGTGTGTTTGCATTGAAGTATTAGATTGAAGCCTGTTTGCTTTTTATTGCTTTGGATCAAGGCTACTTTGCATCGTTTGGGCGCATTATGTCCAATTCGCAAAATGTCCAACTGTCTATTTAGCAATTGGTTCAGTTCGCAATTGGTCCAGTTCGCAACGGGCCCAATTCGCAATTGGTCCAGTTTGCAATTAGTCCAATTCGCAATTGGTCCAGTTCGCAAGTAAGGGGTCCTTGTTTACGAGAGGCGTTTTTAGACGTCCCCCACGTGATGTTGGGTGAGATTCGGCTCGAAGTAAAAATGTATATATTTAATTATCAACACTTATATTAGAAAAAAAACACATATTTGTATAAATAATTAAGGCTGATAAAAACATCGCTTTTAATTAAGAAAAAAATTACGTAATGTAGGTAGTCATAAATATTTTCATAAAAAGGAAACAAAATAGTCATGGGTTCCTATACTCCATTTGTTTAGGTAGTTAACTAAAGGTAAACAATCTTGATATGTCTTTGTATATAAAATAAATCGTATAAAAGACCAACAAATGTTATTTAAATTTAGTTACTTACCTAACATCGGTTTAAGTAAATACCTAATTGTAAACATTTTTAGATTCAATTTTTAGACATTTTTTTAGATAAAAGACATGTTAAGATTGTTTACATTTAGTTAACTACCTAAACAAATGGAGTATAGTACCTATCTAGAAATTTAGAAGTATTTTACCATCAACGCTTAAACAATGTAAGTCAAAGAAATATAATCTTTGTGATAAAGCTTTTAAGACTAAGTTTACCATTTTGCAGTTCAATCAAATATTTTTTGAACTCTTTATCAAATGTAATGTCTCTTAATCTTCTTTTATTTCTTCCATTTTGAATAAAGAATCCTGAAGGCGTTTATCACAATATTGGGCTTCCTTCCGGAGTTTATGAAAATAATTATATAAATTTGGATTTTTTGAAATACGACCGTTGATGCTCCGGTGCCACCCTTCCAAGGCAATTGTTGTACGATGTATCTGATTTGCACAGCTGAGAACGGTTGGTGGTAATTACGGATACCATTGATTCTCAAAATATTGACGAAACTATACCTAATTTACGACTATAATTTGAATTGGTCAATTTGCGTACTGGACCATTTGCTAATTAAACAATTTGCGATTTGGACAATTTGCGAATTGGATAAATTGCAAATTGGACATGTTGCGAAGAGGATCATTTGCGAATTGGACTTTTTGAGCCCACTGCTGGACATTTTGCGAATGCCCGAACGCCGAACGCTTTGTATATCACTATTAATTTGAAAAGACAATTCCTGGGCGGCTTTGAGCGGGCTGGCCCGCAAACGTCAAGGCCGTGACAAGTGACACCCCCTACGATTTTTTTTATTAAGAAATTGGTCATTTATAGCCATTACCATGGTATCTATTATACCTTCCTGGCTTCGTTATGAGTTTATCTAACTATTTATAATAGTTTTACTATAATTAAAACTAACCTCATCTCGTACTGATGAAATACGTTTTCATTTTTATCATTTTCACTTGTTAATGTATAAAACTTTATCACATTATATCGAATACACACATATTCACCAAAAAACACTTCATTACGATAACCCAATAATCACGTTCTAAGCTAAGAACATTTTTGCAGACCCTACCACAATAGGCAAACTACTAGTGAATAATTTGTTACCTTTCTGCTTTTGCCCGCACTACTCGCCACTTGTCTACATTTCTAGCACATCTCTTTTCCGTCTGGCTCGTCCTAAGCTAAGAACATTTTTGCAGACCCTACCACAATAGGCAAACTACTAGTGAATTTTTTGTTACCTTTCTGCCTTTTCCCGCACTCGTCGCCATTTGTCTACATTTCTAGCACGTTTCTGTTCCGTCTGGCTCGTCCTAGACGGGCCGGTATAATAATGTCTTCTTTTACAAAGGTAATTACAGAAAAACTCTAACAAACGCTGTCTCTAGTCAAATTACTACGAAAAGAAACAGATACACCATATTAGAAATTTTGAAATGGCGCCTTCTAATTGTGACAGTGGCGGATTTGCTTTATCAAATTTTGGATCAAAGCCTTTTTGCACGTGAACGCTACTTTTATAGTACATTTACCATCGACTGATGTGGTTTTGTAATTTTTCGTTTATGGCATAATGCTGCAGCTTTCAAGTTAGTAATACAATTAGATTATACAAGTTTTTTTTTTTTTTTTTGGATTCCTGCGGTTTTGCTCTTAAACCCCGCATATAACAGTACTAAGCAACATGTATAGCAAGGTAATAAGGTTTCTTATTTCATACTTTTTATTGAGTGATTTTTTGGTATAATCTAATTGTATTACTAACTTGAAAGCTGCAACATTATGCCACAAACGAAAACTTATTACCTTGCTATACAGGTTGCTTAGTCGGGTTTTAGATTCTCTACCTTTTTCTTTTCTTATTAAGGCATTGGGTTTCAAGTGCAAGAAACACAAAATTGTGGACCAACGCGATGTATGTTAAGTAAATGAGTAGGAATAATACTACTTTATAAAAACTAGAGCGATGGCATATGGTGCATTCTTTGGCGCATTGCGCTCGAACCTTATAGCGCGGTGAGTGCCGCAACGTAGATACAGCGCATCACTTTTATACTGTCTAAGGCCGAGGATACTAAACCGCATTTAGACTGAAAGGAGTCTGGCGAAATTTGGCTCGAAATCTGAAGTTTTCCTAGCAAAAAATATATATTTTTCTCTATTTTTTTATTTTTATTTTTTTTTCAAAACATATTATATCATAACATCATGCTTCGGGCCTTACTATGACGTGTTAAAACTAGGAAGGGACGGAACATTGTACCGAATAGCATTATCAATTTTCCACAATGGTATCATGATGGCATTGACATGTCAAAATAGGGCCTTTTTCTTTTTTTTTGGTTTTGTAAGTCATCCAATGACTTTTCCCGCTCTGGTGAAGCGGGAAAGGCGTTTCAGACTTTTACTGACTAAAACCCCGTGTGTGTTCCTACATTTTCTTGAGCCAGGGCCGCGGTAACTCTATTTAAAAGAGTATGGCCCTAGTATTGTACCAAAATGTTGATGATAAATTATTACACAGAACACAGTGACACAGAATATGTGTTGGTACGTAATAATAGGCTAAAAAATGTGAAAACCGTTTGTTTGTTTACAGTCGATAATTCAATACATCGACGAACAATTTGAACGGTTCCTGCGCGACGAAAGCGGCCTCAATCGACGCAACATTGTGGATAACCGTATACACTGCTGTTTCTACTTCATATCGCCGTTTGGACATGGGTACGTAATTAAAGCCGGGACTACATTACTGTGTCGTGTTGTGTCGTGGTGCGAGATCCAATAATCAAACGACTCTGTTTAACTACGTCATTATAGTTTTGTAGCCAATCAACTGCGTCAGAAAGAAAATAAGCTGGTATTAGACACAGAATTTTTACATAATTATAATGAATTTATCCTAACGACTCTGGCGAGTCGGTGCCCCCTTCAACCCGTTCTGTTTGCCCAACTTTGGCAAAGGCCTCCACTCAGTTCTGATTAGCGCTTTCCTAGTCCATCTTTACCCTGCTATGGTCTTTTTTTCGGCTTCCCACCTTCGAAACTGTCTACCTCCTTTTCTTTTTCTACTTCTTGGGTACCAAAACACAAATTTTTTGTTCCACTTTTCGATGCCTCTTATTATATGTCCAGTCCATTGCCACTTCAGTTTTCAAGGAAATCCGATAGAATAAGTAACAAAGCCATCAGAAAACGCACAAAAATTGAAGATGTAGTAATGAGAATTAGAAAACTGCCACGACATGATACATGAACACAGTAATTTACGCCCGGCTTAATTAACAATTATTATCTAAACTGAAGCTCCAGGCTAAGTAATAACAGTCGCACGTGTCTATCTTCGAGGTTAAGCAACGTTTGCCGAGGTTAGCCCTTAGATAGGTGACCATAATAGGCGCCACAGACAGCCCGCTTTGCAGGGGTTGTGTTGACGCCGAGGATTCAGCCGTCCACATCATCCTGGAATGCGACGCCGTGGCTTCTCAAATAGAAGAAGTAACAACAAAGAGGTCGCTCCGCGAAACCTGTGAAGGCCCAAGGAAGCTGTGCATCTGTGCATTTGGGCGGAGCTAGGCTGGCTATGTTAGCCAGAACTCACACACACAACAGACCGAATGAGAGTCTAAGTGTGGAAAAAGGAGGTCCCCATCACATCGGATGACCATTTTCTTCTTAACAAATCGAGAGCCCTCCGTGCCTCAGAAAGCACGTTAAGCCGTTGGTTCCGGCTGTTTGTATGTCATTGATAGTCGTTCAGGTAGGATACAGAAAATTTTACACAAGTTTTGCCAAAGGGTATTGTGTCATCCAGTTACTGGGCTGTGAAGTTCAGATAGTAAGGAGGATAGGAGACGCTCCATGAAAAATACTGGTAGTCAGCTGCTTCCGATTGGACTGGAAGCCGACCCTAAGCACAGTTGGGAAAAACTAGACAAATTGATTGATTAATAAGCATAATAAATTCTTTCGTCCTCCTACCTACCAGGTTGAAACCTCTGGATATCGAGTTCATGAAGCAACTGCACAACAAAGTTAACATCGTGCCCGTCATCGCTAAGGCTGACTGTCTCACCAAGAAGGAGGTGCAAAGGCTAAAGACCAGGGTAAGTGGAGCACATCTTCTTTCACAAACCGACAGATGTTGAAGGAAGAAAATGGGAGCTGGCAGGGTATTAAAAATTGTCTAAATCTAAATTGACTTACATTTAACTAAAACGAAAACCTACGATTTCTTTCAGAAGATGTAAATATAGGCTTTCCCTAAATCTGACGATTTAAAAAAAAACGAATTCGAAATTTTCAAAGTAGTCAGGTATGGGAAAAGCCCACATTTTACCACCATCTATGGTCGGGCAGCGGCATTTTCTTGGCAATCGAATCTTATTTGACTTTAGATTACAAAACGTCGAAAATACTTCTGTACTAACTCAAAATAGACTCTCCCGCGCGCATGCGCCGTACGGACCGGTACTCCCATCGACTCCGCCCACTCCAATATTGGCGTTATTCGAGCTTAAACATTATTAATTTAGAAATCATTGTTATTAAGGATGTTATGATTTTATTTTTGTATATTTTTACATGGTTTATAAGCATATATGTTTTACACAGCTACAACGTTATTCAAGTAATTTTCAATGGCATTTGTACAAAATTTTTACTTTTCAATTAATTTCGACTATTACTCGTAAACTTGTAAAGCCTACTTAGCTGTGATAGTTTGCCTTTTATTTTCGTTATATGTACTACTGAGCCAAGAGCAACCGTTTCGCTGGCAGGGGGGAGGACACTTCACTATAACAAATATTTGCAATTTGAAGCTTAATTTTACGCAAACGGATCTCTGAATCGCAAAATGATTTTAACAGACCCGTAATATTTTTGAATGGCCTATCCATCGAAACCCCACACCATGGGATAGACGAGAAAAAAAGAACATCCCCACTTTACGACCATAGGACGGAACCGATAAAAATTTTTTTCATGATTTTTTTTACCACATGGTCGGCATTATTAATATGTACGAGTATATCCATGCCAAATTATAGCTTTTTAGTACTGAGAGTCTCGATTCGAGAGTTAAGCTGCGGACGGACAGACGGACATAGCGAAACTATAAGGGTTCCTTGTTGTCATCACAAGTTTGCTCTAGAAAATCTAGCAAAATATTTATTTGTATTTTGTTACTAAAATTACTACTGATAATTAAATATTATCCATAAACATAAATTCTAATGGCAAAAATGCACAAAATATGCACCATCAAAAAATTTTAATAGTGCATATTTTGTGCATATTTCGCCCCTTCAGTGCATATTTGCATCCATATTTTGGCATTTTGTTAGTGCATATAATTCGATGTCTACTCATCATCAAAATAACATTACGCCCGTATTCCACGAGGGAATCGGTAGAGATGTACGTGTTGATAGATGCATATAATAAGGATTCTCAATTGCGTCCGGTTATACTGGGAGTCAACCCCACCATAATTGGGAAAAGTTTAGGCATATTGAATATTATAGATAGTATAAATTCATTTCATTCTGAAGGTCATGGAAGAAATCGAACGCGAAGGCATCAAGATCTACCCTCTCCCAGACTGTGACAGCGACGAAGATGAAGATTACAAGGAACAGGTTTGTCAATCCTAACTTCTACTTAACATTACGCCTATATTCACCGAAGGGTTAGAACCCTCTCTGTTAGTATCAGGAATGTTGGGTATTGAGAACTCTGTGGCCTTGTCTGGCTGTGGACTATCCGCGCCGGCTCAATACTCGCAACTGCGCTTGCGCCCGCTTTTAGCGACATCCAGAGTCCGGACTTACCGCATAATATGCGGCATCAAATCAAGCTGTTTCATTGCTCAACACCCTGACTGCTCAGCATCCAGATGTGCACATATTCCACTCCAATGTGCGTGTTTTTTAAAGGATTGCAAAGAGTGTTTTAGCGAATAAATGAGTTAATTGGAAATTATTGAATTATTATTATGAAATTGTTATTTTTGAATTTTTACTGAATTTCAATTAGAAAGAAGAAAGAAGAAGAAAGAAAAAGTATTTAATTGTCACAAAACGACATACAATATAAATATATGCTTATGCTAAACCCTTAACAGTAATATTAGTAGTACTTAAAGTAAGTTAGTAAAGATGAGAAATAAATAAAATAATACCACTTACTACCTACATTTTGAAAATAACAGAAAAGAAATAGGGTGAAAAAGATGCCAGGCAGATGCATGTCGTGATTGTGGCAAAAAGGCTTCCACTCAGCATAATGCTGTGCCGTGGGGATCCACAGCACGGCGCTGATTTTCAGTGGTCGCCTAGGAAGTGACGTACGGAAACCAAATTTGTTGTGTAGATATGTAAAAATAGATACAAAGAACATAAAATAAATACAGTAAGATATAAATACAGTATGATAAAAATAAACCACCCAAAATTATGATGTGACCAAAAGCGGAAGTATCTTAAATTCTTATCAAAAACATAAAACTAATACCCGCAAAAACACAGGCACACTCCATGTTTTGTCTCGCTTCCACACCGCACTCGCTTGGCGCTGTTTATTATTATTGATTTTTATTATTGGACTGTTGAATTATTTTTTATTGAATTATGATTTGTTTATTAATGTTAGTTTAATTGATTTGCCTGTCTGTGTCTAGTCTGTGTGAATTTTAAATGAAGTGAATAATAAAATGCAAAGTTTTCAGATTAATAAGCAACACTTTAATAGAATCCGCATAATAAATAAAAATACATCATTTATTTAATTGGAAACAATGCAAATTATTCATAATCGTGTATCATCCAAAAGAATAAAAATTGTTTATTTTTTTTATTTTTTTCACTGGTTAAAGCTACACTACACACACCGGTAACAGTTTCTTCAAGCAAGGCAAAACATAGTTGAAAAAAATCTCTTGAGCTGTGAGTGAATCGCAGATTCTCTATAGAAAATTCGAATTAAGAATGTGCTAAGGTTAATCAGTGCTGCAAACAAATCAGAGATTTAAAAAAGTCAAAGCCTCTACATATTGAAAGTTACAATTAAGAATCTGCTAATCAGCTGCCAATAAGCTCCGAGATATAAAAAAAATAAAAATTACCTAAAGAATAAAAATTTGCATTAAGATCTTGTAATCAGTTGTCAAACAGCTCTAAGATTTAAAAATATAGAAATTATCTATAGAAGGTTTGAATTAAGAATCTGCTAATCAGTTGCCAAACAGCTCTGAGATTTAAAAAAATACAAATTATATATAGAAAACTTGAATTAAGAATCTGCTAATCAGTTGCCAAACAGCTTCGGAATTTTTATAAATAAGGCCCAAAGTAATAAATGTGAGTCAATGTGACTCACCGAGCTACGATATCAGATGTTCATCACTGAAGTGACTCACTGTCAGGAGTTAATCAGTGCAATAAGTCTTGTGGAGTTACACATGTGTTGAGAATTCGGGCAACATCCTACTAAAACATATATATAAGTGTGGATGTTTTCTGATTAATAATAATCCTCTAACGGCTGAATGGATTTGGGTGAAAGCTGGTAAACAGGGTGTACTATGGCAAAGGACAGTATTACGACATGTAAATTAGAGATGCCACGAATATTCGGCTACTACTTGGTATTCGGTCTATTCGGCTGCTTTTTACTATTCTGTATTCGGCCGAATATTGCGAACCATTCGACCGAATACCGAATAGCAAATAATGAAAAAAATAAAACACCACACTACGCATAAAAAAATATTTTAGCAAAAAAGCAGCATATTTAATACTTAAAATCTATCAATGGTAAGTTATGATGAATGAAAACATCATTTCAACATTTGTTGATAGCAAACGATTGCGTTTTTAACGATTCCGCTTACTGTATACACAGCTACCGGGAGAAGATAAATAAATCTTAGTAAATTCTGCTATGTTTGGATACTGCGTTAGATGAACACCAGGTTGGAATCAGTTACCTGCGAAATGTACCAAGTGTCGCCGATTGTTCGGCCGCTGAATATTCGGCCGAGAGCCTATCCATATATTCAGTATTCGGCAAAATCACTATTGGCATCCCTAGTGTAAAGCCATCAAAGTTTCAATGTGACAGTTAAAATATAAGTTAGACAGGATCTCATGGCTAAGTCATAACAGCCGCATGCTTCGATCAACAACAGCAACGCTTGCCGAGATGGATCTGGGGATGTATGACCATCCATTACATACCGAGATTGCTCCGTGCCTCGGCAAGAACTTTAAGCTGTTGCTCCCAGCTGTCATTTGCAGATTTATAGTACTCATATCGGATAGTCAGAAATAAGAAAATCTAGCACCAGTCTTGCCTAGAGGTATCGTTTTACCCAGTTACTGGGTTGTGGAGGTCAGATAGGCAGTCGCTTCATGTAAAATACGGTTAACTGAAAACCGATCCCAAAATAGTCGGGAAAAGGCTAGGCAGATTGTTTAAATGAATAGGGTCTCAGTAAAAACGTCATTGAAGAACGATTCTCCTCATTTCCTTACGCCTAGGTCCGTCAACTGAAAGCAGCTGTTCCCTTCGCGGTTTGCGGTGCAGGGCAACAGCTGGAGGTGCGCGGGCGCAGGGTGCGGGGTCGCCTGTACCCCTGGGGTGTTGTGGAAGTCGAGAACCCTGAACACTGCGACTTCATCAAGCTCAGGACTATGCTCATGTGAGTTTTTTTTTAATACTTTGCCCCACACAAGGCATTTCGCCTGTATCGTGGGTACATTTACAAATATTTTATATGTTACAAACAAGCAGACCAGATCAACTATATGTAGGCCATACAAATATTTGTTCCATACGGGAATCGAACCCGCGACTCGCAGTTGCAACTGTGTTGTAATTATTTAATTCATTTTAACCCCTGACGGAAAAAGAGGGGTTTAATGAGATTGACGTGTGTATCTGTCTGTGGCATCATAGCTCCTTACCGGATGAACAGATTTTCATGTAGTTGAATGCCACCTTTAGAACAATCATATAACGCCAGTTATGTTTAATTCCCATGTAGGGGCGAGCTTATTTATCCGTCAACCAAGCATTTCAGGCTTCTATAGGGAAAATACCAGATCGGTAAACTTAAGGGAAATTATTAACCGGGTGAAAAATATACTGAATGGGCGACTATAAGTAACTATTTATCCGGTTTGAGTAATATCTTTTAGGAGGTTTTTGTGAGCTGCGGTAATAATATTGATACATACTTTAATTGTATTTGCGGTTCTATTTTAGCATATTACTCTTTCAAAAATAGCAGAATAACCGACGAGGCGACATCGCTGTGCAGCGCGGGAGTTCGCGTGTATTCGTGCTTTTAACGAATTAGTCCAAAGGCGAGCGAAGTGAGCTCGGAAACTTAGGGCACCTCGACACGGATAGATTAGGTTCGAAGGGGATGACGGGTGCTGAAGTGAGCGAGCAAAGCGAGCGAACTTAGCTCCCGTCATCTCCTTCATGTTAGGTTACTTTAGGCCCTGCAGACAGAAAAAGAAGCCCCGCACAGCGGGGCACTGTCGACAAACTTTTATTTTCAAGTCGCTGTTTTAAACATTTGTATCCGCCCAGTTTTTGTCGCCCACTTAGTATTACAGTAAGCCATATAGGGTTTTTTTACACCTTTAATTTAAATTTATTTTCGCTCGTTTAAATAGTATCCTAAACTTAATAACACTTTGACCGATCTGGGAATCGAACCCAAGACCTCAGACTTGCTTGCAGTAGCATAATAATAATCACACACATCTAAATACATTTTTTTAAATTATTATTGATAGGGTCGCGTTTGACCATTATCTCACCTGATGGTAAGTGATGAACTGGTCGACGATGGGGCACGCTTGCCTAGAAGTAAATTATTATTATTAATAATTATTTTCTAAACCCGGTATCATCAGGAATGTTGGCATAGGGATACTCCCTAATTGGGCCCAATGTTAAGATAAGTTCGTTACAAAGACTACCCACTGTTTGAACAATTGTATGTACAGATAAGCTAACTATTTTTAACACATTAGTATTGTGATTCACTGCACGTTGGAAGTGGAAGCAAACAATGAAATTGTGTCGAACGGTAAACACGAATTAAGGCGACAGCCGCGGACGCCGAACCGCGCGACCGATTTTTAGTTCTATCACGTAAATATAAAGATGGCATAAAAAGCATTAACCTGTTACCAAAAATATTTAATACAGCTGCCATTTGTCATATCACCAACGCAATAGAAGTCAAAATCGGTTGAACGGACTGTAAAATGGGATTATTTAAATGTCTAATGTTATCTCAAATGGAGTATAGATAAAGTTTCATTCGATTAGCGAAGGCGATGGTCGAAATGCCTAAGTGTTAGGGATTTGTTCACGTGACATTTCGCTAGCGCTTGGCATTCCCATATATTTTATACATTTTTCCAGTCGCAATGGGGACGTAAATAGAATGTCAATTGTCTAGATACTCTGATTAGGCAAGTGGAAACGTGGCCTAAGACATTTTCCGGAAAATACACGTGTACTGTAAACTGCCTACCATTTCCAGCACCCACATGCAAGACCTGCAGGAGGTGACTCAAGAGGTCCACTACGAGAACTACAGGTCGGAACGTCTCGCGCGCAGCGGCCAGGTGCCCAAGAGACATACGTGAGTTGACTTTACTACTGCATTATTTTTGACATGGGGCTGGACAGTCCGCAGTCCAATTATCTCGAGGGAACATATTGCCAGGATAAAAAGTATCCTATGTGTTATTTCTGACTAAAGTCTAGCTCTGTGCCAAATTTCATCCAGATCCGTTCAACCGTTCCGGCGTGATTGAGTAACAAACATACACACTTCCAAAATTTCGCATTTTTTATATTATTAACTAGCTGACCCGGCGAACTTCGTTCCGCCTAACAAATTTCTAAAGTAAAAGAATTTTTCTAAAATAAACGTAGCCTATGTAACTCTTTATTACATCAGCTACCTGCCAATGAAAGTCCCGTCAAAATAGGTCCAGCCATTTCAGAGATTAGCCGGAACAAACAGACAGACCGACAAAAATTGTAAAAAATGTTATATTGGTGTATGTACCGTATATATATTCCTATACATGTAGTAAAAAACGGTTATTTCAATATTACAAACAGACACTCCAATTTTATTTATATGTATAGACTAGCTGAACTTCGTTCCGCCTAACAAATTTCTAAAATAAAAGATTTTTTCTAAAATAAACGTAGCCTAAGTTACTCCTTATTACATCAGCTACCTGCCAATGAAAGTCCCGTCAAAATCGGTCCAGTCATTTCAGAGATTAGCCGGAACAAACAGACAGACCAACAAAAATGTTATTGTTGTGTAAAAAATGTTATTTTGGTGTATGTACCGTATATATATTCATTTTCATGTAGTAAAAAACGGTTATTTCAAAATTTCAATCTAAGCCATGTTCTATCTGAATTAATTTCATCCAAATCTGATTGTTGAGGCGTGATGTTGTTAATCAAACAAACATGTAAATATACAGACATACACGTTTATAATGTTAGGCGGAAGCAGCATAGTAGGATTTTAATATTATTCACCTTAGTATACTTATTAGTAACATTCTCTAGTAGTTAGTTTAGTAGTCTTCAAGAAAAATACGCAAATATTAAATGACAACTCGAACACATGAAACTTGCATGCCCAACGTACATATCTCGAGTATTTCACCAGTTTTTTTACTGAGATACATGAAAAATTACAAGCATGAATGATTTGAGTCTCAGTTTAAAAACGAATGCTATTCAGGGAAAGTAGACTGAGCAATCGCGTAAACGATGTTAATCGAAGCACCATTTGATTGCTTCGAATTAGCGTACATTGTATGTATGTACTTGCGTACATGTTGTTGTTCTCTTATTGCATTAATTTGACTGCTAATTGAGTTGAATTGGTGCCAAGGTGACGGTGTAAAGTTTCTGCCTTGTCAAAGTATAAGGAAAATAAAAATATGTACATGTAGCCCAAGATCCGACTGCAGAATCCCGAATACCCGATTGGACCAGGTACAGCCAGGCAACCCTACAGTAATCTATTCTACTATCAAGAATCATTCATAAAATCAAATTTCATCAAAAATAAATTACCTGCGGATTTTGGATCTCATACTATATAGCGTATTGAACCCTATCTCAACAACATAAGGTTTCTACATATTGAGAAAAAAAAAATGCGCATTCGAATTTCGAATTTTTGAATGCGATCGTTTTTTTTCTACTCTGCGTCATTATGCCTTGATTGTAAATACTGTGTGAACCTGAAAATGCACGATTTTAATACTCGCAGTTTTCACGGCTAAACGGATTTAGATGAAACTTGGCTTGGGTAGACGATATCTTGGATTACGACATAGGTTACACTGATGTCGGTGATGCTTTCCGAAGTCTAAATTGTCCAATTTCCTAATCCTTCATTTTCTTTTTTTCCAAATTCTTATTTTAACATATTCCGAAAAAAACATTCATTTATTAACTTTCTCATTACATCTTATTCCACATTCTGTATTTTCCACATTTAAGTACAACCACAATACAAACTTTGTAACAGATTTTGTTCCACATACAATTCAACTTGTGGATGACCAACGTCTGCTTTGATTTGTGGAGCTGTTCTAGTAATCGACTGAACGCCACAGGACAACCAACGCTTTAGAGAGTTGGCATTTCCGTTTAAATAAAAAGGTAGGAAGAAGCAATTTATTTATTTTTCATATATTTTCTGAAAAAAGTGGCATCTTATTTTGTATATTGTTTTTATATCAGCCTATTCATATTTATTTATTTGTTCAATATATACTGGCCACTGCTGAGCAAAGGAAAAGATCCAACGATCCAAATTTATATAAAAAAATGCCAAAATCGAAAAAACCATTGATAATTTATTAAAAAGCGCAATATCACCTGAAGAATGTTTAAAGAAATTATGTTGGTTCATGTAACACTATTGATTCGTGAACCACAACGCTTCATAAAAAAAATCAGGTTCCTTTTTATTTCAGAAAATGTTTGAAAGGGAATAAATTGTTCTTCCTATCTTTTTATACATGTAACATACGTGGTTTATATTTTGCTCCAGACCTCTTTCTTTTTTCACCGACTTCCCAAAAAGGAGGAGGTTCTTAATTTGATTGGAATTTTATTTTTTCTGTATGTACACCGATTACTCAAAGACGTCTGGACCGATTTGGAAAATTCTTCTTTTGTTTGAAAGGGTATATGTACTTCCCATTTGGTACCATAGTCATCAGGTCAGATCTGATGATGGGATCTTGGAGAAATCAAGGGAACTCCTCAAATATTATAGGCATACATATTGCGATTTTGGCATTTTCATCAACAATGCAATCATTTGCAACCATGAAGTATCATTTGGTGAAGTGGAACTGGTGAAGAAGATCACAGATGGCCAATGGAATTCCTTAATGCTAAGTATGTCACGGGTCTACGATATCTCGAATAGTTAAACGACTATGATGAAGCAAATACTTACTAAAGAAAATGGTACCATCGAACTGATCTGATGATGAAGCCGGCAGGTAGGCACTGGAATTCCGAAATAAAACAATGTATCCTAGTCGTGTTTGGGCTTATTGGAATCGTCATGAGATGTACTTTGGCTCTTTATGTTTTTTATGGCAATTGGAGGTACCTATCAAAACTAAAAAGAGATTAATAAAAAAACTTTTTAACAAAAAAAAAAACAAACCGTCTTCCAAAAAGAAAACACTACAAAGTGAAAAATAACTTTCTTTTCCGAAGTCGGTGTCGAAACACGCATGTTATTTTTCACTTTGTTGTGTATTTTTTTGGAAGTCCGTTTGTTTTTTTTGTTAAAAAGTTTTTTTCTTTGTTTATTTTTTTACCTTTTTTTCTGAAATAAATGGTTTTAATTTGAAGTTTAAGTTTGATTATCTGATGTAAAAAATTATCACAATCCGTTTATTTTCCTTTTGGCATCGTACTGTACTCATTCGGTAAACTTTGGTGTTAGGACAATAAACAATTTAGAAACATATGAATTTTAAAATAGAATAATTAAGAAAATTATGTGGCGTATTTTAAAGAATTCGTAAATTAAATAATATGAATAATCGCGAATTTGGATTTTGGCGCTGACACTAGATTCTTCCAGCGGCTTCGCCCGCGTGAATGTATTTTCATATCCCAAGGGAACATTATGCATGGATGAAAATGCCTATGTGCTATTCCAGACTATAATCTATCTCTGTGCCAAATTTCCATCCAGATCCGTTTAATTCTGGCGTGATTGAGTAAAAAACCATCCAAACTTTTGCATTCAAAGTTTTCGTAAGATTTTATGCCGAGAGTATGCTCACGCGGGCATGCTGCTGGCAGTAACTAGTTTAGTTTAAACCTCGTCTAAATTACCATACCTATATATATCATAATCAAGCTTATTTATAAAAAAAATCTATTTTAATGTTCTTTATTTTTTATGGTTCCATACCCAAAGGGTAAAAACGGGACCCTATTACTAAGACTCCACTGTCCATCTGTCTGTCTGTCACCAGGCTGTATCTCATGAACTGTGATAGCTACAGTTAAAATTTTCACAGATGATGTATTTCTGTTATATGGTGTGTAACAACAAATACTAAAAACAGAATAAAATAAATATTTAAGTAGTGATTTTTTTTGCCGGTTGTTTGCGATAATGGTACGGAACCCTTCGTGCTCGCGCACGACTCGCGCTTGGCCGGTTTTTATAAAAGGTGTAGTCTTACTCCATCAGAATCTTTCAATGATAAAAAAAACATATTTTTTTCTTCTAATTTGTTGCCTAGTATCGTATTTATTTAGACCGCATTTTTTGTATGGTTCCTATTACTATAATTATTTCCTGTTTTCTTTTGTGCTGATTATATTTATTTAATATGTATTGTTTATTATAAATACCATCCTATCCATTGGTTGTCCATAAGAAATTCACCTTTTGTTCTACTGCGTTAGAATCAGACCTGGTTTACATTGTCCTGTTTTACAATAAAGAATAATTGTTCCTACATCTACAGGTCTACTGAAAGTGGATTGAGCGAGGCTGATGGGAATGGAATGACAAACGGATCCGATGATACTGGCGACCGCGATAGAGTTCTTCGTGAGAAGGTATGTCGATACCAGGGATAAATTCATCATCATCAGCATCATTTTAGCCAAAAGACCTCCACTGCTGACCATAGGCCTCCCCCAAGTGCCGCTACATTGACCGGTCCCGTGCGTCTCGCATCCTACGGATTCCGGTAACCTTCACCAGGTCATCGGTCCTTTTTGTCATGACAATTTAAGAAGCCTGATTTGACAGCTATTCAGCTCACATTCTCACTACTAAAGTCGAGAATTAAAAAAAAAAAGAATAGTCATGCACGCGCGTTTCAGTACGACAGGACCGTAATTTAAAAAGTGGTTTGTTTGTATTAGATACTCAGCAATTAAATTTTCCATAAATTAACTTAGCGTTCTTACATCACTGTACAACACCCTATGATTTCAGAACCTTTTATAGAGGATTAATATCATGGGTGCAGATAATGTCTTGTATGGAACTGTACATAATTAGGTATTAAAACACTCATGTGATACTATTATCACACTCGGATTCGACTCGTGTGATAAACCCACATTTTTGTTTTAATACCAAGGGCTATTAAAACACGAATGTGTGTAAAAATTATACAGCAGCAATAACTATTATAGAAGTCCAACCGCACAAACCACGCGCCCGCCTCGCCCCCGCCTCATGCCAATCCCGCATTCACACGCGCTGCACCTACCCCGCGTACGCAATTTGAGATCTATTAACGTGTCATAAGACTCAAATTATATACAACAAATTTTAAAGCGAGTTGTTCGTGGGTGCTGACGGGCGTGGCGTGCGCTTAGCGGGCGCGTGTTGTCTGAACCCGCTCACGCCTTCGTTTAAGTGTTTTTTTTTAATGCACTGCTTGGGGCTATTTGTATACGGATACCTGGCTGTTTTAGCATAAACAATCAAGTGAACAGTACTGACTGTTGCTAGGTTTAAATACTTCTGTTATAATAGAACACTAACAAAAATTCACTGTGTTCCTCGGAGTAATGTGTTTAATTTATTCCCTCTCGTCGGTATCAGATCAGTGTCGCCTAAAACATTATTGTAAACTTGCAGGAAGCAGAACTGCGTCGCATGCAAGAGATGTTGGATCAGATGCAGCGTCAGATGAACCTGCAGGCGGCCAGCACCACTACCACCGCATAGTGCACGCGTACCGTACAGGTAACGGATACAGACTATCATAAAACAAGGCTAAGAACATCCTCTGCTTGGTACGCGCTCCTGGTACAGTCGGGCCAAACTCACAGTTGATAGGGTATTTTCCTGGATAAAAAATAAAAAATCTATTTCTGGTTTATCAGTTATTAGAATTATATAAAACTAGCTTCTGCCCGTGTAAAAAGTGTTTTATCATTCTAAGGGAGCACACTTCCGGGATAAAAATCCTATGTCCTTCCCAGGGTTTCAAATTATCTCCATACCAAATTCCATGGAAATCGGTTCAGCCGTTTAGTCGTGAAATGCTAACATACAAACAAAGTAACTTTCATATTTTTAATATTAGTATGAATTAATATTGGACACGTATTTTGTGCTCTAAAAATTTATCGAGATAAAACGCATCAGCTTCTGACGTCACTTCTAAGTAAAAAGTGTATCACGCGAAATTTGAACGCTCTGTATCCTCGTCATTTTTTGTTTACATGACAAAAGAAAAAATACTTGTCCAACATTTTTTGGTAATCTTACAGACGGACTTGTCAGGTATCGCGAACCCTATATAAACTTCAGTTTGAAACTATCCAGTTGTGGTTTTAAAGCTATTCATTAACTTTATATGATGTGCAAGTAACATTCAACCTTATGATAGTAAAGCTTTCTCCCCAGATATGTTGTCTTTTTGGTATACGTCTGGAGTGATTGCACAATTTTTTATACAATATCTCTATATCCAAAGCGATGAGTGATAACAAGTTCATTTGTCTGCCTATATTGTTGCGTTCAAATCATGTTTTCATCCCACAGTTGGACATTAGTACGGCTGTCCAACTGCCGGCGACGTGTGACTTCGTCAACTCGATACTTCGCGCCATCCCCTATTGCGTTACTACCAACTAGATGTAACTGATGTAACTGTCGTACGTCCTGTAACGTTCATACAAATATATCGCTCGCAGTTAGGATTTAAAAAAAGAAACTCATGAAATTGATATTAAATGGGTTGAGATTATTGTTATGAAATCGCCTAAATAGACTTAGTTTAGTCGCTCGATGTAGTTCGCTGTTCCTATCACTAGAAATGAGTGTTGCCATGTAAACTATTAAGGTGTTTTCCCACTAGCGTTCTGCCAACCTCAGTGATCGTGTTTCGCGAAGCTGGTCGAACTTTAATGCGACATCACCTTTAGGTTAAAAAACCATGTGAGGTCTCCTAGAAATTCCGTCAGTTATAGTTTAAATTGAGTGTACAATAGTTACGTGCAATACTCATACAGCATTCGTGGCTTTGTATTTTTGTGAACATTACAGAAGTAAGTATTATTCTTCTTACTCAAATATAATTTTCCTTTCATATATTATTATTTTATAGGACGATTTTATTATTTGTATATCCATATCTATAGACAATAGAAATGTTTTATCTCTCTATAGTAGTGTTAAGATAAATGCAATATTTACTGATTTACACAGTGCAGAGATATGCCATGTTTATCTTTAAGAAAGAGCACACCATCTGAAATATAAAAGTATTAGTCGAATATTCGAAATGTACTACTGTAGTCGACCAGCGAATTATTGAATTAGTAGTCCATTTGACGCCTAAAAAAATGTATATGGAATGCTTTGCAGAATCTCACTAATTCTATGTCTGATTTTACGTCATTATACCTAAAGGTGCTCCCACACAGCAGTTATAAAGCATTATGTAGCACGATAATATTACAAAAAGACTTACAAAAATGTAGACAACAAAAATAATGCAACATTTTCTAACGTAATGTAACTGCTGTGTGGCCTTGCCTAGCACCTTTCGGATTCCTAAAAAGTGATCAAAAATAAAATTCACAAGATGACGTGTATTATTCGAATAAGGCCAATTTTTTATTTGTCAGATAACTTATATCTACAGTCCGTCAAATCTAAGAAGTACCGTTTGACAGCTATAAAAATACGTTGTATAAACTTAAGTTGATGCTTACGAATGATACTCGTTGTTATAGTGTATAGGCAGCATAGTAATTAATTAGGATTATGAATTTGATTATTCGTAAACTTTCATACAAAGTTATCACGGCAAGTTAAATGAGAAACGTCATCGGACTTCTTAGATTTGACGGACTGTAGACCATAAATATTCCGTTCGTTTTTTTTTTTTTGTAAAATAAATATGTCTAAACGCCAGATTGATACATCACTATAAAAGTTACCTGTTGATTAAACAATTGGTTCTTAGTTACTTTTACACCGACTTGGTTAGATTTTGGTCTATTAAGACACTAAAGCCCCCACGTTGAATATGTAACTATAGGTTGTCAACAATGGCCTCATGATATCGATCTGACCTGCATTTATTTTTATTATTCTGTGCCATTTCTTTCTCTACAAGGTTTAATTTTGTCAATAAATAGACTTTCTGGTCATATGTATCGAGACTTGTGTGTATTGACTGTTTGTTTCAGTGATTCAAAACCAGTATAAAAGAATGTTAAATATAAAATAGAGATTTGATTTGTGATGAAAAACTTAGTTGGCAAGGGCGTCGCCAACCGAAGGCCCAGAGGGAGGGAGGGGGGGGACAAGTTGATATATGGACGATGGGAAAAAAAATAATTTTAAATACAAAAGCACACTCAAACTACCCGTATTAAACTGGTAGTTTGAGTCTTACCCCTACGGCGATTGTGATAAAAACGGTACTAAGTCCAATGTGTAAAGCTCCACAATAAATAAAACTTGTGAATAAAGTTATTAAATTTATTAGAATAAAATGAATTTGGGACACAATACAAGATAATAGAATAAAAAAAAATGACAATTAAAAGATTTATTTTACAAGTTGTCGAGCGAGATACTTTTTTTAAAGCATCGTCGCTTACCATCGGGTGAGATAGTGGCCTATCAAAAACAATAAAAATAAAAAGAGCTGAATCTTCGGGGTTTTTTTTGTAAACTTCTCGGCCAGTTTATTATAAAAGTCTTGTAAGATTTCTGTGCACACTCATAATGGGCAGACCATTGAGGCAATTTCCCCCATAGGGCTTCTTAACCAGGTTTTTAGTCTCCTGAGGCTTATAAACGATCGCTCTACCGTAAAAATTGTGCACAGCAGGGCAATCAAAATTTTCAATGCATTGCCCGTTTCGGGAAGGAAGGTTTTTGCCTTTTTCAGGACATCAACAACTGTTAAATTTGTTAAGTGAGTGGACTTAGGACTTGAATTTCTTTGCTTTTGGCTACATTTTGAATATCTAGGGGGGAGGGCAACTGCCCCCAATTGGCGACGCCCATGTTAGTTGGTACTGTCTACATGTATTTCTCACGCATGACATTAAAAGTATTATTTTTACTTTGACGACTGACATTATATTTTATTTGAGTATTCCATTTTTTGTATTGTCAATTTACTCTTTAATATTAGGAGATTAGAATAGTGTCCTACTAGATAGTTGCATGAAAATATATTATTATTTTTAAGGAATTATCCGAATGATTGTATCGAATAGAAGGCTGAAAATGCTTTTTGGAAAGTCTTAATTGAATTGAATTATCAAATTATAACTTTAGTAGGTACTTAAAAAGTTTTAGTATCTCGAATATTTAGAATTTATTCCCATGTTGGTGCATTTATTTTGTACTTTAATGATATTGATAACTACCCATTAATGTAAACTAATTGATGAATCGAATATAAATCTAATAAATCCTAGAAGTTAAATTGGTGCCAAAGTTTTGAAATATTATTTAAAAAATCATTAATTTAAAAAGAAATTAGTTTCTGGTTATTTGATTGTGAGTTATTATTTAGGTACCCATGTAATTTTTATGTAAAAGAAACTTCTATGTAATCATATTTTTATAGTAAATATAAACGAATCATACCAACCTGTGTTTATTTCGTCGACCTGCAACTTTAACTCCTTTTCAGAGATTACATCTACCTCAAGTGATGGAATGAATGATAAATAGAAAGAAATAATGGCACATGTAAAATCCTAGTCATTTTCTACTAAAATAGTTATGGTTACATTGGATACTTTCTCTGAAGTCCCACGTAAACAGGCTCTCGGTGGTCATATCGGCGATCTATGGGTCATCTAAAGGCTAATTCTCGAACTTCAAATTTAAGTCGTGATTTCGATCTCGGCGACAATCAATAGTAAAATCAAAAACCTTCTCAAAAGTAATAGGTCTTTTTAACAGATTGAGAAACCTCGGTGGTTGAAACTGAGATTAAATGTGAAATTTGCTACAAAAATTAAAAATCCCTGATGCGAACCCACAAAAAAATGCGTGTTTGTCCTTAGATTATGTTTAAAATGAGTAATATTTTTATTCAATCCTCGTACTCACATCGGGGACCGACAAAGTTAACCGCAACTAAGTATTTATTAAACAAATATACGCACGTTTTGTAATTCAAACAAAAAAATACTTTCAAAATCGATTCATCCGTTTGGGAGCTATGGTGCCATAGATATAAACGTAAAACTAATAACACCCCTCTTTTTAACTGACTTCAAAAAGGAGTCGGTTCTCAATTCGACTGTATTTTTTTTTGTGTGTTATTACCTCAGAACACCCCTCTTTTTAACTGACTTCAAAAAGGAGGCGGTTCTCAATTCGACTGTATTTTTTTTGTGTGTTATTACCTCAGAACTTTTGACTAAGGGAACCAATTTTGAGGATTCTATTTTATTTGAAATCTGGTGCTTCTCACGTGGTCTCATTTAAATTTGATCTAGATCCGACGAGAAGTTTTTGAGTTTTTCTTAATAATGCGTATTTTCATGGTAATATAAGGTACCTACTGAAACTAAAAACAGAAAAATAAAAAAATAAAATGCAAAAAAATTAAACCGATACGAGAATTGCTATTCAGTTGTCGGTATCATTAGGACGCAAGGCAGGCCTCAGATCAAATAATAAGTCAGACTTTTTATTTGATCTAGGAGGCAGGGACATAAATAGAGTAGTTTGGACGCTAACTTCTGTTAAGGCTAGCGCTGAAGCTCCAAAAAAACAACTGGGTTTTGTCATGACAAATTTTAAAGTGATGAGAAAAAAGTTTGATTAGAATAATATCAAGTGTTGGGTCAAAGTTTTTTGACGTGATAACGTCTTTAAAATCGTTTTAGTCGGGTGACATGTTCAGAAACTTGTGTCACACCAAAACCTCACGAGCGCGATCGCAGGTATAACGAGAGAGAGACGGACCGATCTCCCGTCTCATCTCGAGCGCTGCCAGTCATTCCGTGAAACTTGTCACGCGGAATCCTCACGAGCGGAGGCTGGCATAGCGTTCGAGTGAGTGGACCGATCTTCCGTCTCTCTCACTCTAGCGGCATACAAACGAATGGAGGTTTTCTCGTGCGGTTAAGTTTTCGTTGAATGTTTAACAGTGAAACAAAATGTGTTTATCATAACATAGGTTTATATGTAGGTAAGACGTTATCACGTAAACATCTCGATCGTAAACCTACTTTACAAACAACCATTTTTTTATTTATTTACCTGTTTCACTACACCACGCATAGTAGTAGTGTAAAATTAAACCATTTTTACCCGACTGCGTGACGCAAAGGAGGGTAATGTGTTTATCAGTCCATGTATGTTTTTGATTGTATTCGGAGGATAAAGTCATATGGTTTTGGTCAGTCGGCTCGCGATTATATAACCTCCGACTGCAAAGCAAGATATTCTTCTTATTTATGTCTTTTTAGTTCGCTTTTTAAGCGGTCGGGTTTTTTGAGTTTTTTTTCAAATTAACTTTTTCATTATTTTTTTAAGATATTATTGAACAAAAGAAAATTCAATTCTTATTTAGGCGATTTTATGCTTAAATCGATTGACCGTCACTTGCATGACATCACTAAAAAATTTGACAGTTAACTGGCACAAATAAAACGCTCCCGTCCGCCATAATCGTTTGCGAAATTTGTTATCAAACAGCAGGCGAACCAAACCCAAGTGTTTATAGTTTTGTAGTGAATAATGGCTATTGTGGAGGACGAAGTTAGAAATGAATCGGAAGAGGAAAACGAAATAGAGGTGGTAGTGGAGGAGGACGCTGATGTACCGGAAGAATCTGATGACTCTGATGTATGCACGCCCGTACGATCCAACATTTGGCACAATAATTACTTTATTTTATTGAAAATATTCACAAACTGATGAGAATTCACTGTTTACTGATGGTGGGATTAACTCATTCTTATAAAACAGTCGTATAACATCATTTCACGAGTGAATTTGCTGCAATACTATGGAAGCCTTTGTAGCGAATTTCCGTCATATTGGCTGACTTATTTCAACCGTATCGATTTCGTTTAGTTATATTTTGCTTAATATGTTCCTTCTGTGTTAGTGTTACATCAAATTTACCCACCTGGGACTTAATCAATTTCAAAAGTAATTTGTAAACATTACCAACTGTTGTTTATTTCAAGATGGCATGTTGTGAGTATAGATAGTACATAGGGATTGTGTAAATTTATAAATAAACTTAGTTAACTTGATGCAACACCAAAAATGAAAACTAAGTATTTGAAACATTGGTCACTGGGTCGTCATAGAGGCAGAACATTCACAAGTGATAAAATATCTGTTATTTATAGTTCTTATTCACTTCCCTAAGTGACGGTCATAAGATTATTGAGTTAATCTTATTACAAACATTGTGAATAAGACAAACTCCAATGTCTATCCTCACTAGGTCATCAGTTAATTAGAATACATTATAATATGCTGAAAAAAGATATACCTTTACCTTTTAAATTAATATTCCAAGAGGTAAAATTGTTTATGTTTCTGATAGGAAACAAATAGTTTAGGCAATAGGTTAAGAACTGGGTCTACAGTAATCCTCAATCTTTTTGGCCGGACCGAACATAGGTTTTCCGATGATCGTAGTATGGCAAGCTACAGTTTTAGTATGAGATTTACTACTGCGCAGCTATTTATACCCAACTTCAACCAAAAAGTTTGGGGATTACAGTACTAATCCAATTACAAAAAATCTTTTACTATTGCCAATTTAAACTTGCAGTCAGTGCCATATTTTTTGTTTAGTTTATTATAAGTAGGTTATATTCATATTGGAATCAAAGTAATTTCACCATTTACTAATCAGCTTTGATATGTTTATTACTCTTCTATTATTATCATTAATCTTGTTAGACAAAAACTTGGCTAATTAGATGGTTGTTTTTCTATGTAGCAGATCATTGTTGTTGTTGATATTGTTGGTAGTGTTTTTGTTATCCAAATGCTTACTTAAGAGGTACTGGGTGCATTAAAATATTGAGCCTTTTTTGACATTCAAAAAGAAAGTTTATTGAACTTTATTGCTTATTTATATAAGTTTTTATTTCCTTTCTTAAGGAGCCTATTTGAAACATCTGAGTGTTAACTTGGTTGCTTTCTGGGTCACAGCAATGAGGAACAATACCCCATAGTAGTATAGTGTAAACTAGAACAGGGGGTATTGTGATTGTTACTGGTGGGCTTATTATATTGTGACCTCAACAGCAGGGATGTTAAGGAGCTCCGTAACCGTAACAAAAACTATTACATATCGGAAATAACAATGTAACCGTAACCAAATTAATATAAAAGTTTCAGATAGGGGTGGAGTCTAAATGATACATTTGACTGGTTTTTTTGCCCGACCGAGCCGAGACACTAGCCCCGCTCGTCACGTATATTGATAAAAATCTAGTATCTGTAACTACCTGAAACTGATGGATAGTCCAAAATTATTTTATATCCGAAGCCAAAGAAATCAGTGAAATATTAGTTTTGTATCCACATCCAGATCCGAAATTTCATATCCATAACATACCTACATAGTCAACGATACAAAAATTTAGATAAAAAATTGCCACCAAGTGACTTTCTTCAGTTTAAAGTTAGCACAAAGTACTTATCTCATAACAAATATAGCCGTACAAATAAGGTTAGGTACGTTTTGTTATCAGGATGAAGATGAGGATATGATCTTGGAGAGGAAAGTGACAGAACTGGAGCGGCGTATCACAGAAGATCCTTACAACTATGATGAACATATTGACCTCATACAAGCTTTGTGGTAAGTCTACCTTTGCTTAATGAGACCCGTTTACACTAACACTACAATACCTAAAACAATGCATAATTAAATGTAAACATTGCATTTTTTTAAATCAGGCTTAGTACACTTACAACCTAGTCTTTAAGTCAAAAGTGAATAGGTTACTTCTAGGCAAGCATGCCTCACCATCGACCACATCACCATCAGCAAGATACTGGTCAAGTATGACCCTAAATATAATAAAACTACATAACTGCACAGCACATGTGTGAGTACTATGTACCAACTGTAAATCTACCATTAACTGTGCCTATGTGTCGGTCGTTGACTTGTGTGTGCCCTGGCAGTTGAGGGTGTCATGCTCTCTCAAATGTCTGATGGTGGCACATGTATTGGATCATTCGGTTCCCTTCATAATGGTTTAGCTGAGTGGTGCCAATTCATGCGACATGTTTGTGAACGGGCGCCGTCAGTCATAACTTAACTGCTTTGGCCTGCTTTTAATTACGTGCTCTATGTGCATGTCTTTTTACATCGTTTTCACATATGAATTTTGCCAACAAGAATGATGTAACCAAATAATTGTAATTAAAACTGATGGAAAAGAGTGTCCGTGGAGTTTCTTGCACGTTCTTCTCCATAGATACCTACTGACGCTTGCGAATGTGCAACTAGATTCATATTTGGTTTGACAATTCAAAAGTACTATGTATGGTTTAGATTAAAAATACTTTGAATTAAAAAAAAATAGTTTTGGGGAATATGTCATCACAACCGCTAAGAAAGCAAAATTTGAACATGCATGTAGTATGCCAGTTTTTAATCAGCTAAATGCAGAATCATTAGCCTTGCTAGACTGCTATTCTGACCCTTACTATACCAATACAAAACACTGCATTGCTATCCAACTTGATATTAAAGGGGCCTGTCCTCACTGGACCGCTGGCGATTCGCCTTCGAGCGCCTAGAGCAGATGTCGTCACTGCGAGCAGAGCACTGGCTTCTACGTTTACAAACTGAAGTGTCCTTGGCGCATACGGAAACGGCCCGTGAAGGCGTCGCTGAGCTCTTCTTGGCAGCTGCATTGGATTGTTATTGTAAGTAGTTTTTTTGTAGTGAGAACAGGAAATAGGCATGTCGTTATTTTATTTGCAAAGGTCCATTTGCATGAAAAACTTAACTCGGAGTTAGTTGCTAATATTGTGGTTAAATTGACAATATTGACAAACTGACAATTTAACCTCGTGTTAGCAACCAACACTTGAGTTAAGTTTTACGTGCAAGTGCAAGTAATAAAATACATATTAGCCTTAGCTTTTTTAGTAAAACAATATGAAAGAATTTTTTAAATATCTGCATCAGCAACGAAGTTGGCTTCAAAGTTGAACATTAGAAAGAGAAGTCCGACAAAGTCCGTGATGTCCTTAGATATATTTGTAGTTGTCAATCTTTGGTAAATGCTTTTTGGTAATTTCTGATCCTATTTTCACTGTTAGTATTCCATTTTTAGCCTATCCCTATTGCTGTCACTCATGTGTCCCTGTGTCTGTCTGTCCGTCTATTTATTTATTTCCTTTATTCATTGAATTTCTTATTTACTATATTTTTAAATATTTTTATAAAACAAAAAAATATATATATATAGAGGCCCACCGGTATCGGGAACAGGGTCCAAGGTACCGGCGGTCAGGGCTCCAGAGAGAGGAACCTCCTAACAATACGAGCCATGTCCAGCAGTACTGCTTTCTGGATGAGGCCCTAGACCCAGCCGCCTAACGAGAGCCTCCTAAGGTGTTGGTCGAGGCTCGTGGCTATTAAGCCATTGGCCGACACGACTATCGGTACAATGATTGCTGTGTCCACATCCCACATGTCCACAACCTTGCGAGCCAAATCAAGATACTTGATGTGCTTATCTTTCTCGGCTTTCAGGAGGTAATATCAACAATCATTGCACGCCACCCGATTCGGTCCACCACCACAGAATCAGGCTTATTGGCTACAATAGTCCTATCTGTGATGATGAGCCGATCCCAGTACAATGTGATATTGCCATTTTCGAGAACTGGGTCGGGCACATACCTGTAGTACGGTACCATGAGAGTGTATTTTATTATTAATGTACTAGTATATTTCTGTTTCATTCTATTTTATTTTCCAGCCATCCCGATCCTAAGTGAATGGTGTTCGTTCTCTCTCAATATGGGACAGATCGACAAAGTGCGCTCACAACTGGATGAGGTACTTAGACGTGCCGGGGCAGACCCGTTTAGCGGCAAGATCTTCTGGGACGCTAAGTATGAACTGGAGAAGCTGCAACTAGAGGCTATGAGGTTAGTGGCTATATTTTATTTACTTATAGTTTCTGAATGTAAATCCAAAAAGCCTGCTGTAAAATATTAATGATTCCGTAGTTAAAAAAAAAATATTTAGTGCGTTATCGTTAGTATCAAAAAATATTGGGCACTTTTTTTTTGCTTTATCAAATCAACCTGTCGTACTGTATGGACCAGAATGTTGGGCTGTGAAAAAGATGGATAAAAAGAGATTGCATGTAGCAGAGATGAGAATGTTGAGATGGACGTGTGGCGTGACGAGAATGCGTAAAGTGAGAGGAAGTTTGAAAGTGGCGCCGGTGACAGAAAAGTTGAAAAGTTCAACTATCATACCAGTATGGTCATGTGATGAGGAGGGATGAAACGCGTTTTACTAAAAGAGTTATGAATATAAATGTGGATGGATGGAGAGGGAGGGGACGGCCATAGAAAATGGATGGACTGTGTGAGGTGTGATATGAAAGAAAACTGTGTCAGTGATAGCGTGACAGGACGGTATGGAAGAAGAAAACTTGTTTCACCGACCCCAAGTAACATGGAAACAGGGCAGGAAGATAATGATGAAGTCAAAAAAAGGACTGGGTCTTATGACGTCACTTCTAAAAAATCGTGTAAGTACTAAGGTATGACGTCACGCGAATTTTCAATGTATTAACTGTATCGTTATGTGTTACTGTATCGTAGTCTTTTGGAATTGAAAGGATTGGAAGCCTTACGCCGGAGAAATACAACAAATTGTTTAAATGAAAACACAATCAAGAGATTTTGCTGATTTGACATTTTACTAATGTGACGACGTATTGACGACCGACGATATACGTGTTGACGATCTTAACTATGTAATTAAATATGGAAGTGCTGTGCACACCTTTATGTGCATAGTTCACTAGTTAAGTTACAAAATTGTGATTAATTTATTATCAATTTTTTTGTGAAAAATTCCTTAGTGACACAATAATAAATTAATAAATCAACAGTGAAGAAGATAAAGAAGAATACAAGGCGCAGAAGGAACGCGTTCTTTGGTGCCTCGAGGAGACAGTGTCGCGGCCGCTACTGAGGGGAGAGGAAGCGTTGCAGCAGATGGAGGAACTGGCACTCACGCTGCATGATCAGGACTATGTTGATAAGGTATACATCCTCTTTACAACTGTAAGCTTTAACATTTTGACTAGCTAGTCAACCCCTGGACAGTTCAAATGTGCACGTTAACTAACAGACTAGTCTATATTGTCTCTCCCTGGCCTTTTTATTAAAATAAAAAAAATCGGTTTATGTAAATAAATAAATAACAACCAAGCCAAGGCCAAGTGCACTGAGGGTTTGGTACAAACTTGTAGTTATATGTAAATAGTTCATAAACTATGATAGCACCGAAAATTGCTCTAACGAAAAGATGAACTGGATTTAGGCACAAACATGTCTATGCCGCTGAAAAACTGAAAATTCCTCATGCAAACTCGACATGGGTTGCGGTCAGTTTACCAACGGCAAATAAGTTTAAAATCGCATTTTTTTTGTGATGTAACTCCAAAATTTGTTTAGGTTTTCGGATTTTTTCCTTGAATTGTACTTTATGATATTCATTCTTGCTAAATTTTAGTTCGTCTTCTTCCTTTTTTCCCTTTGAAGTATGTAATCCTGAAATGGGTTCATTTTGCTCCAGGGTTCATGCTGATGGGATGATCAATTATAGTAGTTTATCTACACTCACGACGTAATGTACCAAATATGAATTCAAAAAATTCATGTATAAACACGTACTTTATATTCGTGGATAGATAAAATTTAAAAAAACCCATTACATTGCAACATTTCCCTTCTATTTTCAAACAACTGCATCAAAAACAACTTTTTAATTTTTATAGCACTGTTTTACTTTTTAATATACTGGCGCGTATGGGCTCATTGACTTAATGTAGAAAAGTAGTATCATTTAGTAGTGTTTATGGATGCGCGCGCTGCGCCGTCATACCCAATGAGAATCTAAATTGCTCGCCACTCGCCATACCACATATTTTTTCCGTTTACACTTTTGTTTTATTTCAACTGTATGAGTTAAGATAAAGTAGTGTATGCAACGGCATATAATTAGGTATTAAAACACGAGCGTGATATCATTATCACATTCGGTTTCGCCTCATGTGATAAACCCACGCTCGTGTGTTAATAACCCCTATTATATGACCAGTGCATAAACTACTATTATGCCACGGTCATATAATAGGGATTTTTAAAACACGAGTATGGGTTTATCAAATATGTGGTATGGCGGGCAATTTAGATTCTCATTGCGCATGACTGCGCAGGTGCGCATCCATAGACAAGACACTATTTTTCTACATTAATCAATAAGCCCTTTCGAAAATCGAAGGAAAATGTTGCTCTGTAATAGCTTTTTTAATAATAAATTTTAGCACTATACGCACACGTACTTTTCTTTCGTGGATAATACATTTTTAATCCACGAAAGAAAAGTACGTGTTTATACAATATTTTTTTAATTGATATTTGGAACACTCACAACGTAGAGTGTAGCTAAAATACTTTTAAGTAGATAGCAGTGGTGGCCTAGTGGCTAAGACCTCGCCTCTCGTACCTCAAGCGTCGTGGGTTCGAATCTGGGCAAGAACCAATGTGACTTTTTCAATTCATATGTACTTTCTAAATTTATCTTGGACATCGCTGACAACGGTGAAGGAACTGGACAGGACTTATAGTGAGTTTATTATAAGATTGTGCTCCATTGGACAAGGCGTTCCAGTACTCGGATAAACGAATAAATAAATAAACGCCCACGACTTACAAGTTGTAGGTCGTGGGTTCGAATCCAGGCAGGCGCTTTAGGCGTGTAAATTATTGCATCACCACTGCTCTCAAAACGGTGAAGGAAAACATTGTGAGGAAACCGTCATGCCTGCGAACCAAAACTTCTAAGACATGTGAGATTCACCAACCAGCACTGGTTCCGTCGACACGCTAAGAAGAAGACTGGTCCCGCGTAGTGAATTACGACCCATTCCCTCTCACAGAGAGGAGGCCTGCACGCAAAACGGGCCTAACGAGAGTCTAAGTGCGGAAAAAGGAGTCCATCTATCCTATCCTGTAGTGAGACACATTCCTGTTTATTTGCATCACAATTTTTGACGGCACCCTGAAGTAACTTTATTTTTTGTTCCAGGTGAAAAAGCAACACGAATCAGCGGTAGACTTCTTACACAAAATTACACCATTTGAGGACAAGTTGCTGACTTTAGAGTAAGTAAAGAAATAAAGTATTTATTTATTTAGCACTGCACACACAACAAAAAAAAAACACAGTTACGAACGAAAAGGAAATCCAATAATTAACAAAATTAACAAAAAAAAAAAATATGTTATTGTGTATCCTATCCCGATCACTACATATTATAAAAGTAATTTCTGTCTTTACGCGGTAAACACAAAAAAATCGAATCGATTTTCATACGATTTTTTTAGGTGTACAATTCGATTAGGTTTTATGTAAATTGGCTGAAAAAAGACGATGATAGTTGAAGAACTCTGAAAAAAATCGTGCATGCAATAATAAAACAAATATAATTTAAAAATCTACAGTCTGCTTATTAAACCTTGACCAAAAAAAAGGGAAGTGAAAAGTACGGCCACATCAATTGTCATTAAAAAATACTAAGACTGAATACACAACAAAATTTCAATTTTGTTTGTTTTTCTTTGTATTGTGCCAAACAAATTTAAATGACTTTATTCAAATTTATTTGGAACAAAAAATAGTTACACAATAGGAAATATAAACAGTGAAACTTAAAATGAACAATTATGTAATGAACAGCGTTATTCACAGCAAACAGGCAAATTATTGATTAAATGCTTCAAAGAAAACTTAAAAGTGACACTAAAATAAAAATGGAAAAGTAAAGTTAAAAAATGGGTTTATAACCAGGCAGCTAGTTACAGTTACCAATTAACTAAACACCACTTTAATAGGGATAATGTTAACTAAAAATTACTTTTTTGTCCGTCAGCTAGATTAATAAAAAATATTGGACGCGTATTTTGCTTTTGACACGTAAGTGACGACGATATATAATGCGTTGAAACATTGTGTGACGTCACACTGTTAGTACACTTTATAGTGTCACAGTGACGTCACAAGCCCCTAAACTTTGATGCGCTTTATCTTTGTCAATTTTTATTGATTTGGTAAAGCAAAAAATACGTGTCCAATATTATTTGATACTCTCACTGACGGATTCAATGGAATTATCATTTTTGTACCCAGGAAACATTCCTATTCCTTGACTGAATGCTAATGTCTTCTATCGACTTACATTCTGAAAGCAAATTCTTATTTTTTTTTCTTTTAGTGATCCAGTAGACAAATGTCAAGTGTACCAGGAGTACATAGATCTGGTGAAGGATCTCTCTCAAGAAAAGAAGTATGCGGAGTGCGATAGTGTTGGAATATTGAAGGTGAGTCTTTGAATGAATCGTTAAAGGTAACTAACTAAACAAAGTAACAAATCAGAATTATTTCTAGACATCTGAGTAATCACCCCATTTATAGCCAATAATAGCCATGCAATCTTTTATACCACATTTTTTTGTCAACCCCGAATATTAGGCTCCCATCCACTAACTTTCATTCCTGCCGGAATCTGCAATTAAGGAATGAACGCCAGTGGATTTGCAAGAGCGGGAAAGAATGACGGTATTAATACTCCGCTTTCCCTCCCGTCGCGAAGCACGCGACGCAAAGACGGATCAAGTTAGTACCCGTATATTTGTGCTGCGTGAATGAGCGCGCGTTTGTAATCATTTCGATTTCGAACAACAGAACAAGTCAGAACATTAGTGGATGCGCCGCTAGCCCATCCACGTTCATTTCTTCGGAGGATGCATAAACGCGAGCTAACTGACCAAAACATTTTGATTTTCTTCCTGTTTACGTCTTTTTAGTTCGCTTCTTAAGCAGTTGGGTATTTTGGTATTTTAAGTAAATTTTGTACAAGCTTTTAACTTGCAACGTATGTATGTATGTAAGTGTGTTCAGGTCAAATCTTGCAACTGAAATTTAAAGCAGTTATCCTACACAGATTAAGATAAAATTTTGCATACACGTTTAGTTTGGATGACAATGCATAGTTAGCAAAGTGACGTCATTCGTAATCTAATATGGCGGACTAGTTATTTTTTGTGCACTGCCATGATATGGGTATCAAATGAAAGGGTTTGCTGAGAAGAATACTAAAAGAATAAAAATATATTTTTTTAATGAATAATTTTATTTTACCCTCCTTCTGTGTCTTCTTTTAGGTTTAAATAGATATTCACGGGCAATAAAACTCAGAGCAATAGCAATTTCTTGCTTTCGGGTATAAATTTTGTTGCAAAATGAAAATAATCCATAAAGATAATTCAAAATTACGAGCATTCCTTTTGGATGATAACAATCTTCATAAAATTATAAGATTATAACCATACACAGACACGCAATCCCTTGATTTGACTGACAAGATGCAAACTGTCAGGAATGTACCGAGCTAAACGTGTGCATGGTGATCGAACATAGATATAATAAACAAGGAGATATGCCCGGTACACTAAAATGTATCGGAAACCTGTGTCTCCAGTTTGCCCCTACCACACGCAACTACTACACATGCAGTTCAGTAAAGGCAATAGAACGGGCACACACCCGCATTTCTTAAAATAGAACGTACTACACAATCAATTATAAACCTTATCCCTTCAAACACAGCGTGTATATACCAATCACCGTACAACTTACGCACACAAAAACATAGAACGCTATCTTTGTGCTGAGAAAAAGCAATTTATTTTACATATACGCTAGTGATTGACTAAATCGGAAAGTTATCGATTCGCCCTTACAATTTTGCCCTTGCACAATTTGCCCTTACAATTTTTTTGGGTTCCTGAAAATAAGTAAAAACGGCATGTCCAGAAAATATTATAGTAAAAAAAAAACAATAGGCAGCTAAAAATATATAATATTAAGTAAATCAAAAAATTCAAGCACTCAATAATCCGTTAAGACTCGAAAGGTATTGTTAAATCCTACTATGGTGTTAACTCACTGACCTGTAAAGTGGAGGTATTTGTGCAGCACTTGACCCTTTGATTTTATTGGGGTGGCATTTTTTGGCAAAAATTTGGTGCATTTCTCTACTACGCTGTAAAATAATCAAAATAGTTTGTAAACATTATTTCATATCGATTTTCGAACCGGGTGAAAATGGTTGACAAATTGAAAAATAAACTTTAATAGCAATATTTCATTCGTCAATGGACATTGTTATCGATAGCCTACGTTAGTGGATCTGCACGAGCACATCACTAACTCGTTGCAAGGAGCAGCGGCCGTACTACGCGATGCATCCGCTTAGTGAAGAATCGTTTTGTGATTTTTACATTGCCTGTCCAGTCACTTTGCTACAAATTCATCTTCTTTTCGTGTGAGGTGTGGCCACCTGGTGTCAGAGTTAATTAAGCCACCTCTGGGAAACCCCACAGGTCTCTGACTGGGCTTTTTCAGACTTACATTAAGCATATGAGTCCAGGTTTCGTCACGATGTTTTCCTTCACCGTTGTCAGCGATGTCCAAGATAAACTTAGAAAGTACATATGAATTTGAAAAAGTCACATTGGTACTTGCCTGGATTTGAACCCACAACAAATTTAGGTAATGGTTAAGGAGCATTGTATTAATGCAAAAATAGTACAGTCGCTGTGATATTTGAAAACAAAAATAAAATAGAAGAAGCAAGAAATATTTTACGATTTGTTGGTATTCATGATTTTAAAGACAAATATAGGCGCCGCGCGTCACCGACACGCTCCCTTGCCATTTCTCCTGTATCTTATATTTCTAAGTGATCGAAGGATTGTTTTTCCTGTTGGACTGGCGTGTCATGATAAAAGTAACGGGAAAGAATGTAGGATTGTGGTTAGATTAGTGGCTTCAACGGATTTATTTTATCCCGTTGCGTTTCCGTATAGTTTGTGCAGTAGGATAACTCACAACTCACGCACAATGGTCCACCTGAAGGACTAAGTGCGGCAACCATACCCCTTAACATAGAACATAGGACAACTCAGAAGAAATGAACGTTAGTGTATGAGCCGCTATTGCCATTTCAAAACTTAACTTAAATGTCATATGTTTAATTCTCTTAGCCAAACACTCCTGGAGTGGTCGTGGTCATGGATCGTCGGATAGGTTTGTTGTCTCTCTCTATTCATGGCACTGCGCGTACGTTTAGTGAGGGAACACTTTGTAGACGATTAAACGTGAACGCGCACCTAGGCGCACCGCAGGAGCCGCACGCGCCGCATTCATCGCATTTTTTTAATCGAATTCAGCCTCGCGCACCTATCCGCGCCGCTCGACCTGCATTTCAGCAAAATTCTGTAAGTATACGGATTCCACCAGCACGTGCGGATGACGTCATCAGATTCGGCGCGTTCAATGCTTGCGCGAGTGCTGTGCGGGTGGCGCGGGGACGTCATCCGTATCCGTATAGAAAATATGATAATAAGATGAACAGAAGTGAACACGATGAGTGCGGCGCGTTCGGCGCGGATTGTGCGGAGCCTTGAGAAAATTGTTATGACTGCGGCACGTGTGGCTCCTGCGATGCGTCTAGGTGCGCGTTCACCTTTAGTGTGGTGTGTCTATCTTGTGCGAGATCGACCGCGACAAAGTTGGCCTTCTACTCTTTCTTGTGCCACTAATCGTTTCAATGTGCTTTCGCTGCGGATGATATGTCCAAATATTTTAAGGATTGTCAGCTGAATGACTTTTATCTTAACTATCTAAACTAATATTATACAGAGAGAGACCGAATTATGTGAGTTTGTTCAGACATGTACGGCAATCTTTGGAACCACGACACATGAAAAAAAAAAAAAAAAAAACTAGCATCATTTGAAAGGTACTTTATGCCAGATGGTTATATGCTATAAATTATGATGATCGAGGCAAAGCCGCGGCGGGCCATTGTGTTTAATATTAATGGTCAAATTCTCTCCCCCAGGTGCTGTACGACCGCGCAACAACAGATTGCATCACCTGCGAGGCGTCATACGACTTGCTGGTCGCGTTTGCAAAACACTCACAGGAGCACTCGTCGCGCAGCACGCACTCGCGCGTTTTGGAGGCGTGCACTCGTCGCTGTCCCAGGCGCGCTTACTTCTGGGTGCTGAGCATGCAGCGTGCGGAGCACGAGGGCCGCACGTTTGAGCAGGTATGTACTAGTATAAACATTGGGCGTCACCCGCCGGCGCGCCGCCTTCTGAGTGCTGCTCATGCAATCGTCAGCGTGATCATAGATTTTGAATCCATATTCGTTATTAGCGATCCCAAAAACTATGAAAATGACACCCATGACGAAAAATATGAAAATTCTCGTCGGCGCCCATTCGTCCGTCGCAAATTCGCATGGCATGGTTGCATCGGTTAGGTAGGGCACAGAACATGTTCTGGCTTTTCTTCACTGCCGTAACGCGTCGCGGCCGATTTTAAAAGTGCCACAACGCGAATTTTGAAATTCTGAGCAATATTTTCGCTTAATGAACGTTTTCGGTCTTGGCATATAAGCCTTAACATATACATTAATTTGTAGTGTGAAAGGTTTTTAGCTTTAATATTTTATTAAGTACATACTCAATATATATATATAAATTCTAGGTTAAGACAATATTCGAGACGGCGCTATCCAAAGGCATGGAGACATACAAAGAAAACGAGGCTCTATGGATGGCCTACCTGGAGTACTCTCGGCGACGCGAGTACTTAGACCACGAGAATGATGTGGAGACGCTTCGGCGCACGTTCAGGCTCGCTTGGGATTCACTTGCCGAGGTAACAAATAATACAATACTTATTAATATATTTCTTATGACAGCAATGAAAGAGATCCCAAAAAAAAAAGATTTAATTATTTTTCCCATTTACTCTTTTTAACTGATATTTTAATTTACAGCTTTTTATAAACACAATTGAATCAAAATATTTAAAACTGATTCATTCAGGATACAACACTATTTTTAAGTTACGATAAGGTGACAACCCCCCAAATGTCATTTTAGTCTACGAAATTAAAAATCACAGATTAGACAAGTGAAAGCGTCGCGATATTTGCCCTAGCGTAGCCATAGTAGTAATCGGCATTAAAATCCCAAAGATTGATGACGTTCTGGATTTTTAGTTAGTTCTATGGGTCAGTTAGGTTAGTTTAAATCTTCATTTGCAACTTGGAAAAACTTATGCTCGCTGCGCAGTACGCGAAAAACTGCGGAAGAAGAATGCCCATGAACAGTACTTTAAAAAAAAGAACTGTGTCACAATCATTTCTGGACAATAAATAAAACAAAAATATTTCAAGTATTTCAACTTCTTTTCTAAAAGATTCCTAGTTGGGTTAATTTTCTTGGAATTAATAAGTATTTTACTTCCGTTTCAAAGCTCAAAGATATTCCGCCATTTATGTTAGGGTTGAGGCATGTTGACATGATCTGACATCGATAAATCGAAGAGTCTTTTTTTTAATAATCTACCTGAAACACTGAATCGATCCAAGGATCACCTGTTGTGGTATTCTGCTTTGCAGATCCACATCCTTTTAGTCTACTTACGTTTTATAACATTATACAAACCAAACCTTCATATCTTTTGATATTGTATCAACTCATGACATTTTTTTTGTATTCTTTGATACTGTTAGCACCTGAAAATCATACTTTTAGTTATCTCTGATTGTTTTAAAATTCCTCAACTTAATTTATATTGTTTATTTGTAAAATCTTAGAATATTTTATACTCTGGCATTTTCATGTGATCTGACGTCTGTCTGTCTTTTTTTTTATTTTCTTAAGTCATAGACATAACATACCATGGACTAGACCTTCCTTAAGCTAGTTGTACATTATAATAAGGGCAGCGGCAGACTGCCCCGCTCTGTAAACCGTTTTTTTTTGTTTTTGGTTTTGATTTTTTAATTGGGAATTTGAATTTAAAAGATATGACAGAACGAGAAAAAAACGGGCGTCAGCTTTTTGAGTCAGATTCGGGCAGGAAACGGCGAAAGTCGTTTGACTACTTAATACTATAATACCAAGTGTATGTTTCTATTCTGAAAACTCTCAAAACTGTGAATTTAGAATTTAGCGATTGCTTCGCTCAATCAATATTCAAATGTTCTATAGAGAATTTGAATTAAGTATCTGCTAATTATTTGCCAAACAGCTCAGAGATTTTTATAAATAAAGCTAAAAAAATTACATTCTTATTCCTTTAGTTGTGTAGTTCGGTGAGCGAAACCATTAATGCAACTTTTTCATTACGTTGTTATAGGCATGGGGCGAACAGGCTAACGACTGCGAAGTGCCACTGTACTGGGCTCGGCTCGAATACAAGGTGTTGAACGACCCCAAGCAAGGCAAAATGATCTTTGAGGAAATATTCAGTAAGTTAGCTACATTTTCTCATACAAAAGATTGTTATACAGGGTGTTTTTAGAGGATTGTGGAAGCGATTTTGATTCTGCACAGCACACGCTCGAGGAGTGCCCTGCGTGGGTCTCTGAGCGGTTGGTCACCAGGATCCGGCGAGACCTGTCTCTGTCAGTAGTTGTAAGGGCCATGCTGGCAAAGACAGAAAACTGGAGAGAACTGGCCTCCTTCTGTGAGACAGTGATGGTCCTGAAAGAGGCCGTCGAGCGTGATCGTGAAAATGATCCTGCTCGGAGAAGAAGGCGTCGTGGCGGCAACCGCCCCGATGCCCAAACGCTGATATTCCCACCAGCATTGTGGGCAGGCGGGCTTCCGCGGTCACGGGCGGTTAGATTGGGGATTCTGTCCGCCCACAAAGTGACTTCAGGAAAGACGGTGGCACGGATATCACGTGCTGCCGTGCACAGCTCGGCCCAGGGGAGACGCTTCTCAGTTTCCAGTTTTCAGTCTTCCATGTTGGTCTTTTAAAAGGTAACAGGGCCCCTTCCAAGTGCTGATAGTCATCACCGGGGTGGATTTATTGAGGTAAAAATACAACACTCCCTGGTCTTTTCCCCAAAAGTCCAAACGTCTTTTGAAGGTACCAAACGTCAAAAAAAAAAATGGGTTGTCTTTGATATCGACGCGAACTAATAAAACTTGAAAGCGCTACCTATCAGCTGATTTCCTAAAGTTTACGTTCGAGGTACCTAAACGTGTGCCCTTTTTCTAAAGGAGAATAATTAAAAATCTAATTGGGTTAATTGGAATAACGATTTTGAACAGTTTAAAGTAAAAAAGGCGACGAAAACTGCCAACGTTAGGGGTCCGAGGGTATTCTGAAATCATGTACACTAGGTGGCATCACTGAGACGTGAGGTCCAAGCTGCTGTCAAATGCTTATGTTTTTTGACATTAGTCAAATTGACGTCAAGCAAGATGATGTCATAAGTTAAATTTTCCAAGTAAAAGACCTCTCACCAATGTGGCGCCAACTAGTGGCGTGAATTTTCTTAAAAACCCTCTGGATCCATAGTCCATTTCGTGTTTATTTATTTAGGATCTCCAACAAAGGATTTACACAGATCATGTGAAATAGACTGCACTTAAAAAGTATCACGTAGGTGAACTCCTTCACTTACAGGAGACCACAGCATGCATAATTGAATTTACATCTAAGCTAACAAATTTATAATACCATTGAAATATATTGAAAAAAGTTTAAGAGAATTAAATTTAAAAATTAAAACACATTAAATATATTAAATAAATGAAATTGAAAAATAAAATTAACAAAAATATATCTTTTTTTTTTTTTTCAGAAATCTCAAGAGATTCTTGTATGTCAAAATTGTTTATAATAGAATATACATTTGTTAACAAATTGATAAAACTATTTAAACATACTAAAAAATAAAATAAAAAACAAAAAAAAAGTTTAAATTACTTAAAATTAATACACATCAGATGTTATTTAACAATTAGATAGATCTTTAAGACATTTCTTATACATTGCAAGAGATTCACATATGTCAAAATTTGTTGTTTTAGATAGCGTGTTATATAGCCTACAAAGTCTTGGCACAGCGGCGTAATGACCTAGGTTTGTTTTTGAGCCAGGAACGTAGAATAAGTCATATGTATTACGCCTGGGAGTCCGAGTTGGAATTTTAATCTCTAATGAGCCCACAAGTTCACTGCAATCTATCGTTCCACTAAATATTTTGTGAAGGATGATAAAGTCCAGCTTCTTCCTACGACTGGCTAGTGTTTCCAAATGATAATGTTTCAACCTATCAGAGTAGCTAGTCAGTTGTTTAGCTAAGTGATCTCCGTAGCACAGATGGTAAAGAAACCGCTTTTGGACACTCTCTAATCGCTTGGCGTAAACCTCGTAATGCGGATTCCATACAACTGAACTATATTCCAAAATTGGACGGACTAGAGTGTTGAAGAACCTTGTAAAGTTTACAAGCAACCAAAAAAAATATTTGACAAAATTATAAACCAAGCAATAACCAGCGACATACGGTTTTAAACCGCGCATGTAATAAGGACAATATTTCGAGATTTTCATTCATTTCTGAAAACTATAGTAAGGTTATACAGTCTCTCTCCCGCTCTCTATAACCGTGGATGTCTCTTACCTTGTCGTTTAGATTCTAACCTGTTTTCCACAGAGTACGGCGACAACAAAACCATGTCAAAATACTGGGAAGCTCTTATATCGTTGGAAAGCAACCGCGTACCGCGACCATCTGAGAACAAACTGCGAGATCTGATGCGTCGTGCTCTGCGCTCCGTGCAGGACTACCCTCCTGCCATCGCGCGCGCCTGGACCGACTACGAGCGCGACCACGGACAGCTCGCCACGCTGCGGGAGTGCGTGGACGCGTGTGAGGTGTGTATGAGAGCTCAGCTATAGACTATAATAATGTAATGTAGCTGTAGGTAGACTACCCTCCTGCTATCGCGCGCGCCTGGTGCCTGGACCAAATACGTAACTGTATATGCTATGTAGAATTTCTATCAGGAAAACAGATGAAGTACACATCGACTTTCTTAGTATAAATCTCCGGCACGTAAGTTGGCAAGAGTCGTTAGATGCGCAGAAGTCGTTTTTTGGGTCTTTTGGTAGTTAAGCAGGGCTCGTCCACGTTCCGTTCGCTCTATGTGGTGGTTGGTCAATTCGTGCAATATGCGCGAACTTATTCCTGCTACGCCAAAACCTTGCTAACTTACATGCCATTGCCAACTGACTATAGTAGTGGTCATAAAACGCAAGAGTGAGATGAAGAAATGACACCTTATTCAGTGCATTTTTTTAGACCGTGACTGCCGCTGATAGGCTTTTTATCAAGTGTATAAGTGGGATATTAAAATATATCCTACATTAGGACAAGACTTTGTTCCTTTCCGTGGAATAATTTTCAAGCGGGCAAATGCTAAATAGAAAATATCTCGACCTGAGGCACATAAGGTCGAATGTGGGGATTGAAGCAATAGAATTTACTATTGCTCCAATCTCGATATTCGACCTTATGCGTCTCAGATATTTTATGATAAATCATTGGCTCACTGGATGATTTCCAGAATGGAAGATTTCATAACTCTCTTTATTTCCCAGGCAAAAACAAAAGAATGGCGCGACAGCTACCAAGCGATGAAAGACAAAATGATCGGCAACAAGAAACAGAAAGGCAAACAGGACAAGAAGAAGTCGAAATTCGACAAGAAAAAGACTAAAGAGGATGACAAAGACAAGAGTAAAGGCAAGCGGAAGTCGGATGGAGGTGACGAGGGGTCCAAGGGGAAGCGGAAGAAGGATACTGAGATGGAAGTCGATCAGAAAGAAGAGGATACTGCGGGAGGAGTCAAGAGATCCCACGATGATGAAGAGGATGATGGTATGTTGGAGTTTTTTTGTGTGGTAATCTGCATAAATTATATCGTTCTGTCGGTAACAAGGGCATTTAATTACTTATAGAAAAAACGATGTTTCCTATTTTATTCTAATCTGTAAACTAAACTAAGCTATATTCATAGTTGCAGAGAGCAAGCGCCAGCGCACAGACAGTACGAGCCCACACCGTCTCGGCACGCGGGATGCCTGCACGCTCTTCATCAGCAACCTAGAATTCAAGTGAGCATGGTCCTAACCAACACATCTTTTAATAACGTACTAGGCCCAAGGATTGAAATAAGTACAATTTATAAACGTTAACTTGAGCATAATACCGCCTCTAAATCTCGGAATTATGATCGTTGCGTAATAATCCCGGGATTTAAAAGACGATTTTTTATTGAACTTTGAAAACATTCAATCAAATATCATCGAAAAGTTAAACTTCATATTTTATCTGTGTAAACTTCCTATTTTACACAAGTTAAAATGAAATGTTACAGTAGGAAAGCTTTGTTTTTGTAGGATTGTTGGGCCGTATAAAACATAGCCGCCGTAAAATACGAAGTATAGTAGTCACAGCGGATCTTTGTGTCTCTGAAGTTAGCTCTGCGAACCATTGCGCAAGAAACCGTTTGTCATCGAGTATACTGCATAGAGTAAGCGAGATAGGACGACGTGAAAACCGTAAGCGAGTGAAAGACAGTTATACAATGCTATCTTCTACTTCAACATTGACACAAAAATAGCTACTGGGCAGGATCTTGCAACCGACTTCCGAGACACAAAGATCCGCTGACTAGGCTTTCAGAAACTACAACGTTCTTTCCATGTATTCAGAGTGGACGAACAGAATCTTCGCGACAAGATGTCGCAGTACGGCGAAATCATCTCACTGCGGGTACGGAAGGGGATCAAAGCCTTCGGAGGATCCATCTGTTATTGCCAGTATAAGACTCCGGTAAGTAGCTTCTTCCTAATTGACATGTCTTGCTAAATATTTGCTCTTCTTGAGGATTTCTAGCTATAAGCATAAAATTAATAAAAATATCATGTAGGTATAAGTATTTAGGTTTTGGGCTTAGTCATTAATATTTTCAACTACTGGACTAAATCTGATATAGACAGTCCGGTATAAACAAAGATGATAGAAGGATTTTGGCGGGATTTTTCCGATTAAAGTTCAGTGGCTGTTTTAATCATTCGCAAATTGTTTCCTAGTGAACATTGTGATGTAAAATTGGTGAAGTTTTGTGTCTCAAGTGTTTATGCAACTGAAGAATCATTAAAACAGGTGCTACTTTAGTAAAGTGGAGCTGAGAATGTTATTGTAGTAATGTAACCTCAGCAAAGCATGGCTATAAGACCGACTCGTTATATTTGCTGCCAAATATTTCAAAAATTGGAATGTGTTAGATCCGCTTTCTAATGCAAAACAAAGTTTTTGTGCAAAAGGACTGTATTACTGTATAAAACTATAGGAACTTAACGTGACACTGGCTAAATGCACAAAACTTGCAAAGCCAAAAATAAAATAAAAAGACGATAAAACCACTGGTTATATTCTCTTTGGGTACAAAAGACACAGCTATCGCCGCTCACGTTGACGGCTGACTGATAGCGGAGCGGCCGGCGTTGCCTCTCCCGCCTCGCCGCGCATATACCTAAGGCGCAGTACAGTGGTTTCGGTCAAACTATAGGTTTTTTTTTTCGAATTTCGCGCACCGCCATATTTTTGGTCGCGACATGATATTTTTCTACCTTTCAAGAATACCTAAACTCATCGACTACATAGCCACTAGACGCCTAATGCTTGATCTAATACATCAAAACTAACTTTTTTTTAACTAGCTGAGGTATGAGGAACGGGACGACTGCACTCTGATTGGTCCATACATCAAGGTCATATGGCTCATTAAGGGTGGGACAGGTTTAAATAAAACCAGGAAGGTATCGATATTTTTATAAAAAGCGTTTGTATTTTTTTAATTAATATTACCTTTTTATTATTCATTATACGGCGTTTTAATTTTAAGAATTTAGTAATAACATAAAATGTTAAAACTAAAAAAAATATCAAAATTCTAATGGTAACATACTTTTTTCGGTTATTGGTTCTTAAATATAGTAATATTAAATATTAGTAAAAAACGTAATCAAAAAGTCGTTTCACAATTAATAAATTATTCAATTTAATGTCTTTATTTGTAAGGTTTCTGATTCTATCGATAACAGATTTGGTCTAAAGATATGGTGCATCACTAGTTTTGTTTAAGAAATCATAGAGGAGAAGAGATAGCGAAAAAATTTCTTAAAAAAGAAAGAGACGCAAACATGCGGTGGACGTTTTCACCTACAAACTTGATCAGTATAATATGAACTCCGATAAAATAATATTTTTTTCGGAAACTCGAAGTCTGGCTGTTGTTACCATACCATCGTATTGTACAAGAGGCCATTATAATATTTATTTCATAAATTTTTTTATTGACTGACGCGGAAATGTTTACGGCTCACAGAAGTGGTCGCTACTAATTCGATATTGTCGACTGTTGGCAGACATCGCTCGCCTGTTATTAGGCGTCTAGGGGCTGTGTGGTCGCTGCCTAAACCTAATATTGTTGTGTTAATAAGAAGAATAAACCATTGCATTCATCGAGATCGATATTTCATTGTATAGCCCGTACCATGTATGAATGACTAATCATACTTATATACTTATCATACTTAAGATATTGTTTTAATTTTTTATAAGTAAGATAATGTATAGTTTTCAATCTCAGTGTTGTTCTGAATTTAATGTGATTGATATATATATCTATATATATATATTTTTTAATTTAGTTTAATTGTATGATCCAAAGTTGATTGAAATAAATAAATAATAATAATAATTAGGAGCAACATAGGATACATTTTATTAAAAATCCACTTAAGATCCAGTGCGTCTCGCATCCACTGGATTCTCGCAACCTTAACCAACTCATCGGCCCACCTAGTGGGAGGCCTTCCAACGCAGCGTTTTCCGGTACGCGTTCGCCACTCCAGAACTTTTCGGCCCCATCGAGATAGACTCCTACATAAAGTTATAAATAATTTTATTATTATTGCAGGAAGCTGTAGACGAAGCCATAAAACACGACAGGATGCCTCTCGATGGCCGCCCGATGTTCCTCTCCCGATACTCTGCTAAGAAGTCGAAGCCGACGTTCAAATACTCGACCGAGGCGGAGAAGAACAAGCTGTTCGTGAAGAACCTGCCTTTCACGCACTGCACCAAGGACGCGCTGGCAGAGGTCTTCGACAAATACGGCAAGCTGAAGGATGTCAGAATTGTGACACACAAGTAAGTCATGAATTATACTAGCTTTGACCCGCGTAAAACGGTCTCAGGTTATTGCTATCATTAACAGGAGACCAAACAATATTGCCCGCATCGTCTAAAAGTCGCATCTACTTGCTGTGCCCGACTGGATCCACAAGTGTTTCTATATATTTTTATTTACCACCTGTATGTGTACACTATGGATGCAATAAGATTTGAAATTTGATTTGTACTTTCTTTCACAGAGACGGCAAACCAAAAGGCCTGGCCTACATAGAGTACGAAGATGAGACTGCAGCGTCACAGGCCGTATCGGCAGTGCACGGCATGATGCTCGCGGAGCGCAAGCTGGACGTCGCCCTGAGCGCGCCGCCGCCGCGACAGACCACCTCGGCTGACATGCCCGTGCTGGGGCTGGCTAAGAGGGACACGGGAGGTGGCATGTAAGTATTACATAGAGTACGAGGACGAGACTGCAACGTCACAGGCCGTGCATAAAAATAATTGGTCCGCCATCTGTAGGAGTTCGCCATATTGGAGTTAGAACGATGTCACTTAGCTTACCGTGCATTTCCATCCAAAGTCAACTTCTATGCAAAATTTCAGTTCAATCGGTTTTCAGTTCAATCGATAATTTTAAATTCAATTGTAAGATTTGGCCAATACATACTATTTAACAAGACAAGTTATAGTTCAAAACGATAAAATCACTCACTAATGTATTTCAGTCACAGAAATGAACTAGAGTTAGATACTATTATTCATTTTGCGTGTTGACAAACGTATTCAGAAACTGCTTGTATCTGCAAAAATACAATCTATAACATTTTCAGGCGACGTACACAACTCAGCACTTTTACACAATTCATCCCGAGCATCCTCCAAAAGGCTTCAACGAGCTCAGAGCGACCCACCACAAGCAGCGCCAACGGCTCCTCAGCCAGCGCCCAGCCCAACGGTAACCATAGCAACGGTGACAAACGACCACTCAGCAACAGCGACTTCCGAAGCCTCCTGCTCAAGAAATAAATTGCCACGCCAAGTTAGTCTTTGTAAATAGAGTCGAAACTCGCGAGTAGATTACAGTGGAATTTCAAACTCATTAGTATCGATAATTTTAGTTTTAGTGGTGTACCGACTGTTTGATGAAGACTATGGACATTTTCGATCAGTATTTTCGGGCTTAGTGCGAGTTTTTATAGGGTTTATGTGAATTTTTGTATACAAAAAAAAGAGGTTTTCTATTTTTGTCACCAGAAGACCCCATATCCAGTTTCAATTCAAATTGATGGTAAGATTAACGCGACAGAGTATGCTTAAAAACTCGCACTAAGCCCACGGAAAGGTATCTGACCCCTTTTTTTTTTTTTACTTTTGTTGGGTTTGCTCTTGACTCTAGTCTAGGTCAATGACAGAGACAGAGTCGACGATGATTATCTCTTACAGATAACAAACTGATAAAATGACCATTGACTTTTCAACAGCTTGTTGGATTTATCGACTAGAAGTCGGTGCGCCTCTAAAAGTCGCCATATATTATGACTCTGTCTTAGGATAGCCTTACTAGATGGAAATCCGTACCATTTATGACGTATTTCCCTTTAAAAAAACCAGAGGATGAGTTTACTACTTAGAGCTAGTCTATGGTAAATGCTTATCGAGATCAAAGTAATCCTCATGTATGGTGGCCTCAGTAGTCTTTAAGGCGATGAACGCTAGCACTAAGGTACCCTTATATATTTCTTGGCAACGAGCCTTATTATATACTTACATGATATATATATATATATAACATTGTATGATACCCGCTTAAATATGAAAGAGAAATTTGAGACCGAAAACGGTACTGTTGTGAGAAAATATCATAATAAGTATAATCAGCTTCACAAAGCTTCTTTCTTCTGTTATGGTGCTCCCACACTGCTGTTAAAAATGTTTACAAACATTTTCTAACACTAATTCATTTACTAACATTGGCATTGTTACATTCTGTTAGGAATGATTAGATGTTTTGAGTGCTCCTACACTGATGGAAAATGCTTACAAAAGAATAAGCGCTCTTAAGTAATGTAACAAATGTATAAAATGTAACAAGTGCTTGCATCCAGGCAAGCACTTGTTACAATTTGTTAACTAACAATTTTGTGTTTACTAACATTACTTAACATGAAAACATTTTCTCTCAGTGATCGAAAGTTTGTTTAGAAAATGTTTACTAATATTTGTAAAAAAAAAAATTAACAGCAGTGTGGGGAGCACCTTGAGAGTATTTTGTTGTACAAATTAAAATTACCTAAAGTTTTGTTTTTAAATTTTTGTTTCGGTCTGTGTCTGTTTTCGAGTTACATTGTGAATTGACGTGTCTTTGCAACATTTGATGTCTGTGAAAGAAAATACGTCTGCCGTACTAATAAAGAAAAAATAATAATCTTATTCTTGATGTTTCCTCCAGTGATTTTCCTGGAGCTATCTGGAAAATATGATTTTGAGATAAAGATCTTTGATTTGTCGAAGTTTGGAAGCAGGGTACTAAAATTATTCGCATTTAATTATTTATATTGTAAAGTCACGTCAATGTTAGACAACCACAAACATTGATTTTAAAACTGTCTACCTTTTTTTTTAAATACACCAAATTATTTTTTTACCTCTTTTAGTCGAATTGTTTAACTTTGTGTTTGATAACACGCATTCATTCCTTAAAAGTTTAATGCGAACGATGATATGTGATTCAATCATAGTCACAACTTCATAATAATGTAGTTATATAGTCCACTTCACTTTAATATGTAAATGACGACATTTATAGCGATATTTACTTGGCACCCGTGACACCGTAATATCTTAATTATATTTTGTTTTTTTATTAAACTGGTTTGTTTTGTATTCGGAGTTTTACGTTGCAGTGTGATTGCGGACGAAGAATGATTCAGAATAAATGCGTTTTGTTGTATAATTCAGTTGTTTTATTAGAAAAAAATGTTTATGAAAACTGCCCTAAACCACAGATAATATCATACTATCTGACCCCCGCAGCGTCTCTCCCGTCAACTGGCTATCTATCTACCTACCACTACCTACCTACCTACCCTACCCTACCCTACAAACAAACTCTTCAGCTTTATAATATTAGTATAGATGTTGATAAAACTCCTTCGCAAATTAACTTTGAATTTTGAATACCATAAAAAAGGTTATAGTGAGTCAATCTTAAAAGATAGACGTATGCTGTCGCGGCTTTTTTTTTAGAACTTTTAAAGACGAACAATTCTATCATACATGATATTTGCGTAACTTAAACCGTTTACGCAGCGCACGCAACGGAAGCTCTCAAAAGGGAATCATTCTACCCGTTTTTGCAAATTTTTTAATTTATGCTCCGTTCCTATTCGTCCCAGCGTGATATTTTATACATAAATGGACTATCCAACAAAAATATATTTTTAATTCCAACCAGAGGTTCCTAAGATTAGCGCGTTCAAACAAACTCTTCAGCTTTATAATATTAGTATAGATATCATTCTACATTTTTTTCTACATTTTCGTCTAATTAAGATGATTATTTTTATAAGTACTTCGATCGCGTTCGGTTCCGCTCCACGGCTATAGATAGCGTTAGCAGCGACTTGCAAGTAAGAGGGTTTTCTGGGTTCGTGACATTTTTTTCTATAATTTCAGTGACGATTTGTTTTATAGAATTTTTTCGCACGTTTTTACAGTTTCATTGTACCAAAATGTGTGTTACAATCCAAATGTAAAAAAAATCGAGTGGCATGCCACAGAAATTTAAAACCACGCCATCTATTGGACTCAATTTTAAATGATCCGTTCAAATAATCTTTGAAATTTGAATTAAGAGACCAATATTCCTTAATTTTGTGCTTAGGAGAGTTAATTAAAAAAGAAAATATAATTTTTATGATCAATTCCAGAAAATGTTAATTTTACATACAATTCAATAACAATTCGATGCATATAGCGGCACCTAGTGAAATTTATTTGAACCAAATTTTTTTTTGAGTTGGAAATGCGCTGGGATCCCGTGCTTAAACTAAATTTATATTTGTCATGGACCAAGTGATTAATCAGATCATTATATAATGCTCTGGAAATGTCAAATCAAACAAGTCGAGTCAAATCGGACTACGTTATGAATACTGATTTAAACTTCATTATTTATCACATTGTCTGGTCATTATGAATATTGCTAAGTTACAGTTGGGCATTTCGATTATTATAGTACAGTAGTATCTTATTACAAATATTCGATCAGCAAGAAAAATCTACAGAAAAGTTATTTTCACAGCAAAATTATATTATTTGGTTAGCCCCTGCTGACCAAATAATATAATATATAATATCTATCTGGAGCTAAATAGGTAAATATAATATCTAGAGGACAATCAGTTAGCATAAAATAATGAGAAGAAGTGTACTATTGTTTTAATGAAACAAATACGTTCATCATCACAATTTTTGCCGAAAGACGTCCGCGGCTGTACATAGACCTCCGCCCAGTGCGAGAAGAAAGGGACCAGTCAATGTAAGCGATACATTGGTCCCTTGCGTCTCGCATCCAGCGGATTCTCGCCATCTTAAGGCGTATACATTCCCCAATGTTAACGCAGTAGGTACTGGCCGTGCGGACGCTCGGAGCCAGAATACCAATATTGAACCTCCTTTTGGACAGTTTTGTTTGCAAAATATTCTCTGATTTACATATGCTATTTCAGTTATGAAGTAATTGTAGCCATCAATTATTCCGTGTAAAAATATGTTTAGATATTTGGTTTTGGTCCATCTGCGGATATCCTCATTTCTGTTGCGATCACGCAAGGAAAAGCCGAGCATAGCCTCTCCATTGCTCTTTAGGGGACTTTTAAGCTCTCTGATGAGGCCCAACAAATAGGTAAGCTATATTTATCAAAAAAAAAGTTGGCAGCCTACCTAACTATAGTAGGCACACTTTGAAGATTGAGTGGATATACAGTAATAATACCTTAAGATCGTCGAACAAAATCACGTTTTCGTCTAAATCGGTTCAGAGGTAACAGGTAGACAGATAGAGATACTTTCGTATTTATAATATTATAGTTAGGATTAGGATGAATATGTCTATGACTGATTACTTGTAATGCCGGGCTAGTAAGCCTGACGACCGCTAACGGATAGTGTTACTAGCCTCTGAAGCCAGTATAGCAAGTATAGTGCCCGGCACGTAAGTTGGCAAGGTTTTGGCGTAAGTTCGCGCATATTCCGCGAATTGAGCAACCACCATAAAGACCGAACGGAACGTGGACGCGATATGATTGTTCATTCGATCCTTGTGTCAACTGACCATCCAATCGCGCACTCGGAACGGTCCTAAAAAACGTTCCCCGCGCCCCACTTCACTACCAAAGACACCTAAAAACGACTTCTACGCACATAACGACTCTTGCCAACTTACTTGCCGGGGATTATAAATTGCAACATAACAAAATAAATGTTTAAATTCGGGCCCCCCCGAGATCTTTTTGTTATTCTGGCCACTTATGAAGTAGCCTTGTGTAGTGCAGAAATACAAAAATGATCCTTACCGTAATCGCTTGGTTTTCTTTTTATTCCTCTAAAATTAGTCACAATAAAACGAAAACATTATAATAAAAACATTTATTTATAAAAATACAATGTACACTTTACAATCTCAATAGAGAAAATATATAATTTCTTCTTATATACATCGAGAATCGTCTACAATAAATAACTCTAAAAGCATTGCATAACTGGAAATTATACACTAAACAAATACGCAATCGAAAATTAACTTTTGTACTTTTTGACTAACACACATTACGAAGCTGAGATATGTTGAAATTAGCACCTTAGATCCCATAGGGAATTTAAGACACCGGACATTCCTAGTCTGGCAATTTAGAAAATTATGCCTAGTTTTTGAACGCTATATATTATAAATGTCAAAGTTTGGATGGATGTGTGTTTATTACTCAATCACGCTAGAACGGCGGAACTCATCTGGATGAAATTTGGCACAGAGATAGATAATAGTCTGAAATAGCACATAGGCTTCTTTTCATTCCGGTAAAATGTTCCCCTGGTTTATGATTAATACAGAAAAAGAAATCGTATTTTTATGGCTATTTTCTTTTGACATTCAAAGTGGCGTTCAGAAACCACGCTAAATGGTTGTAGCAACTAGGATTGGAGTCCATGATATAATAAAGCTTGTCAGTTGCGCTTGCGACTGCTAAGCCAATAACATCATAATATATTGTATCACATATTACTCGTTCGGTACCCAAAAGTTTTGAATGTTCGAAGATTTATTACTACAACTTCTACTTCAAATAAAAGTTCAGAAGTATCGAAAGTTTTCGGAGGTGTGCTCCTCTTTGTTGAATTTGTGCTAAATATTTAACTACCATAATGACGCCGTCATTTTTAGAAAATGGCACTTTTTTATTTAAACATTTATATAAAAAGATGGATAACAGAAAACGTTTAAAACGCAAAATGCGTATTGTATTTAGGGTTCGTTGATTGCACTAAGTTTGGCAATACTTTGGGTAAAGCATGACAAAACATAACAGAGTACAATACAACAATTTTCTTAATGTCCCTCGGCATTCGCATCGCATTTCCGAATACAACGAATGCTAATTTCCATGTCCATCAATTATTAAATTTATCGTGAATAATTATTTGAATTCAGAACTAAGTACTTTATTGCTGTTCTGTTTTGATTTCCGTATGAACTATACAGAGCTGTAAAACTAATTTCCTTTACCAGCATTCCTTCCATTTTTTAAATAAATGAAATTAAGTTAAAAGCGTATTAACAACTCAATAATACTTCCAAGTTAATTGAGAGCGTCCGGTCTGCACCAAGTGCAAAGGGCAACTGATAGAAATCCGACGACTGACGAAACACGAAGTTTGCCGAGAGACATTAAGAAAATAGTTGTACTGTAGATCTACGGAGGTTGGCACATGGGATAAGCCTCCTTTAAATTATCCCAGGTCAATATGACCTAAGCTTGCGTGAGGTAGCCACTTGAACTGATGGCTTATCTTGCAGAGTCAGCCGTGTTTCAACCGTTGAGCTTATGAGTATCTTACATTAAAGGAACGTCGTACTAGAGCTACAATAAAAGCTATTGTCAGTAAATATGACTGCCGTCCTGCCACCGCTTCTTTGAACGCTCGAATGCTTCTTTGATGCAGGCTCTGAGGAAAACGGATTCAGATTAAAATACTTACGATACGGTTGGCCAAGAAAGTGGTCAAATAGTTAATTACCTTTTTTTTTTTTTTTGATCTCGCTGGGAAATTAAAATTAAGTTATATTTGACGGGGTTATCAGTCCCTTTCCAGTCGATTTAATCGGGGCATGTATTGACATTGATGTCACTACAATAGATCATAATAAATAGTCTCAGTAATATATTAGTAGTTAAAATATAACTTGTTGTTTACGTGTAAACGAGTTTCGACCTTAGATTGTTGGACTTCTCACATTCACAGTGGGTCGAGTATTAGAAAACGAAAACATATGAATGTGGCGACATCTAGAGCGTCACATACAATTTACTCATTGAAATGACGTCACAAAAATCCTACATCTTACGCACACAAAAACTTACCTGAACAGCGACTGGTGCAGTATGTAGGCGGAAACATGGCCGGCGTCCACAAAGCGCACCTCCGCGCCCGGCCAGATCTCCTCGAGCGTTCCCACGTCATCGCGCGGGACGTACGCGTCGTGCTTCGCGCACACCGCTGTCGAAACAAAACGTCATAATATGTATTAAGCTCAGCGCAAATTACAGTCGCAGCGGGCCGCATTGCGTTGCATTTCAATACAAATATAATTCCTACATTAAAGAATACTTTTTTAAAACAAGCTTATTGTTATTCCACTCAGCAAGCAAAACAAAGTGTTTTTGGCATTTGATACCCATATTATAGGGGAGCATACAAAATAATTGGCCCGCCATCTTTGGGAGTACGCCATATTGGATTTATTCTGACGTCTCTTAGTGAACTGTCAATTGTAATGTAAATCAAACTTGTATGCAAAATTTCAGCTCAATCAGTTGTGGATAACTCTTTAACATTTAGTTCCAAGATTTGACCCACACATACTAACTAACCAACTAACTTAGGGTCCGGCTTCATGCTCAATCTTATTAATTTGCACAAAGTATGACTTGCACAAAACGCTAGTTTGTACAAAATTGATTTGCACAATTAAGTATGTACGTGAAGACGGTACAGTATAAATGCGCAAACGTTTTAATTATTAAATTTTTTAGTAAACTGTTTGTGCATGCAATATCAAGCGTGTATACAAACCTTAAGAAAGCAAGTTAAATAATCATTAGGGAACTAATCCCATTAGGAGATACATGATTAAAAAAACATTAAGTATGTCTAAAAATTTACTTCTATAAATAGGTACCTATAGTAGTCACAGCGGATCATTGTGTCTCTGAAGTTGGCCGCAAGAATGCGCAGTTTCTATTTTTGTGTCAATGTTGAAGTAGAAGATAGCAATTGTATAACTGCCTCTTTCACTCTCTTAAGTTTGTTGCATCGTCCTATCTCCCTCACTCTACGCAGTATACTCGATGACAAACTGTTTCTTGCGCAATGGTTCGCAGAGCCAACTTCCGAGACACAAAGATCCGCTGTGACTGCTATATATCTTTAAAACTGGACAGTGCTTGAAATAATAAGATACAAGATAAATCACAATTCTTGGCAAGTGATGCCGGTATAATTTTATCACGAAAGATAGTATAGATAATGCTACCCATCCACTTCAAATTATTCCTACTTTACTTTTCCACAGTAGATTATAAGTTCTGTAGGCCCGTCGTTACCGGAAATCGCACTTCTAATATTGATTTGATCATACGTGCACACTATAGTCAGTCACAATTCTAATCATTTGAGGGAGTTGCCAAAACATGCCTGGTTATAAATATAACTTAAAACGGCATGTGTTTATGAAATCGCTTGCTGATATTAATGTAGACTACTACAGTGTACCTAATTAAAATAGTGGGAAAAAATATAGGTAGCGAGAGTACTTGAAAATACGGATGTCTATTAATTAAATGGAAATATTTTAGAGAGTATTCATGAATGTCACTCAGATACGGACACAAACCCCTGGATAACCGAGTTCCCTTATCCTGAATAGACCGGTGGACCTAATCTGATTCTGCAGGGAGGTGGGCTGGTTGGAGTGTCGGCCGACGTAGCTCACGTAAAATTGTCCACGCTATGGATTAAGTGCGGACACCAATTCTCTACAGATAAGAACAGCTCACGGGGCAACACTACTATATAATATCATCCTGTATAAACACTTTTTTGTATGGGTCTACAAAGTATACCCAGACCTTCCCAAATGTAATGTACTAGCAGACTCCCGCGTCTTTGCTCCCTTCAACTGGCTGTCTATCTACATACCACTACCTACCTACCCTACCACCCTACAAACAACATACTCTTCAGCTTTATAATATTAGTACCTACAGATGTTGATAAAACTCCTTCGCAAATGAACAAATTTGATTACCATAAAAAAGGTTATAGTGACTGAATCTTAAAAGATAAACATATGCTGTCGCGGACTTTTTTTTAGAACTTTTAAAGAGGAACAATTCCATCATACATGATATTTGCTTAACTTAAACCGTTTACGCAGCGCACGCAACGGAAGCTCTCAAAAAGGAATAATTTTATCCGTTTTTGCAACATTTTTCATTTATGCTCCGCTCCTATGGGTCGTAGTTGTATAGCCTTATAGATGTTATATAGCCTTATAGACCTTCCTCGATAAATGGACTATCCAACCAAAAATAAATTTTCAATTCCAACCAGTAGTTACCGAGATTAGCGCGTTCAAACAAACAAACAAACTCTTCAGCTTTATAATATTAGTATAGATTGGACTTATACTTGGGATATTTCAGAGTCACCCCCATAGAAAAAATTGCTAACATTTGCCAATATTTTTACCCCATGGAAGGATGCCAAAGATTTCGATCACATCCCGCACATTTGCAGGTGTGCTTAAAGTATTTCATTATTACACTACACATACAAATCGTTATATCTAGGCTCGGTATTCTTGTTACACGTGCATGATTTGTGTCAACATTGCGGATGTGCCGACTTAGGAAATCAAATTTTGGCGTTGAGTATAATCGTTCTTTCGTTTGTCACTCTATTGGGTATGCAATTAGATTCTGGCATAATCAGAGAAGCGTTAGCGTATTTTGAAGCCCATAATTTCCATCTTCACTGGCATTCAGTTACGTCTAATATTTCTTAACAAACTCTCTCAAATTCGATATGTCTTTAACCCGTGTTACCCGTGTCTGTCATAATGGGTTCCTAAACTCCATGCAAAAAAAACATGATAAAAACTTACCAATAATCAAAGACGTGTCAAAAGGCATCGAGAAATTGCTAAGATGTGTGCATTCATCCATGATCCCTCTCATGAACTGTAGCGTCTCTCTGTCCCTCCAATGTATTTTAGTTATGTCTATCTTCTTTCCACTTTTCGCACTCGATCTCAAGAAGGGCAGGTTCTCCCATAGATCTGATGTAAACTCTGTTAGGTTCCATGATCTCTCCGGTTTTTTTAAGATTTCTTTTTTTGGCGCTTCTACGAATTTTAATAGTTCTTTGTTTACTTTTGATACTACGTTAGGTTTGTATGGCCTTTCTAGTACTATGTCGTTGACACTTTGTTCTTTGTGTGTTCCTGTTGATTTCTCTTCAGCCTCTTTTTGTGTTGTATGTATTAGGTCTTGAAGGTCGGCTGGAAGAAAAAAATGTGTTTTGAGTTGTTGCTGAAATGTCGCAGTTTATGAATAGCTTTGAAGAGATTGAATCTTTAAAAAAATCTATCATGATATCGTTTTACGACGACGGTTTGGTGATGATGTAAGTTAGCTGAATATAATACCTAGGTCTGCTAAACATCGTAGGTCACATTTATCTAACAGGTGACCTACCTTTTATTGCACGTCATAAGAGATAAATTGAAACAGACTTCTCAGGTAGCAAAAATAGTGTGATTACACAAGTTAGTTTAAAAAAATACTAGACTATGTTTTTTTTTGATACAGTTTTTTACTAACCGACTTCAAAAAAAGGAGGAAGTTCTCTATTCGTCGGCACTTTTTTTTAATGATTAGGTTATATAGGTATGTTGTCGACAAATGAAAAACAATAGATAACAAAGGCACCGACTTCGTATACGAAAGTTTGTTTTTTGTTTTGTAGTGTTTTGCTTTGGCAGTCGGTTTAATTTGTTTTGTTTTTTTTTTATATATATATTTTGTAGTAGTAGAAAGCATCTACCACTTGTACCAGCCTCGCTTCATTAAGCTTTGCTTGGTTCTTGGAGGAGAGGGTGAATAGATTGAAACTACAGATATAAATCTAACTAGATGACGCGATTGTATGTATGTACTTCGCGTGCCAAAAACGGAGTAAAGTTACGATCAATGATCGTAATCTGAGCTTTCATTTAGCTTTATCGGCACCGGAAATCTACCGAAATCTAGAAAAAATGCCTTTTTATGCCATAATGAGCTGTAAAGAATGTAAAGAAAAAGTTGGCTGAGGCATTGGAAATGTTTTCTTTAATTGTTAAGTAAATTTGTTTTTACATTGTTTGTGAAAAGTTGCACTAACTAGTTAGATTTATGTCTGTGATTGAAACAGTGAAGAAGATGAAGCCGATGTCTGACATTTTAACAAACTTTCCAAAAAGGAGGTGGTTCTGTGTTCGGCTGTATGTTTGTTTTTTTTTGTGTCATTTCACCGATTTCTCCGTCAATTGTGAACCGATTTAAAAATTTATTTTTTATTGAAAGAGTCTGTTTCCGATTCGGTCCCATTTAAATTTGATGAAGATCTGATGAAGAACTTCGGAGATATACAACAGAACTCTTCAATAACTGACGGCAAATCTCTCGGGATTGCTGCAATCGCATGTCTGTTTATTGTTTACACCATTTCAATATGCTCTAATGGTGTACGCAGATGTGTACAGACAGTTCACCCTGGTATACTCTCATTCCACCGGTTATGTTCAACTTTCATGTTACTCGGTTGATTTATTCTGGCATCACTTGGGGCATTATAATAGGACTTTACTATAGAACTTGCCCCACAACTAAAAAGTGAAAAATAAAAAGATTTTTTACAAAAAAAAATACAACTTCCAAAAACAACATCAATTTCTAAGTGAAAAACCACTTCAATTTCGGAATTCGGTGTCAAAAAGTGAAGATTCGAAAACGGGAACGCCGTCTTCCGAAATTGAAGATATTTTACACTTTGTAGTGTTTTTGGAAGTCGGTTGTATTTTTTTGTAAAAATGTTTTTGACTCACCACAATTTAGCCAAATGAAGCTTTTGCGTGGTTGTGACGCATACTTTCTTTATTTATTAACTTTTTATTTCATGGTCAATCAATCTGCTGAGCCTTTGCTCAACTATTTTGAGTTCGGTTTTTAGTCTTATCGGATTCAACTGAGTACCAGATTTACGCATGGAGTTTTTTATGGTACTTAATTATGCGCCAAATATTTTTTTATTTGTTATTTCTTTCTTTCAAGTAGTGTTGCCTGTTATCTTAGTGCTCGTTCACACAGAGGTCCGTTTTACAGGTCCGCTTTATCGTGTACGTTTTTATTCGGCACTGACCTATGTAGTTGTATGAGCGAGTTCACACACATGGCAGTAATCCAGATCCAGTAAAAAATACCAAACCAACAAAATATACAGCAATCCGTTTTACGGGTTCGCTTTATCGTATACGTTTTTATACGGCGCTGACATAAATATGTAGTTATATGAGCCAGTAAACACACATTTCAGTATTCCAGATCCAGTAAAAAATACCAATCCGACAAAATATACAGCAGTCCGTTTTATGGGTCCGCTTTATCGTGTACGTTTCTATTCGGCGCTGACTTATGAAGTTGTATAAGCGAGTTAACACACATGTCGGTTTTCGTGATCCAGTAAAAAATACCAATCCGACAAAATTTACAGCAGTCCGTTTAACAGGTCCGCTTTATCCTATACCTACGTTTTTATTCGGCAATGGCGTAGGTTGTATGAGCTAGTTCACACACACAAATATTAAAATACTGATCCGTTTTGTTTGAAAGTTGGTGGTACACTGACTAAATTGGTGTGAACAATACCTCCATTAGCGACAGATCAGTCAAAACAGTACTGTAAATGCGGTGTGAACATCACCTCCAGTAAGTAGCGAAGGATCCGTCGAAAACGATCCTGGATATTCGGATGTTCTGTGTGAACGTAGCCTTACCTGTATTACGGTGGATGTTTCTATCGCGCAGATACCAATGATCCAATAAAACAATTATTATACTTTCAATCGGCATCATTGGCACAGTTGCAGATGCCCGAATGTTAAACGAGGACACAAAAGATACATTTTAGGGCCGATTTTTCAATAGTCTGATAACTTTTAAATGATGAATAAAAATGGCCGTTTGAAATATTTTCTATAAAAAAGTTATCAAACCGCCATTTTTATTCCTAAGTGGAAAGTTATCAGACTATTGCTTATTATACTTACTACTACTTATTTTATCGGCTCTTAGTCGATAAAAAGCGGAGCGATTTTACACGATCTTTTTATAAAAGAGATGATTGTGAGATGAAAGCGTTACCATTTATTATCAGATAAGTAGCTCATCGTCTTTTCACAAAAAGTATCGTTTGCCTTCTCCTCTAGTAGCTTGACACCCAACATTAGCATAGACAAATGTAGACTTACCAACTTTACATTTTAGCAACACTTCCTTGATCTTCTGCTCACTCAGGTTATTGATATCATCAATGTCTTCCGGCTCCAAGACAAACTTTTCGTCCGACGTCAGCTTATTATATAACTCCGCACTAATTTTTTGCTCGTCTAATAACCTCTTTAGCTCTGCATGTAAATTCTCGATTTGAGCTAAAGTTTCAGACTGTACAATATTTTTAGGCACTTCGTTTTTTAATTCTAGTATGTTCCTATTAACGTCGACTATGTTTTGTGGGTTCTCGTTCCTATTTTCTTTATAAGTAACGTCTAATTTTTTTTTTGCTTCATTGTTTGTGTCTGTTTTGTCGGTTGACGGTATCTCCATGTTCTGCGAGTAGGTGCGTGCGAACTTCTTACCGGCGAGGAAGGCTTCGTCCACTATGGTCACCATTTTGGACAGTTTTTCTCTATACTCGCCGTCAGATAGGTACTGGTCCTCTAGCAAGTCCCAGTTTATTGAATGCGACATTACGCCCTGGAATTTTAAGATATGTTGTAGAATCAAAACCTTTACATTTTGAACTTTAAACGTATTACAATAGAGCTCAAAATTGGTTTGACAACAAATTTGATTAGAGTCAAATTTTGAGCTAACATAATACATTCGCATCATTAGGTCCTCTAGCTAGTCCCAGTTTTTATAATGGGATATTACATCCTAGATTCTGAGGGTAACTTGTAGGATCAAAAATGATCACAGGCCATTAGATATTGAACCTTACACTTATAGATATAGAGTTAAAACATTTTTGAGTTTATTGATAACCAAGTAAAATACCTGTAAGAAGACTGCAGAAGCCGTCGACCAGGAAAGGCACGGGACTAGTACTAGAGGCTTCGGCCAGTTTGTAGCTGCCAGTGACGCCATCTGTCGATCAGTCGTAGAATTAACTATGTACATAACATAACACCACAGCTGTATTATCCAAAGGGGTAGGCAGACGCAGGTGTATCGTATACCCACATTGAACTACACGGTTGTCGTATTGGTTGTGCGAACGGCTGCTGCACTACGTGTCGCGGGTTCGATTCCCGCACTGAATAAATATTTGTATGGCTTACAGATAGTTGTTCCGGATCTGGGTGTCTTGTGTATGTGAGTTTAAATGTCTGTAAACGCACCAACGATACAGAAGAAATGCCTAGTGTGGGGCAACGTTTTCTTTAAAATAAAATTTAACCAGGGCTGATAAAGACCCAAGTGTTAGGGGTCAAAACTAGAGCCATTAACCATATTAAAATTTTGTGGTCCGCCCCGGCTTTGTTTCATTTGGCTTTGAGTCATAATAATTTATAGCCTTTACTAATGTATCTTTCACAAGGTGAAAGATTTTTTCAAATATATTTAGTGGTTCCCGAGATTATCCTAACACGTTAGATCAAACTCACAAAATTCGGACACTCTTTTTACGTAATCTTGGTTTGGGTTCGGGGTAAATTAAGTACAAGTCCACAGTTGACAATTAGTTTTAATCGTTAAAAGTTGAACCGGAACCGATCTATGTTGTTGGTAACATTTGGCTGGTCTGATTCTGGTTTCAAAAGAAAGATGAAATTATACAGATGGTGAAATCATGTTTGGAGGGGGTGCAGCCGAGTTATTGCGTAATGAATTCAGCAAGGCAAAGGGCGAAGAGCATGACGAATCGATCAATCACATGCGAGACAAATGACACGATGTGGATTTCCCGTCTATGTGTTTGGTCGATTTTTTATACTATTTGCCCTTTGCCTTGCCGAATTCATTAAGCAATAAGGCTGCAGGTCAGCCAGTCAACTCAATACCATACTCCATGCCATAGGCAGACAGCGCCAACCAGGCGCCAACTGGTGGAGAAATGGGATTCGGCTTGGAATGAATTGGCCCAATGTCAACTCCACGTTACTCCATTCGTGGAGGAAAATAAGCCCAGCTTGGGAAGCACAGTCCGCGCTATGAATTACACCAGCTACAAGCAGCTTTCAGGAGTTAAGATACCTAGTTATTATTTATCCAAACGGAAGAACCAATAAAAAACCGGCCAAGTGCGCACGAAGGGTACCATTAACGCAAAAACGGCAAAAAATCACGTTAGTTGTATGGGAGCCCTACTTAAATACCTATTTTATTCTGTTTTATTTGTTGTTATAGCGGCAACAAAAATACATCATCTGTGAAAATTTCAACTGTCTAGGTATCACGGTTCATGAGATACAGCCTGGTGACAGACGGACAGACAGACAGACGGATCGTGGAGTCTTAGTAATAGGGTCCCGTTTTTACCCTAAAAACTATGCCTAGTTTAGTCTTTTATCTCATGTTGAATAGATCAACCAGGTAGTTACCTACCTGGTTATCTAATTAGTACAAATAACTAAAATTTTATTAGTAATAATTGAAAACAAATAAATGTCAATGCATGACAGCAAATTTCTTTTCTCAATGTCGCAGTGTTCTACTACCTTCGATCAATAATTCGTCACTGATCGTAACTGTAAATGATTTCATAGAAATAAATAAGTGTAGTCAATTGCTGCAACCATCACTCAAAACTCTAGTGCTAAAAATGTCTATCTCCATAGACATTTTTAGCACTAGAGTTTTGAGTGATGGTTGCCCTTCTCCAAGAAGGGTTAACGACAAATTTAATTTATTTGGTACTATCGAATCTGCGCTATATAATGAGTTAAAAAAATTACTCTAAGAAATTTAAGGAGTTGTTTGATATAATATGTAATAAATAATTTCGAAGAAACAGACGGCTTTTTATTTAAATTAAATGGTCATTTTTTTTCTTTTTCGGTTGGGAGAAAGCGGTGTATACTAACATGTCCGCCCATAGAGAGGCCGGTGACGCCGAGCGGGCCCAGTCCGTTGCGTTCGCACCAGTGGAACAGCACCAGCGACTCCAGGATCAGGCACCCCCCCATCACGAAGATATCCGACACGTTGTGAAGGGAAGAACGACTGGTAAAACAATCACACATTGTCACAAGTTAAGGTACGCTATCTATTGACGAGAGGAATAAAACGAGTATTACTAACATTCTGAAAGATTCTCGTCGCTTCGAGAAAAGTGGTTTCGAAAGTGTTTCTCGGTCATCAATAACGGTCTAGAGACGTTTCTCGTATATTGAAATGGCGATCGGGTTCATCGTGACTCCTTCAGTCAGTTTCGATTTGAAAGCGATTCGGAGCGATCAAAAGCGAAATAGTGCGAAGTAATAAAATAGTTTAAGAAATATTTGATAATAAAATGTAATTGATTAAAGTGAATAACGTGTGCTGTTTGAATTATTTATTTCTGAATCCCAGCTTGTAACAATATCAAATATTTAAGTGATGCAATACACACGGTTTTTAAAAAAACCAGTTATTAAATATTTTTCTCGTCTAAGGTGATTCACAAGTTGGTAATTAGTGTCGAAAAGAAAATAAGTTAGGCTTTAAGGCTACCGCATCCACCTAGGCTAGGCTGTAGGGTACATGTAGGTATTGGTTCTATTTCTAAGCCACATTATACAGAGTTATCTAGCTCTATCGCTAACATAGACGCTTTAAATAAAATAACGTGATTTTTCTTGAACAAGTGGTGTCGAAACACGTATTTGGGTCAACTGCGCGTTCCAGCTTACGTAAGCCCGATATTGTGATCGACGAGAGGGCTACACAATGATTACTGATACCACTGTTCCTCGTTACGAGATTCTCAAGAACAATTCCAGTAATTAATGAAATTTCGCTTTTGAATAAACATCCAATGAGCCCAAACACGATGCTGCTATCATGTCTAGTTGAGAAATTGCTATGGCTATCTTCCGGCCAATGCTTCCAAATTTCCATAAGTACACCAATCATCATCACCGTCACCATTTCAGCCGAGAGACTGCCTCTGCAGGGCATAGGCCGCCCCGAAGCGTCATCGCCACAGTGATCGGTCCTGTGCGTTAAGGGCCTACATCCGCTTTAGTGCCGTAAAACGGTTACTTTCTAAAGCATACTCCTTAGTAACGGCTAGGTTAAAAGGTTAGAAAAAAATAAAAAATTATTTTTGTTTCATGTACATTATTTTTGAAGCATAATTTAAAAAAATAATTAGCAACACGATATTTTTCGCAACTTTTGGATACTCCTCCAAAACGACTTGGATGTTTAAAAATATTTTTACACAGAAAAATTGATGGCTGAAATTTCTTTATAACTGAAATAGCATATGTAAATCAAATAATATTTTGCAAACAAAACTGTTCAAAAGGAGGTTCAATATTGATATTTTGGCTCCGAGCGGGCGCACAGCCAGTACCGCGTTAACATTGGGGCGTATATTATATCGCCTAAGTACGCCAAGTTTAAGCTTAATCTGATGCCAAGCACTTCCTGCTTAAAACATGGATTACTAGTTGCCGGAAACACATACGAATGTAAGGTTACATAAACTTTGTAAGAATATTAAAAATCTAGTAGCCGTCTCAGAGGTATTTTTGTAAATATAAACTGAGGAGATTTTGGTGTATAAGACCTTGTCAAACCCTACTTAAATGCAAAATTTTTACAGGTTTTAAGGCTAAAGTGACAAAGAATCACCTACAAAATTTTTATTAAAAAAAAAACGGAGGTCAAATTATAATGCGAAAAATATGGTAATTATCCCTCCGGTTTAAGCTGTTTACATAATGAAGTACTTACACTTGGTCAGTCGGCTTGCGTAGTCCGTAGAATGGGTTCTCCAGAATGATGCCGCCGATACCTGCTTCCTTTAGCAGCGGTTTCACCATGAGGTTACGCCGTCGCCAAAAAAACTGGGGACAATATCAGAGTAGAACATCTCGGGCTATAATTTGTTAGGAAAGAAAGGCTTGATATCATCAACATTCTAATGGTCAACCATGTCATAGTTTCAACTTTCGGTAAAATTGATAAAAAAAACGCGAAAACTAAACCGGTTACTAGATTAAATCATTAGTTGAGTTAACTTCAGATAAAAAAATCTTCGCCTTGGTAAACTTAATATTGATACTGTAGTACTTTAACAAGCATGTCCAACAAACAATTTTATTGACCCTTGAACAGCAGAGCAGATGTATCGAATCCCACGCAATTATTATATTTTTTGTCGATTAGATATAATGACGACGTGTAGTCGAAGTCAGGATTTGTGTCCGGTTAATGGCAATATAAGCCTGTCCCCTTGTAAAAACCACCTTCACTACACCTTTTAGACTACCCAAAATAAACTAGGCAAAATGTTTAGCCACCCCACTGAATTCCCAGTTTGAAATACTGGCAACATGTTGTGTTAATACATATGTATAGCCATATAACAATTATTTGTTGGAAATGAATAGCTAAGCGAAGACAAGAGCGAGTCAGGTACGAGCAATTTGAATAAATAATTAATGTCCAAGGTGTCGTGGGAGCTACACAACGCGGTGTTCGCGAGACATCTTTCATTTGTGTGATATATTCTTACACCGTCTTGGGCCAGACTTCATCCAGCATACATCACCCTTTAACTGTGATAGATTAGGTCCATATCAGACACGTAGGCGCTTGTCTCAATAAATTACCTAATCATTGGGCACATTTCCAAAATTTTAACCCCACACGAAAAACTTATAAGTCAACAAGTCTCAAGCAAGGCTTGTGTTGTTTGCTTGTTGGCTTGAAGCCAGAAAGACGTGAAGATAGATACACGGATTCACGGATGATTTTTCAAGTATTTTAGTTTTCGTTTTCATTATTCTCATTGACGAAATTAATAGGTCATTCACCGGGTCTCATTGAAAAGAATGACGATATTGGTGGTCATCTATCGTTGGGTAATCTCGGCATTACATGTACCTACTGATAAGATACAGTCGATAAGCGAGGTATTTTGTATAGACTTCGACTGTACAAACAAAGGTAAACAAATTGGCGTTTAGTTTCAGTAAAACAATGCCTCGTGCCGTGATATTCTAAATGAATTTGTTAGTTTGTTACACTTTTATAGCTGAATGGATTTGGATGAAACTTGGCATTCAGGTTAACCTGGAATAGGTAGGACATGGTACTTATGACCCCGGGAGTATATTCCCTTGGGATAATTTCCAACTTTCATGCGGGCGGACGCGCGGACGGCAGTTAGTCTATATTTTGTTTTCGTAGAGGGGAATGCGGCGCCCCCGCCGTTGCTTGTGACGCAACTGCATCGCGGTGCGGTGCCCTAGTTTCCGCTATGCTTTCCGGCCCTTGTGCCCTATTATAGCGACTGTTTGGTTAGAATATTTTTTGTTTGAACAAATCTTTGCAAATTGTTCAGCGAAGAGTTTATTAGCGCCAGGTATGAAGCATACCAAAAACAAAAACAAGTAACCACTTGAAATATCGCTTAGTCAACGATATAAGGAAACAGTTATCAGAATTTACGGCTGCATCGTCAACTGTCTATTCTCGCTAAACCTAGACTTTTGCCAACTATGTTGGGGTCGCTAAGACGCTTCCGGTCTAACCGTGTACAGTTCTCGCAAAACTTCTTGGCCGCCCTGAAATTGGCTTTTCGATGCGCAAGGCACGGCGCGGCGGCGCGGTGCTGTTTTTAACCGACTTTCCAAAAAGGAGGAGTTTCTATGTTCGACTTCATGTATGTTTCTTTTTTTTTGTTATTTTTTTTGTATGTTCACCGATATATCCGTCAATTGGGAACCGATTTTATTTTGTTGAAGAAATGATGAAGAAATTCGGAGATATACAACAGAACTCTTCAATAAAAAAGGGCCAATCTCTCGGGATTGCTGCAATCTCATGTCTGTTTCTACCATTTCATAACATAACATCACACCAGTACGCTCAGGGGTACGCAGATGTGTACAGTTCACCGGTTATGTTCAGTTTCATGATATTCCATATCTATTCTGGCATTATAGGTACCTTACTTAACTACTTGCCTATTAGGAAGATAAAACTAAAAATAGAAAATAAAAACTATTTTTACAAAAAAATGCTACTGACTTCCAAATAAGAAAACTACAAAGTAAAAAATAACTTAATTTTTGGAAGTCGGTGTCCATAACGCAAAAAAATGTTACCTAACAAAGAAACCGACTTCCAAAAAAAAAGTTATTTTTGCTTTGTAGATTTCTTATTTGGAAGTCAGTAGTATTTTTTTGTAAAATAGTTTTTATTTTTATTTTCTATTTTTAGTTTTATCTTCCTAATAGGCAAGTAGTTAAGTAAGGTACCTATAATGTTTTCTTATTTGGAAGTCGGTAGTTTTTTTTTTGTAAAAGGTTTTCTTGTAGAAAATTTACTATTGCGCAGCCATTGTAGCCAACTTCAGCGGCCAAGAAGTTCAGCGAGAACTATACAATATGTGTGGGTGGTACCGTATCTCGGTTACTATACACACCAGCAGCCGTATTGCGTAAGTGCGCAAAGAGTTCAAACTCTATCCAACCGACCAAATCGACTAATCACATGCGAGATGAATGACGCGATGTGGATTTCCGTTTTGTGCGATTGGCCGATTTGGTCGGTTGGATAGAGTTTGAACTCTTTGCGCACTTACGCAATACGGCTGCAGGTGTATAGTTATCTCGGTACTCATAATGTGTTAACTATACACCATGTAAACTGCTGAAAACTACCTGTCTAATACCACCTCTTATCCATAATACCACCTACAATGTCGAACTTTACCGGTGGTCGCCATTGTCGATTTTGGCTTTCAGGAGTTGCAATGGTTGGGAATATTGTGGTGACTGGTGGGCACCTATTAACCAATCATACCGATACGCCTATCTAAATATCTGTATTGTTGTTTTATTATTATATTTAGGTTCGCGCTTGACCAATATCTCACCTGATGGTAAGCGATGATGTGGTCGACGTTGAAGCACATTTACCTAGAAGTAACCTAATCACTCTTGACTTAAAGAACCCGATGTTGTAGCTATCGAGAAACACAGACTCCGGCAGGGAATTCCACTCCTTAGCTGTACGCATAATGAAAGTATTTCCAAAACGTTTAGTGCGTATAACCGGGATGTCCACCATGTACCGATGGCGCATGATGATTGTAATTTTATTATTGTGGACCGTCATTTGATCTCTGGACCGCAGTTATTTATTGAGAATGATCGATATCTCAAGATAAAACAGGTTGTGGTTTTTCGGGCTGTGACCCGTAAAAGATAAAAGATATTTTATTTGTAAATCATGAGTAAGTTATAATTGTAGTTCGTACCGCAAGGTGTAAGCATTTGGTATTCGAGTGATAACCTTGATAACCATCAATATTTATAATGTACCTACTTATTACATTATATAGGTAATCATTAATCAGTCTATAATATTCATTCGAGTCGGGTCGCCTTTTTGTGAGAGGTCGGTATCCAACGTATGCGGGCCCAGTGTAGGATTCTAGATGTCTTTGATTTTGTCGTTCTTAGACATGTTGGTTTCCATCAGCGTACCTAAGTATTTGACATACTATACAATTGTAAAAGTGAAAGTTTGTGAGGATGGAAGGGTTTTTTCACGCGAAAACTACTGAACGGATTTTAATTAAACTTTTCATCAGAATAACATAGGTATATAGGCTATACTTTATAAAGATATCGGGCGATTTACTAAATACCACGCGGGCGGCAACTAGTTGGTGATAACGCGAAGAGCACAAAGTCAAGCGCTTGCTCGAGTTCGAACCCCCGATCTATAAAACATATGTCCAGTCAATTATCACTGGGCTACTACTACTCGATCTTATTGAGCGGAGGTTTGGTTACGAGACGCTCTTAGTCCTATGATCACAATTAGGTAATCTTTGTCGTGCACCAAACACACTATAAGTGCCCATATAACCTAGGGTTACCATTTCCAAAAACTTAAAAGCCGGATTTAAAAATAAATCTTTTTTACAAAAAAAATACTACCGACTTCCAACTAAAAACACTACAAAGTGAAAAATAACTTTCTTTTTCGAAGTCGGTGTCTTTGGTAGGTACCATTTTTTTTTCGTTATGGACACCGACTTCGAAAAATAAAGTTATTTTTCACTTTGTAGTGTTTTTAGTTGGAAGTCGGTAGTATTTTTTTTGTAAAAAAGATTTTTTATTTTTCACTTTTTAGTTGTACCTATTAAGCAACTTGCCTTTAGTGAGGTACTTATAATGCCAGAATAGATTATCCGAAGGCCATCAACTTGATCATAACCGGTGAAATTCGAGTGTATCAAGGTGAACTGTACACATCTGCGTACCCCTTTAGAGCGTACTGGCGTGATTTTATCTTATGAAATGCTATAAATAATAAACAGACATGCGGTTGCAGCAATCCCGAGAGATTTGCTGTCATTTATTGAAGAGTTCTGCAAATTAAAATGGGACCAATTTCGAAACATACTCTAACAAACAAAAAAAGAATTTTCAAAATCGGTCCACAATTGACGGAGATATCGGTGAACATACAAAAAAAAATAATAAAAAAAAAAACATACAAGAAGTCGAACATAGAACCTCCTCCTGTTTGGTAAGTCGGTTAAAAAGTTCGGACGTTTTGCATTATTTGACTCTAAAATTTTAAAATGGATTAAATTAAAAAACGGACAAAAAAATGATTTTGTCCAAATTGCAGGCTCAATTAATTTATCAATGGCAAAGGAGTAGTCGCCTATGATGTAAAGTTGTTTGATGAAATAACTACTATCAATAAGTTTTTGCCAATCAAGTGAAAAACTGGACAGGACGACAAATGTAATTCTGGACGGATGTTAACCCTAGGTACAGTACAAAAAAAAAATGACCCTCGACAACCTTCGTGTTTCGTCAGTCTTCGGATTCCTATCAGAGTTCCAAGTTGATTGAGAGCGTCCGGTCTGCACCAAGTGTAAGGAGCAACCGATAGAAATCCGACGACTGACGAAACACCAAGTTTGCCGAGACACATTAAGAAAATTGTTGTTAACACGAAGTTTGCCGAGGGACATTCATAAAATAGTTGTACTGTACACCTCGACTGCTTATTTAATTTCGCTTAACCCTTTCGGCAAAAACAGGCGTGATGTTATGTTTGTCGTGCCCGTGACTACCTACGGCAATATAAAACTCAGTTTAACGAGTAGAAGATACAAAGTGTCTTCCTTCCAAAGCCTCAGATCGATCTCTCTTATCTTCGTACTACGTTCTATCGTACGATGATAATCTTTGAACGGCAGCTCGCGTCATTGGTTCATTGGCATCGCAAACATACAACGTTTATAAGTATTGTAATAGTGCCAAGACAACAACGCCTTCAGAATTTGGGTGCTTTTCCACCAAAGATGCGTTACGTAGAGATGGTGTGCGAACAAAATCTTCTATAATATAAAAATGAATCGCAAAATGTGTTGGTAAGCGCATAACTCAAGAACGCCTGGACCAATTTTACCATTTTTTTTTTTTTTTTTTTTTTTTTAAATGTTCTTTTAAGTCCAAGGATGGTTTTTACGGCGAGAAAAATTCGAATAATTTCCAGGAAAACCCTAAAAACAGGCCTTTTCTTTTTCCCATACAAACGTTTTCTAACTAAACTGACATTTTCAAAAGATCTGACGATCTAACGTCTGTCTGTCTTTAGGGTAGGTAGGATAGAGTAGGTAGGTTAGGATATAGCGGTGAAGGCCCAGATGAAATATCTGGGCCTAGTGCTGGACAGCAGGTGGCGCTTCGGCCCGCACTTTAGCGGGCTGTCGACGCGCTGCTGAAAGCCGCGGACGCCCTCTCATGGCTCCTCCCCAACCTCGGGGGGCCGAGCGGACGGTGCCGGCGACTGTATGCCGGCATCCTGCGCAGCATGGCCCTGTATGGGGCACCCATCTGGGCGGACTCCCTCCAGAGGAGGGAGAATGCAACCGCCATCCGCAGGCCACAAAGGGCCATTGCACAGCGGGTGGCGAGGGCCTACCGCTCAGTGGGCTTCTCGGCGGCGTGCGCTCTGGCGGGCACCCCTCCCTGGGAGTTGGAGGCATGGGTGCTCGCCAGAGTGTACGAGTGGACGGCGCGGCGTAGGGCGCAGGGAGAGCGCCCCGCCGCAGAAGAGCGGGAGGCCGTGCGGCGGGAGGCGAGGGACGCCATCGTCCTCCATTGGGCGGAGGACCTCGCCACCGCCGCCTTTGGACGCCGGACGCTGGACGCGCTCGGGCCAGTCTTGCAGGGCTGGCTCGAGCGGCCACATGGTTTCCTCTCGTTCCGTTTGGTGCAGGTGTTGTCCGGACATGGTTGTTTCGGAACGCACCTGCACCGGATCCGGAGGGAGGAAACCCCGGCGTGCCACCACTGCGGCGTGGCAGAGGACACGGCGCAGCACACCCTCGAGGTGTGCCCAGCTTGGGCTGAGCTGCGCCGTGCCCTGATCGATGTGATCGGACAGGACCTCTCGCTTCCCAGCGTGGTCTACTCCATGCTGGGGAGTGAGGAGGCCTGGGCGGCGGTTGCCTCCTTTTGCGAGGTCGTGATGTCGCAAAAGGAGGCGGCGGAGCGGGCGCGGGAGGACGATCCTCTCGCGCCGCCGCACCGCAGGCGAAGAAGGGGTGGGAGAAGGCGGTTGTACGATCGTCTCCTCCCACCTCCTGGTGGTGACTAGCGGGCGACAGGCGCGGGGGCGCCTTCGCTCGCATTGCACGAGTCACCACCCTCGTCGGGCGGGAACGGCCGAGCACTCGCGGTCGTTCCCGGGCCCCTCCACTGAGGGAGGGGCGTGAAGGCCCCGCTGTAAAGGCGGGCGGTCGTCGGCGGGGGACTGGACGTAAAGGCTCTGCCAGTTTCCCAGTCCTCCTCCAATTCAAGACGATGCGGGAGTGCCGCTGGGTTATTTTAGTGGGTATACCGGATTCATTCCGGGGAGTCCCACATACCCCCCCCCATTCCCCCAATGGGTGGGTATGCGTAATGCATTTTTTCCCAGCGAGATCAAAAAAAAAAAAAAAAAAAAAAAGGTAAGTTAGGATAGATAGGGTAGGTAGGGCAGGGTAGGTAGGGTAGGGTAGGTAGGGTAGGGAAAGTAGAGTAGGGTATGTAGGGTAGGGTAGGTAGCCAGTTGACGGGAGCGAAGCCGCGGGGGTCAGCCAGTATCCAATAAAAAAAGTTAATTCAAAAAATTTATAAACCCGACTGCTTAAAAAGCGAACTAAAAAGACGTAAACAAGGAGAAAATCTTGCTGTGCAGTCGGAGGATACATCTGGTTTTGGTCAGCCAGATCGTGAATATGTATCCTCGGGTTTTTAGATTTTTTGAATTAATTTTTTTTATTTACAATAGTTCTTTTTTTTTAATTAGGTACATTTAAACATATAAGTGTTATATATTTTTGAAATCACCTCTTAAAACTCTTTACTATGATACACCACACGATAGCTTATTATTCTGTTAATGATTATTTAAATGAGAAAATAATGTAATGATTAACTTAGTGATTGTCCAATAATAGAGTTATGTAATGTACAGATGACGCAATTGTTAATTAATAATTTAATATTATATTCATTTTATTGTAATATTTTGCACACCTGCCATGGTAGGATATGGTCTAAAGAAAGTTTTATAAAAATGTCACCCTGAAAACTACCCATATTTCGCAAATAAATGATTTTGATTATGATTTTAGGATTGGATGAAAAACAAAATTGTCAATCTTAATGCAGCCAGTGACACTCGCAGGGTTAAGACGAATCGATTGACGTAAGAATCATCAAAATCGGTCAACGCATTTGGTCTCTAGAACGCCCTATGGGATCAAACATACATACATAGACTGATAAACACATTACCCTCCTTCGGCAGTCAGGTAAAAATGGGATTATTTCATTTTCTTAGCCAGGCCATAGCAGAGACTTGCAGTAAACTGTTTGTAGCACCACTTAGCTACAAACAGTTTCATAGCTTCGCTACCCATCCTCGCGCCGTTTCACCATCTCGCATAGCTTTAGTCTACACAGTCAAAAATTTTTCAGCTTCGCTATGCAGCTTGATCCGTCAAATTAAATCTACGGTTTGGAGTACCCGTAAATTAATGTTCCAAACTTTCGTCTAAAAGAACCAAATGGAGAGAGATCATGACGCGAGTGACAAGAACACCAGGGTTTGTCCAAAATTCATCGTGACACCGACAGCTTTATCAGGAGCGAAACGAAGGAACAGATGCACTCTCGCTTAGTCTCGCTACATAGCGCATCTTTGGTGGAAAAGCGCCCTCAGCACTTATTTTTGTTTACATCGTAAGCTAGATAAACATATTATGTACAATTATGAATAATAATCTCTGATGGCATTGGGTTTTATCTTGCGTTTTATGTTATCTAGAGAGAGTGGATTATTAATATCTTTTATGGCTTGAATATTGTACTTTATTTTTTTGTAAGTTGTTCTATCTCACGAAAGCGGATGAATCATAGCAAAAAGACTCTTATTTCGACGTCATAAAAGTCACGTCATCCGCCTTCGTGATATAGAACGATTAGGTAAACTTAATATCAAACTACTTACCTACTATTATAAAAAACATAGTCTAACAAAGAACCGCCTCCTGTTTTGTAAGTTGGTTAAATAGCGAAAGTTCGTGAGAATTATGGATGTGATACTCTTTCATGCAGACACTGCTGAACTGATTTTGATGAAACTTTACATTAGTACAGGATAACACAATACATATAGTCTATACTTATAAAGATACTAGCTGACCTCCGGGGCTTCGCTCCCGTCAATTGGCTACTTACCTACCTACACTACCTACCCTACCCTACCCTACCCACCCTACCCTACCTACCGTACCCTACCTACCCTACCCTACCTACCCTACCCTGAATTTTCTTTGCTATAAACCTCACGGAACCTACTTAATTTTAATAAAATTAAGTAGGTTTAATTAGCGAGAACTGGTGGTTTTTTCAATCCAAATTGCCAAAATATGGCGACATTTTACACTAGATCTAGTGACAGATAATTTTTGAGGTGGCAACACTGTTGAATATGCCCGCCATTTTATTAATTTCTTGCTTGGTTCAGATATTTATTTTTATTTCCTCTCACAATGCATAGTAAAATCTTGAATGATACACGTACGTAAGATGAATCCCGACTAGTGACGATTTACTCGATTTATTCACTCGCTCGCTTCGCCTGCTCGTGAATAAACGGGAATCACCTGCTTTCCGCACTTGTAGCATAAATAACTATTTTAAAATAATGTGCTTTGGTTTTTAAAGTGAGTTCCATTCAAATGAGTGATAATACTTTACAGTATAATAACATAAATTGTGACTTATTTTATTAATTTAAGGTTCATTTTTCTTTATTTTATGGATATTGAAGTATGCAGTAAGGAATGCAATGTTATAAAATGCTTAAATTTTATTTTCATAGCTTGAATTTATAAAAAGACATGCACTAAAATATAGTGATTAATTTGAATCACCTATTGCAATTTAAAGGCTTGCAGGCTTGAACTTGAGTAAGTATGGAGTTTCTTGTACGTTCTTCTCCATAACAAGCTACTTTTCCGTATGCATGGTAGAATCAATTTTTATTACTTGTAAATTTTAATTCTTTGACGTTCAAAAGTGCCGCTTTTTGGCCTAGTTGATTAAATATATTAGACTTTGACTTGAAAAACTGGACTTATATACATAGCTAGTTTAAGCCTGAAATAGCCAAGTCTAGCTTAATTAATTCTGACACCAGGTTGGTTAGATCCTCACACGAAAAGAAGAATTTAATTTATGAAAAACTGAAATATTATGAATAGAAAATATCTTATTAGGAACAAAACTTAAAATAGAATATCACACAATTATCAGCTTTTGAAAAATGAATAAAATTTTACTTACATGGTCACCGGTACCAGCTAGATGTAAACACACAGGCTTGCAGTTCTTCTCAGGCCAGTGGAGTGGCAAGAGCGCTTGGAAATGAGCCTTCTGTGCTATCTTTGGGACAATACCCGGTAGGTACCGCTCCAGAGGTGTTATGAAGTAGCCTTCGTAGAGCTTGCAGTCTGATAGAGTTTGTTGCTGCAATGTTTAATGAATGGTTAAACACCATGATTTTAATTAAATGAAATTAATTAATTTGAAGTTGCTTGAATTATCAGATTAATTTGAAAATGATATCCGATTAGTAGGTACCTACAGAACAATAATAATTCTAATATTTTGATTACTATTAATTCTGATGTTTATTATTTTGTGTAATGTGGTGGGGCATAGTTTCAATGGGTTAATTTCTAGAACCTTCCATGACAAGAAAATAGAAAATAATAGAAAAAAATAAATATTTTTTAAGAAAAGTTTGCACTGTTAAAAAAATGTAAGTATTCTTATTCTTAACACATCCAGAAAGTAATTTTCTAACATGTATGACAATAAAAAATTCTGAGTGAGGTTATGACTCATGCTGTATTTTTATGATTTGAAAGTATCAAAACAAAAATATAAAACTAGATAAAAGCATAATTAACACAATTTACCTTGGTAATCGTAACAGGATAGTCTCTTTCCACTAATTTGAAGCATTCATCCCGGTTCGATACCACTTTCCTGAACTCGAATAACCTTAAAACATAACATTGGAACAGCTTGTAAACAAACACGGAATATCACAAACCCACACCACTTTACAGTTTGGCGGCAATCTTGTTACACAACACCTATACCACATATAAAATCATGAAACTAACCTTCGCAAGTTATCTGGTTTCCCCCATCCTTTAGTAAAGAACTTTGTTAGAAGTATACTTCTGTACATGGCATCTAACCTACTAGCCGACATGTTTTGTGCCCCGGACGGTTATGGCCTGTTTCACTGACAAGTTTTATTTAAGAAATCGTTTTGATTTCTCGGTAACAAATACTCGTTGTCAATACATTTTGGTTGAGAATGACTGAAACTGAAACTAAATGAGAAATGACAACAAGGGTTTTTTTCAGGATGGTCAGCTGTTTGCTGTCACATTGACAGACGTGTTCGTTTTAAGCTTTTTATGTTACAGCACTTACATGATGTCAAATCTTGCTCAAATTATTTAAAACGAAGCGTGATAATGTGTTATAACACATCACATAATAAAAATAAAGTTGAAATTAAAAAGTCTGACGTGAATATCGGCCTCGTTAATTTGAAGAAATTCTGGGTATTTTTTTATAGAAAGCGTCATAATTGGACTGATTAACATTCAATATAGTAAAATAAACAAGCATGCGAAGGTGCGTTCCATACTTCATGCAAAAATATAACCACAACAACATAATTTGTTTCCAACAGAAGAAATCATAAAAAGTTTTGGACTCCTAATGAACCCAGCAAAATCACAAGCTCTCATTATTGGTGGTAGATACTTCATCAATCTGTTGAGTAGCCAGTCTCACCCCCGTGTTCCATACGTGTTTTGTATGATGCGATGCCGTCGCCATAGCATATTTAAATCAAAAAAGTTAAAAACTTAGGGGTTTCCCTTGACTGCCACTTATCTTGGCATGTTCACATTGCAGAAGTAAGCAGTAGGGAGTCTTGCTCGTTTCGGTCTCTGAAGCGTCTTCAGAAATTCCTGCCTTTTCCGACTACGTTAACGACAAGTTACTCCTGCTCAGTCTCTCCTTCTTCCTCTTCTTGACTATGCTGATGTCTGCTTTCTTGATGCGTCTGAGGAACTTCTTGATAAACTCGAACGTCAACAGAATTTGTGCATCCGTTTCACATTTGGTCTCCGAAAGTAGGACCATGTGTCGGAATTTCGGAAGCGGTTGAAATGACTGCCTATTCGACAACACCATGATGCTCACACTCTTTCATTACTCTTTTCTGTTCTTCATAATCCTATCTCTTCTTTGTATCTTCGAGAACACTTTGAGTAGATAGGTTTCTCATCTTGTTCGAGAGGAAAACCTTGTCGTCTGTCATCATCTCTCATTCGCTTTCCTCCTCACTCTTCAAGTCGTTACGGTGGATGTTTTATTGTTCGCGCTGTCCGCTTCTAGAATACTCTTTAGGGGATATCCCTTCATTGGAGGTTATCAAGAGAAGAATTAGGGATTATTTCCTATCAATATGATACATTAATTTATGTTTTTACAATTGTAATATTTTAGAATTAAGTTTCCGTCTTATTAATAGGGTCCCTTATTAATAAGACTCCGCGGTCCGTCTGTCTGTCTGTCTGTCCGTCTGTCACCAGGCTGTATCTCATGAACCGTGATGGCTAGACCGTTGAATTTTTCACAGATGATTTATTTCTGATGTCGCTTTAACAACAAATACTAAAAACAGAATGAAATAAATATTTAAGTGGAGCTCCCATACAAGAAACGTGATTTTTTTGCCGTTTTATGCGATAGTGGTACGGAACCCTTCGTGCGCGAGTTCTACTCGCACTTGGCCGGTTTTTTATGTATTATATAGTATGCTATATGTATTATGTTCATGCATTGTGTGTCGCACACGTATTTGCTGTACGTATTTGTTTAGTTTATTTAGTGAGTATTTAAAATTGTTAAGAGTTTTTAATAAGCTTTTGTTGTGCACATGGATGTACTGTCCTCAAATGCATATTTCTCTGCGCAACTGAGCTTTGCTGATAGAGAACACAACTATGGGTTAAGCTCGCCTTTGTGTTTGTATGTTTTGTGTACACTAAAGAATAGGAATATAGAAATGGCTGATACTCTGTTATCAGTGTCTGATGGTCCAATTTATTGAGAAACTGAATGTTGTGAATGCAGAGTCCGAACGGATTCTATTGCTAGAAAATCCGCGCGAATACGATGGCGGGAAGTAATTTATTGTTTTTTTTTTTCAAATCGCGTGCTTCGCGGGGTTGGAGATATAAATCAATGAGAGATCTAAGCAACTGAACTTATTTAAAATCATAGAATAAATCGGAAAATGGACATGAGGATAAATTAACTTAGTCAGCCACAGTAACCATAGAAAGGCGCGGATCCAGCCCTTAAAATAGGTTGTGGTCACAGCCAGCCGAAAATGGGTTAAATGCGAGTCGGAGTATGGACTTGCTAATTATTGATATAGAGCAATCATACAAAGGAGACGTTTACAAAATATAAGACGCCCTGACCAAGATTTTGTAAATTTGTGTTTTCCAATGCAAAGCCATGGTGGCAACGAAGAATATCCAGAACGCGTTCTGAGATGCAACCACAACGCGAATTTACGACGGACGTAAGGTCGAAGACGAGAATTTGCATATTTTTCGTTATGTGTGTTAATTTTAATGGGTTCTGGGGTCGCTAATAACTAACATATGAAGCCGAAACCAAAAGTTTAGGCTTTTTTTCACCGCCACAACGCGGTGTGACCGGTTTTTAATGTGCCACAACGTGAAATTCGCGTTGTAGCAGTTTGAAAGAAGTCACAACGCGTTCTGAGCTACTTTTTTCGATTTTGAGCCTAACATTATATTTAGGGGAGCTAGCCGCTTGACCGTGAAAGTGTGACGTAAGAAGTCTAATAAGGTTGTGGGCATGTCCATTGTGCCCATAACGGTGGATCTGCGCTTGCATAGAAGGTAAGTTTATAACGTAACCACAAAGTGGGTAAGCGGTGGCGCGCCGTGACGTAACTAACTTATGTACTTTACCTAAAAGGATCTTATTGGTGAGGTTCGTCAGAAATCCAGGTGCGCGGTTCTCCTATATTTATAGTTATATGACTAGATGTAGGTATGAAATGAAAGTAGTTAGGTGGAGCAAAAGGAGTAGGTAGGTATGTAAGGTTCGAAGCAGGTGGCGTTCCGATCCCCCGATGGAAAAAGAGAGGTGTTATAAGTTTGACATGTATTACTTGCTACGTATCTATGTGTCTGTCTGTGACATCATAGCTCCTAAACGGATGAACCGATTTTGATTTAGTATCTTAATTAATGTTATAAATGCGGAAGTTTGCATGGATGGATGTATGTATGTTTGTTACTGAATCACGCCAGAATGGTTGAACGGATCTAGATGAAATTTGGCACAGAAATAGATTATAGTCCGGAATAGCACATAGGCACATTTTATCCCGGTATAATGATTGATCGAATCCACACGGGCGAAGCCGCCGGCAGAAGCTAGTATTTGATATTTCGTAGGTTTAAACTTTCGGGGAATAGGTACAGGCCTGATGTTTTATTATGTAACTAGCTTCTGCCGGCGGCTCGCGTGAAAAGTGTTTTCTTATCCCAAGGAAACATTATATCGTCACTTATGATCATGTCACTCCGACGTTCGACTGTCGCTATTGGTGCACGAGGCGACCGCGGGGCGCTGCGCGGGTAGGCGGGAGTGGGGTCGATGACAGTCGATGTGCACAGTTATTTTGACCGTGTTCTTTCTTTATTATAATTCACAAAGCTAATGTACAATCACACGTGCAAAAAATAAGGTACAACACGAAAATCTGATTTACATCTACTATAAATGTGATCCCTCCTCATCACATGACCATACCAGGTTACAACATAGTTCTAAATTCCTTACTTTTGGCTGAAACCAAATGCTGGTACATCTACTCCTGCGGAAAATGGCCATTCGTATCACACGAGGATACCGAACGGTATCCTTTGAGGCGGCAACACTCCTAGCACGCTTTCCACCACTAGGAATTCTGGCGCATATGGATGCGAGGGTTTTCAACCAAATTCGCGCCATCTGCCAAAATAGTAATAGCGTGCCAGGAATCGCTGAAGCAAGGCTGAGGCGGCAGGGATGGCGGCACGTGCTCGAACGGTGGCACGAGCGTCTACAGCAAACGCAAGTCTAAATGAAAAGAGAGGCAGTTCCTAAAGGTTCAGGATGCTTCGGTGAGTGCCTACCTAATAGAAACTACGGCAAATCGCCACCATTGTGGAGGCGATCTTGATTCTGCACAGCACACGCTCGAGGAGTGCCCTGCGTGGGCCCCTGAATGGCAGGTCTTGTTTGTCAGGATAGGACGAGACCTGTCTTTGCCATCAGTTGCGAAGGCCATATTGGGCAGAGACAGAAAACTGGAGGGAAATGGCCTCCATCTGTGAGATCGTTATGGTCCGGACCAGAAGGAGGCCGCCGGTGAGAGCACTCGGAGAAAATGTCGGGTAAGCAAGCCCCTCGATGCCTAAAAACCGAAACCGCCAGGAGCCCAGGAGTACCGGCTGTTTGTTAACGTCATTTTTAATGCTATTTGTGTAGGTAGTGTTCCTTAGGTACCTACACATAATGTGGATCGCTAATACGGATATGTGATGTTATTACCGCATAATTAATGAAAACAATGTATTTAATGATACGTAGTCCCACATACATAATTATGATAACTAAATACAAATAACTTGCAACTACTAGAATGAACAAAAGGACTATAAAAATGACAATCGATAGATGTATTGTGGTCTCCAAATAAGGAGTGCTCCCATTCCTGTACAGAACTAATAGATTAGGCATTTTATATGTTAATTTTTACGTAGGATGATACAATCCATGATGGACCACGTTAATGAGAATCATTTCTTTTTATATGGTATCGTGAAGTCGTTTATAATATTAATTTATTTGAAGATCGTTTATCGGTATAATAGGAGGAATTGGAGATATCCTTGGACTACGCTGAATGTAAAATGTTTTTATTAATATTTTATTTCAGTTGCTACCTACAGTTCCGCTCTATAAAATACAGTAGGTGTGTCTGGAAACGATGATGGCAGAGGTTAATTGAATATATCTCATTATCTACTAATAATAAAGAGCTATGTATGTGGCACTCAGCACTTTTTCTATCCATCTTAAATATTTATTTATTCATTTAATACTTTATGCACTCAAACGTTCAGAGGCGGACTAACCCCACGATTTTCACTGGTTCCATTCCAACATTCCCATGGCCATTTGTCGGACACTTTTCAAACTCTGCAGTTTGACACGAATACTTTTGAGAAGGACGCTAATTTGACGCTAACAGAAGAATAGGTACAGCTGGGCCGGGCGGCGTTTGGAAGACTTCGAACCTTCTCGTCACGTATTCCACAGAGTCTAAAGACCAAAGTCTTCAATCAGTGCGTCCTACCTGTTATGACCTACTTGGCCGAGATTAGTTTAAGGTCGCTCAACGAGCTATGGATAAGTCTATGCCTGGGTAATGCCGAAACGAGGTGATCCTGCAGTAAACCAAAGTTTTTGACATAGCTCACAGAATAAGCAAGCTCAAGTGGCAATGGCCAGCCATATCAGCCATATAACCAATGAACATTGAAACGTGGTATTGAATGTAGTCCGTGACTGGTAAACGTAAGGTAAGCCCTCAGGTGGAGCGACGATCTTCGCAGGGAAGCTGGTAGCTGCTGGATGAGAGTTGCCGAAAATCGAAACAAATGGCGTGCAATTGGAGAGGCCTATATCCAGCAGCGGACTGCTGTAGGATGCGGCTGATAATGATTTCCTACAAAGGAATACAAAGAAAACTGAAAAGTATTTTTTTTATTTACTCGTTTGAAGGTGGCGAGGCCATTGGCCCTCATCACCTTCAAATAAGGTGCGAATCTAATAGGCACCTTCTGCCCTTCAAGAACATATTATTATCTAAGTACCTAAATGCAAACAATTTCTACTAAAAACTAAAAAGTACTTACCTTAAAGGTGACAGAATTGACCTCAAATAGCTCTACAGCCTCTTCAGGTATTACCAAAACCTTCTATTACAATATAAACAAGACTATTGTTGATAATAAACCCATAGAATCAGGTGTATAAAAGCAACATTATATCATCATGTGGGTTGAATCTGACTCACTTACCCACGACTGTTTAGTCTGTAACCAAAAACGTATGCTAAAGTTGATATTTAAATCTTATTATGTTTACCGAATCTTCAGGATATAGATGATAATTGAGAAGATTTTATATTATTTTATGTTTGTTATGGTTCGCTATTATTGGAACTTAATATTCTTGTTTTGTTACTAGGTCGTTTTTACGTAGGCTTGATCGATTTTTGTCATGGGTTTCTTAAAAAAAACAATTTTATTTCTTGGTAAGAACGCGTTATTACGCGTTTGACTCTGTTTAAGGAAAATGGAAGTATTTGCCCATATTTTAATGGGCTTAATGTTCCTAGATTAGTGTAGTATTTTGGGGGGTTTGGTCGATAACCCCGCGGTGACCAACCGTATTGGGGTTTTTCCTGTTTTTTCCTTTTCTCTTGCCTATAGGTATAGTTTGTTTTGATTTCGTTACCGGTGTCTGACATTTCCTATGCGTTATCTTGTTGAGATGGTTTTGCTGTCAAAATCTAATGTATCAAAATATGATACATTAAAAGAAGAAATAAAAGGAACTAATAAAATCCTAGAAAAGGACAAACCATTTAAAGATAGAATAGGATCTGAAGCAAGAAGATTAATAAATCAAAGAGCACTTTTATTTAAGAACAGGAAGAACAATAGACAAAACATAATTAAAATAAGTAAAGAAATATACACTGAAATAAGGAAATACAGAAATACACAAAAAACTAAGTTAATACAACTCCACATAACAAAATTAGGTGGAATCAAGAGTGCATGGAATGAACTTCAAGACCATACAAACTGGATTACTAACGTAACACATCACAAAACTCAAAAACATAAATCTAAAAGAAACGAAATATTAAATACAGCAACTGATTTCTATCGCGCTCTTTATCATGACGAACCAAGTACATCTATTACAAGTAGCGAAACAGTTATGAGTACCGAAGAAGAACCAGTTCCTAATATATTGAAAGATGAAGTTATTAAAGCCATCAAATCTCAGAAAAGAGGAAAAGCACCCGGCGAAGATAACATCTCAAATGAACTTTTAAAAGGAGTATCAGAGACTATCCTAGAAACACTAACAAACCTTTTTAACGAAATTTTAAGAATTGAATATATACCTCTCCAATGGACCACATCTACTATAATCTTACTTCACAAGAAAGGGAGAACAGATGATATATCGAACTACAGACCCATCTCACTAATGTCAAATGTTTACAAAATTTTCTCCAAGATAATACTGGACCGGATAACAAAGACTATAGATGAGAATCAGCCGAAAGAACAGGCAGGGTTTCGAAGTGGCTTTTCAACCATCGACCACATCCATACCATCAAACAAATGATCCAGAAATGCAATGAATATGGAATAAACTACTACCTAGCATTTATAGATTACAATAAAGCATTTGATTCGCTGAAACATGAAAAAATATGGGAAGCCCTCACCGCACAACAGGTCCACAGTAAATACACCAACATAATAAAGAAGATATACATCAACATGACAGCTAAAATACGCACAGAAAAGGTCGGAGAATGTTTCCCCATTAGGAAGGGAGTTAGACAGGGAGATCCCTTATCACCCAAACTGTTCTTGGCAACACTAGAACATATTTTTCGACACCTGGAATGGAAGGAATATGGTATAAATGTTAACGGAGTATTACTAAACCATCTAAGATTCGCAGATGATCTTATATTAATATGTGGTGATCCAAACACTCTGCAGCTTATGATTGAACAACTGATAAACGAAAGCGAAAAGGTAGGACTATCTATAAATACTAGTAAAACGAAGTTAATGACAAATTACGTCAAAACACCCATTAAACCTGAAAATGCTGCTGAACTGGGATATGTAAACGAATATACGTACTTAGGCCAAATAATATCTCCAACAGACATCACAAAAAAAGAAATTCAAAATAGAATAAACCTAGGATGGAAGAGATACTGGGCTCTAAAAGACGTAATGAAAAACTCGGATATACCAATCGAAGGTAAGAAGAAAATATTTAACACATGCATACTACCAAGCATGACCTACGGATGTCAGACATGGAGTTGTACAAAGAAAAATATCAAATCAATAGAAACTTGTCAACACCGAATGGAAAGAAGCATACTCAACATAAAATCAAAAGACAAAATTAGGTTAAAAACAATCAGAAAACAAACCAAGATTATAGATATAAAATACCAAATCAAACAACTGAAATGGATATGGGCAGGGCACCTAACAAGAACTAAGACAGAAAAGTGGACGAATGAAGTGACGGAGTGGTGCCCTAGATATAAAAAGAGAGGTAAAGGCAGACCGCATCGAAGATGGGAGGATGATATTAAGGAGGTAGCAGGACCATGCTGGATGAGGATAGCAAGGGATAGAACGTTGTGGAGAACACTTGGGGAGGCCTATGCCAAAGACCAAGACAATCACGAAACCGGTGTCTTACAAAAAAAAAAAAAAAAATTGAGTACGTTGCTTTCATGAACAACCATGTTTAATATTAGTAGTATATAAGTAGTTATAAGATGAAATGTAACATGTAAGATTGTTAATAAAGGCTTTTATTATTATTAATGTTCCTAGATTTTTGTTTTCTAGGAGAGAATATTCCGGGTTTTCCTATTGGAAAAAACAAAGATAGGGTTATGTAGGTACTAACTACTTAATTTTCATAGAAATAATTTGACCAATGGTGCCGATTTAAATAAGTCTGCTTATGAAGCCAAAGATAGCAGATTCAGAATTACATGCTCAAAACACAAAAAAGGAGTCGAATGAATTAGGTTTTTCGAAGGAAAATAAAACCATGGTACTTATAGAAGAATCATTACTAAACAAATATCTTACCGAAGACTAAATACCTACTTACAAGTAGAAATGACATCATTGCCAGCTCTCGAAGTGATTAGTATCACTCATTCACGATCACGGCCGTCAAAGTTCGCGCGCTCCAAATATGGCGCGAAAGAAAAGTCGTTGGAAACAACTGAATTTTAAATTAAGACTATGTTCTGCTCCACGTTCCGCTGGCTGGATTTTAATAGGTTAAATAGTTTTATCCTTTCAATCTGATTTGGGTTCTTTCACTATGAAAAAGGGTGTGGAGATTGCGGACAAAACATGGAACGATATGCTCTGATTGATTCTTTCATAACAGCCAAAAAATTTTCAATAGTAGGGTCATAGTGGGGTATCGACCTAAGTTCTTGTTGCAGACAATTTCAGTGGGAATGGGAACAATCCTTTTCCAACTTTATTCGAAATTGAGGACACAAATTTTGGCAGAATTGGTGTATATTGTACCTAGGGTAATTGTAGAACTAGTTACAATCCGATCTAGCAGTTTCAGTTCACCTGTGTAAACTGTAATAATAAACAAACAGTCTAGCCTTCCATAATGTTAAGTAGGTAGAAATTAAATCGATACTTCCCTTTTAATTGATGCTTACGTCATCATTACAATAAGAAATAATAACGATCCAAAATAGTTTCAAGATTGCTTTTATTGAATTGCATCCATGAGACTTTGTGACGTCTTTATCTCTTTGCATCATTGGGCACGCCACAATTGCGGCGATATGGCCGCTCTTTGAGGATCAGGTCTTCACCGGACTCGGCTGTTTCTGATAGCTATCTCGATATCTGTTTCTTGTTGATAAGGCGGGAGGAAACGCCCGGGTGTCACCATTGTGTGAATTGTCCGGATTACACTAAAACTACGGGGGAGCACACGGTGGAGGTCTGCCCCGCTTGGGAGGAGCACCGCCGTGTCCTCATGGAGACAATCAGCGGTAGCGACCTCTAGCGTCCTGCCCTGGTTCAGGCCATAATACGGAGCGAGAGGGCATGGGAAGCTGTCACAAGGAGGTGCGAAGCAATGCTCGCAAAGAAGGAGGCAGAACGCGTGAGGGAGACGCAACGGAGCAAATTTCATCCCGATCCGTTCAGTAGGTTTTGCGTGAAATAGTCACAAACATACCTACAACACACTCACAAACTTTCGCCTTTATAATATTATTGTGCTAAGTGTGAATTGTGATGTAATTTCAGGTACTCACTCCTCTTCATCAGTAGGTACGAACTAATTACAAATGAATGACTTTTTACTCCTCAGAAAGTTGACCAGTTATTTTCTGCATACCATACAGTGTAGGTAGGTTTCCCTAAGACAGGCAGGTACCTAAGTAGATACGTAGACTATTTTATTATTATTTCAATGCTTTCTTTATTGAATGCTAGAGTTTCCCCGCGGCTTCACTTCCGTGGCCCACCACACAGGACCTGAATTCGAGATAAAAAAAGGTAGCCTATGTCACTCCGGAATAATGTAACTTTCTATAGGTGAAAGAATTTTTTAAATCTGTTAAGTAGTTTTTGAGTTTATCCGTTACAAATAAACAATCAAATCTGTCCTCTTTATAATATTAGTGTAGATTATTTTCCTAGATCACCAGTTAAATTAAGGAGGTACTTCATCAGGAGTAGGGTTTCTATTGGCGATCGCTCAATGTCGTTAGGACTCTAGGACATAGGTCTGCGGAATGCGAAACTCGTCACGTTTTGACACGCAGTAGGCTGTCCGGAAGTGCGCTGTTTTTTTCTTTCGGCAACTTATGACGAGGCTTACCACAAGGCCTCCAACAAGGTCGCCTGATAACCTGGCGAAGGTCAATCCTCTGGATGCCACAAGTCCGGCCACTGAGGTAGTTCTTGGAATGGCCTATAAGCAGTCGATTTTTCCAACGGAACGATTATGAATATTTTCCTTACGCATGTCTTAAGGTAGGATCTCTAGGTACCTACTTTAAGCCTCCAAGTCAGCCTTTTGAGATTTGTCTGGTGGATGCGAAAACAAAGTCCGATCTTCGAGGCAGTTCTCGGAAAGACCAATGTCTAGAAGTCAATGATTTACAGCTGAATATTGATGAAGAGGCCTCGAAAGAACGCCGTTCTACAATTAGAGTTTCTGCTAAGCCATCAGGACCAACTTCGCCCTATCTCCGGGTTCAACGGCAGTCTATGGTCACACCACCTAAGTATTATGCATAATTTTACATCTGTATACAAAGTACGTGTGTACGGGCGGCAGCGTAGGCGCTTCCAACAGTATAAGGTCAGTCCACATGCGACACGGACTGTTATCTCAACGTGAGAAAATACACGAAACAGACGTAAGTGTCACTTGTGAAGAGGCTTCATAAAAAAATATTTTATAAGTGAAAAAAAGTTTAATAAAAAATATTAATTTTAAAATACATTTTTGACTGTGCAGTGAGTGATAATGGATTAATAAAACGCTAATAATTCGGTGATGGTTATGTAAACTTGGTTGTAAAATAGGTGGAATGTAAATATAATTAGTAGGAAATTATTCGTGAATCACAAAATTTTGCGTGTTTGCAGTTTGTCTCTAACTAAAGGTCTCTATTTGTTGAACGCTTAGTTATGTATTTAAATTTAAACTTAGCTAGTGTGCTTTGGTGTCTTTATAGTATGAGGAAAAGTATATAACTATCTAGTGATTTAAAAATTAAATAAAAAACGACCCAATTGAATTAAATTCTGATTCACAGTAGAGATGAATAATTAACTCCCAATATTCTACTGAAATATTATAGAATAACCGTAGCGAAAAAAAAACTTTATAGTTCTAGATAAGATCAGAGTCAGTAGAGTATTTATCTTACTTAATTTCAATAATACACGAAGTTTCTGGGTTTCGAAGCTTTAAAAGTAGGAAGAGTATGTACATTTTAGCACAAAATCGCCGCCGCTTATGTACTTTGTGATTTTTGGCGTGTTTTAGGTTCATTTTGGTGAATAAACTACGTACCTATGTAATTGCACAAGCAAGATTGTAGGCAGGTAATAGTCACATATCGTCACTAAAGCCTTATACAGAAGAAAATGTGGAGGTCATTCGTATTTATATTTACATTATGACTCAGTGAACCACATACAGCCTTCAGTGAGGTTGTAATTCATTCATTGTTCACGCAAATGATGATATAAAAGGAGGACGATAAACCTGCTTTACGATGAATTCAGACAGGATAATGATTTGGCTAGCCTCTAACCAAAAAAATCTTGAGACTTCAGAACATAGGAGACTGATAATATAAGTAGACCGTTTAATTAAGTTTGATATATGCCTGACAACTAAGTAGGTACCTAAGTATAGCAGACTGCCCATAAAGGTATTCAAATAACCATTGAAGAATGCGATTATAAATTAATAAAATTCAAAAAGGCTGCATTCCTAAGTTTATCAGAGACAATTTCTGCACTGATTGTGCGGAAAAAGTTCGCATTACAAAAGTACAGACATTTGACAATACAATTCAAAATATGCTTAGAAAATAAGGAAATGGATTTTGTAAAACGCAAAGCTTCAAATTTATAACAAGAAAAAAGACTTGATAATAAATGAAGTGGAAATAATGAGAGATCCTTTAATAATTGTAGATGGGCGAGAAGGTGTTGCTGCTGGCGCCGTTGGTGCTCCTCGTTTTAGGATGCGTTGAAGGTAAGATAACGAATAAACTAACAAAACCCTAAACATAGAAAATGAAGATATCGTAGTTCTCGGTGAGAAGTAGATATAATAGACAATATTATATTGCCTCCTATACATATGTTTAACTCACAGGCCACATCTGGACATAATAATGCTTATCCCAAATTGCTTATTTATTTCGTTGCGGGATCCAAGACAGTTAAATTCATTCTCCGGGGCTTCGTCGAGCTTCGCCTCGGCGCTTTTCTGGTGATCGCCACTGTTGTTTCTGGCTTTCAGGATTTGCAGTGGTTTGGGAATAGTGCGGTAGGTTTGTCCCAAATTGCTTCCCAATAGATCTTCAACCAGATTCTGTGTTAGAGGGTCAAAAATTGGTAGGCTTATACGCCTGTTGCAAGCTCTTAGCTCTTACGTAAAAAAAAACTTAATTCCTGTAATGTTATCACCCTGTCTTAGTGCAAAGGACATGATCAAACTTCAGAACATAATATCTGCCACAAAATTCGTGCATCCAATAAAAAGAGACATCGCACTTGCAGCTTGCTTGGCATACGCCTGGACCTTTATTAAAAGTAAATAATAAACGCAATTTATACTGTCAAGAAATATGGAGAGCCAAGTGTGTTGCAATCAGGATATTGTGTGCCATTCAAGACGACCTCAGTCAGTGTGACCTTTGGTTTCGAGTGCCAGTCGCTGAAGATATCATAATTTAGAGCTTTAGCATTATAGGTATACTATAAATTTGCTTTCTATATACATTCGTAAAGTCATGCCTTTTCCCCATGGGGGTAGGCAGAAACTACAGATGCCACCTGCTCAGTATCTTATTTTAATATGAGAATCACGTCTAATAGGCTAGTCGTAATTTTTGGCAAAAATATCTTGTTGTTAATAAAAAATTTTAAGCAAAACTATTAGTTACACGAAAAAACCTTGTTTCAAAAATAATGTACAATGGCCAGTACTGCGTTAAGGCGATATATACGCCCCAATGTAAACGCAGTACTGGCCGTGCGCCCTCTCGATGCCAAAATATCAATATTGAACCTCCTTTTGAACAGTTTTGTTCGCAAAATATTATTTGATTTACATATTATGCTATGTCAGTTATGAAGTAATTCCAATCATCAAATTTTCTGCATAAAATATTTTTAAACATCCGAGTCGTTTTGGAGGAGTATCGAAAAGTTGCGAAAAATATCGTGTTGCTAATTATTTTTTTAAAGCAAACTATTATACGAAAAAACCATGTTTAAAAAATAATGTACATGAAACAATAATAAATTTATATATTATTTTAAATCTTTTAACCTAGCAGTTACTAAGGAGTGTGCTTCAGAAAGTTACCGTTTTACGGCACTAAAGCGTATGTAGGCCCTTAAGGTATCCTTTCTTCATTATCCCTTTCAGTCGAATTTTTCAATTCTTCTGTTCCTGGGTCCTTCGCCATTAGTCTCGGTATTTCGGTATCAGTTTGGCATAGTTTGAACGGTCGTAGATTTTAATAATAAATGTTATGTCATTTCTTTTTCAACAGTTATTATATTAAAATAAATTGATGAAATCGTTAGCTTTCGTAAGACATTATAACCTGTGGTATGTGGGTATTTATGGAAATGTATTTCAAACTATTTGATATTTGCTCATGATTTTTTCCCGCTATGAGGAAAAAAGACCAAGGAACTGTAATGAAATTAAAGCTATTTGCATTATTTCAATTTCGGAATTTATTAAGAACAGGAAAAGGAGGAGAATCATAATATGAACTAAATTTTTTATTGTGATTTATATGAATGTATACTTAAGTAAAGTTGCGGTCGTCTCGGCTCCGAACTCGTACCTGGTCAGAAATATTTCAATACGATGCGATGACTCCGTAACAAAAAAAAAGAGGTATTATACTATAATGAATCCATTGTTATGTCATCAAGTCCATGAAGGTTAAGCACGAGACTTACTGACCACGCGGAATACACCCACAGACCTCTTCAACGTGCATAACTTTACTTGGTGGAGCATTCGGTTCCGCTCGCAATATGGCGCGAATAGTCTTTATCTTATATACCTAGTGATTGTCCGTAATTTGCTGTCACTGTCAGAATCAGAATCAGATCTTTATCTGATTTTTAATCACTGTCAGTCTGCATAGATAGATAGGTATAATCTACTTGATTAAACACGAAATTAATCACAAAAAAGATTAATTTTACGGGTACAATTTCGCGGTCTCATCATTCTCATCTCTGACTGCGATGTGTACCAGACAATATTTGCTTTTGCCTCTGCATCATCCCACTAGACATATACAGGGTTTAAGGGATTTCTTTGATTATGGTTTGGCAAATGCATTTCGCGTCAGGTGCATGCTGTCTTCTGCCATACCTCCCTATGGGTAGGTATACCTACTGGCTATCTATCTAATGAGAGCAGTGGTGGCCCAATGGTGGCCCAATGGTAACGGCCTCAACTTACAAGTTTATAGGTCATGGGTGCAAACCCCGGCAGGCGCTTCTATTTGTGTAAATTATTTCATCACCACTGCTCTAAAAACGGAGAAGGAAAACATCGTGAGGAAGCCGGCATGTCCTAGAACCAATAATTCGAAGGCATGTGATATCCACCAAACCGAACTCGGCCCGCTTGGTGGATTACGGCCCATTATTCCCTCTCACAGAGAGGAAGCCTGCACGCACAAAGGGCCAAATGGGAGACCAAGTGTGGAAAAGGGGGTCCATCTATCCTATCCTATCCTATTATCTAATGATCTATTTGCTTTTACGATTTTTAATAATTTGGTGAATTTTACTGTTTTGCTAATTGTGCATTCAGCTCTGTGTGTAGGTACACCTACATTACACGTTTCGATACCGTGTGACTAGGTGCACCTTATATATAATCCAATCATGTACAGCATGTTCTACCTTGTAGGCACTATTTACGGTCATTGGTCAGTCATGAAATGATGGTCTTATGGCACGGATTTTGAGAACATTTAAATTCAGCCTAATTCACCAAAACCTCTTCATTCTTTCAAAATGAAGAAATACATTTCCCGAGTTTACTGCAAGTCTGGCAAATATAACAGCTATTAAAACAAATTTTCTACAATTTCAAAAATACAATGCATGCAGAATTGCAGCATTTCATTTTTACGATGACTAACAAATGGACGGGTATATTCAAAGATAACTATATTATACTGGGGTACATTAGCATTCATAACATGAGTTAGGTCTTAGTATTTCATAATGTAGGTGATTAAATGTTAATCCGTCATTGCACGTTAACAAGGACGATAGGTCTCATGTGGGCGGAGCCTTCTACACATATGGATTGTTGCCAAGGCCCAGTCTATGGTGTTTTTATTTCTTCTAATGATGTTTTTGCTTGATTGCCAGCATCATGTTAATTGATTACGCGTGGGAGTTAAATACTTTTTGCTTCATATGTTTGTTTTGTTTCTTAATCATGTTATTGTTAACTCTGTGATCTATTTGTGAGCCCACTTCCTTATTTATGACTAATTTTCGCATAATTTAAACATTAATCATTCTATCGATGTGTAGTTTGACATGAATAGGTTTTTAATTCAGGCAAAATACGTCATTTACCTTTTCTGGTTTTTCATTGTTGTTGTTTTGAAACTAGTTCACCGGTTTTGGGCATAAAAATATTACGATATACGCCGAAGGGTGAACATATTTTGAATGCCAAAAATGGCATCGATCTTGTCCTGCGTAGGGCATTCTCTTCCGAGTATTAGCAATCAGTGGTCCTTTTTTCCGAAATCTGCATGAACAATTGGACATTTATCTATAAATTTTTACTTCTTCATTTTTATTCCTAATCACTCTCTCACTATTGAGGATGGTGAGTCCGTTTCAACTTGTTAATAGATTTTCTCCATCTGTTACAATCAGCAGCCTGGAGTGTGGCGCTGATAGATATCTTCAGATACTCTATATATTTGATCCGATCACCTTCTTCATCGGTTTCTAGGTCTCCAGGTATATTTTCTCATATATCCCTTCTTATTCCTTAGGTCAACGCTACCATAACTACTATGCCCGCAACTACTTGGGCCGCGATTTGTATGAGCATGGACGCTCGATCTCCGACAACCTGGTGACCTGCGGGCCACATACCTGCGGCGTTGGGGCCCACTGCATTCACGGTAGTGTACGGCCCGTGTGCGCCTGCCTGCCTGGTTACTCCGGGGATGCGCTGACACAGTGCGTCAAGATCGAGTGCATTGGTAAGTAACGTTTACCTTTTAGCATAAAGTAGTCTTAGGGCCAGTTACTGAATTGAGTATTTTAGAGTTAAGAACGTGCAAAACTTAGTATGATGCCAAAGTTTGATAAGTTTTCAGGCTAGAGTGGACAAATAAACAACTTCGAATTCTTAATTTAGAAGTCAGGACTACATCACCATTGATTACTTACATTCGTTTCATTAGTTTCTCAAGTCTCCAACAAAGGGTGACCATTCACTCTCCAGATCGCTACTACTTGTATCCCTAGATATTTCAGTATCAGCTGCATCTAATTGCATAATCATCATCGAAGCCGTGGAAGTGGCTAAGTTTTGGGCTAAACAAATTTAGAACGACTGTCGTGCCAGCGACACGAAGAATAAGAAGAATCATCATCAACATTTCAGCAGAAAGACGTCCTCTACTGGATCTGCCCCTGCACTGCTGGCCTCCTCCTCCCAATTGGTCAATTCTATATCTAATCAATTATTTTCTCTGTAGACAACAGCGAGTGCCGCAGCCACCAGAGCTGTGTGAACCAACACTGTATTGACCCCTGCGCCGGAGCTTGCGGCGTCAACGCCAACTGCGAAGTAAGTTTATACACCTTCATTCTAGTAGCTAGCTCACAATAATTTTTCATTTTCGAAGTCATTGCAACTGACTAAGGCCTCAGTTGCAATGAATTCGAAAATGAAAAATTACTAACGTTAACGCGCTAACGTTAATTGACGTTTACGTTAACGCGATCGAGCATGAGTAAAAACTTGGCATAAGCCCACTGATATTTTCGTAAAAATATTGTGTGTTCCTCAATCTCATGGTTATTCTAAAATTCTACTGTTCTATAATTAGTATGCACATTGATTTCATTACAATACTTTGAAACAGAGGATTTATGTATATATTTTTTGCTTTCAGGTCCGTAACCATATCCCAGTCTGCTCTTGCCCACCTGGGTACACTGGCAGTCCTTTCAGCTCTTGCAGGATCGCTGACCCTGGTATGTTTACTACAATATTCTTCACCATCTTAATCTTCTGTATTCGAGCTATCTTCATTACTGTATTTTATCCACAGAGGAGGCTTGCCATCCATCCCCCTGCGGTGCCAACACTAAATGCCACGTCGCCAACAACCAGGCTATTTGTACTTGTCTACCAGGATACAGGGTATGTGTTCATCCTTGCTACCTATTGCCACGATTTCAGGATTAATAGGTGGTGGCAACTGCAGTAGGTATTGCTATACAGATGTCTCCACTACGACTATTTTATAGAAACTTCCAACATCAGAGAAACAACAGTTTGGCCTTGGTGGCAAACTTATAATTAAGTCTATAACGTCATCATCACCTTCCTGTCCTTATACGGAACCATCCGATATATCAATTTGATTGCGGGTCGGGCCGAATATCATCTTTTTCACAGTCTATGTTAGCCGTAACTTCTGTAGCCAAACTCATCTAGACGCTAACATATCCGTCAGAATTAATATAGCGTGTTCAATTTATTCTTGGTGTCCCACAGGGTAGTCCTCTGACCGGCTGTCACCACGAGTGCGAGTCTGACGGCGAGTGCGGTGCCCAGCAATCGTGTCGGGACTTCAAGTGTATCAGCCCCTGTGGAGACTGCGGAGTCAACGCTGACTGCGAGACTGTTGCCGCTCATCGCGCCATCTGCAAGTGCCCAAGAGTAAGTACAGCTTACAATGATATTATGAAAGTTAGATGGTTTATTGTGTTTTATTTTCTCCCAACTCTTAAATAGTAGTGTTGAAGGCATTATTGTAACACTGCGTGAAAGAGATTGTTTTTGTAGGTTTCATCACATTCTCGCATTAAACCAAGAATTACCTAACTACTCGTACTTTCATTTCAAATACGTCCCAGTTCCTCCTTACAGTTTGAGAGTTTTTGATAGGAAAATATTAAAATGGCTTGTTTCAAGAAATGTCTATATAAGTAAACAATATTTAAAATATTCATATTCAGTTTCACCAAGATGAAGGTATAAATAACAAAATCTCATTAAATTATTTTTATCATCAACAGGGTTACCACGGTGATCCCTACAGGATCTGCTCGGCTGAATGCACATCAGACGGCGAGTGCCCCAGCTACAAGCCCGCCTGCGTCTACAATGCTTGCATCGACCCTTGCATCAACGCCTGCGGAACCAACGCCGAATGCCATCTCCGTGGTCTTACTCCCGTCTGCTCATGCCCCAGGAACATGACTGGAGATCCCTTCTCCTACTGTAGACCTTTCGAAGCCCGTAAGTTATTCAAACAGTCTGTTGATGATTTGTCCAAAGCATTTGACGCAGTATAGCGTGTTAAAAAAATACGCATTGTTTTACGATTGTATAAAAACACGATTACTATAATTTGAGTGAATTACATGTGATAAGTTTTTTGTTGACCATAAATATATTAAATTATACCCCAAGTAACCTGGGACAGGGGCAGAAAGATGATGAAGATGATGATAAATATATTTAAAGAATAAAAAAACATGAAAGGTGTTCCTCAAGGCGCCATACGTGGTCCTGTACTTTTCAATCTTACTTTAATTCTATTATTTTACTACCAGGTGACCTTTGTGAGCCCAACCCTTGTGGTGCCAACGCCAAGTGTACTCCCGGACACGACCGCACTGGAGCTGAGCGTCCCGTCTGCACCTGCCCCACTGGATACATCGGCAACGCTCTCGTCTCTTGCGAACGTGTTAGTTATTTCTTTACAATAAATCCTTACTTTACTTTAACGTGGTTTTGAGTACACATATTAAAATATATTGTCTTATTGTGAGATCTTTCGATGTGTTTGGATTATAATATCTGTACTCTTTTGAGTTCTATGCACACTTTTATAGAACATTATGATAACATGTTTGTAATACACAGGGTGAATGCGAGCTGGACTCCCAATGCGCCGACAACTTGGCTTGCGTCGGCTACCGGTGCGTGGACCCCTGTCTCGGTAACACTCAGTGCGGATCAGGAGCCGTGTGCATGGCCCGCAGACATATTGCTGTCTGCACCTGCGCCAATGGTATGTATTTTAACATATTTGTCTGATTTTACTAACTGTAGCATCAGTGTAAAACTCGTGCAAAACCGTGTCGAGATGACTAACTAATTATCCAAATAATTATGGATTTGTTTGATTACTATAACACCTTTGTCTTTTTAACAGGACGCAACGGTGATGCTCTAGTGAACTGCTATGACTCTCAGTCAGTTGCAGCTACTGGACGTTACTACAGATTCAAACGGGACGGCAATTACTCCAGCCAGCCTGAACCAGAAGCACCCAAGAACCCTGAAGCTCCCGCTGTCGTCATCACAGAGCTCAAGGAAGCTAACACTGAAACGAAAACTGAGGAGAAGAAGGAATAAAAAAAACGAACAATCGACTAAAAAATATATCAATAAAAGCGCGGACTGATAATGGTACATCACTAATGTCATATTGACAGGATGTTTGTTATGCCTATGGCATGGTATTATTTAAAAAAAACCAACGCCCGCGCTCTCATTGTGAAAATAAATGAATGGATTTTTGTAAATGATTAATTTAAACTTTCAATTCGATAGTGTAGATCTTGTTAATAATAAATATAAGCTTATTTTTATAAGTTTTAATTGTTTAGTAAAAAATATGAAAAACGGAAGAAACAAACCTGAGGCATAAATGCTCTTTTTTTATATCGTTCTTTGAAACAAAAAGAAGAGGCACCCATTTTATGCCTATATTGAATTGAAAGTTTGAACTATGCTTTCTAATGTTTTACCAGTTAACCCCAACTGTTAAACAATCATGCTCCCTCAATGTTTTAAGTTGAAATCCAATTGATAAAGATGATAAAAGCTGTTATGTTGTTGGTTAATTATGGTTACTAATTAATAAGTTTATACTGCCAATTGCAATAAAATTGTCGCTATTATTTTTTTGTTTTTTCTTTTTGATCAATCCTGTTCCCCTCTATGATTTGTCTAAGGCTTTGCATATTGTCGCAAAAAGCATCGTTTTTATTATTAAAGGAAAACAGGAGTGGGCTGGTGCAAACATATATTTATTTAACAAGACTTGCATGGTAATCTGATAATGATAATGATAAATGATAAATGATTTTATTTCTGTAAGTAGGTTTGTACAAACACTTTTACATGTCGATCATATTTTTAAAACTAGATGAAGTCGGCGTTTCCTATCTGACTACTCTGAGAAGAAAGGCCGAAACAAACTCAGAGGTCACAGTCTCTTTTAAGGTCCAGACAAAATCTTTGTTAGATCATGTGAAGACCATGTAGACTGAAGTCTGAAATGGTCTTTTTAGGAAAGAACCAGCCAGATTGAGTGGACCTGTCCAGTCAGTGCACGCATTTGTCAATAACCGTGCAGCTCAACTCAGAAATTAAGGAGCTCAACGATTCGACGAACAATACCAAAGAAAGGACATTCGGGTAGGCCGCATAAACTACTCAAACTGCCAGACCATGATTAAAACTAATTTGGATAAATTAAAATTAAAAACAAACAAAAATTGAATCCACATTGTCTTCACATTCACAACAATTAAAATAAACTAAAAAAAAAATATAATACTTTAAAAAGTAAATATTCTTGTCATTGCAAGAAAACAAAAAAAAAAAAACAAAATTCACGTTGAAAAATATATAAAAAAAAAAAAAAAAAAAATTATTGGAGCAGCTCAATCCCAAGCCTGTTTGTCCTCAACGTAATCTTTTATTGTATAAAACGCTTTCTGGCACAACTTATGTTTAATGAATGTTTTAAATTTATTAACACTTAGATCTTGTACGTGGCTTGGAAGCTTATTATAAAAGTGTACACATTGACATCTAAACGAGCCACCTATTTTCTTGAGCCTTGTTGCAGGTACTACAAATTTGTGTTTGTTTCTAGTATTTATGTTATGGATATCACTGTATTTTTTAAACAATTTTATATTTTTATGGGCATATAAAAGATTTTCATAAATATACTGAGAAGGCACTGTCATTACATTAATCTCCTTAAATTTCTCTCTGAGAGAGTGTCTCGGGCTTAATTTATAAATCGATCGAACAGCTCTTTTCTGCAAAACAAAGATAGTTTGGATGTCGGCGGCATTTCCCCACAACAGAATACCGTACGACATTACACTATGAAAATAGCTAAAATATACTAAACGGGCTGTCTCTATGTCAGTTAAATTACGAATTTTCCTAACAGCATATGCTGCGGAGCTTAGTTTTTTCGACAATTTATCTATATGTGGGCCCCACTGAAGCTTAGCATCCAAAGTTAAGCCTAAGAATACTGTGCTATTTTCAGGATTCAATTCTTCGCCCTTTACCAACACATCAGTTTTCACCTGCCTAACGTGAGGTAGGGTAAACTTAATACATTTGGTTTTTTTTCCATTAAGTAGTAAATTATTAACATTGAACCAGTGAACTACTTTTGAGATCGCGCTATTTACATCGTCAGTAACCAGCTGCTGACGTTTGAGTTTAAACAAAAGTGAAGTATCATCCGCGAACAACACTATATCATGGTTATCCTTTATGAGGTAAGGCAAGTCATTAATGTAAATAAGAAACAAGAAAGGACCAAGAATCGAGCCCTGCGGGACGCCCATCATTACTATAGATCCGGGAGATCTTTTTCCATTCACTCACATAATACTTAATATAAAATATAACTGTATGCTATGAAGGTGAAAACTTGATTAGCCACAGAGTCACAGAGAACTTTATTTATACGGAAACAGAGTACATTTTATATAGTGATTAGCCTGAATACATGACTGTCGTATCCAGTCAACAACAATTTTTTTTTTTTTTCTTAATACTAATCCCGCTAATTTTGTGCTCAACTTCACTCATACCAGTTCTCGCTTTTATTCCTCTCGCACTTTTATTCAGCATACATTATCTTTCTCTCATTCTTCATCTTGCATTCTAGTGGGTGGGACTCCCACTTTAATTAATACTATGCTAAGGGCAGACTTTATTTAAATAGTTAGGGGAAATAACACAATTATTACATTTTATTTTGACATTTTTCTTAACTACTTATTTCTAGGTACAACTTGTTTTAATACATATTACATCTACACTTCTTATTTGGTACTTTCTTAGTATACTACTTACTTACTATTTCTCAATTTATGTGCTATTTTGCCTATGTTTCTAATCTTATATACTAACAATATAAATGAAACATAGCTTACTCTAACTTTTATTTCTATTTACTACTGTTACGGCCACATTCTCGCAGTATGCTAAGAACTTTTCCCTATATTTCTTACCCATAAACTCGTATAGGTTATCACACGACAGTCTCATGTCCAGCTCACATTGAAGTTGATAGCGTTCCCTAGTAAAAATCGGGCAATCTATGATTATGTGCTGGACACTCTCAGACATGTTGGGATCGCAGGCGCACGCTGGGCTCTCCTTACACTTGAAACGGTTCAAGTATTCAGAGAACCCACCGTGCCCTGTCAAAACTTGTGTGAGTAAGCCTGTTGGCCGCACGTGTTGTACAATACGGAATGCTGCTATGGCGTCGGGAAGAAACATTCTCGTCACAGAGGCCGTTTCGCCAGTCACATATCTCCGATTCCACTCATCAAGCGATTCCAAACGGATCTGTCGCCTGATAAATGAGATCGGAAATTGGTCATAGTCCGGCTTCCTCCGCAACGACAATGCTGCCTCCTTTGCCAACTCGTCCGCACGCTCATTCCCCGGCAGGCCCGCGTGGGCCTTGACCCAGAACAAAGATACAACTTTGCTCTGGCCCAGAGCTTGAACCAAGTTGGCGCGCGCGCGAACCGCCAGAGGATGGAGAGAGCCATGGTTTGCCAGCGTCTGCAATGCTGACATTGAGTCGCTGTACAAACCATAGCTCGTCTCTTTGCGCTTGAGGATTACGTCCGTTGCTTTGCAAATGGCAAGTAATTCAGCCTGGCAGACAGTGCAGTACGCGGCGAGGCTAAGCTTGAGCTTCTGGATTTCACCTTCATTATCCCACAGGGATAATGCGACTCCGACCTTCCCCTCAAGCTTGCTGCCGTCAGTGAATATTCGCACTGTCTGCACGTTCTGGCTGTCCACAAGCTGTTGGTCTGCCAGGCACATGAATTCCAAGGCCATTTGTTTGGCAGGGTGAGGAGTCTCTGCAAATCTCACCATACCCTCGATCTCCCGGTCTTCTGGCACGAACCGGGATGACCCTCTCCTTGCTTCATACAGGGCGGCTGCCTCTTGTATGCGCAGGTCTAGAGGTAGTATCCCAGATAGTACCAGTGCCGAGTTCAGCGAGACAGTACGGTAAGACTTGCAGATCTTCTGGACGAATCCTCGTTGGACCGAGCCTAGCTTCTTCCGTATCCCTTGCTTTTTCGTAGCAGGAGCCCAGGCTGTGGCCGCGTACGTGATTATGGGCTCGATTGTTGCCGTGTATATAACGCGAATTACCTCAGCATTCAAACCCCAACTTACTTTGGCAGCACGAGAAAGCTGCTTATAAATATCTGCTACCCTTCTGCAGACGTTCGCGGTATGCTCACTAAAAGTGAGCTTCTCGTCTATGGTCAGACCCAGCAACTTCATTTTCTTGACCATACCGATGTCGACCCCGGCCATGCTCAGCATAGGAGTGTCGTACTTAAGCTTATTGGTTATGGTCATCGCACAGGTTTTGTGCGGTGCAAACCTCAGCTTATTTCGAACGTCCCAACCCTGAACATGGGCGAGGGCTGCATTGGCAGATCTCGAGACTTCAGTCGCCGTGTCCCCATCCACGACCAAGACGATGTCATCCGCGAACGCCTGCACAAAGATACCCCGTCGTTCCAGGTCTTTTAGAAGTGGGTCTAGAAGGAGGTTCCACAGGATTGGACCGCCGATTGACCCTTGAACGCAGCCCTTGTCAGTCTCTCTCGTACATTCCTCCCCAGCGTAACGAACCCTAACCTTCCTACTGTCGAGATAGCTGTCTATCAGCCGCCTGATGTTGACCGGGCACTTTTCCTCAGCCAGCCTGACCTTTATAGCTGGCCACTAAGCGCTGTCGAAGGCCCCCTCTATATCCAAAGACACCAGGACAATTAGCTTCTTCAGCCTTAACTTGTCCTGTACGTGCTTTATTAGCGTATAGAGGGCGTCCTCGGTGCTCCTCTGGGGCATAAAGCCAAACTGGCGGGTACTAAACCGCGGTACAAGCTGCCACTTTAGACGCGCTACGACCATCCTCTCCAGGACCTTTCCCAAAACAGGCAGTGGACCGATTGGTCGGTATGCCTTTGGGGTCAGATAGTTGTCCTTGCCCGGCTTCCTAAGAACCACGACCGTAGCTTCTTTCCAGATCTCTGGAAAGTGTGCCAGCTCGAGGCACTTATTGTAAAGGGCAAGAGACAATTCCTGGTCCTGGTGGATCGCTCGACTGCAGATATCAGACGTCAGTCCATCCCCTCCTGGTGCCTTTTTGGGATTGAAACCTGCCACAGCGGTCTTCAGCTCCAGCATCGTAAACGATGGGTCATGATATTCATCATGGACCCATTCATTTACTCGGCTGGCCGCTTCTCTAATTCGCCTGTGGTCAGCGTTATCCTGGTCTACTCTGTCTTTGGGGTAGAACGTATCTGCTAGTAGGGTGGCCGATTCACTTGGATTAAGGAATGTACCATCTCAGCATAGGGTCAGTTCTTCCTGCCGTCTGGCGGTCCTACCGAAGATCCTGTAGATTCCTGCCCAGACCCCCTCCCGATCCTGCTTCCGGCAGAACTCCTTCCAACTGGCGACTTGGGCATTCTTCACTTGCATCTCATACTCGTTTGGCTTTCAGGTACTCGCTGACGACCATCGCTCGCCGGACCGGTGCGGCGTTGCGGATACGGTTCTTTCTCCTAGTGACCTCCTTCTTCTTCACAGCGAGCTCCTCGGACCACCACGGAAAAGTAAGTTTCACTTTATTATTAGCCTTGGGAATGGCGTTATTACATGCTTCTACTATTATATTTCTATATTTAATAATTTCTTTCTCTAATTTTTCTTTACTGTCTAATTTCTTTACATTTTCTAAATTTAATTCATTTGCAATTTTTAATTCCCCCAGTTTGTTATCAAATGTTACCCAATCTGCTTTTTTGGTATTAAATTTTCTTGTGGTCCGGACAATATTAATACCCCTTTCTCTTTTTACTTTAATATTAAAAAATATTGTGTTGTGGTCCGAGGATGTTGCTCCTGTGTCGACCCGCAGCCGTCCACCAGGTCAAAAAGGTCGAGCGAACAGGCCGTGACATCCACATGGCTTCGAAACACCTTACCACCTCTGACGGTATCAAAGGTGGGGGTGTCACCAGTGTTGAGTACCTGAAGCTCTAACTCCTCCAGGGTGCCAGACATTTCGTCACCTCTGGGGTCCTCTGTGATGCTGCCCCACCAGGAACTCTTTGCGTTCGCGTCGCCGCCAATTAGCAATCTACCGGCGGCCACTTCCGTTTTGATCCGGGTCAGCTGGTCCAGGTATGGCCCTATGGGTTGGTCCGGCTCGAAGTAATAAGAGACTACTGCGATTTCCCAGGCTTTGGTCCGGATTCCCACCACAACGATGTTGTTTGTGGTGAGTTTCGGATAGGGTATGACGTCTAAGTCATGATCAAAGACGGCGATCGCCGCCTTTACCCTCCCACTTCCATCGACCTCGCACTGGTAGATTCTCGCCCCACGGTAGCTCCTCATACTTCGCTCTCCCCCCACATACGGCTCCTGGATCAGTGCCCACGCGATCTTTTGTTCACTGGCCTCTAAGAAGAGTTCGGTGGTAGCCAGTTTCTTTCGTTGTAAGTTCGCTTGGGCCACGCGGTATGGTCTTGCGCATTGTTGGATAGGAGTCTCCGGGGTGCCCTTAGCAATATGCTATTGTTGAGCGCGATATTGCTTCCCACCTTCTTCTTATTGTGCACTCAGAGCTGAACGCGTGGTGGTTGGCGTTGTCGATGTTCGCACGTGCGCAGTTACAGCAAGATGGCGGAAGGCCAGCGATCCAATCCTTGCAGTCCGCCCGCATGTGAGGCCCGCACAGTGTCCGCACTTCGCCACAGTCTCCGTACAAAGCCGTCGACTGTGACCGTAGCCGAGGCAGAGCGAGCACTGAACAAGCGGTGACTGGTCTTCAACCATTACTCGTTGCATGTCTACGTGCACCGCTCCAACCTCGAGCATGCGCTTCCAGACTTCTGTGGCGACCCTCAACACTACGTGAGCTGTGAGCGGGTTTCTGGTACGCTTTCTATATAAAAGTTCGACTTTGCTCTGCTCTTCTTTAAGGTCCCTAAAAATGTTACCGTTTTGGTTCTTGAGGGCCCTCAGTATTTCGTCGTTGTTGTTATACTGAAATACACCTTTTAGCACGACCTGCGGGTTCTTATTTTTTATATCTTGCACGCTCAGCTCTGGTGCTTCCCCTATTTTATCCCTTATCTTTTTCCTATCTTCTTCGGATCGACAGCCCACAATTACCTTGCGATCCTTTGCCTTTCTTATCTTTTCCACAGATATTCCTCCTTCCTTAGCATTCACTACCTTGCGTATAGTGTCCAGTACTTGCTCTCCCGTTTTTGTTTCGTCCTTGGCCGTTACTACGATGGAATGTAGTGTTTGGTGTTTTGGAGCTTGTTTAGGAGGCTGACTTGCCACTACATTGGCATATGAAAGCTTTCCCATATGTTCTTGGCCAGCTAGTAGCGCCTGTTTCAACCTTTCCATTTTTTCATTGTTTACGGCCAGGTTTCTGGAATGCTCCTCCAGGGCCCTTCTGAGGGAGTCTACCTCGACCTCTTTAATAGCCTCTGGAGAAGTGGGAGGGGCTTCCTTAGCCCTTAGCTTTTCCTGGACTTGTACGCCCTTGGTTTCGTATGTCTTCTTCGTAGGGGGTTCTCGCCCTTTCTCCTGCTCATATTCTTTGATTATCGAGTAAAGCCGGTCCGCTTGAGCCTTAACATCCGTTTTTATCTCATTTTTAGTATTCCTCGAGGTGGTCATGAGGGTTTTGATTTTGTTAAGGCATATTCTGGCCTCGGCTACTCTGCATTTCTGCGCTGGCGGGCTCCCGATCTCGAAAGACACAGATCCTCTTGCCATAATTGGCGTTGTCTTAACAGGCTTTGTGGGGGAAGGTCCCTTTCTGTCGGTTCTACCCGCTTCCCACTCTCCCACACACTTTCGTACGCTTTGTGTTGAAGGCCCTGCCTCCTCTGGTGCCTTTTGCGGGCTTTTGTCTTTGATGTTTGCTGTCGTCTTTTTCTGGGTAGGTGGGGTACGTATTCCTATTCCGCTCATTTTGGCGGTATAATAGGATTTATCGGGATTACTACTGCGTCAATGGGGTATTGTATAAGGTACCCCAGTTATGTAAATTTGTATATAAGCTATGTGTATAGATTATAGTCATAAATTTTAAAATAATAAAATAAATAAGATATAATAAAATTTGAATTACAAGGAATCCTGTATCTAAATGCGTCCCTGCAAAAATGTGGTCACGTTACAGTCACAATTTACGATACCTACAGGAACAGAATTAAAACAATAAAAGTTTTAACAAAAGTCCTTAGTCTAGTCTTAACCTATATATAGTACACAAAAGTGATACTATATGTCCTTATTCTAATTTTAAAATTAAAATGTGGTAGAGTTTTGCTAACTTCTCTATGTAGAGAAGTAAGTCTCCCTTTCTTGCTCAGTTAAATTTGCGACAAATTTCGTAAATTACTTTTATTGAGCTCTATGTAGAGTCGCAGTCCTTGACCTAGCTTATCTCTAAGCTCGCCTTGTTAATAATGTTATGTTTTAAATTTTTTATAAGAATTTTTAAAATTATAGTAAAAATCTGAAATTTGCTTTATGTAGAGTCAGTCTCCCTAGCAACTAAAGGATAAAAGTATTTTTCAAAAAATAGTCCATTAAAAACCAGGAAATTAGGTTTTTGTCCCCGAAAACTGTTTTAAGACCCCAATGACTCTAGCAAGAGACACCCCCCACCTCTCCGATGAGACCCCAACTCCTGCTCCACCGATTACGGAAAACCGCTTTCGATTCGGGCAACTGGTCTCCGAGTTGTTGACGGATTTCTAAGATATTACTCTCACCCCCAAACGGCTATGTCAATATACAAAATTAGGGGTAGGGGGATGAAATTCCATGCCGGGGACCCGGCAAAAAATGTCAAAAATGGTCTAGGACCCTTAGTTTTCCCGAAAAATGGAAACACAGTTACCGTGCGGTTTGTCGGCAAGTCCGCGCCCCACTAATAAATTTACAATTTAATAAATACCCACCCAAAAATTTTGAAAAAATCAATGTAGATTCTCAGTTAACCGTGCTACAAATCTATACTAAAATTTTAGTAGGTTAGGTTACTAAATTTTAAAGAAAAACTAATTCGAAAAACGGAAAACAATTACCATTAACCGCAAAATAATCGTTTTTTCCATTTTTTGGGGAAAACGACTTCTGACGGTATTGAAATTTTTTATTTAGACTGGGGGTTCAATTACACGTCGAATGAGGGTACTCACCCCTCGGTCAGGGCCGTACAAAATTTTAGGCAAAAGTTTAGGTATTCCTGTAGGTATTTTTAAAATCTTATAACTAGGAAACTACAACTGTGAAAAATCTAAAATTTGGCAGGCGTATTACTAAAGACTAAAGCTATCTAAAACTAATTTAAAATATAGGGGTAAAAGATCGTTCCCAGGAGCCAGGTTCATCCGAAGTTTGGCGTTTTTTCAAAAAATTCCAGCTTCGCTCCCGGTTGTCTTTTCAACAAACGAAAACGGTACTGGGTTTCTTAATTGGTCCCCTTCAGGATGTGATGGTGAAAGCAGTCCTGGCTGCACTGGTTCCGATAACAAGTTGCACGTGGTTTTCAGTTTTCCTCCTGTGGCTCCGCGGGGGGCGGCGAGAAAAATCTGAAACTTTGCCAAGATGTGCGGCAAGGTTATCCCCTCCTGATAGCAGTTTCAGAGTAGGGGGCTGCGCCGATGGTTTCGACGCCGCACGCAAAAGTAAGTTTTCAGCAGCGTGTTTTTGGGGATTTAACCTCCAAAAACACTATTTTCGGGGTTTCCCGGGAAAACCAGCAGGGTTCTCACCGGGACACTTCACTCCTTCCACACAATGCACGAAAACACTCACTTTGGTATAATTTTCACTTTAACTTTCGCACTTTGTCCTATTTTCACGATTTTTCGAGCGTGGAGCGGCTTTAAAACGATCTGCTTGCGGCGGGGGGAACATAGAAAAAAAATTACTCTAGCGAGAAGAATGTCAAGTACGTACAAAAAAAATGGCACGGTTTTGGCGCCACCTGGTGGATGCCCCCGAAAACTCGCGGAAGCGGGAAATTCAAAATCGGAATTCTTCCAGATAATTATTAAAAGATTTGCCCACGAAAGCAGAACTGGGAAACTGCAACCAATTTAACATCGGTTACAGTTGCCCAGTTCTGCTTTCGTGTGCAGTATTGTGCAATTTCAGTGGTTAAAATTTCCCAGCTTCGCTTTGGTGGTCAAGCAGCCTTATTATAAAGTGAATAGGAGACAATTCTTGCTTGTAGAAAACTTTGAATTTTAACAAAAATCACAAGTTTGTGGTTTATACGTAAAAGTTAAAGCTTCTTACTAGTATTTTTATAATAAAAACAGTAGTGTTTGTTTCAGAAGAACTTTATTATAAATTACGCAATAGGTATCACAGACATAGAAACTATAAATGGGCAGCCGAATGTATATCTAACAAACAACAACATAACATAAGTAAATATGAGTGATGTTTAAAAATTCCTCCTTTACTGTGCTTAAGAGTGCCCAAAATACCCACAAAAATTTAACATAAATAATATACCAATGCTAAACAATAACATTAGCAAACAGGTCAATTAGTTACCAATACAACAGTAATTTAGCATCAATAATTATTTTATTTTATTGTGTTTGAGTTGCTTACATCTATCAATACAGAAATAACTGTGAGGTAATTAAAGCCACCACAATTAGCAATACAGTGTGTGAACTACCATTCTGGATATAACATCCGCCGTCACAGCCGCGTCAGCAGTTATTTGACCTGTAATAGAACATAATATTGCATTTTATTATGATGATTTAACATATAAGAATATATCAATTTACGTACTACTGCCTTCCGCCCGTGGCTGAATACAACCCTATGTCATTCCCCGGGGTTCAATTTATGTCCATACCAAAAACAAATTTGGTTTGGTGGGTTTTTGCTTACAGAATTATAGAAAATGTAATAAACAGTCAGATAGATAGAGAGACTGAGCTACGTTCACATTTGCACTATTATACGTAGTAGGTTTTTAGAACAAATAGCTTTTCAAATTATTTAGTGCCCAAAATCTCAAAGCAAAATGGCTGTGACTTACGGAGAGATGAACAGTGAGAAATTATAGGGTTCCATTTATGTCGTTTAGAGTCACAGAATTCTAAATCTTATCTAAGAATCCCTTAAATGCATAAATATCAATAAACCAAGTTACCTTGTGATATTTTAGCAAACATGCCAGCAGCAACTGTGTGGCTCAGCACTTGAACAGCTAGTTTTACCCTCATCTTCATCTTTTGTTTAGTATTGGGATTCAGATGTTCTTGTCTGAGACAGGGTGCAAACACAAAGTTTGGATTTGAGTTGTCCAGTTCGTAGAATTCGACAATGTGACGCCATTTGGCTACACCTGAAACAATTTATACATGTCCAGTTTAAATACATTGTCACATTGAATAGGTTTCTTCTTGAATCAAAAACTGTCAGTTATCTATAAAATGTAATGTTTACCTGTTCCCTGGTTTCCATCAGCAGGTAGCAGTTGCCCCTAAAATGCTTAATGCCCTTCTGTTAACTCCATCCATGTCACACACACTGGCCGCTATATTAATGCCATGTTCATGACATTGTTCAAGCACCTGTAAATAAAAAATAAAAAATTGTCAGCTATATTGGGTAAGTTTAGGCAAGGCAACTGCAATATAGAGTAAATTTATAACATTATAAATTCATACAGTGACCGTAATTACCTCTTTTATTAGGACTGCTAATCTATCAGCAGTGACTGAAGAACCCGATAAATAATAGGCCATGGGTTGTTTTATTTTCTTTCGAATCCCAGCAACCATGAATACTAGTGCATAAGACACTAGTTGTGCTGTTCTACCCTGCACACCATGGTCTTGAAAGCCTTCAATGCTATCTTGTTTCACATTATATTGCAAATGTTTTTTTAATGCTATTTCATCAAACATTAAAACATATTCATTATTAACCGCTTCTTGGGCTGATGAAAACTTCCCAACAATTCTAAAGAGCTCTTTGTTGATGCCAACATTAAGTTTACATTTTTGTAATAGTACTTTTAAAGTTGATTGAGCCGGAAGGTAAAACATTCGCCTTAGTAATCTGTAGCATGTGGGAGATCTTTTATATAGCCTTAATGCAGTAATTTTATCTTCAGCAGTCCATCTACGCCCCTTAGCACTCTTCTTAAAATTTCTAATTTGTGCTTGCAATAATAAAGCAAAATTCGGGCTTATTTTATTACTGAGTTTCATCACAGCATCACTGATGCTTAATTTTTGCAGATATTTCTTATTTTTCATCTGCTTCAATTGCTTTTTCAATAGGCAAACTTTTCGCAAATATTTCTTGCATTTCATAAAATTTTTGTTTTCATCGGGAATTTTGGAACTAATTTCAGATTGACCAGGGAGAATAACTTTGGAAGGGTAACATCTATTAGATATATCCACAAGAGGCCGTGATGGATTATATCCTGCAAAGAAAGTATAGCATTAGTTATATATAAAATTCTAATGTATTAGTAGAGATTTTTATTTTGAGTTGGCATAAATGTCTATCAGCTCTCAGCCCGGGTCCCGTTTTCGGGATAAAAGAAAAGCTTATGTTACTCAGGAAGAATGTAGCTTTCTACTGGTGAAAGAATTTTCAAAATCAGTTAATTTGCTTTTGATTTTATCCAATACAAACTATGTTTAGCTTTAATAGATGTTATATATTATATAGAATGCACAAGAGAAGCTCCTCTTCTGTCTGGTAACCCACGACACTTCACACCATTTTTACTTTAAATTTCGTTCTCATTGGGATTAGCTGACCTGACATCTGGTGAAGCAAAACGTCGCAATCTCTTTGATGGGAAATCCACAAATGCTGATTCACTAAAATGCTGATGACATAGCATTCTGTGTTCAGTGTGCAGTTTCAACTGAAATTCCTTACTTGACCAGGACTTGTCCGGACAGCAATATTTTGCCCACAATTCACAACTGCAATGAAAAGAATAAAGTAAATTAAGTACGTACACTAAAATTATATTATGGATCACTAGTCCAATCACAAATCTGGATGAGGCGGCATAATTAACAAGATAAACATATATTCCATAGGTCGCAGAATGGGCGAAAAAAACGCGCGAATAAAAATCGCGTTGCAGGATTTCCAGTATTAGAGGCGGCACTTACCGGAGAATATTCATAGAACCAGGTTTTGGAAACCTAAATAATGTGGTTTCGGGGTCATTGACAGGCGAAGAACCACACTTAAAACATTTTCTTTTATTTTCTTTCGTATTTGAAAACACAAACTAGTCAGTCACTATCTCGTACACAACACAAGTGTTTCAGCACACAACAGACGGAGGAACTTAGGCTCTACTCAACGTCGATAATGGCAAGGATAACACACAGAAATTAGGACAAGTTAATTCACAAGAAAACAGAAATTCAAAATTTCAAATAACATGCTCATAAGCCGGCAATCAAATTTCTTGTAAAGTGGGGTTGCCAAGTGCATTAAACAAAAGCCTACTAAAATAATTTTGAAAAAATAATAATTTTTGAAATTAAGTAGCCTCTGTATGATCGCGTTTCAGTAAATTAAAAGAATTATTTATTCATCGCCTTAATTGCTAACCCTTTTGTTTATTTATTGTTAAAACCTATGCTATGCGAGCGTATATCTATTATAGTCTGCATGAATTATATTAAATTTATTCAATTTCAATAATATTAACATTCAATTAATTAGCGGAAACATTATAGCTGCAAATTTGTTGATTAAAAATTTAAACAAAAATGTTGTTAAAACTACCAGATGGTAGCTTTTTAACATATAAGCAACTTTTCAGTTTTACCTATGTTGCCATCGTAGAAAACGTCATTATTAGAGACCGAAATCTTTAGGTCTCACATAATAGAGTAGAGGTTGGCAACACAGGTCTAGCCCCCGTAGGTATGCCAAGATTTACCCAATGAGTCGACCCCCCCTGGGGGGGAACCGCGCAACCTAGTCAACAACTATTTGAATATGACATGTGCCATTGATAGAAAATAAAGAAAAATGAAATATTCTGCTCAGCCAAGAACTTAATGAGTTTGATAAATCAAATCTCATTCCAACAGTTTTCATTGGGTGTTACGGTTTCTGTTAAATACATAATATCTAAATACCACTTGCTTGTTGCTACTCCTATTTTACAAGAACTATCAATGACACTGGAAGCTTCAAAAATAAAGCTGCACTTTTTTGATCGGAACACACACACAACGCTGTGGTATGCTCTTCCGGAAAATACCTTCCTCCTCACCTCTGACGCATAGGTTATGCGATGAAATTAAATATCTACCATTATAGCTATAGACGTTTTCCACACGAAAGCGGCAATGGACGTCAGATTTCAAGTAGCTCAGATTCCATGTACGTCATTTTCCAGTTAGGACATTTTCCAACTAGGTCAGATTTAAGTTAGTAGATAATGGTTTGGTATACTTATTTACAATATATTCATCGCACCACGTCTGCTAGACTTCTTTGGTGCACGGACTCTATAGTCTAGAAATGATGACACTAAATGGACGTTACTTTTATTGGGAATAAATAAATATTTTTAGAAATATTTAAGTAAATATGGGCTTGGATCGTTTGAGCTAAAACCCATTTTCAATTATGCGAAGCTTATATTGAATTTCGCAGTAACGATCCAACATGGCAAATTGTTATGTAATTATGGATTTATATAAAAAAATAGTAAATTTTCTTTAAAGAATTTTAAATTATTAACTAACTTTTTACCAATTATCTTTCGCCTTACTAGCAAAAAAAATTCCTGTTTCCTATTTTCCCAATTGTTTCTTTTGTGTAATACATAACTATAACTTCAGTGTATAAGGTGTCTACATAAAATACGTCGCTGGTAGCGTCGAAAAAAATAGACCTAACTTTTAGATTATTTTCGATTATATAAAAAACTCCGAAACCCGGGTTTTGTTTTCAAAACAAACTTTTATAGGAGATAGTATGATCAGTATAGTCTATAAAAAACAAACTTTTATTTTGAGGCAGCATTATACGGGATTCCATACATCCATGAGCATTCTCCTTTACTCTGAACTTGGTGCCGTCTTATGTCACAAACTACCGGATGGCTCAGAAAGACAATTTTGGGCATTTGCTTCTAGATCCATGACTAGCAGCGAAAAGAAATACACGCAAATTGATAAAGAGGCGACAGCTATTTTCTGGGGTTTATAGAAACTGTTTCACTATTGTGACGGCCGGAATGTCACCCTAATGACAGACCATAAACCTCTTAAATTAATCTTTCACCCTAACCGAACCTTACCAGCCTTGAGTAGGTACTATGAGGCTATTCCACTACGCTCATTTTCTATCAGAATTCGACTACCATATCGAATATAAAAGTTCCTCAAAGCACTCCAACGCCGAAACCTTTCGCGTTTACCCGTTGAGAAGATTAATGAGAATAAATATGACCAGCATTACATTTTCCAGCTGAATCAGATAAAAGCATTAAATATTTCACCAGAAATAATAGCAGAAGAAACAAGAGAAGACCCAGAATTACAGAAATTACTTGAAACACTCCAATCAGGCACTTCACTTAGACAATCCGGATATAAAGATAATGAACTAACTTTTCAGAATGACTGCATCCTAAAAGGCATGAGAGTCATCATTCTACATAAACTACGCCCACGCATTTTAGATGAACTTCACGCGGGACATGTCGAGATCTTGAAAATGAAACTTCTTACGCGGAGTTTTGTATACTGGAAGAACACTGTTATAGATATCGACAACAAAGTAAAATAATGTAGAAGCTGTCGATTTAACCAGAATGAACCGACAAAAGCCCCTCTGCATCACTGGGCAGATCCTACTGGCCTGTGGCAAAAAATACACATCAATTTCGCAGGTCCGATATCGTGCTATCAACTTCTAATTGTCGTAGATGCATTTTCCAAATGGGTTAAAATAATCCCTACAAAAACTACAACGAGCGTATTCTATATTCAGAAACTAGACGATTTTTTTGATACCTTTAGATTACCTACCCTACACGCTGGTGTCGGATAATGTAAGACAAAATGACTCTCAAGAATTCCAGACGTTCTTAACTAGCAATGGCATTGTTCACAAAACGATCGCACCTTACAATCCCGCAACTAATGGATAAGCTGAAAGATTTGTTCAGACGGTTAAAAAACCACAACACAAATTAGAGGGGAAGAGTGGTGGGATAATGCACAAGGCTTGTACAGTTAGAAGTATCCTACGGGCTACGCCAGTCATCTCAGGCGACTCGCCCTATATTCTCATGTTCGGAAGCCAAGATTACAGCTCCACCAAAGGCACTACATAGGGGCAGAAGAGAAGGGGTGAGAGAGTTTGCAGTTGGAAGCAGAGTGCAAGCTCGCAATTACTCTGTATCAGGAAGGAAGTGGGAGTTTGGTACAGTGACCCGCCGACTGGGCAACCTCCACTATTAGATAGAGATCGACAGCAGACGCACAGGGATGCGCCAGCTCGACCAGCTGCTCCCGGCGCTTCTGATCACAGAACATTTTTATTCTAGCGAGCTTCTGATTCCTGGGAATCACGGCGGAGGCGTGTCATAGACTAAATACGTGTTGCCTGGTTACCGTTGTGGAATTGAGATATGTCATTCAATATAATACGGCTATCAAGAAATTATATGTTTTAATTATTATCTAATAGAGCCCTAACCCTCAAGCTTGCATGCCACGTTGCTAATATGAAATACGACAAAATTATCTAAAAATACGAAGCAGTAGCTTGAAAGATTCAACAACCGTGCCACTATTTGCCCGTGTATTATTCTTTTACTCCTACAACAACCATTGTATCTACATGATTGTTATCTACCACAATAGCACTTAGTCATTAAATTACTACACTATTGTAATTATGACCATTGCCTAAAATTGAATGTAAGTAATTTAGATCTAGTCAGAAGTTTAATTATTACTCAGCGTTAACGTCACGCAAATGACAATATTTGATGCTAGTAGCAGTAGTAGTGCGGACTCATGTTTCCGCACTTAGACTCCCATTCGGTTCCGTTGTGCGTCCGAAAGCACAGAAGCTTCCTGTGGGCTTCACAGGATTCACGGGGCAACTTCACTGATCCGAGGATTTCTTCACGTTGAGATGCCACGGCCTCGCATTCCAGTATTACGTGAGCGGCTGATTCTTCGGCGTTAAAATAGCCCCTGTAAAGTGGGCTTTCTGTGGGGCCTATGTTGAAAAAATGTTTGTAAGGAGGGTGTGGCCCGTTATAGGGACAATACGAAATAAAAAAATTATCTGCCGGGTGTACATTTGCCCGTGACCATCTGTTATTATGGAGTTCTGTTGATCTCTGGCGAATCCACGCAAAAATTGCGAGAATGGCAGGGGGAGAAGTGGTACGGGCTTAGCACTAACAACTCGGAGTCCCTATTCGCAAGTTCATCTGCGGCATCATAACCTAAGGATCCGCTATGCCCCCTGATCCACTGGAGGGTAATTCGATTGGATTTTTTAAATACTCTCCAGGGCGAGGTGGTAATCAAATATCAATTTGTTGTTAGTTTGTTTGTTTTCTAAAGCTTTGAGCACAGCCAGACTATCAGATAAGAATCTGATACCGTACCATATTTGATGCTTTATGTAATTTGTTAAAAGAAAAACAATGAACGGCAGGTACTCTAAGATTTATAACTCTTTGATTCATTATTAAACAAACAAATAGTGATTGTTTAAATGCAAAAAAAAAATGTAGTTTGTTAAATGTTCTTTTCATTTCTGAGATTCATAACATGATATCGAAAACTTCGCTCGATCAAAAAAAATCTGAAAAGGACTATAAAACGATGTTTGATTATAAAAAAATCACTACCTAAAACACATATCTAAGAAAAGTTAACAACTTACAGAATTCTTATCTCAACTTATTCTCAGGGTAGAATTTATAAATTAGTTTAATTTGTTTTAATAATAAAATTACATTACAGCGGCCGCCGTACGGCTCTTCAGTACAATAGTCTTCTTCAATCTTCAGTAACCCGCGAGGCCTTGACGAAACAGGGGGTGACCATAAGCTCTTAGAGTAAGATTATTTTGAGTGTGCGTAAGGGACAGATGTATATTACTTGTATACATTTGACCCTTTTTTTAAAGTTGAACTATGATAGATTTGACACGTCAGGGTACAGGGGCAGGACCTATGTCAGTTTTGCTCGTGCTCGCCTTCCTGCTAATCTATCGACCGATTTATTATGAGACCACAGTGTAACATAATCAGTAGGTTAGGAAAGTTTTTTAACAGACTTCAAAGAAGACCGAAATATTCGTCATGGGTATATTTTATTTTGTTTTTTAGGTTACCAATAAAAAAAAAATTGCGAAAATTACTCAATATAAAAATTCAAAATGGCGCCGACCGAAACATATGATATTTTTGTCATGGGTGTCATTTTCATGGTTTTTGGGGTCGCTAAATGCTAATATGGGGTCAAAATGAAAATACAAGATGGCGCAGATCGAAACTTCTGAAATTTTCGTCATGGGTGTCATTTTCATAGTTTTGGGGTCGCTACAAATTTGGGGTCAAAATGAAATTCCTAGATATATAATATATAATATAATAGATAGCGGCGACCGAAATTTATGAAACTTTCGTCATGCGTGTTATTTTCATGGGTTTGGGCTCGCTAAACGATAATATGGGGTCAAAATGAAATTCCAAGATGGCGCTGACCGAAATTTTCGTTATGGGTGTAATTTTCAAGGTTTTCGGGGTCGCTAAATGCGAATTTGGAGTCAAAATTAAATTCCAAGATGGCGCAGACCGAAATTTCTGAAATTTTCGTCATGGGTGTCATTTTCATGGTAGCTAAATGCTAGTATAGGGTCAAAATGAAAATCAAAGACGGCGCCGACCGAAATTTTCCAGAAATTTCGGTCTGCGCCATCTAGTATTTTAATTTTGACCCCATATTCGCAATTACCCACCCTGAAATCTATGAAAATGACATCCATGACGAAAATTTCGGTTGGCGCCATCTTGAAATTTCCTTTTGACTCCATATTAACAATTAGCCACCCAAAAAACAATGAAAATGACCCCCATGACGAAAATTTCAAAAAATTCGGTCGACGCCATCTTGGCATTTCATTATGACTCCAAATTTGTAAAAAGCTACCCCGAAAACCATGAAAATTACACCCATCACGAAAATTTCGGTAATTTCGCCATCTTGGGTTTTCATTTTATTAAGAAAAAACAACCTAAAACAATCGAATTTTTGTAAACCCCAGAAGAAATATTTTTTGATAAATGTGTTTATTTAGTCCGTCCGTTTATGTTTTCCAAAATGTAGATAAATAGTCAAATAATTGAATAAAATACGACTTCAGGCATTTTTCAAACTATATACTCAGATTTATTTAAAACAAAACACTTAAAAATTTCGTTATTACTACGAATTGTAATACAACAAACGGTTTGGCATCAGCACCCGTGTTTTATTAACTTTTAAAAACAATAGCAAATAAGTCTTCTTTACATATCTTTACTGTGACACTTTTGACGGCATTACGCACAAGCGAGCGCGCCGCCCGATTCGCGGTAACAGTGGTGCGTTAAATACCTACTTAGCCAGAAAAAGCAAGCCTTATATGAAAAGTTATGCTTTATAATAATTTACTTTTTAAATCATAATTTCGTTTATTGGCGATTGGAGTTTTGTTTTCCAATCACTAACGTGTGGCTAATAATTAAACGTATAAGCCGTGGTATAAGTAAACGCCTACTAAATACCTCTCAGAAGTAACGGAACGCAAACTTGACATTTGAATTTGATGGGTTGATACGTCCTGTCGTTCGATTATCGAATGATGAGTGAGCCAGTGTTTTTAACTATTAATTACGAGTAGAAACTGTAAATATTATATTATAACAATGTCCGATATCAACATGGAGAAGTTCGCAGTGCCAGACTTTGTGCCCGAGCGTTACGTGAAGGAGCTGGCCAGGTCCTGTGTCGGAGGGGAGGAGCTCCAGCAACAGAAGGATAAGATACAGTCGTTAGCTGAAGAGACCGCCAGTGCCCTCAAGAAGAATGTGTACGAGAACTACATGCAGTTTATCGAGACGGCGACGGAGATATCCCACCTAGAAGCCGAGATGTACAAGCTCTCCCACCTGCTCAGCGAACAGCGGACTGTGCTCACGACTCTCTCCCACGCGTCAATCCTAGGTAACGAAAACGCTATATCCCGCGAATCACTCGACAACCACGACGTCGAAGCAGAGCGGGCCGAAGAACAACGCAAGAATAAGCTCAACCTTATATCTGAGAAAGTGGAAGGTTGCATGAATTTATTAGACGTCCCAGATCGAACTTTGCTTCACGAAGGCGACCTACTAGAGATAGACGCCGAAGAGAACACTGCCCTGCAGAGAATGCATGTGTATTTGTTCAATGACTGCCTTATGTTGACATCTTGGATATCAAACCGTAGAGGTCCTAATAGATATAAGTTTCAAGCTAGCTATCCTATCAGTACTCTAGCAGTAGTGAATGTAAGAGATTTGGGAAGTGTCAAACAAGCCTTTAAAGTATTAGCCTTCCCAGATACAAGAGTGTTTCAGTGCAATAGCTTTGCCATCAAGAAAGATTGGCTAGATAAGTTTGATGTTGCAAAAAAATTGTACATTGAAAAAGAGAATTCTAAACAGAAGAAAAAAGATGGTCTAGATAAGCCTAAACCAGAGTTACTGGAGTCCCCCAGTCTCTCTGTTGAAGAACTACCTTCCCCACAAATAGCCCCCTTGCCGGAGTGGTTGGCTGATGTTACAGAGGAGTTAGATGTACTAATTGTTGAAAGACATTTTCAAAAAACTTTTGAACTGATGATGTCTGCCCAGAAAGCTTTAGACACTGAAGAAAATAAAAGCCATCCACAGAGGACTGATTTATTGAAGAGAATTGAGCTGAAGCAGAAAGTGTTGATTGAAATCTTGTTGAAGGAACTCGATGTTACTCATAATTGGAGCCCGAGGGGAGGGCTGCAGTCGTCGAGACAGCCTGTGCACATACTCAATAAGTTTAACATGACCAGTCAGGCTTGTGAGTTATTTCTAGCAATATGCAGTCATACAGTAAAGGTTCATGTGAAAGGTGTGCAACTAGAGGGCTCCATCAATAGTTATGTAAAGCAAGTAGGCGAAGTGTTCTTCTGCTCTCTCAGCGATGCCTTAACAGAGTTCATTACATTATTTCCTAAGAATAAAGTTAGTGCTTTTGTAGTGTGGGCTAGCATGCAACTTAGAATGTTAATGAGTCAAATTATTAAACAAGTGTTCACTCCACAGTGTGCGTTAGACTCTGTGTTAGAATGTGTGCAGAGTTTGAGGGACCAGTGTACTCTATTCTGTGACTTTGGTCTCGATTTGAGATTTCAGATGAACAGCTGTTTAAGAGCGCCCATAGTAAAAGCTCTGAGGGAGTACAGGGAGAAGATTATGGATTCTATGAAGAGCAAAGTGTCAGAAGACAAGTGGACCCCTGTGAACATGCATACTAAAGCTGGAGTTAATAAGTTCTTAATACAGATGGAAAATTTGGGCCTTATCTTAGCTAAGTACATAATAAATGAAACATGGGTGGACTTATCCAGTAGTACAATATGGTTTGCACAGTCGGTCATAACAATACAGAAGGTGGGATTGCAACTGGTCACTAAGGATATGATGGACGTGCTGGACGAGTGCATCCATGCTGTATTCAACTCTCGCCTTATGCTCTCCTTAGGCAATGACTCTAGTTATGCTCAGAAGAACTTTAAGTTTATTTTAGACACAGCGATGCCTTTAATGCTCAGATGTTACAAGGAGGAAGTCGGCTACGATAACGAGAAGCTGGTGAGTCTCGCCAAGAAGTTTGGTGTCTACATAGCACCACCAAAGAAATCCAACATCACAAAATACACGAGTAATGAGTATTTATGAGAATAGTCATTAGATTACACTTGTATGTATGTTGGTGTATGAAATTATTTTTATTATGCTGAAAGCTTTAAATTTGTAATATATAGAAGGTAAGCGTGCAGGATTTTGTAAGTTTATTTAAAGAAAAACTGATCAAATTGAAGTTTATATTATATGCAAGTTATGAATATGAAATTTTAATAAACCAAGATTTATGGTTCATGTTTAATTTTATTCCGTATTCATGAAATGTGTGGAGTCATGAGAATTAAAAGAATATTTAAACTATTATTTTGCTTTTATTAAAAACAATAATATACAAATACAAAGTAACATTCAATCTTACATAATACATGGAATATAATTTATTGAGATATACACAATACAATACAATTTGAAACTAGATTGATTTATTCGTTTTCCATCAAAGATTCTATGAACGTAGTTCCATTGATCAGCTTAGTGGTCAATATAACAAACTCTACATTAGAATCTTCTTGCTGGCTGATAGTCCTAAGTGCCGATATCTCCTGATAAGTGCATCCTCCGATGAAGAACACGAGGATGACGCGAGGATTCTCCATGGACGATGAGTTCTCGCTTGATATGGAGTTGCGACGCGCCATGCGCGGTTGTAAGGTCTGTAGCTCATCTACTGTAGGCCCTGGGAGGAGCCCTAGGAAGTCTTGGATACCTGGAATAGATTGAAAATTGATTAAAATTAAGTGCCTGCTCATGCGATTGGCGTAGCCGTTTGATTCAATTAGATCTAAGTTTTTTGATTGACTGGTTAGGTATTTTAATTATCAGCTAGCAAGTTATTTCTTCTTATAAATATTTGAAATAACGCTTCTCGTAACCAGATAAGAAATGTGAAATCAAACGATTAGGTTTTTATGGGTTTATGCAAATATTTTAAAAGTGATTTTTGTGTTTAATCTCTAGGGAAGTTAGGTACGTTAAGAATTAAACAGTGCAGCATACAAAATTTCTAAAACGAAATGAAAACTTCGCCCAAATATCTATAAAATCGATTAGAATTTTGAATTATATTCGGATATCATGCGATCAGAGAGCATTCGATACGGCAATTTTATTACTGAACATTGAAAAAATCTTCTGTCTGAAATGTAGCATAGTATTTTTGGAATATCGTTTGAAGAACTTTGACAGTCGTTATAGTATTCAGAAGCCATAAAATTTGACATCAGTCTTACGACGGGGTATCATGAGTATAACTGGGTTGTGGAAGTTAGTTAAGGAGCAGCTGAATTCGGTTAGACAAAAGCCCCGTATTCATTGTAAACATTTTTTTCATGGTTGCATAAATATGTTGCCGAGTTGCAGTCAACATTTATGTTGCGGAGTTGACCTCGCCATGTTGAAGAGTTGAGTTCCCGTCGGCAAGCGAAAACATTTTGATGTTGAGAAATTTTGTTGTTAAGCAATTGTTGTGCAAGAAATGTTTACAATGATTGAATGATTACGGGGCTTTAGTGTTATTCAGAAGTCATTACGAAAATTAAAAAGGTCTGACAAAAATTCGGACTTTTGAAAAAACTTTGATTATTTTAGTTAAATACAAAAAAAAAAATAGTTTAGAAACTAAAACCCGACTACAAAAGAATCGGTATCTGAAAAGTATGAAACAATAAAATATTCTTAGATGATAGCCGTGGTCGTATGACAAAAACCAAAATTTTGCTATCCAAGCGGAAAATCCGGACTAAGTCCGGGCAGGTGGTCATATGTCCGGACAAACACGGACGGATGGTAACGCTAGTTAAACTGGAAGCTGACTCCAATATCTATAGTTGGGAAAAGTCTGTATTGTTGGGCCAAAAATAGCATACGAAGCAAGTTGATTGGGTCAGCGGTGTGCTTGTAATTGGCTCAATGGCACAGTGTTAATATATGAGGTCGGTATCTACATTATTAGCATACGCAACGTATATCTGCCTGGCTGATAAATACATGTATTTGAGCTGTTATCTAGACATGATTCATTCTGACATGGGAATGTGTTTTTGATAATTATGACTTGTGTTTATGTAGCCATTGTTCTTTTTTAAATATGACTCACTTAAATTTGGCGTAAATAGGCGATAATTAGGTACAATAGATTCACTATTATTTATTTATTAGTACGCCACAATTCATTATCGGAGGCGTAGATAGGTAAACAAAGGACCTGGTGCAAAAAAAAACTGGGACGCTAACTGAACTGTTTAGGTTTGATGTAGTCAAAATATAAATAACTAGCTTTTAATCGCGGTTTCGCCCGCGTACAAATGTTTTATCATCACAAGGGAATACAAACTATATCCTTTGTCTTTCTCATGTCCTTCCCAGGGTCAAGTCAAACTATCTCCATGCCAAATTTCATCTAAATCGGTTCAGTAGATCCAGAGATTACCTCCTACAACCTCACAAACTTTTCCTCTTTATAATATTAGTATAGATAATATATATAAATACTCTAAAGGTCCAAAGCGAGGACCTGATTAGAGTTCTGAGTGCCCTATTTTTTAATAAACGCCTCTCCTCCCTCTGCCCGCCTGCTCCGCCCCGATCACGATTATAGATAAATTCATAATTTTTATATTTCACGTTTTCAGGCATGACATAGTTCCTAACCCGATATTGTAGAACGAGAATGTCAGTGAGACAATCGTAAGAAAAACGCTCGCCGTGCGACCAGCGCGGCAACGGCGAATTCAAAGATTCGAGTCACATAGTTATTATGCCACAGCTTAATAACAAAACTTTTAAACTCTGATATGCTAACGAATTAAAAAAAACAGTTGATTGCAACAGCGAACGATGCGAGCTTGAACATTTTGTCACCTCAGACACGACATGTTGCCGACTGGTGCAGAAAACCTTCAGAATCAAGAGAATTTAAAATGTAAAAGCGAGCTTGAAAATTTATGAACCTCTCCTCAGATAGGTAAGATTTTCTTTTACTATTCATACCGACAGATAGAGAAGTCGACTTCAGCATAAAAGCTACAGAACTAAATATATAACAGCGAGCGTAGCGAGCTCGATCCTATTAGCTCCAGATAGGTCATTTTTTTTTAGGTTCAACCTGATGCATCTATATAAAAATGCAATTTTCACAGATATCGCATTGTTGTAAAAGTCGTTTTGCAAATTATTTTATTCAGATTCCGAAGACGGATAATTTTTCACTGGTTAAATTTGAGGTTTGCTGGTCAGGGTCCGAGGGCCCCCTGGGCATTACCGTTTTCAAGTTATAGCAACTCGAAAAGTATCAAGTAGTAGGCTTCATCTTCTCACTCTTATCATTAGTACGGCAAACTTGAGGAAAGATAATTTTGCTAAAAATAGGTATTTCCTTAAGTTTGCCGTATGACATTAGAGTTTGATCCATATTATCAACACTACCGGATGGTGTAATAATATAGCGGATTTTTTTTCAAATTCAACGGGTTCGATTCCTGGTTAGGAAGATTGATTTTCCAAAAATCCAATGATGCAGTTTAAGTTTTCATCAAAATCGGGCCCGTGACTCATTTGAGTGGTTTTCGCTATTCCTCAAAGTGGATTGCCGGCTTGGATTTGGCCAGGAAAACTCACTTGTAGATAGTTTGAGACCCTGGGAAGGACACAGGATATTTTTTATTCCGGTAGTGTCACACTTTGAACGCGGGCAGAATCTAGTAGATATAAGTGCTAGGTGTCTCACCCGTCCATCCTTTGTTCTTAGCGATATGCTCGCTCAGCCTCACTGTCAGCGGGGTGTACTTGTTACACAGGTAACTCTTCTCCTTGGCGTTCATCTCAATCTCGTCCATTGTGAGGTGGAACGTCTGTGGAATATAATTTTAATTACTTTTAGCCGCTTGCGCGCTAAAAAAGACATATATTATGGTACTTAAAACAATTGTTTTTCTATTATGTATGCTAATTAGCATTCAAGCGGCAAGGCTACAATTTTCATGAGATACTTAAAGGGGTAATAGCATTGGGCCTTATCAGAAAGCTTAAAGTCACCCAAAGGGCTTTGCTCGGAGTTTCCTTGCGTGATCACGTCAGAAATGAGGATATCCGCAGGAGAACCTGAACCAAAGTTACAGACATAGCCCGGAGAATTGCCAAACTTAAATGGCAGTGGGCAGGGCGCATTGCTCGCAGAACGGATGGCCGATGGGGCCGAAAAGTTCTGAAAAGGCGACCGTGAACCGGAAAACGATGCGTTGGATTGAAAGGCCTCCCAATAGGTGGACCGATGACCTGGGTAAGGTTGCGGGAATGCGCTGGTTGCTGTATATTTTCAAAATAAAATTATTTGCATTGTTGAATTACTAATCTATCCCTGTATGGAGGCCGTTTTGCAATTTTCCTTCTTCTTATGGTATTTATTTCCGCCCAAAGATGCGTTAAAATTAGTGTTGAAATATGGACCGTTCGACGCTCATAACTTTCAAATATTTTCTATTTTTACTTTTTTGTTTCCATACAGGGCTAGATAATGATGAGACAAATTGATTCATTTTATTTTTAACGTACCTACATCGTAATCGCTAGACTACGTTTGTATGGAAGAATGATCGACAAGTGTAACCTTAAGGCCCATTTCCTCTCACAGAGAAAAGGCCTATGTCTGTATGATTAGGTATGCTAAAGGATAGGTGTGAAGCACTGAACGTCGATCTAAGCAATGAAGGTCTTAAATCGTGGAAGAAGGACGGACAATACTGAGTAAGAGATCTCGCTCTCGCATTTTATGACCGCAGTTGCCAAGACTTTTAGCGAATGGACATGTAAAGTCTTCCACATGGTGGACCGATGACCATCACCTGTAGCCAAGTTGACAATCGATAACGCTAGTAGAAAACGAATCAATGTATGGGAATGACTCATCTGAACGTAAAGACACGTGGTCAGACCATACAAATAGAAGACGTTAACGATTGTATAAAGAGATTCGATACGAAACGTTTGTAACTTGGCTAGGACGGCAGGCGTAGGTTGTGGGATCCGTTTGATAGCGTAAGAACAGGACCGGCCAATGTGGCTACGCTTGGGGGGAGGCCTATGTCGACCGTCTTTCGGCTGTTTGGTGATCTTTATGAACAGTCTCAGATAATATAATACTACCATACAGATTCCTCATCCCATACAAAGAAACCGTGCCGACGTTACTAGCGTTTTTCGTCTGATAAGATTATTTTTTGTCAATCAATCGTTTGGTTCCGTTGCACGGCGATAGATAGATGGTGTTAGCAGCAACATGCACGTACAAGGGTTTACTCGGTTCGTGTTTTTTTTTTAATATTGTGGTGATTTGTTTTATAGTATTTTCTTTTCACGTTTTCACAGTTTCTTTGCACCAAAATGTGTTACAATGCATATTTAAACAACAAAACCGCGCCATCTATTGGCATCAATTCCATAATTTTGTACTTAAAAGAGTTGAAACAAGAACATACAATTTTTATGTTCAATTCCAGTAAATGTTAATTTCACATACATTCAATAATAGATAGATGCATATCGCGCCATCTAGTGAGATTTACATAGGCAGACTTAATGCAACAAGGCATTCTCTACCAATCAACCTTTGCTATGCAGTTAAATTAATGTAAATATTAATAGATACTGCCTTGTTGGTCTAGTGGTCGCAATCGCTACTAAGCCGTCCTGGGTTCGATTCCAGGGTCGGGCAACTACCCAGTTGTAGGCAAGAGGCTCGCCCCTATTACATGGGAAAGATAACTGGCGAAATACGAGTATAACTTTTAATTGTTGTTGTTGTAAATATTTAATTCTAATTTTATACAATGTCAATTATTCTTATCTAGGCAATGCTAATAATTATAATGTATTAAATGCTAATAATTATAATTTTTGCAACGTCAAATTTTGATAGGTTCGCGCTTGACCACTATCTCACCAAATGGTAAGCGATGATGTGTCGACGGTGAAGAACACTTGCCTAGATGCAACATATTCACTCTTGACTTAAAACCCCTAGGTTGTAGCTATCGGGAAACATAAACTCCGGGTCATGTAACTTACCTTCCTAAGCACAGCATACTGCCTGGGTCCCTGCTGCGGCTTCAGTAAACCGCACTTCTCCAGGTTGCAGAGAGTAAGCCAGGTGTTCAAGCCGTACACCTGAACTAACTCTTTCTTGTAGTATTCGAGAACCTTCGGCTTTAGACCTGAGCCAGTGACGCATTGGAGGCAGATTAGACGGAGGACCTGCAGGGAAAATTAATATGTAAATACCTACTAGCTTCGGACCTAGGATCATTATATCTAGTTTACTGGGATAAAAAGTAGTCTATGTGCTATATATATATGAAATGGACCAAGTGATTTATACGGCAATATTCATAATGCCCGAGCAATTTGAAAAATTGCCAATATGAGTAGGCAATATGATAAAAACTATTGAATTAATTAAATTGACCGAGCTTTCTGAATAATGCCCATCACTTATTGGGTACGGTAATAAAGAACTGTGTTTTATTAAATTATTTTAGTATTGACATTGATTTTAATATAGAAGAGGTAAGTGCGATTACTATTTAAGCAACAAAGTCAACAGCTTCTATTTCTGTCTGCAGGGTCTAAAGTGCCCAAAGCTATTATTTATGTCGAATTTCAATATGCTAGCATGATGAGCTCATAAATTAGGGAAATCCGAAATAAATACGTACCTAGATATACCGATAGGTTTATTCCGACGCTAGAATGGCTTAAAATGTGTTCGTTTATAGTTTTATGTAAAAGCAAGAAAATATTGAAAAAGTTTTTAAACTCTGATTTTTAATTTCATAGACTAAAACTGACATCTAGTAGGGTAGGTAGGTAGAGTAGGGTAGGTAGGTTAGGGTTGGTAGGGTAGGGTAGGTAGGTTAGGGTTGGTAGGGTAGGCGGGTAGAGTAGGTATGGTAGGTAGGTGTGTGGTAGGTAGGCAGCCAGTTGACGGGAGCGAAGCCGCGAGGGTCAGCAAATGTTATTATGTAATTAATTTTGACATATTTTTTATTTGCATTGTAATCATTTTAATTTTATTAATTTTATTTAATTTTGTTTTATCGCTGAGTCGCTGGCTTTTTGTTTATTATATATTTTATCTTAATTTGTATTTTATAATCTAAATTAAAATTTTATTATTAATTTTAATTCAATTCTAAATTTAACCAGTAGACTATTACTATTATTTGACCAATTTTGTATTCGCCAACACAAGTTTAATGTTAACTCTATAAATGAAATTGCAAATATGTTGTTGGTGTGCCTTACTTAAATAAATATTAAATTCCGCTACGGATTTCTTACGCTTAGCAACAGGCTACTTGTTACGGCATTCAACCGGTTAATTCGACGGGTCCTACGAATACTGGTGCAAGTTGGCACTTGCTTAGGACCTTTCGATTTGAAAGCCACTGACCTTGGTAAGCGGTTCTTTCTGCGCGATGAGATCTTCGATGTAGGGGCACGTCTTTTCGTTGTCCACGCAGTTCAGAAAGTCTTCTTCACACTGGATCATGTCGTGGAACTCGAAGTTGTCTGTTGTCTAAAATTAACCAAGAATTAATTAAATTACTATATGGCAAAATAATGCCGAACTGCAGCCTAATTGCGTAAGTGAATACGGCAAGGCAAAGGGTTTTGACCCCATCAATCGATAAATCACATGGAAGCTCCAGAGGCTCGAACATCGACGCCGAGCGGCCAGTCCGTCGGTTTTTTATCGGTTACATTTCGGGGGGTGTGCGATGGAACTGCACAATTTGATTCCGCCTAGCCCTTTCCATCATCGGGCAACAAGACATACCTACGGCAATGCGCCACAGGTACATGGTAGACATCCCACGTTTTGCGAATACTTTCATTGTGCGCACAGCTAAGTAGTGGCATTCCCTGCTGGAGTCTTTGTTTCCTGATAGCTACAACCTTGGGGTCTTTAAGTCAAGAGCGAATAGGTTACTTCTAGACAAGCGTGCTCCATCGTCGACCACATCATCGCTTACCATTCGGCGAGATAGTGGTCAAACGTGTGCCTATCGATAAAAAAAAAACGAGATGAATGACGCGATGTGGATTTCCTTCTATGTGATTGGTCGATTGATGGGGTCAAAATCCTGCCGAATTCACTTACGCAATTAGTCTGCAGGAGTGCGGATGCGATTCGCACAGGACCGATCAGCATGATGACGCTTGGGGAGGCCTATGTCCAGCAGTGGACATCTTTCGGCTTATATGATGATGATGATAATAATGCAGTTATTATAAAGCTCTTTACACAAGAGATTTTTGCCCATCGAAGGGCAAAAATGTATCGTGTCATGTTTTTACACTAAGGCGAAAAACTAATATTTGCCTAGCGCTATGTCATTCTTAAATCATTTTTCCGAAACAATATCTTTAAATCGATAATGAGATTACCGATCGCGCCAGTTTTTTTTTTTCAAAAAATTTCATTTTTGTATCGCCTATCCAAGGCGAGGAGCTCTCATCGTGTAAACAATGTTTTCCCCCGGTTTCTGGATTGATAATTCGAAGTTAAGAACTTGTCAAATTCTACCTACTTCAGCATGAAAACTTGTGATAGTCGCTTTAAAGTATTTTAAATAGTTTTTATTAAAACTTACTCTCAATTCCGAACCCGGGGGTTATTGTATACCGGACATGAGGATATTGTAACTAAGTTACCTCGTCTAATTAACACTTACCACTTCGATATACGCCGCGATGCCGGTGTTTGTCGCAAGCGCCTGTTTGTTGTTCAAAATCTGCTGCAGACGCGACACGAACAGCTTGATCTCATGCACCGATGCGTCCTTGTGTCGCTCCTTTAGTGAATACTTACCTCTTTGATATAGGTACTCTGCGATACCGGTGTGTGTCTCCAGCGACTATTTGTTAGCTAACATCTGCGGCAGACGCGACACGAACTACTTGATCTCATGCACCGATGGATGCGTCCTTGTGTCGCATCTCTAGTTAACACTTACCTCTTTGATATACTCCGCGATGCCGGTATGTGTCGCCAGCGACTGTTTGTTGGCCAACATCTGCGGCAGACGCGACACAAACTGCTTGATCTCTTGCACAGACTTGTCCTTGTGTCGCTCGTCTAGTTGTGTCTTGATGACGCGCGCTTTTTTCGAGAGGGCTGCTCCGACCTGAGAATTATAAAGGAAAGTTACAATGTAGACTTGCCTGTAAGTTACAGTTATTCAGGCGAAAAAAATATTACACGGGAATTACAACATAAGGACGCGTTTCCATTGGCAACTACTGAAGCCATACCTAGTAGTATTGTGGTTCAAGAAAAGCTCTTAGGTTGATCCACAATTTCCCAAAACTAGGAGGAATAGAAAGATAAAAACTTTTTACAAAAAATACAACCGACTTCCAAATAAAAATCCTACAAACTGAAAAATAATTTCAATTTCGGAAGTCGTTGTTCTTGTTTCTTCGTTTTTGACACCGACTTCCGTAATTGAAGTATTTTTCTATTTTGTAGTGTCTTTATTTGCCAGTCGGTGGTATTTTTTAAGAATAAAAAATATTTTTCACTTTTTAGTTATGGTACTTATCTATTATGGCCACAGTTATGCCACAATAGATTACCCGAATAACATGAAATTTGAATACCACCGGTGAAATTAGAGTGGGCAATAGGACCACAGACAAGGAACAATTTTCAAATAAAAAAAAGAATCATTAAAATCGGTTCACCAAGTAAAAAGTTCTGAGGTAAAAAACAACAGTACTAAGAACCTCCTCCAGTCGATTAAAAATGAAAGCTTTTGCCCGGCAGTGGAACAGAACAGGTTAAAATAGTATATTATGCAACTAGTGAATAAAGGACGGATTTAAAGCGAGGGCCATTGATGAATCACGAACAAGTGAAGGATTCTAAAAACTGAATCACGACCGTAGGGAGTGATTCATGATGATTGAATCACGAGCATAGCGAGTGATTCAAATGTTAGAATCCTGAGCGACGCGAGTGATTCATGGTCCTCGATATAAATCCGTTTTATTCAAGAGTTGCATACTATATTTTATACCATGACTGCGAGAAAAAGAAAGATTTTATAATAAAGCACAAGGAATAATAACAAATAAATAAATTATTTACTACCTTAAAAATTTACAAAAAATGAGAGACCTCAGGGTTTCATAGTTTTTTGTAAATTGAAACTGAGCTAGGAAACAGCACCTGTGTTATAGGGGCCAGTGACCACAGCCGTTACGTTACTTATTTATAATTAATTTAACACCAATGCAATTATTATTAGAATTACAATCCAAATAAGTATTCACTAAATATCCTAGACCAAAATCAACATCATTATTAAACTCCTAAATATAAACAAACTCAAAATTAAATCGACGAAGGAGTTTGAAAATCGAATATTCTTTGCACAAGAAGTTTGCATCGAGTATTTTATGCGCAAGGAGATTGTATAGCATTGAGATGGAGGTAGAATATGTATTGGTGTGTTCTAAATTCAAACACCAAAACAGTGATTAAAAGTGCTTTTTATTCACTGTTTTCAGTGAATAAAATAAGCTTTTTAGAGGGGGAATGGTATAAATAATATAATTTCATATTTATAACGAAAACTCACCGAAGTAAAGCTACAATCCCTGATCTCTGCAAACAATTCCTCGCTGGAGTTAAGTATGATACGTTTCTTCTCGCGCGCGGTCACGTCGGGGCTGGCGTCGTCGGGGCTCACGAACTTGTGTCCCGGGAATGTGGCCGTTGAGTTCTTTATGCCGTAAATTTCGTCTACAATGACAGGAATCACGGTAAGGATTATCAAAATATGCTTTTCTGATAGTGTTGCTGCTCACAGGTTATAGGAGTTTTCCAATAGGAAATATTTTAAAGGAAATTATTAACCGGGTGAAAAATATACTGAATGGGCGACTATTATACTAAGTAACTATTTATCCAGTTTGAGTAATATCTTTTAGAAGGTTGTTGCGAGCTGCGGTGATAATATTAATACATAATTTAATTGTATTTGGGATTCTTTTTATCAATTTTAGCATAATTATTATTCTTTTGAAAATAACAGAACAACCGACGAGGCGATTTCGCTGTGCAGTGTGGAAGTTCGAGTGTATTCGTGTTCTCAACGAATTAGTCCGAGAGCGAGCGAAGCGAGCTCGGGAGCTTAGAGAACCCGGACACGGATAGGTTAGGTTCCGTCGACAAACTTTTATTATCAAGTCGCTGTTTTAAACATTTGTATTCGCCCACTGTTCGTCGCCCAATTAGTATTTCAGTGAGCCATATTCACCTTTGATTTGAATTTACTTTCACTCGTTTAAATACTATCCATATTTTAATAGTAGCAGCCTTGATTTTCGCCCAGAAATGGCAAGATGTAATCTCCTATTGCTCAGGGAACAGTAATTCAGGAGTAACTAATTTCCTGGACAGCACAATATAATGTTTCGCAAATTGATATGGTCTTGAGGCAAACAATTTTACAAGATCTCGTTCCTTACACTAGATTTATTTTGTCTCTATTCCAGCAAGGCCACGTCTATCATCGACCTTCACTTATACGTATTGTGACTACCTCTAATCTTCTTCGGCTGGTACATTTAGATATAATTGACCCAAAACTTCGCCAAATGGTTCAAACTTACCAATGAGCCCCTCATAGGTGAGCTGCGTCGCCATGACGCTGGTGAAGTCTACCGCCCGGTCCAGCAGTAGCAGTTGATCTATGCACGACGTCGCAGCTCCTTTTACGCCTTGCCCTTGCTCCTCTTTGTTCAGGCGGCAGAGGAGGTCCCATACCTGAAAGAAAAGATAAAGTTTAGGATAACAGAGGTATTCCCGTATTTTTAAGAAGCTTACCCATTCTAATCCTGAATGCGAACCTTTCCCTACATTTTTACAAGTTTTTAACATTGGTTGCGGCCAAGAACAGCAACGCAAAGAGTTTGACCGCTATCCAATCGACCAATCACACAGACGGTAATCTACATCGAGTCATTCATCTCGCATGTGATTAGTCGATTTGATCGATTGGATAGAGATCAAACTCTTTGCGTTGCCGTATTCACTTACGCAACACGGCTGCAGATCATGACTTGAATTTGAACGTTTTTTTTGTATGAGAATTGGAATTACGGCTTCTGGCATTGACTGTTTCAGTCAATGGCTCTTGGTTTGAACAGAAACAGAATTCATAGAAATAGGTGAAGATTACTGTTTTGATAAGTTTCAATAAGTTGTATGTTTGTCATTCCATCACGAATCACAATTGAACGGCTGGGCGGATTTGAATCAAATTCGACACAAAAATAGATTATGAGCTAAAATAAAGGGCACTTTTTATCTGGTCGCATATAGCAGTTTTCTTTGGATGCGAGTGAAAGCAAAAGTAAATTTCTAAATCAATATTCACTTAAATCAATATGATTCTAATCGAAATTAATATTCCAACCTCGCGCACAAAATAGTTCGGGGGAACCTTAACTGTTTCTACCTACCATTCCAAAAATGCAACCTTTTTGTTCCAATCAATGCTATATCAAATGTGGGCTGTATACATAGTATCTATATATATGCTACCTGTTTAGCCGCGACTCCCTTGCCGAACACCCTCGGTATGATTCCGTACAGTTGCTGTATAGTCCTCAGCGCCTGTGCCGCGTTGTACACGCACGTCGGGTCGCCTTCTAAGTAGTTCTCTCTGTAATTATAAATAGTCACTTAAACGTGGGCGAAAACTACCGTTCAGTGTATCCCAAATATCAGGAAACGACAACTCGACTGGCCCGGAATGAGGTGGCGAGATGAGCTAGACTTTTTTTTAAAGGATTGGCCCGCGATCACGGTAGAACGGCAGGCTTATAACGTATGAAACAGCAATTAGCAATAATTGCGTAGAGATTGTACAATCATCGCGCCATTATCGCTTTACGTCAAAAAATCAGCCGGCTTATTTTTGCGAAATAATTGATTTTCAATCGCGAATATGTATGAACGATAGCCACAGTATAATAATTTTACGATATCACTTCTAACAATAAAAATCTGCTAACTAAAATGTGCATCTATCGCAAAGTGATCGCGATCATTTCGTATTACGTATGGTTTTTGACAGCAAAGCGACAGACATCGGCGAGCAAATGTGGCTGTCAAATTGCGATAACTTTTTCCGATATTGGTCGATTGCTAATCGCTCGCTGATGGCTGACTAGGCACAGAAGTTTTTGAGTTTTTGGCGACGTTTAGTCATGTGTTATTTTTTGTGTCATGGGGCATTTTAGTCATCCAATTTTTCAAATAGTTTCAATATTATTTTAAAATTAATTATTATTTTATGAAAATAAAATTAAAACTTCCAACATTCACTGCCATATTATTTTACTGTTACACAAATACTTTACGCATATGCAAATATTATTTTATATTGGAGCTAAATAGTAATCAATTGAGTATTGTAAAAAAAAAACAGCTTCCACGAAGTGATGCATTTTCATAAAGTGGTTACATAATCAAACGATAAATTTTATTAATCATTGGACAGGTATATTCGCTTCTGTTAAGTGACTTTAAAAAAAAGACTTTATTTAAAGGCCTTAGCAGCCAGATAATTAAATTGATCGTGCAATAATTGCACAATTATTGCTGCTTGCTGTTCTTTACGTAATAAGCCCGCAGGAAAAGTGAAAGGAAGGAAGGGAAGCCAAAGACAACATTTATATGAAGATCAATGCGTATCCCAAGATTGTATATATTTTTGAGGAATTTCGATAATTATACTTAATTAAAAATCCTGATTAGATATAACAAACAATTTCAGAACAAAAGGATTACATATCCTACTTCCTACTAACATTCCTATCGTACACATCTATATGTTAAAATGTCTGTTAATCACGACTTAACAGTTATGGATGGAATTTGGAACCACAGCCACAAGTAGATCTTGGCGTGGACTAGAACAGGCTACTTTTTTGTCCCAACGGCGGCGGTCCCGCGGGCAAAGCCGCTGGAAAAAAAGATACTCAACCATAAAACTCTAATGATTTATTCAACTCATACCATTACGTATGAGACTACGTCATAATGTAGATAATCGGACCTTATCTATGTGTAGGACGCCCACAACTACATTAGCATTGATAAAGTCTCATTAGTGATAAAGTCAAAAGCCAAAGTTATTTTAATTCAATTAGGCCATTAAAGCTGTAGTTTAAAACGGCAAAAAATAATAATTTAAAGGTAATAATAATTAATTCTACCGTCTGTTAGGAAAAAATAGCTTGTTGTAGAGTAAAACGGACAAGAAACTCCAAATTCGCTCTTTAAAAAAAAGGTGTTTTACAATATTTACATAAGTACTATAAGGGTCAAAAGTGCAGTCACACTCTACCAAAACAGAAAAGGCAATTTTTTTGTAGGCAGCAGAATTTCAACTTTTCGCGGTTAGTAGGAATAATCTATATTTTAATTTCTATACAAAATATTAAATCAGTTGTGGATATTTTAACTTCTTCTACAAAAACTAGCCATTTGAGTTTTGGGAGAGTATGGCTGCACTTTTGACCCTTGACTGTACATACACAGACATAAATCTAAATAGATAACGCAAGTCCCATCTATCTGTATGAAAACCAAGCGTGTCAGTTTTTAACAGTGGCGTAGCATGCCTTGGCGGGGCCCTGTATAAAAATTTGGATGGGGGCCCTTATGAACGGTAAAGATTTCTCACAAAAGAAAAAAAAATTGCATAAAATTAAAAAAAAAAAATTCCTCGTAATAATCTATCTGTCACTTTTTCCAAAATTTTTACAAACAATTCAAATTAAATGTAGACTCTGCTTGCCTTTTTTTCGCCAAACTGATACCTATATTAAATCATTTAGGTATAGCTGATGATGACTATAGTTTTTTTAAAGTTTCTGCCTCTATGGACAACAGTGAAAGGTCTGATAGGCGAAAAGAAAATTTGGGAAGTTTTTATTAATTTTTGCTTACGCACGTCGGGGCCCCCCGTGGCCCGGGGGCCCTGTATAATTGATACGGCAGATACGGCGGTAGCTACGCCCCTGGTTTTTAACAAATAATTTAAAAACAAATTTACTTACCAATGACACACAACATTTCCAATGCCTCGGCCAACTTTTCCTACACATTCTTTACAGCCCAATATGGCATAAAAGGCATTTTTCTAGATTTCCGGTGCTGATAAAGCTAAATGAAAAGCTCAGATTACAGGCACATGGTTCTCACATACTTACAAATATTGCAAACATAGGCAAATTATCGGCAACGATATGTGAATATATCACAAGATTTTTTGTTTTAGAATTCAACACAGCACCCCATGAAAAATTTAAACAGATGAAAAACGCTAGTTACGAGTACGTCGGCACGGTTTCTTTGTATGGGATGAGACATCTGTATGCTAGTATTTAATTGTCTGTGATCATGGTTTTGGTTGTGAAAAAGAGATTGTGCAATGATAGCATTGGTAAAAAGGACGTCATAGTTGGGGCTGGTCTTACGAAATAAATAACTTACCTAAAGTCATTCTGCAGCTCCAAAGACATGACATCACTCTCAAAGGGAAATATGTCACACTTGAATTCCTGGATGGTTAAGTTCGCCATCACTCCTTTATTGGTCAGGTGGATCTTACAGAGCTCGCTCTTACGAGGTACGAAGAACAAGTGGAACTCCACCGGTGTGGTGGTCTGTTTGGATCTGTTGATAGAAATATACAAAACATAATCAGCATATTAACATGCCCACTGCTGGCCTCCTCTTTGTGAGTAGGAATGGGTCTCCACCATGCGGGCCACCATGGCCTTTAATTTACATGTACATGCCAGTTTCCTCAACCCTTGATAGAAATATTTGGTGAAATTAGTGTTACATAGATTTGCTATGTAAAATCATTGTATCTTATACGCTGTGCTCTATTGCTGCATTTGAAACTACCTTTTCTAAATAAGGTTATTATCCCAAGAAGAAAGATTAGACATTGTAAAAATATTGTTTAAATTAAAACACAGGACACTGGTGATTAATACTAATTGTGCCGTCTTTGTATGAGAGGAGGAGTTTGCCCTGTGGTGGGACAATAACAGACTGATATTTAACTGACTGATATTGAGCTGACTCGGCGAACTTAGTTCCGCCTAACAGTCGATCATGGTGGTGCAACATTACTTTATTTTTCTAAAATTAAAGGATGTTTCTAAAATAAGCGTAGCCTAAGTTATTCCTTATTACATCAGCTACCTGCCAATAAAAGTCCCGTCAAAATCGGTCCAGCCATTTCAGAGATTAGCCGGAACAAACAGACAGACAGATAGACAAAAATTGTAAAAAATGTTATTTTGGTGTATGTACCGTATATATATTCATATACATGTAGTAAAAACGGTTATTTCAATATTACAAACAGACACTCCAATTTTATTTATATGTATAGATGTATAGATAAAATCTCAAAAAGGCAATAAATGCAATTTTATGCGGTAGTAAAAGGAAAAGAGACCTTTTATTGTTCATCACGAAGTAATAAAATTGTAAGTCTTACTACAATGTACATTACCAGAAACAAAAGACGACAAAAATGCAGGAAAATTAACATCTATTCATGCACCAACCATGCGCCCAAAAACTTTACAATAAAGTATAATTATATTATTCTATAATTATACTATCTACAAACTAGGAAGTACTACAGCAGCTAGCGTCACTTACCTATATGACAAAATATAATCAACAACTAAGTCCATCAGCGCTATCTTAGGTCTTGAAATAAATACAATGTGTTTCACCGAGATGGTCGGCAGGGTGCCGGGCTTCAGCGGGAACATCTCTGTTACTCCGTGATCTTTTAACAAAGAGTACTGGGCCACTAGACCCACTGGACCGGCGAGCCATTCATCCCATATTGTGACCTAATCAGGAAATAAGGTGTAACTTCAATATTTTCTAGTTGGAATCTGTTAAGCTCTTCATTTATAAGTTTTTTTACTTGACAGACAGATGTGTCTTTGTTGAGTTTGTTGCGCCCCTTCTTCTGCCCAGATAAAAAACTAGAAAGTAGTGACAAACGGGCCTTTTGCAGGACTGCCCATAAATAGATAGAACTTTGCTGCTAAAGACATACAAAGTGCATTACACAGTACATTTACTAAATAAATAATTTTTGGTAATATTATCTACATTTTATAAGAATTTACTGCGGTGACTGAGTATATAGAGACTTAATCAATAGGTTTCGAATATTACCTACTAATCTCAAAACATACAAATGTGAAACATTATATATGCAAATTCAGCAAATGCCTCAAAGTACAGACAAGAGGAAAGGGCTAGTGCTCTTATTATAAATCTAATTTAAATCGACTTTATCAGGAGGAAAACCATAGCTTGATAAAGTGTGAGTAGGATCAATAGCACGATACATACTTTTGGACCTTTGTAAAGCTGTAGTAGATTCAGTAACTCAGTCCTCATTGACTCCTGGACTTGCGCAACATTTAGTCTCCCACCAGACAAATGCGTACTCATCTTTGTTTCACGCATTTTCATGTATTTTTCTTTAATTTTTCTCTGAATTAAAAACGGGCAGACCACTGTTGTTATTTTCCTGTCAAGTGTAAGTGTCACTATTGTATTTATTTGTCATTCTGTCAATGTCATAATCTACGTTTAGTTTTTCAATGACTTTTTCTTCTTTGTCAAGCAGAGAAAGAGAAATGGGAAGAAGAAAAGGTTATGTTTAGGCTTACAATGTATTTTTTTTACTATGGTTTCATTGGTGAGGCAATGGAAACTACATGTAACAGCCTCTCGTCCAGAGTTTCAGATTCATTTATTTCAGGATCTAGGTACCTGGCAGGCACAATGTTTATGAGTTTACAGATATAGTTTTTTGACGAGCACAAAATAACCATTAGAAAAAATAAAATGGCAACACAAGACAAAAATGCGCCAAAATTTGAAATAGCATTACCGCCTTAAACTTATCGGTATTTTATTAGCTAATTATGTCGTGGTAAGTTAATTTAAGATAATAAACATTTTAAACGTTCAAACTACCTAATCAGACACATTAGTTTAGTTGCACGAATAGCTACGAATAAATGGTTCCCTACTGTCTTCTTTATAATTACTCTATAAAGTCTTCTTTACTATAGAATCTCTAAAATACTGACAAAATATTAAAAAGTATCAATATTAGAAAGTATATTCAAAAAGTACTTCATGCTAACAGCAAAAGCGTGTAATTTACAGATAATTTCCACGAATTCTCGACGAATACGTGCATTGTATCTTCATAACTTTCGCGAATCAGCTGGTAACCACAACGGAACTTCGCGGAATAGGTAAGTACGTAGCTATTAAAACCTGTATGTATGTAGACAGGACAGGATAGCTACGAGGCTGTTGCTGGCGCGGCTGTAGCCTCTTATCATTCGTGAGGTTCGTGTGTAGCGACTCACTGCGCGCGGCGCCGCATCGATTTTTTCACAACACAAGCCATTTCCAAGCATCAGTTGTATAGTAAACACGTTTCATAAACAAGTGACGCTCGCAGACGTGATCATACGAATTATTAACATTGTGAAATGTGAAAGTTTTCAAAGAAAATAATGCGCCACTCCCCGTGGGCAGAAAACTACAATGGCCGCCTCAAATAAAGGTAGGCATGTTCCACGCAGATTTGCCTGAAAAATAAATAAATACGTGTCTTTTTTATTCAATTATTTTACTTTTTTGTGTTGTGGATACTTTTAGGCAGTTTTGTTTTGTGATGAAGCTTGTAAATATTTAGTTCGGCATTGAATTGATTGTTATTTGTCGTTTTGACGTTTGTTAAGATAACATAAAGCGTAGGCGAATGTCGGTCATGTGAGTGGTGTTTGCAATCTTGTTTTTATAGCGAGTGGAGATAAGGGCGGGTTTCAAAGTTTCAGGGCCGAGCCTATAGACAGCTTTGCATAAAATAGGTACCAAGAGCTACAATACAACCTGTTTGGTTGATCTAATGAAATGATTGCTGGAAATTTTCCGTAGAACAGTGGAATGGAAAATTTTGTTAAAAAACATTAATTATAATTAAGAAAATAGATAGTATGACCCAATGAATGGTTTAAGCTATGTTATGGCCTAAATAAATGGCCTAAATAGTTTGCAGTTTAAGGTTTAATAGGGCTCTTTATGGACATATAAAAACGTATAATGAACACGAAAAACAGTATTTTCAGCTGTAAACAATCAAACTTTTTATTTGCTTTATTATTTTACTCAAAAATAAAAAAATAAAATTTTGCTGGTCATAAAAGGTACACAGATTAGAAGGTACAACCTATTTACGTTGATACACATACAATTTATATGAATAATGCCCATTGTTTCACGTTGTCGCTTCGCTCTGTGGACTTGTGGACGACCGTGAAAGTATCCAATCAATGTTTTATTATTATAGGTACCTAACTTTCCGTTGTACCTACCTATGTAGCTAGGGTTCAGGGTTGCCAGATCGGAAGACCGAAATATCGTAAGGTAAAATTTAAAAAAAAACCGAATTTTGAGGTCGTTGTCGGGATCAAAAATTTTATTCTAATTAAATACAGTACATTTTATTATACTTTATATTTAGTATTCGGCAAAGATTTAAAATTTCGTCAAAGTTCAGTCTAATTAGTAACTCAGCATTTATTAAATCATAGAATATACAATTTTCTCTATTTGGTATTATTATTTAACAAACTAAACATCATACACCAGTCTGGAGATCCTATAAAATATAGGAAAAATCCAGACGAATCCCGACAATGACCCTATATATTGCTGTACATCTCTTTGAGCTTTTGTGATAGATAAGTATCTACTTATCTAGATGTTTTGTTGGTTTGATTGGAGATAGTAGGTACCAAAGTAGGATGATAAATATACCTACCTATAAAAGCAATAAATTACTTAGGTACTACTTACAGATCAGGCAGAATCAGCAATCTCTGACTATTTGTTTCGATGTTCTGTATACAAGTAGTTTCGTATATTAAGGGCCTACATCCGCTTTATTGCCGTAAAACGGTAACTTTCTAAAGCATACTCCTTAGTAACGGCAAGGTAAAAAGGTTTGAAAAAAATATATATTTATGATTGTTTCATGTGCATTATTTTTTAAACATGGTTTTTTCGTATAACAAATAGAAAAAATAATTAGCAACACGATATTTTTCGCAACTTTTGGATACTCCTCCAAAACGACTTGGATGTTTAAAAATATTTTAACATTTTAGAAAAATTTATGGCTGGAATTTCTTCATAACTGAAATAGTATAAATAAATCAAATAATATTTTGGAAACAAAACTGTTCAAAAAGAGGTTCAATATATTATGGCTCCTAGCGGGCGCACGGCCAGTACTGCGTTAACATTGGGTGGGGCGTATATATATATCGCCTTAATAGTGACTTACGAAAAGCGCATTATTATTGTTTTATGATGCACTGTAATTGCTGTCAAGTATATGGATGATAGATATCTATCTACTTTACCTACTTACATTTTTACTTAGGTTACTTCACGGCAAGTATGCACCATCGTCACCACATCAGCGTTGATTATAATAGTAAAACGCCTAGTATTATAATAAATAAAACCTTCGTACAAAAACATGTGACTTATTTCTAATTAAATAATTCTAAATGGCAAATATAAAATAACTTTGTCACAGGATTATTGCACACGCCGTAATTAAACTTTCGAGATTATTAATAAAACATAAAAGCAACACCCCTCATAGTAGGTATGTGTTGTTGCACATAAATAGGTACCATTGCTGAATCACTAACCTTCAAAATACAGGCCCGGGCCTAGTTTCGGAGTTCGAATCATCATGGGTCGCGGATAAATTTGAAAGAGAGTTACCGCGGCCCTGGCACAATTAACTGAAGGAACACGGGTGGGTTTCTGTCAGTAAAAGTATGACCCGCGCTCTCGCTTCACCCAGAGCGGGCGAAGTAATTGTAATAATTGCCAAAACAAAAAAAAAATGGTACCTAGGTATAATTAAACAATAATTTTATTTCAAGTTTCACAGACTCATAAAATTAAACATTCGTACACACATAGTCACATTAAATAATCAAATACAGAGTTAATTATAATATAAATATAGAAATTATGAAATAATTCAAACAAAAAATTATTCAAAGAAAACAACCAATAGGTACTTAATAGACTTGTTAATAGACTTAAGTATCTACTGTAATTTTTGTTGACAACATTTATATTTTTACGTTTTAACTTTGAAGTTTTTATAAAAAGGCGAGAAATATAAGGTCAAACAAAAGAACATTATAGTGCCGGCAAAGTCTTGCACTACCGCTAATGCGTTTCTAGAAAATCTAGAGCAAAGAAAAGTTTCCATTATGGCTTTGCCAATTTGATTTTTCAACAATTTAAATACATACCTTACCAATTGTGGGCTATAGAATATTATTGGCAAACAGGCTCAAATTAGGACAATTGAAATCTACTGTTAACGAATTTAATGTTTGATACAGATAAGGTTCTTCTACACAATTAATTAGATAAATCGTAAGATCTAAAAGCTTATAATGTTGTACTGGGTGTTAATGCATGTGTAGATTCAAAAGCAAAATATTTTATTTCAACTAAACCATATATAGGTACTTTTGAATTGTCAAACAAAAGATCGATCTAGTTGCACATTCGCAAGCGTCAGTAGGTCTCTATGGAGAAAAATGTGCAAGAAACTCCACGGACACTCTTTCCCTTTAGTTTTATTTACAATTATTTTGTTATATCATTCTTGTTGGCAAAATACATATAGGTATGTAAGAACGATGTAATAAGACGTGCAAGTTAAAGACTGTAGAGTAAAACAAGCAATTCGAAAATACAATAAGTAGGTAATCAAAAACAGGCCGAAGCCGCTAAGTTATGACCATAGTTATGACCAATCCCAAATTATGGCACCCGTTCACGAACATGACGCATGGATTGGCACCACTCAGCTCAACCATTATGGAGCAAACCAAATGATCCAACACATGTGCCACCATCAGAGTGACATTAGAGAGAGCATGAGACACTCAATTGCCAGGGCACACAGAAGTCAACGAACGACATATAGGTACAGTAAATCGTAGATTTACAGTTGGTACATACTACTCACACATGTGCTGTGCAGTTATATACCTAACTAAAAGAAATTGAGTTTATACAATACAAACATATTTGTACAGTCATCAGCAGGTCCAACAATACTTCAAAACAATAAATATTCTGCTTATCACTAGTTTTTACGCCTTAGTTTTCGAGGAGCAGGACTAGCATTGAGCCATTTTTATCTCATTTTTTCTTTTATTCTCATTCAGTTCTTGAATGTGGGGAGTTATTTTAATGTAACATTTTATACATTACCCCATGAAAGATGAGGCTACTTTAGCCAGTCTGAAACCTGGTTGACTAGTTGCATTCAATACCTAAAATATATCTTCATCGGGTATGATTTGGTCATTAGGTGCTGCATTTTGCATTCACATATTCAAATAGGATAAAGCATTTAAAAGGTTGTCTACTGAAGAGAACCTTGTCGCATGCAAGCAGACTGAAAAATGTTCCTCGCCGGATTTGAACGCCTAACCTAATTTAGAATCCATTTGAATTTGTAAAACGAGTCTGTTTTTTCGTGCGGGCCAATTAATTTAGGCTATATGCTAGTAACAAACATACATCCATTCAAACTTTCACATTTATAATATTTGTATAGTAAGATTTAGAATAGCAACAGTGCCATAATGTGGTAACTGAATATTATCGTTCGACCCGGTCCACTGAAACGCCCAGGAGCAGTGGTGGCCCAGTGGTAACGGCCGCGACTTACAAGTTGTGGGTCGTGGGTTCGAACTCAGGCAGGCGCTTTACTTTGTGTAAATATTTCATCACCGCTGCTCCCAAAACGGCGAAGGAAAACATCGTGACGAAACCGGCATGTCTTATCGAACCCAGGCAGGCGCTTTACTTTGTGTAAATTATTTCATCCCAAAACGGTGAAGGAAAACATCGTGAGGAAACTGCCATGTCTTAGAACCAAAAATTCGAAGACATGTGACATCCACCAACCCGCACTGGGCCCGCGCGTTGGATTACGGCCCATTCCATCTCAAAGGGAGGAAGCCTGCACGCACAACGGACCAAATGGGAGAAAATGCGGAAAAGGGGTCCACCTACCTAATATCCAGGGCTTTACCTACAGTAGGTGAGAACCTACCTCTCTATAAATATTGCTTGCGTTACAGTTGACAAATATTTTGGACGTTAAAAAACGCGCCAAATCTTTCCAATTTCAACTACTATGCAGATTTTTGCGAACTCATTTCTCAGTTACACTTCAAAGGCTCGTGACAGAAATATATAGGGTTGGCACCATGATTGATGTCTTTAGGCAATTTGGTAGGCTTTCTGCAAACTGCGGCACAAATTGCGTGGTAGCCTGTCGCCAGTTCGAGACAATTAATCTTGCTTCTTTCGTTTACGGTTACGCTATCTATCTTTTTAACGTAAGCCTGTTTTTGCTTCAGGAAGTGGATTCAAACTTTTTTAAATGCATGTATCCTAAGTTTATATTGGATATAGCTGACATCAGTGAAGGAAAACATCGTGAGGAAACCTGAATAATAAAAAAATAATATGCTAATACTTATAAGTTTGGAATCGCCAACCCGCCTTGGGCAAGCGAGCGTGGTAATTAATTCTTTGCGTGGTAATTATTCCTTCTCTGTATGAGAACAGGAGATTTTACAAGAGAGTGCCATAGGGCTTTGTTTTAATGTCAGCTAGGATAAATTGTTGCTAGTTGTAGTCGAGAAGTGCAAGGGCTTTTCAAATGTCAAACTGTCATGAAGGTGTGTATGCAGGCGAAAATATAAAGTTTCTGGGAATAATTCGGCTTTGTCAAGTTTCGTCCTTGTCAGTCATACCAACTTGAGTCTCTTTCCTAGGCTCAATATGCCATAATAATTATCGTCCTTTTAAGAATAAATTGTACAATTTCGTATTTTCTATTTTCACCCCTCTCCTCCTCAAAATGCGTGACCTTCATGGCCCGTTTCAAGTTTAATCCCTACAGAAAATGTTGACGAAACAAATATTTAAAGTAAACAAGGTACCTACAACGTAGACAGAAGTAGGGGGTACTATAAATACGCAAATTCGTTGCGTACTAAGTTTAAATTCCTTTAATAGAAAAACACGTATTACCTATTAAACCTAAACTTGGTCTAGCTAGATAGACTCCGTACGTCGTGTTGACTTCTCCAAAGCCTCATAAATTACTGCTAGCCTCCGTTGTCGGCTTATCTAGTCCTTTGAGCGTGACACAAAGCACTTATAGGAATATTCCACGTAGTTATAATTTATAATGTAAACAGAAACATTGCAGATTCACAATAAATATTGCAATCACGACTGAAAATAAATAAACGGTTTCGACTTCGTTCGAAAATTAAAAGCTTTTGCCTGCGTAAAAAAAAAAGAAGTACGTGACCAGAGAGTTCGTTGGGTTCGATGTTTAAATGTAGTGCCAAATTAAATCTTCTTTGAGAATTACAGCTCTCTCTGATTTTTATTTAACTTGATCGAATTTCGTCGTAATTAAATAGGTTGACGAGATTGGAGGTAGAGAGTAATTATTTACTTTCTGATAGGCAGTTTTCCAATAAATAATTATCTACTTCGCTGTACTTTATTTACGCAGTCATTCCTCGGGGTAATCTTTCGGCGCAGGGCATGATTCGAAATCGATTAGTTGTTTGATTATGGGATGTGGGCGTAAATTCAATAATGAGATCCGACCATTAATTGGTTAGTTACAGACGGTTCTGAAAACTGAATTTCATGAATTTACTTTAAAATTATACCTATTAGACAATATAATATAATTTTTAGTAGGTACCTACTATAAATTATATTGTCTATGAAAATCGTGGGATTTAAATTGTGAACGCCGAATGTGTTTGTCAGACCTACCTGTTTATTTTGACATACATAAAATAAATATGAATAAATTCCATGAGGTTATAGTCCTTTAGAGAATTGGCAACCCTCGTTAACGCCATAAAAAGGATACCCCTTGGCACAGGTGGGATTCTTTCAGCCTAGTCCAATTTTACGGACCGTATGAGGTCCAGTTAGTAAATGTGACGCAAATATAGACTTACATTTAATATTAGAGATATTATGTATCCACAGACTGATAAAACGGGTTGGTTTTTCTTCCCTAAGCTCGCATAATACATTCGAGGGAAATTCTCGGGTTTTGCTGAGACACCTGCTCCTCTAATGCAAAAAGGGTCGGTTTATTGCACATAAGGCTTAATTTTATTTATTACTAAGCAGTTTTCCTTTTATAGAAACTTTTATTCTTCCTTTAAGTTGAGACGAAATTCTTAATTCAAAAGTTAGATCTTACACACCTACCAGGCCACCATAGATCAAATTGGTAGGTATACTTACCTAAAAATATAAATGAATCTTTATAGCATTTTTTCTGGTTTTTTAAATATGATTAAAGACCACAAATATTTTAACCGTATATAATCGTGGGACCTACGCTACTTTATTTTATTTTCAAGTTTTTTTAATGAAAGTAAACTAAATATTTTCATTAAAATATTAACATTTTTGTTTACCTACTCGTTATTGGGTAGGTATATTTTCTTACCGTAATTAAAAATTTTGCTGAAATTGATGAAAAGGTAGGTAAACGTTTAAAAGCGTATTTAATAAGGAATATTTACTTTTCATAATACAGAAATAGGCACAGTTTACCTGCTGGTTTATAACTCAATAAAATGCTGGTGGAAAATGTAATTTCCTTTAATTTTAATCTAAAAAATACTTACTTTGCTGACAAAAATCTCTGAGCCTTAAATGGCAAAACCGACGTTTTTTTTAAGTTCCGTAGTTTAAAATATCCTTCGCATCCCTTGATAGCTTGGCTCTTTTTTTAAAGCGGTAGGATGTAAAAGGTACCAGCAGCTGGTCTGAATATAGTTTTATTACGTAGGTATATCTATTAGATTTTTTCTTGTGGCTGTGCTCTGATGGTCGGATTAGTTGATTAATAATCTTATTTCAGCGGAATGTTGTTGGATTTTATATGGTCACTATATGGATGCACTAAAACTAAAACTTTAAACCTAGCTCTCCTATTCTACAATGCTTGAACGCTGTTATTTTCCCCGACGTAGGACGTAGGGAGGTGTTATAAGCCCAAAGCTCACAAACACCCACATTGCGAACTAATCTATCGGCCACACAAATATTTGATCCGCAGGGGATTGAAACGTGTTATGCATGCGTGTGCTAATCGTGCGGACTCTTTACAAATAAGATCATACGATTAGTTCTAAAGTAGGTACTAAAACTCCAGGTTTTTATACTTATAGTGTTTGAATAACCCAGCCAACCAACGCACGCAGCAGGGAAATAAGGACTAATTGATATGAAACATCGCCTATTATTGCATTCACAATCATAAGACCCTTTGTATAGTCACTAGCATTTTTTTCGTGATATATTTATATGCTTATTTGTGAATTTATTTACCCACAGCTATAGTTATCACCTTTAGATGGGGCAGTGTGCCAACGATCATTTTCAAGATACTGTTACGATTGTTGCGCAAGCGACGACTGTAGTAGAGAAGCTGCTTTCAAAACAATGTTTACTAGGGAAACTTTTTATTTGGATCGTGGGATCGTGTATTTTGTTGGGATGAAAATCATCAGGAAGGTTTTACAGTCAAGAAACGTGCAGGGTTCTATCAGTGCAAGAACAAGACAAGATATATTATGTCACTATATATCAACTGCCTTATAGTATTTTTCCAACAATGCTTGGATTGGATTCTAGCCTAAACAGACACAGCTGGTGTTGCACAGTAGATATTATAAAAGTCCGCCATCAATTCTAGAAAATACGGAGTAAAAATACAACCGACTTCCAAATAAAAACACTACAAAGTGTAAAATAATTCAATTTAGGAAGTCGGTCGTTTTTTGACACCGACTTCCGAAATTGAAGTTATTTTTGACTTTGTAGTGTTTTATTTGGCAGTCGGTTGTATTTTTATTTAAAAAGTTTTTATTTTTCACTTTTTAATGTGGTACTATATTGCCCACCGTTTTGCCAGATTAAATTACCTGAAAAATACGATACATGAACATAACCGGTGAAATTAGAGTGCACCAGGGTGAACTGGACACATCTGCATACCCCTTTAGAGGGTAACGGCGTGATGATATGTTATGAAATGCTGTAAACAATAAACAGACATGCGATTGCAGCAATCCCAAGAGATTTACCGTCATTTATTGAAGAGTTCTGTTGTATATCTCCGATGTTCTTCATCAGAACTTAATCAAATTTAAATGGGACCACATGAGAAGCAACAGCTTTCAAATAAAAAAAGGTTTAATCAAAATTGGTTCACCTACTATAAAGTTCTGAGGTAACACAAAAAAAATACTGTAGAATTGAGAACCGCCTACTTTTTGAAGATTTTTTTTTATTGTTGATAGGCTTGCGCTTGACCACTATCTCACCTGAAGGTAAGCGATGATGTGGTCGACGATGAAACACGCTTGCCTAGAAGAAACCTATTCACTCTTGACTTGAAGACTCCCAGGTTGTAGCTATCAGGAAATACAGACTCCGGCAGGGAATTCCACTCCTTTGCTGTACGCATAATAAAAGTATTCCCAAAACGTTTGGTGCGTATGGGTGGGATGTCCACCATGTACCGATGCCGCATCGCCGTACGTCTTGTAGTCTAGTAGTATGATGGAACGGTCTAGGAGGAATTAGTTTTTAAAAAGTAGTACAAAACTGGCAACACTTTCCATAAATAACCATGCTCTTTTCTACACGGTGCTTTTCATGTTGAATTACAGGTCAAGGACGCGGGCAAAGTGCTCAGCCTGATGTTAAAACGCTCGCTTGAAAACTGCACTCAACTCAAGAATTTGTGTAAAATACCTTACATAACATCACGAATGTATTACTTAATACGGTGGACAGAGTTGTTTTTAATTACAATTTACATTATTTCGTCGGTAAATGGTTAAGGATTAGAGCAGTGGTGGCCCAGTGGTAATGGCCCAGACTTAGATAGATCGAGGGTTCGAATCCGGGCAGGCGCTTTACTTTGTGTAAATTATTTCATCACCACTGCTCTAAAAACGGTGAAGTAAAACATCGTGAGGAAACTGGCAAGACCAAAACTTAACCAAAAAACCAAAAATTCGAAGACATGTGACATCCACCAAACCGCACTGGTGGATTAAGGCCCATTCCCTATCTCACAAAGAGGAGGCTTGTGTCCCAGAATTTCTCGAAGCCATTCAGGACATTTTCGACTGTAACTTCGTTGTTGATAAAGCTGAAAGTCTGAAACTTCTAGTTTAGGAATTATTGCAAGTAAAAATGCCTTGAATATCAGCAGGACGCAGGTCCAGGTATTTCTGTGCAATAGTTTTGTATTCTCCTCGAATTACGCGGAATCGTTTATTTTTTGTTTTTGCGTCTGTCAGCTTTACTAACAGTAAATTATCTGAGTGTTTTCGACATCATCAACAGTTCTTTTTAAAAGTCAATTGCTACGACAAGCTCCATGTACTCCGAAAATTAAAGCCACCTGTAACAAAACCGAATGTGAATAAGACAAGTATCTATCGAAGTAAAGGTTACAATAAAATGCGCATTTTTAAACAATATGGTTATACTTTGCTAATCCACCATATACATGGTTACTTATTTTTACGGCAAGAAAGACTTTTTCGGGTGCCTCATTAAGGAAAGTCGCCACGTTTTTGACTGAGAACACTTTGAAAATCCATCAGACTTCCTCTTCAGATACGCTATAAATTTCGAATATGTGCCCAGTTTTACGTCGTTATTAAAACTGACTGTTGATTTAAGCATTGAGTAGGTACTCCAAAGAGTGGCAGGTTGTTTAATTTTGGCTAAGTACTGGAAGTAGGCCAAAAACACAGATTCTTAAAAAATCTTGGCGCCTCTTGCATTTCTCCATTCAATAAAACTACTATAGGCTTTCATATATTTCTCCCGGGATTTCGCAGGTAATAGATTATACATCACATTTCTTGCGTCAGTTCTAATACTTTCAGGAGTTAATTCTATACTTTCACTGTCACTTGAAGAACTCATTTTTCAAAACAAAACCATGAATTTCTAACAATCCGTGAAAATTGATGAAAATTGGGCTGTAGTTCGCGCGTTTTTAATTTGATTTCTTTTTTTTATTTAGCTGGCGGCGCGACTATGGGCCGTCGTACCAGCCAGTCTTTATTAGTTTATTTCATTTGTATATGTGTATTATTAATATATATGTAAGTATATACATCCCATCTATTCGAAAAGGACGACTTGGTTCGCCTTTAAGTGCACCCAAAGGTGGTGTTTTCTATAAGAAACTTTTAGCGGGCAGTAATGAGTTTCTAATCCTCATAAGTGCGCCGCAATTATCTTTGCCACGCACTTTTTGAATTTGAAACATCTTAGTGTTTAGCGCCAAAGAAATCGTTCGTAAATATTGTTTGAATAAATACTGGCAGGTACGACGGCCCATAGTCGCGCCGCCAGCTGAATAAAAAAAAGAAATCAAATTAAGAACGCGCGAACTACAGCCCGCGTTTTCGTCAATTTTCACCATTGACTAAACATGATCATCAATCAGAGTCTGAAGTTATTACGAATACCCAAGTGACAAATAAGTCAACGACATCTTCTATTCCCAATAAACTAAACAAAAAATTTCCAAAATTGCAAAAACGTATCTAATATTAATATAAATTTGTAATTTGGTGCTCATTTATTTTTCTCAAAAAGGGGGATGAAAAGTACAGTGTGCCACACGGTATCATAATTATTTAACCTCGAGTGACGTACTTTGAATCCCTCGCTACGCTTAGGATTCTACTCTAGAATCCTTCGCTTAGCTCCGGATTCAAACAATCGCTCTCGCCCTCAATACATTATTTTGGTCCTTTGTAACACAATCTACTATTTCGTACCGCTAATTACACAAGTAATTAGCGGTACGAAATGACCACCGTGTGCCGCGAGAATTGCGGTTTTTACGTGTTATGTTTTTGATGGGATTGTTTTGTTAGTGACCGAACACATGAAAATAAGAACGTGTGTTTTATTGCCAGAGTTTGACAGTTTTTCATACTCGTTTTTCTCTACATGTGTTGGGTCACACTGTAAGTGCAGGGAGTAATTATGATTAATAAATAAACAAGCAAAGTTTGTCAAGTTAAATTTTTATTCGAAATCTGGGTGTTAGGTTGATTGATACCATGCTTGGAAATCGAATTCAGGACCCATACACAAGTCGACCACTACTTAGACCAACGAAGTAATCATCATTATCTCGACTTCGCCCACTGCTGGACATGGACATAGGCCTCTCTTTTCTTGTGCAAATATACAAGTTCCTGTAATAACTTCATCCAGATGCTCTTGATAACTGACATATGAACGACAGTGCCACCATAGCTATTGTGAAAATGTCAATAATGTATAAGAATGCCAAGCGCTACTGAAATGACATGTGATCCACCATGAAAATTATTATCGTTTAAAGAATTAACACTTTTCTGTACTCTGTTGGCTGGATTAAAAAAAGGTAAACAAACAAACGTCCAACGGTTATTATAAGACTAATTTTAAAAATACAACGTCACAACGCAAATTTGATTACTTTTGTAGCACTCTTTAATTTATTATCATAACTAGCCATCCCACGTGGCTTCACTCCCGTCAACTGGCTACTTACCTACCCTACGCTAGCGCACGCAATCGAAACTCTAAAAAAGGAATCACTTTTCCCGTTTTGCAACATTTTTCGTTTATGCTCCGCTCCTATTGGTCGTAGACTGATGTTATATAACCTTTAACCTTCCTCTATAAATGGACAATACACTAAAACAAAAAAAAAAACAATTCCAACCAGTAGTTCCTGAGATTAGCGCTTTCAAACAAACAAACAAACAAACTCTTCAGCTTTTTAATATTATAGTATAGATAGTTCAGAACTCCAGGCTTTCGAGATGCTCATTAAAGTCGGTTATTGGCTTTGGTTTTTAAAATGGCAATTTTTTTGTTTATACATTAAAAAGAAAATATATTGTTGTAAAATACAGTAAAGATAATAAAGGTTATAATTGAAATGTTTGACATATTTGTGCATGTGTGTTTTTGGTTGTTGTATGAAATAAAAATCTTCTCATGCTTTTTTTATTTTTGATTTTAGTGACAGCAAAGAAGACACTATAAGAAGTTACTTTACCTTTTATTTTTTGCTTCAGCGAATGGGGTGTAGAGCCTCATGTTCTACTCGCGATGGCAACACTGTCTTCATACCCTTCAAATTTCCATTAACGTATTTATCCCTTGATTACACGACGCACTTTTCAGACTTCGCAAAACGAAGTGCTTCACAATAGAAAAGTTCTCACAAAGCCTTGATTGACGTGAACAGTAAAAACAAACGAAATGAAATTAGCTATTAAACTTCTTTTGTGCGAGGTGACGAGCATTGTTCTCATAAATTAATGGGAAAATTACAAGCTTTTCTGTTAATGAAAAAGTATTGTAGTAAGGGTTTTACTGAAGAAAATTGCGGCCATTTTACCGTTTTAGAGGGGGGGGGTCGCTAGGTTGTTAGGCAACTATATTCCCTAAATAAAACAACTTTGAAAACTTCTTATTCGACTATTTTTAAAAGTCGTCTGATTCGACAAGCCCACAATTTCTTAGCCAGATTTGCATATTTATGTCATTTTGCATCAAGTAGCACCCGATCAAATAAAAACGAACGGCCCTGCACTTTAAGTGTCCCTTAAGGAAATCTGAAAGTGGACCCCTGAACAAAGCGCTCGTATCTGAAACTTTCAGAATATTCTCGGTGTTTTCCACTCCATGTAAAATGGTACTCAGCTGCTTCAGGTTAAACTGGAGGCCGACCCCTATATCTATGCAAAGGCTAAGTAGATTGAGTAATATTTGCTCAAAAACCCTGTGAGCTCTCCCTCTATTTTGTATGAAAGCCGTAGTAATGAGGGATACTTTCTTCAATTGATACAGGCCAAGGTCATGTCGTTATGATTACTTAAGTAAGTTATTGATAAGTAGAATTGAATGGGTGAATGATTCTTGTTATTTCTAATAGGGGCGTTTTATAGATTACTCGAAAAAATACATAACGACGAACTTAAACACGTAATTTTTGAAGTCAGTTACATATTTGCTAGTAAAAAAAATATTGAAAAAAAAATACCGAAATGTATGAAACGAACATACATATGCATATTCATAGCCGAGGTTGTATGTGGGTTGTAGGCAGGTAAACAATCTTTATGGTAAGATGGCATACGACCACGGCTATCCTCTAAGAATATTTTCTTGTTTTTTTCTATAACGAGTTGCCTTATGACTCTCGGCTGTAGGTTTTTATCAGTGAAAGAAATAATCTGTGGAAATACTGATTTGCCTTCCAGAGTCTACGTTAGAAAATTACAAACAAACTAACTTTACCGCTTTATAAAAGTAGTTCTGATCAATAATAACAAGAACACAAAAGTAAAACTGATAAAATCTTACTGCAAGTTGACAATCTAGGTTACCACTGAACCCGTAGCACTTGCTACGCCGTAGCGCTACGCAGCTACGAAGATATAACATTTCGACAGTGGAAACTTTAAATGTCTTAAGGGACAGACAATGCATTTAAGATTTTCAAAGCTCGGTTCAATGCCGACGGTTGAAGATCAAAGAGCCGACATTTGCCACCGTGTCGATTTCTGTGTCTTTTATCAGTCAATAACAGACAGCGGGTAGCCTAAATCGCTGGGTCTAGTAGCACCAAATTTTGCACAAAAAGTCCTAGGAAAGCTGAGTGTCAAGGAAGAGTTTTGGAAAATCCTTGCCCAAAATCGGGTAAATAGAAGGAGATAGGCATTAAGTTCCCTTATGAATGTGGTCGATGATGGAGCAAAGACCCATGGGGTCTTTTACAGCTGCCAGAAAAAACAGACTCAGCAGGCAATTCCTTGGCTGTACCACAGATAATTTATTACTAGCATACATACGCCTCATCCCATACAAAAAAACCATGCCGACGTAACTAGCGTTTTTCGCCTGATTATACTGATTATTTTTAACAGTACATCAGTTGCTTTCGGTTCCGTTCGACGGCTATAGATGGTGTTAGCAGCGACTTGCAATTAAAAGGGTTTTCGCGGTTCGTGACTATTTTTTTCTTTAAATACAGTGATGATTTGTTTTATAGTACGTATTTGCACGTTTTTATAGTTTCATTGTGCCAAAATCTGTTACATTTCAAATTTATAAAATCTAGGGGAATGCCTCAGAAATTTAAAACCGCGCCATCTATTGCAATCAATTTTAAATGATCCGTTAAAATAATCAGTTCTTAGGAGTGTTGATTAAACAAGACCATACAATTTTATGATCAATTCTAGATAATGTTAATTTTACACACAATTCAATAACAAATCGATGCATAACGCGCCTACTAGTGACATTTATTTAAAACAAATTTTCTTTCTTAGCGCTGAGACCCCGTGGCTGTACGCAAAATAAAATTTAAAATTGAAGACTTTAAATAGGGATGAAAGTTTCTGTGAAAATTCATAATTTTTGCCTATGAGAAATCCTATAGGAAAAAAACCGGCCAAGTGCGAGTCGGACTCGCGCACGAAGGGTTCTGTACTATAATCGCATAAAACGGCAAAAATAACACGTTTGCTGAATGAGAAATACATCATCTGTGACAATTTCAACTGTCTAGCTATCACGATTCGACAACCTGGTGACAGACAGACAGATGGACAGTGGAGTCTTAGTAATAGGGTCCCGTTTCTACCATTTGGGTACGGAACCCTTAAAAGCCATGAATAGAAAGATTTCAGAATCAATTAATTGATATCAGCGGCACGCCAATGTTTACCCTAAATAATCCGTGTGCAGAGGCGTGGCCGCATGGGTATTAAAGGAAGTCCGGCGTGACCTTGGACTTTTATTCCAAGAAAAAGGTCTTGCGGCGCACCGAAACTCGACATACATTATGATCCTTATTGATCTGTCTTGTTCAACTATTTCAAGGACGACCGTAGAGGGTTTAAGGGTGCTTTTCTACCAAAGATGCACTATGTATTATTTATTTCCTAGCTTCTGCGAGCGGCTTCGAACGAGTAAATGTCGAAAATCATCCCAAGGGAACATATTCCCGGGATAAAAAGTATTATTTGTGCTATTCCAGACTATAATTTATCTCTGTTCCAAATTTCATCCAGATCCGTCCAGCCGTTTGAGCGTGAAGAGGTAACAAAACATACAAACACACACACACTCACAAACTTTCACCTTTATAATATTACTTTGATTTAACACTTCACTTTACACACACAAATGTGCGAAGACGGATTTAGTAATACTGGTAGAAAATGCCAAATATCTTAAGCATTTTCTACCAGTCAACCATATTATTATTTCAGCCAAAAGACTCCCACAGCTGGACAATAGACTTATGTGGACATAAACCAAACCTAAGCATCGGCCTTTTGAATAAACAGATAATTTTACTATTTATTAAAAGTAACCAATAAATTGGTAATCAAATAATCAAGATTCACTTTTCGCAGCGCCTACATACGTCATGTCAATACATGATGTATTAATTCTAAAAGTTTATAGAAAATTAATGTAATTATTTTGTAAAATAAAGGAATTACATTAATTCATCATCGTCTGATTCTACTACAATTGCTTCTGCCGTCGAATTAAATGGTTGGTCTTGATCAGTTTTGAACTTGAATTTATATTTAACTGGGAAGAAATTTTCCTCAACACGTTATTCGGAAGTTGATAGTTTGCGCAGTAAATTTTTATTAAAAGAAAGTCCAAAGTTTCAAAACGCGCTAGATTTAGCGGTAGCCGCTAGAACGCGATATTGAACAAAAAAAGCGGTAGATCTGGCGCTGAAAGCGCTAAGTTGGCACCACTGTTTGAACACCAGTTACCTAACCATAGACGGGATAAAAGCCATTTCTTTGTTTTTCTCCTTTATTTAGTCTACCGAGCGTGAGAAATTGGCAGTAAGGTGGGTATTGTACAAATAATATGAAAGATCCCATACATCATTATAATCATACTTTTAATTAATCTATCGTACCAATATTTATCTTCGGCAATTCGCTGTAATAATACCTAACAAATGAAGATGAATAGGCAAGTTCTTATGAAAGAGAGGAATGAAAACAGAAAATGAGCACAAAGAGAAATATTATTGACGATATATTTCTAGAGATTATTCTGTCCTTTGAGCACTTGCTAAGCTTCTATATAGAAAATATTACAGAACTTAATGGTTTTTAACATGACTAGCTTTTGTTAACTAATCCCAGGTTATAAAAACCGCCCCATTTATAAAACCCACCCATACGCACCAAATTTTTTGGGAATACTTTTATTATGCGTACAGCAAAGGAGTGGAATTCCCTGCCGGAGTCTGTATTTCCTGATAGCTACAACCTAGGAGTCTTCAAGTCAAGAGTGAATAGGTTTCTTCTAGGCAAGCGTGCTTCATCGTCCACCACATCATCACTTACCATTAGGTGAGATAGTGGTCAAGCGCAAGCCTATAATCAATAAAAATAATGAACATTACTGAAGTTCATTAACGATTAAAGCGCCGAACATTGTTCTTACGAAAAGATAAACTAGATTGAGGGACAAAATTAACTTTATTGTTCGAAAACTGTTGTCCCCATACATCGACATACGTCGCGGTCAGTTTACCAACAGAAAATGTACGGTTTTCCTTTACTTGTGCTATAAGACATTGCTTTTTGCCAAATTTCATTAGTTTAGGCCCACGGGAAGTACCCTGTAGGTTTTGATTTCCTTGCGATTCGTCAAATTTGCGACATAAATGGCGGTATCTTTTAATTGCGTCTTAGAAATTTTAATTTTCACAGCTCCAAGGGGTTGCAGACCTGAGTATACGATATTAATTTCAAAATGATTCCTCCAGGCGTTCCAGAAAAAATGGTCTTGACACACGGACAGACAAACAGAACACGTAGAAATCCTATGAGGGTTCCTTTTTTTCGTTTTGGGACCCTAAAAAGTAATAATAAAACATAAATCTAAACAGATTATAATTTCAGATTATAATTTCAGATTATCCATAGAAAGTTTGAATTAAGTTTAAGAATCGGTTAATTAGACAAAAGATTAATTTAAGAAATAATTAACCGATTAATCAGTTCTTAAACTAATCGTTTGTTTAAAAAGTTTTTATAGATAAGGTCTTATATTTCAAAATGATTCCTCCAGGCGTTCCAGAAAAAATGGTCTTGACACACGGACAGACAAACAGAACACGTAGAAATCCTATGAGGGTTCCTTTTTTTCGTTTTGGGACCCTAAAAAGTAATAATAAAACATAAATCTAAACAGATTATAATTTCAGATTATAATTTCAGATTATCCATAGAAAGTTTGAATTAAGTTTAAGAATCGGTTAATTAGACAAAAGATTAATTTAAGAAATAATTAACCGATTAATCAGTTCTTAAACTAATCGTTTGTTTAAAAAGTTTTTATAGATAAGGTCTTATATTTCAAAATGATTCCTCCAGGCGTTCCAGAAAAAATGGTCTTGACACACGGACAGACAAACAGAACACGTAGAAATCCTATGAGGGTTCCTTTTTTTCGTTTTGGGACCCTAAAAAGTAATAATAAAACATAAATCTAAACAGATTATAATTTCAGATTATAATTTCAGATTATCCATAGAAAGTTTGAATTAAGTTTAAGAATCGGTTAATTAGACAAAAGATTAATTTAAGAAATAATTAACCGATTAATCAGTTCTTAAACTAATCGTTTGTTTAAAAAGTTTTTATAGATAAGGTCTTATATTTCAAAATGATTCCTCCAGGCGTTCCAGAAAAAATGGTCTTGACACACGGACAGACAAACAGAACACGTAGAAATCCTATGAGGGTTCCTTTTTTTCGTTTTGGGACCCTAAAAAGTAATAATAAAACATAAATCTAAACAGATTATAATTTCAGATTATCCATAGAAAGTTTGAATTAAGTTTAAGAATCGGTTAATTAGACAAAAGATTAATTTAAGAAATAATTAACCGATTAATCAGTTCTTAAACTAATCGTTTGTTTAAAAAGTTTTTATAGATAAGGTCTTATAAGTCAAAAGTAGGATTCGAAAAAGCTTGGTACGAGTAACTCACGAATGCTTACGTCTGGGTAAGGGTACTTAAATATGTATAAGTCAACAATCAACTTTACATTCCTCTCACATTTTATTGACTGCTGAGAAAATGTCAGAACAATAGAAGAGGGACCTTGACCCCGTATTTGGTTTCGACTATCAAGACGTAGACAGATATGAAATTTGATGATCGCTTAAGGGCCTACATATCAGCTTTAGTGCCGTAAAACGGTAACTTTCTAAAGCATACTCCTTAGTAACGGCTAGGTTAAAAGGTTTGAAAAAAATTATATTTATTATTGTTTCAAATACATTATTTTTTAAACATGGTTTTTTCTTATAGCAAATAGTTTTGCTATAAAAAAAAAAAATTAGCAACACGATATTTTTTGCAACTTTTGGATACTCCTCCAAAACGACTTGGATGTTTTAAAATATATTTACACAGAAAAAATTATGGCTGGAATGTCTTCATAACTGAAATAGCATATGTAAATCCATTAATATTTTGCAAACAAAACTGTTCAAAAGGAGGTTCAATATTGATATTTTGGCATCGAGCGGGCGCACGGCCAGCACTGCGTTTACATTGGGGTGTAGGTATATATCGCCTTAAATAATGGATAAGGCCTCAAAAATTAGTTCTCATAGAGAATTTTAAAGATTTTGTATTGCCTCTTTAGCAATTTGAGCATCGACAGTAGATAATTTAAGAAGCATAGTTTTAAAAAGGTTTTATGTTCTTCGTGAATTGTCTCGTGTATCTTTTTTTGCGAATACGATTTAAATATTTAAGATTTTCTTTTAAGCCGTTGGCTATTAATCTTATTACAAAGCCAGACGAAGTTATACATAATTTAACATAGTAGTTTATATATTAAAAAAGTAACCAAGATTTTTACAAAAAAACATTTTCGTTATTTCAATAAAGAATAAACCTCACATTGTTACTGAACAGTCGCGAGTCCCTCTCGAGAATCCCAAGAATTTCTCGTATAAAATATAATACCCTTTGTTGCTTAAGCTAGCAAATATTCCTGAGGTCATACCTACCTCTGCAAAGGTCCTTGACTGATAAATTATATCAGTTTTTAAGAGAATTCCTGAGAACGTGAAGACAGACGTCCTTTAGGAACGGGTTGTATGTACAGAATATGGCTTAATTGTGAAATTTCTCCCTTTTGGGGACTTGTTGTCATGAATTCAGCAAATAACATCAGTAAAGCAAAAAAAGCTTGTAAAACTGTATCCTGCGTGGGTGTACTTTCATTGTAAGAAAATAATGTCAATGATGTTTATTAAGTAAATTGGCAGTCCTCATTACAATTTTACACGTTACTATTTTACTATACTTACTATTTTCAGTACTAAGTACTAAACAATAGGGTATTATTTATAGAAAACGGCCAAGTGCAAGTCAGAATCGCGCACGAAAGGTTCCGTACCACTATCGCAAAAACGGCAAAAAATCACGTTTGTTTTATGGGAGCCCCACTTAAATATTTATTTATTCTGTTTTTAGTATTTTTTGTTATAGCGGCAACAGAAATACATCATCTGTGAAAATTTTAACTGTGTAGCTATCACGGTTCATGAGATACAGTCTGGTGACAGACAGACGGACAGTGGAGTATTAGTAGTACGGAACCCTAAAAATCACGATGGTGTTTAGCAACTGCTTGGCAGATTCTACAACACGGTCAAAATAAGTGCGCACCTCGCTGGATTGCGACCCCACTCTCGCCTATCCGTTCGCCAATAGCGAGACAGGTGCACAGTTATTTTGACTGAGTAGTATATTCGATTCCTCTATAAAACAAATGGAAAATGCCGAAAAATAAAAAAGTAATAAATTTGCCAATCTTTTTATCGTGTTGACTCAGGCCCTTGATTTTTATACACCTAATAGGGACTATAGACCTCAGTATCTCGTATAAACTTACTAGGTCTATTCAACTTGCTAGGTCCACCCGTTTCTGAGAAAATCGGTGGTGACACACGGACAGACAGACGGGTAGACAGATAAGAGAGTGATCTTATAAGAGTTCCTTTTTTACCTTTTGAGGTACGGGACCCTAAAAATAAATTTAGTATGTGCTTAGCAATTGCTAAACACTGTCAATATTTGTATAAATATTGCTGTATGAATGTTAGAGTTGCTTTGATCTAAAACTAGAAGCGATCAGAGCAATGCTCAGTATTTCAAGTTCGAGAGAGTCTATTGCCGCCGGATCGATAGATTCTCTAACTTTCCAACGAAGTCAACCCTGAACTTGATTTATTAGAGCAACTATCTTCGCGAAGCGTGCTTTTGCAGACGACCTCGTGGATAAATAATAACAGCCGCACGGATCGATCTTTGAGGTTAAGCAACGCTTGCCGAGGTCAGTCCGTGGATGGGTGACCATTTTTACATATCGAGATTCCTCCGTGCCTCGGCAAGCACGTTAAGTCGTTGGTGCCGGCTGCCATTTGAAGATCTTTGACAGTCGTTACGGGTAGTAAGAAGCTTGGGGTATCGTGTTACCCAGTTACTGGGTTCTGGTGATCAGATACGCAGTCGCTCCACGTAAAATACTACGACTTAGCTGAAGCCGGTTAGACTGGAAGCCGACCCATGGCATAGTATTTGATTATTTTATGTTTATTTGTGAAATTGTATGCTTATTTTGAAAATTTTATGTACATTTTACGTTTCATCATATCATCATCATCATATCAGCCGAAAGACGTCCACTCCTGGACTTGGATCTCTCCCAAGCGTCGCCACATTGACCGGTCTCGTGCGTCTCGCATCCAGTGGATCGAGGCCTTCCAATTTAACGTATTCCGGTTCGCGGTCGCCACTCCAGAACTTTTCTGCCCCATCGGCCATCCGTTCTGCGAGCAATGTGCACTGCCCACTGCCCCTTCAGTTTTGGAATTCTTTAATTTAATGTTTGTAATTTAAAATCTATGAGTGTCAATGCCTGATGATAAAGGATTATTTATTTATAAGATTGTTTGCAAAGCGTGTTTTTCTATGAAGTAGGTTCCACCGCTGTCTGAACCTCGTAGTTAGAGTCTGTGTGTCTTATTGTTTGCGTTGAAACATCATGCACACACTTATATGCACAGAACCGCAGGTGACTACGAACATTGAGATTCGACTGGAATTGTGACCCATGATTGCTCATTGAACACGCTTTGGAACAGGCAACTGGCTTATATTTCTGATCAACCTGTATTAAAATTTAAATTCCCTTTAGTTAATCAAGAAACTCCATAATCTAATCATATCAGCCTATTGCCCTTTTTTCGGTTTGGGGGTTTTGTCGAACTCCGGCCGACTATAATCCTCTACGGCTAGTTGCGTTTTATTAAGCTTTTAACCATTGTATCACACTTGATAAAAACTTTTCTTACCATTATACATTATTTACGTATTAAAGTTCCTACAATCTCGTATCAATATTTAATTAAGTATCTACCCTCGTCCGTATGTCACTGTGGGGTGCCAAATGAAAACCATGGCTGGGTGTATGATACACAGCAACTGCTGAGTCCGTTACCTTTTCGATATGAGTACGCTCAGCACAATTACTGTATTATATTTCACCATATTATTTTCTTTACTCTGTGTTTGTTGCTGTTGTATTGTGTGTGTCGAATAAATGTTTTCTAATCTCTTCTATTCTTACCATTTGGGTGCCTTTTTTTGGGTTGGGAATCATCCAATGCCTTCTCCCGCTCTGGGTGAAGCGGGCGGGCGTGTCAGGCTTTTACTGACTAAAACCCACCCGTGTTCCTTCAGTTGCTTGTGCCAGGGCCGCGCTAACTGTCTTTCAAATTTATCCGCGACCCAGACAGGCATCGGCCCTAGTGGACCCCATAAATTTTTTGCTGACATCTCTTTGAGGCGCGCGTGGAACACTACGCGCCGTCGCTCGGGGTCTAACACTCGGGCCTGGTCCTTATCGAGCGGCGAACTACCCATTATTCGCCGTCCGCATGCCCGCGCCTACGGTGGCCGGGTATCGGATTGCGACTCCTACCACTTGGGTGCCTGGCATGCAATGAAACTCGCGCAAACCCTCAATTGGTATCGGCCCGTCATACCTAGAGGGTATCATTAAACCAATTATTGTCCTAAAACTTTTATTTTCGGGTTTTTGGGTTAATTATTTGGTATTAATAAAAACAATAGTACTGTTGTTGTAGAGGGAGGGTCGGCAGAGATGCCGGCGGCGACGGCGACCGATCCTAGCGCCGAGCAGAAGGAGCGGCTCATCGCGGCCGTCAAGAAGGAGGTCAAGCAGTTGATGGAAGAGGTGAGAACTTAAGATTATTCTTTAAGGGAAAGAGGAAGAAGGAAAAGAGGCCTTTGACCTGTAATAATAATTAGGCTAATAATAATTGTAATAAACTCAACGGATCGGTAAAGGAAAAGCATAATGCAAAAACCTACCACATATAAAATAATTGAGGGTCTTACAGGCCCGAGTTGAAGGCGCGTATTGTTCCACGCGCGCCTCAAAGAGATGTCAGCAAAACTGACGGGGTCCGCTAGGGCCGATGCCTGTCTGGGTCGCGGATAAATTTGAAAGAGAGTTACCGCGGCCCAGGCACAAGCAACTGAAGGAACACGTGTGGGTTTTAGTCAGTAAAAGTCTGACACGCCCTTCCGCTTCACCCAGAGCGGGAGAAGTCATTGGATGATTTCCCACCCAAAAAAAAAAAGACCCAGCAACGAAATGAAGTTTGAAAACCCAAAAAAAGTATTTCTAGGTCTATTGGTTCGTTTGATCCAAGTAACACACATTTGAAAGAAAATACCACTTTCGTTATGTAGCCTTAAAAGCCTGAGGTTTTATAGAAAATATAAGAAGGATGACAGTATTTTAGACAGGTTTGTCACTAATAAAAGTAATACAGTATTATGTAAGCAGTATTGAGTTACAGACTCACTTTATAAAATAAATTTCTCACAACCTTGGTAGAATTTTATTCAAAATTAATTTTAGTGTTTCAATAGTACCTACGAGTTTATTTAACGGGTACTAAAACCTAACTAAACTTATTAATTCAAGGCTCATACAATTTGGGAGTAAAACAGAATATTAAAATATATTCTGTTGAGGTCAAACCTACAGACCTACATTTTAAAATGGTAATTTGAAACTAATTTGACGTTCCTTCATTGGCTAGTCCATTATATACATTTCAACATCCTAAATTGTTTAATTTAGTATTAAATGAAGTAGCTTTAGGGTAATAAGTGACTTCACGTACTTTGCTAACGCCCCAGGGACATTTAAAACTAAGGAAAATGGTTTCCGTCTGCTGCCAGTCGTTGTGAATCTTAGTCTGAACTTTATTATTGGACTAGCTGTGCCCGCGGCTTCGCTCCCGTCAACTGCCAACCCTACCCTAGCTACCTATCCTACCTTACTTTACCTATCTTACCCTACCTGCCCTATACCTACCTACCGTTACCTACCTAGCTACCCTACACTACCTACCCTACCTTACCTACCCTATCCTGCCTACCCTACGCTACCTCCCTACCATACCTACCCTACGCTGCCTACCTACCTACCCTATCTACATACCTACCCTTCCCACAAACCTATCCTACCTACATAACTACCTACCATTTTTTTTTCTTCCCTAAGGGCCTTCTCTTAACAATAACAAACAATACAAAAAAAGAATTAGCGAAATTGGTCCAGCCGTTCACGCGTGATGCCGTGACCAAGGGAAATAGGGATTCATTTTTGTATATATAGATTATTGATGGATTTCAGATTTATTTTATTTATTCATTAAAACTTCATGCACCATACAGGTACATAGGCGGACTTAATGCCTAAGGCATTCTCTACCGTTAAACGAATGGTGGTGGAGAGATAACATGGCATGGTATCTCCGTGAATAAAGGCTTGTGTATATGTATATTTAGTTTCATGTCATCCCAATTTACTCTACTTAGCCTCGTAATCCATATTTTTAATGAGCAGACCATGTCAGTCAAACTATTTGCAATAATAAAAGACCGTCCAAAGTACATAGTTTCAACTATGTTCTGAGCATTTTGTAAATTTTCAACAATACACTGTACCTACCTATTTATCAAACCCGGATATCGAAAGATTCCCTCCAACGTGAAAATAACTAAATGCGTGGGTATTCTACGACGTACAATGTGACTCATATGAACTCAACCTTGAAAAAATCAGTTCACTCCACTTTCCGATAAAGTCAACTGAAAATAAAATTACATTTCAATTGCTACAGGATTTTCTCCCTAAGCTCTGATATCGGCTTTAATTTGCGAGACATTAATCTTTTGTGATCGAACTTTGCTTTGACGGAGCCAGTTTTTGCTTCGCTTCTTGTCTTCATTATGAAAAGTTTTTGCTTCGTTTCTTGTCCTCATTATGAAAAGTTCAGTCATTTAGCGCGAGATATTGAAAAGGCGGTTTTGCTTTCTAAAGCAAACCGCCCCTTACACTGACAAAAAAAATTGCTCAAGGTTTTGCAAGTTTATAGAGAAATATTATAAAGAGGAAAGATTTTTTTATTTGTTTGTTCCAAATAGACTCAAAACTACTGGACTGATTTTAGAATTTTAACATGGAAATATTTTAAAACGAAACCATTTTTTAAAAGAGTGTTCGGGATAATCACCGAACAATAATAAACATGTCAGCATAATTGCGACATCGCGCGCTATGCCCTGAATATTTTATGTATTACCTAAGTAAAATAGTCAGTACGCTTTCGGCCAGCATATCGGGCGCGACTCAACCTCATCTCATTCACCTCATTAGTTTTAATAGTTATCCCAGTTAAGTTACTGAATTATACCTATCTTTATAATCTTTAATCCTAGTTTATATTTATCTCACCCCAACCCCGAACATTGGTCCTTCGAGCCGTCGGAGCGGGATCATTACGCGCGCATCTACTAACTGTGCTGTGTGAGTGTCTCGCTTGGAATTTATTACCAGACCCTGGTAAACAGAACTGATCGGATTTACTTTCCGAAAAGTTCATCATCCTGCTGATCCTGATTGAACCTGGTTTATACGAAAGCATCGCGTCATCTCATTGCGCTGCTACTCCAGGTTTGTTCTTGCAGCCATCGCAAGGACATTTGATCTCCAAAGAAGCCATCAGCACAAGTAAGGTCTCTTTTATATCTTTAAAATGTCGGAAATGGATGACATTTTAGCAACCCAACAACAACTAATCGAAGCCGTAGATAAGCTCTTCACCAATTTCAAGAAGGATGGTGCAGAGCGCAAGACCGCAGAATACTTATGTCGTCGATTAGCTGTATTGGAACAATACTTTACAGAGTTCCATAATAATCACATGACTTTGATATCTTTTGGTGATCAATCTCATACATATTTCAGTACTGACCAATACGATCAAATGAAGGAGAAATATAACAACATTAAGACTATTATACAAAGCTATAACCCTCTCGCAAACAGACCGCAAACCCCGGAATTGAAACCTCCTTCGTTCCAACCTACTGCGGAATCTCAAACCTCGAACCTCGCATCCCACGCTGCTTCTAAAACCCCTGCTCTTGAAGAGAGTAAAGCTGAAACTCTCTTCAAAAAGCAAGCTACCAATTTTAAGGCTTTCTTGAGAACTTCTTCCAATATCAACCTTGATCTCGTCACGGAAAAATGGGAATTTGAAGATATCCTGAAGACTATACAATCCCGTTGGGCGGCTATTGACTCGCTTCATTGGGAGCTGGACAACGAGTATGGCGGATCAAACCCCAAATACGAAGAGCAATTCACCCATTACGAGGAGTATTATAACAAAATAAAGAAAGACATCAATAAGAAAATGTGGTCCGTTGCGCATATTGAAAAATCTACTCCCAAAATGGAGATAGTCACCTTTGATGGAAACTACAATAAGTGGATTTCGTTCAAAGACCTTTTTACCGAAGCAGTGCACAACAACCCCTCTTTGTCAAATGCACAAAAGATGCAGTTTCTAAAGAGTAAGATCAAAGGTGAGCCCGAAAAATTGATCCAACATCTCCAAATAAGCTCCAACAATTATCCCGTATGCTGGAATATCCTCAATCATCGTTATAATAATAAACGACTGATCTTTACATCTTATCTTAACAATCTCATGAATATCCCCGCAAACCAGCATCAATCATCAAATCATATAAAACGCATTCACGACACTACATATGAGAGCGTGAATGCTATCAGGAATCTGGGAGTCGATGTGTCTTCCTGGGACCCATTCCTGGTATGTTTATTGTCTCAAAAATTGGATGCAGATACATACGAGGATTACCTACAAGCCTTAAAAGCCCCGCGAGAGTTGCCCGTCTTGGAAGATTTCCTTAATTTTTTGGAAACTAAATTTATGATGCTGGAAACTTCACGTAAGAAGATTGAGAATTCCACGCAGAAATCACCCCCATCGCAATCCAACAACAATAATAAACCATCATTTTCAAAGGGTTCCAATTACAAACGAAATTATAATAATCCTATAAAGAATTACTCAACAAACCAAGTTTCGCAATCGTCAAAGTCCAAACGCAAAATTAACTATCGCAAGCAATGCCCTATTTGCGACTCCAATGATCATCGAATTCATGCATGTCTAAAGTTATTGGAATTGCAACCTAATGAACGAAAAAATGCTATTGATAACTTGAAACTTTGCATCAATTGTTTACATTATCACGAAGGCAAAAAATGCCTTTCCGAAATAAGGTGCAAAGAATGCAATAAGGAACACAATACCATTTTGCATGAATCTTTTACGTCACATCGATCAGGGTCAAATGCAGCCACGATTACGAAATCGCCTTCTCAGCAGCAAGAAACTAACACAGTTGCATCGCTTCGTAGAGAACCCTCAGAAATATTGCTTGCCACAGCAATAATTAACGTACAAGCAGTGGACGGATCTTACCATAAAATGAGAGTTCTTTTAGATCAAGGGTCACAGACATCCATTATTAGGGAAAGCGCAGCTCAGTTGTTAAGACTACCGCGACGGAAATGTAACGGCTATATCTCTGGAATAGGCAATAAGGAAAATAACTGCAAGGGCATGATTACCATCAAATGTTCGTCGCTGGTTAGCGATTTCACCTTTGAAACGGACGTTTATATAATGAATAGACTCATAAATAACTTACCCAGCTGTACCTTGCCTAAGCCAGACTGGCCTACTCTGAACCAAATAACTCTTGCAGATCCCGAATTTTACAAAAGTAGGCCTATTGATATCTTATTTGGGGCAGATATCTATTCCACTATCCTTATGGACGGTATCTGTCGATCAGAAGGTGTGTTGCCCATTGCCCAACAAACCCAGTTGGGATGGATCTTAAGCGGCAACTACAAAACGTACCATTGCAATGTGACCCTAAATAATATCGAAGATATGCAGCAATTTTGGGAAGTGGAGGACATACATGAACCTCTAGCAATATCAGAAGAAGATCAAAATTGCATCGAATTTTACCAAACTTCGACCTCCAGACGGGCAGATGGAAGCTACGTCGTTAAAATACCCTTCAAAGAAGATTTTGAGAACAATTTAGGCGAGTCGAAAACAAAATCGATTGCTCAATTTTTCCAAATAGAGCGGAAATTAAGTAAGCAACCAGCTCTGGCATGTGACTATAAAATGTTTATTTCTGAATACTTAGAGCTCGGACATATGACACCCGTTGCGCCACACGTACAGCCGGACTGCTACTTGTCGCACCATTGCGTCCAACGATCTGAGTCATCAACTACCAAATTGCGTGTTGTCTTTAATGCCTCGGCAAAAACCTCGAGCAGATACAGCCTCAATGATCTCATGTGCCGAGGACCCAATTTACAACAAGACCTTCAGAGCCTTATCTTAAAATGGAGACAATTTAGATACGCTTTTACAGCAGATATAGAAAAAATGTTTCGCAAAATCTGGCTACATCCCGATGACCAGAAATATCAGAAAATTATCTGGCGAAACCATCAATCTCAACCTTTAAAAGAATACCAGTTAGCGACAGTTACCTATGGCACTAAAGCCGCACCATTTTTGGCCATGATGACACTGAAGCAACTGGCCATCGATGAAAGGCCAAACTATCCACAAAGTTGCGCTCCTGACATCTTAGAACACTCGTTTTACATGGATGATCTCATGCATGGTGAACACTCAGCGACAGCAGCTAAACAGCTCAAAGCAGAGATGATCAGCCTCCTCAAATCAGGCGGATTTAATCTCAGAAAATGGCGATCAAACTTGCCGGAATTAATAGATAGTTCAGATGCACTTCAAAAGGAAGACTTTGACTTTAAGCAACCGGAATCAACCAAAACATTAGGTCTTCGGTGGGAACCCAAAAATGATCAATTCATTTTTCATCCTATAGAATTTATCTCCAGAAACATCCTTACAAAAAGACAATTCCTATCTCAAATATCTAAAATTTTTGACCCCTTGGGCTGGTTAGCACCAGTCACAATAAAACTTAAGATCTTGTTCCAAGAATTATGGAAATCTGACCTGGGTTGGGACAACCCTGTCCCTCAAGAAATCGCGTCAGAGTGGAATACTATTAAAGCCGATCTATCTCATATATCTCGATTTAAAATACCACGTTGGATTCAAACCCAGGCAAAGGATATCATCGAACTCCATGGCTTTTGCGACGCTAGCACAAAAGCATACGCATGCGTCGTGTATTGCAAAATACAGAGAGAAAATGAAACTCATGTGACCCTTATTGCAGGGAAATCAAAAGTAATACCGCTGAAAAAACCACAATCGATACCGCGTCTGGAACTCAGCGGCGCTCTCTTGTTGTCAAAACTTATGAGAAAAATCATCTCATCCCTATCGAGCTACAAGGTGCATGTTTATGGTTGGATTGATTCAACGGCTGTTCTAGGTTGGTTAAGTGGTGAACCGGAGAAATGGAAACCCTTTGTTGCGAATCGAGTGAGGCTAATTACTGAAATAATCCCTAAAGATAACTGGAGTTACGTAAAATCCAAAGAAAACCCCGCAGATTGCGCAAGCCGCGGTTTACCTGCTGCTCAATTAGCCTATTATTCACTGTGGTGGCAAGGGCCCGACTGGTTACCACAATATAAGCCTACAGAATCTCATAATATGCCGATTTATACGAGCATTACAAACGCAGAACTCAGAAAGAAAGAGGCAGTAAATACGGTCATTTTTAACCCCGAAAATTCAATAATCAATCAACTATTACCAAAATATAGCACTTTAAGGAAAGTTACCCGAGTATTAGCTTACATCAACAAGTTCATCGACATTGTTGCTTACAAGAAAAAACGCACAAGTTTTCTTACTCTGCAAAATATAAAGACAGCAAGAGAAATGGTAATTAAGCACGTCCAAAACGAATATTTCTACGAAGAAATATCACGGCTGAAAAAGAAAGAACCACTAAATAAGAAAAGCCAGATTCTTAATCTCAATCCCATACTAGACAATAATCAAATGCTCCGTGTCGGTGGCAGACTTAAACATTCGAATCTTGATCCAGAAATGAAGCATCCTATCATAATCCCGAATCAATCGAAACTGGCAGATCTAATCATAGATGAATCCCACGAACTTGTATTTCATGGTGGAGTAAAAATGACTACTGGATTTATAAGACACAAATACTGGATTCTTGGTGGAAATAGAGCCACAAAGAAACGAATAAGAATGTGTGTCAAATGTAAAAGAAACAATCCAATACTACAACATCAAATCATGGGTGACCTACCTCCAGCACGATTGATTCCTAACAGACCTTTTTACCACACAGGAATAGATTACACCGGACACATCCTTATTAAGGCCAACAAAGGCCGTGGCATTAAAACCAGTAAAGGATATGTCGCAGTTTTTGTTTGTATGGTGACCAAAGCCATACATTTAGAAATTGTCTCAGATCTCACAGCGTCAGCATTTATTGCCGCGCTTCGTCGAATGTCGGCTAGAAGGGGAGTTCCAGGGCACATCTATAGTGATCAAGGAACCAACTTCATAGGAGCCAACAAAATTTTAAAACAAGAGCTTGCCGAAATCTCCTATATCTTGTCGGACCAAGAAGTAACCTCGACAATCGCTGAAATGAATATTGAGTGGCACTTTAACGCTCCATCATGGCCATCTGCTGGCGGACTCTGGGAAGCTGCAGTGAAGAGCCTAAAACATCATCTCAAGCGGGTCGTGGGTGAGCAAAAATTAACCTACGAGGAATATATTACCCTACTAACCCAACTCGAGGCTTGTTTGAACTCCAGACCACTGTGCCCTCTGACAGAAGACCCTGAGGATTTGGATTTTTTGACCCCGGCTCACTTCTTAGCAAGTGGCCCCAACTTAACGATTTTCGAAACAGAGCATGACCTCAGAACACGGTGGCACTTGACGCAAAAAATCTATCAAGATATATGGGATAAGTGGAAGACTGACTACCTCTCGCAGCTTTCTACGAGAGTCAAATGGCGACAGCAACAAAGGAATCTCAATCTTAATGACATCGTCATTATAAAGGACGACAACCTTCCACCAGGAAAATGGAGTCTAGGTCGCGTAATAGCGCTGCATCCTGGAAGTGACGGACACATAAGGGTCGTCACACTTAAAACCAAAAATGGGGTCTTAAAACGCCCAGTTGTAAAACTGTCCTTACTGCCAACAAATAAAAATGATCAAGATCCAAATGGCCCAAAGGTTGATAATAAACTGCCAGCGGCGAAGAAAAAACGTCCTATCTCATTTTCAGCAATGGTTTTATCTTTGACATTATTTATGCTGACACTAATAAACACCACTCAAGCATCCTATAACTTCACCCCGCTGACAAACAATAGTGTATACTTTGACAAAGTATCTAATATGCACTTAATTAGAGATGATTGGCATTTAATAGTCTATTATGACACAAATCCATATCAAGAAGGAATGGCGGCACTAACAAAGTATATCAAGTACCTTGAAACCTTATGCTCAACGATTAGAACACAAACACCTTGTGTGGTGTGATGTCACGTACATCAGCACGTCACGTACAGCACGTAGTATAATATGCTAAGGTTGATAGTATGTGAATACGTGATTATAGATTATCGACATAACATCACGTCGTAACTATGTATATAATGTTGCTAATTAAAGGTGGAAGAGTAATCGACTCTTGGAGTAGTAACTAACATGTAGTTTACTTTGACCCCTCCATCTCCTCGCATCGCATGGCGACCCTGCCAGTCGGCTGGACGGCGTTATAGTTGTCCGACCAGGAGCTAGTCACGGTTCGTGGTTCGCGGTTTGATTGTCTTCGTTGAGTATCACGTCAGTCGCGTCGCGTCACAGGCCATGGGGAGCACGACGTCCAAGGAAGAGGTGATTATTGCCCAGGCGTCTACGAGTGGTGCAAATACCGCAACGGCTACGCAGGAGCAGCTGGCGTTTATCAAGACCGTGTTGCTGTTTATGGCTGTGGGTATGGCAGTTGTCATCATAGGTTTGGCGGTTCGCATGTATCGGAGATGTCACCACAACTGGATTGAAGAAAAGATGAGACAGCGGGAAGTCCAGAAGGCTGTACAGATGGTTTGACCAGGAGCCGTCGGAGGAACGAAGTGAGTGTTTCTTATGTGAATGTGAATAAGTGTGTGTCGGTGCTTGCGGTCATCGTTAAATTTGGAGACATTGATTTAAATGGAAGTGGAGTTAACGTCGCTATTTGTACAACTTAAGTTATTAAGGGAATCTATTGTCAAGTTAGGCCCTAGTAGGCGAAAAGGCAGAAATTTTGATAGTAAGATCAGTGAGGTGAAAGCGCTCTATCGTAAATTTAAGTGTATAGTTTCAGAATCTAGTAAGTTCTCGGAAGAACTGGCTCAGTTGGTATGTAAGATAGAAGCGTTATACGTGGACACTGTTAAGTTTGAGAGCGGAACCGGAACGGAACAAAACATGGCGGCGGAAAAGTTTTCTTTGAGAACGGCAGTTGGCCTACTCCCGAAGATGAGTGGCGATGAACAAGTTACGCAAGACTTGATTGATGCCATAGGATTATATAGTTCTATGTTAGTGGAAGCAGATAATGCTCTTTTAATTAAATTTGTTTTGACAACACGACTTACCCAGGGTGCTAGGATTCGGTTGTCCTCTACTTACGCAACGGTAGATTGTCTGTTAGCTGATATGAAGAAGCATTTGTTAACAGTAGAGTCAGACGTAGCTGTGCAAGCGAAGCTTGCTCGCGCTAGGCAGAATGATAGGTCGGTCGCGGATTTTGGGGCTGAGATAGAGAAGTTAATGGTTAATTTGACTATCTCTCAAGCCGGGGAAAGTTCGGAAGCATATGAGATTTTGCGGCCGTTGAACGAAAAGTACGCGATCAGGAAGTTTGCTGACGGGCTTCGCAATCAGCGTTTAGGTACGATCATTACGGCGCGGGATTTGACTTGTTTGAAGGATGCGATCAGGGTAGCAGAAGACGAAGGTTGTGCATCGTCGGCACAGGTCATGGCGTATCAGCGTTGGCCCGCGAGGGGTGGTTTTGATAATAGAGGTCGCGGAAATGGTTGTAGGCGGTCTACAGTAGGAAATGGATACGCGCAACATAAGACAGCTGTTGAGCGTACGCGCAAAAATGCCACCGCATGGCATAATCGTGGAATGCGCGGTCGTAGCAATAATGCTCATCGTGGTCATTCGACTCAACAAGGTCGGAGGCGTGTAGCGTATTTCGAGCATGCGCGTAGTGATGCTGACTCAGGCGGAACGTCAATGTCACGACGTAATGAAGCGACTGACCACCAGTTGCAGTTTTTTCGAGACTAAGCGTATTTTAGCTTGCGATAGTATTAATTGGGTTAATTTTCTAGTGAATAATATAAATGCGGAATGGTTAGTAGATACGGGCGCGTCGATATCGGCTGTAAAAAGTGGTTTCTTGTTGAACAATACTTTGTGCTGTAAGGTAGTTAAGGAAGAATTAGTGATTAATGGTGTAGGAGGTAGTTTGAGGGCTATAGGTTATGTATATTTAACGTTGGAGTATGGACGGTGTTCTTTCACGCATAAGTTTTATATATTTGATGATTTGCCATGTAAGTCGGTTGGTATATTAGGTCAGGATTTCTTGCAGAAGTATGGTGGTATTATAGATTTTTCGGCGAATAGGTTTTCTCTTAGGGATCGTGGACGACGGGTGGTTTCGATGCCACTTAAGTCCTATGATTACTTGTTGACTATTCCACCGCGTTGTGAGGTGGTTAGGTATTACCCCGTTAACAGAGCGGAAGATTGTGTGGTAGTTAGGCAAGAATTGCGGAAAGGCGTTTTCTTGGCTAGTGTGTTAGTAAGGCCTAAAAGCGGGATGGTCCCCGTTAGGATTTTAAATACGAACTCCGAGGAAGTTGTGTGTAGTATGTCCGGTGTGGAAGTTTGTCCGTTGAGTGATTTTGATTGTTGTAATTTCGTGAAGCCAGGGACGGACGCTGAGCGTGTAGAAGAGGTACTTTCTTTACTTAAACTCGACTATTTGAACGCCGAGGAGCGGTTGTCGGTTGAGCAAGTGTGTGCAAAGTTTTCGGATGTTTTTCATCTCCCGGGTGATAAATTAGCTGTCACTAACGTATATGAGCAGTCTATACGCTTGAAAGAGAGTGCTACTCCGGTGTACAAGAGACAGTATAGGATACCTTATGCACAGAAGAAGGAGGTTGATAGGCAAGTGCAGGAGATGCTGGAGGGTAATATCATTGAAGAGGCGGTTAGTGAGTGGTCTAGTCCTGTTTTGGTGGTACCCAAAAAGACGGATCGTAGTGGGGAGAAGAAATGGCGAGTGGTTATAGATTATAGGCAGTTGAATGAAAAGGTACAGGATGATAAGTTTCCATTGCCGAATATAACTGAGATTTTGGATTCGATGTCAGGCGCAGTTTACTTTAGTCACTGTGATTTATCACAATCTTATTATCAGTGTGCTTTGGAGGAGAGTAGTAGGAAGTACACTGCTTTCACAACAGACAAGGGGCAGTATCAAATGTGTAGGTTACCAATGGGTTTGAAGATAAGTCCGAGTTCGTTTAGTAGATTAATGACTGTGGCCATGTCTGGATTGAATTACGATAGGTGTCTGATTTATTTGGATGATCTCATTATTTTTGGACGGAATTTAGATGAACATAATCGGAACCTAATATCAGTATTTTCACGCTTGAGGGAAGTAAATCTAAAGTTGAATCCGTCTAAATGTGAATTTTTGAAGAAGCAAGTGCTTTATTTGGGGCATGTAATATCGGCCGAAGGTATTTCACCAGATCCAGAGAAGGTAGAAGTTATTAGAGGTTATCCGCGTCCATCGACGGTTGATGAGGTAAAGCGATTTGTAGCGTTTGCGAATTATTATAGGAAATTCATACCACAGTTTGCTGATATAGTGGTACCTATGAATAAGCTGTGTAAGAGAGGTGTTGTATTTAGTTGGTCCGATGAGTGCGAGAAGTCGTTTTTGTTGCTTAAGGAAGCGTTAATGAGTCCACCGGTGTTGGATTATCCTGATTTTTCTGATAGCAATACTTTTATATTGCAAACCGATAGTTCTGGATATGCTATAGGGAGTGTGTTGTGTAATGGGAACGGAAAACCCATCGCATATGCTAGTAGGTCGTTAGGGAAGAGTGAGTTAAATTATCCGATAATAGAGAAGGAGTTGTTGGCAATAGTTTGGTCAGTTAAATATTTTAGACCGTATTTGTACGGACGGAGGTTCGTTGTAAAGACGGATCACCGGCCATTACTGTATTTGTTTAACATGACAGATCCATCTAGTAGGTTGACTAAGTTTCGTTTGTGTTTAGAGGAGTATGATTTTGAGGTTGAATATATTAAGGGCAAAGAGAATGTACTAGCGGATGCACTTTCTAGAATAGTGATAACGAGTGAGGATTTGAAATTGATACGGGAAAAGACGATATCCGTAATGACGAGGGCGCAGTACAAGCAGTTGGGAGAGCCAAATGTTTGTGATAGGGACTCCGTGGTATCTGGGACTGATCACCCTAGGATCGTGGAAGTACTTAAGAAGCAAGGAAATGACATTGAGATTTGTTTAGATGATTGGGAGAAAATGTTACGTAACAATAATAATAACAACAATAATAATAAAGGTTGTAGGGAGATATTTTCAAAGTCGCGCAATTTAGTGTATATGCCAGAAAACTCGAGTATTTATGTAAACTATGAATCTTTATCGGGAATTTCGCGAGACGAGTTATCGAAAGACATAGTCAGTTTTTGTATTGAAGAAGGCATTAAAGAAGTAATTATTATGAAGAATCGTTATAACGTTGATTTTATTACAAGAATGGCAAAATATTTAAAGGAAAATAGAAGTTCGATTTGTGGGGATTTTAAACTGTGTGTAGTGAAGGATTTACGGAGAATAGAAGGGAAAGATGAGAAGAAGGTTATTTTGAATGATTTCCATATTTTACCCACGAGTGGTCATGCAGGAATACGTAGGATGGTGAATAATATAAAGAAGTATTATTATTGGCCTTCTATAGAGAAAGACGTAGTGGAGTACGTTGGTAAATGTGATAAGTGTTGTAAGCAAAAGTATTCTAGGAATACTAGGGAACCCATGACGATTACGACTACTGCATCAACATCGTTTGAGAAGATTTATTTAGACATAGTAGGACCCCTTGATAGAGACGAAAGAGGCAATGTTTACATATTAACTCTTCAATGTGAACTTACGAAGTTTGTAGAGGCTTATCCGTTAAAGAATAAATCCGCAAATGAGGTAGCAAAAGCCTTGGCAGAGAATTTTGTTTTGAGATATGGAATACCGAAAACAATAGCTACGGATAGGGGTAGTGAATTCGTTTCGAAAGTAATGATAGAGCTATGTGATATCTTGAACATCAATAAAGTCATGTCGACGTCATATCATCATGAGAGTATAGGTTCTTTGGAGAATGTACATAAAACATTAGGTGCATATTTGAGGATACAGACAGATAATAACCCATCATCATGGAGTTCTTGGATTCCATTTTGGTGTTTTTCTTATAATACGACAGTTAATACTGTTACCAAATATACACCTTATGAGCTAGTGTTTGGAAGAAAATGCAGATTACCAAGTAGTCTTCAAGGAGAAAGTGTTGAACCATTGTATAATTTTGATAATTATCCTTTAGAATTTAAGTACAGATTGCAAAGGGCACAAAATGATGCAAGGGAGAATTTAATAGCGAGTAAATTAGCTAGGAAACATTGTTATGATAAGAATCTTAATTCTGTAACCTATAAGGAAGGTGATTTAGTATTGATTAAGAATGAAACTGGCAATAAATTGGAATGTATTTATAATGGACCTTTTGAAGTTGTAAAAGACGAGTCACCAAATGTTGTGATTAAGTATAAAAATAAAATAGATATAGTACATAAGAATAGAACAAAATTGTATTGTAAGAGTTAGAGTAATAGTTTGTAATGTGGAAAAAAAAAAAAAAAAAACCTTGTAAAAAAAATTTTTTTTTTTAAATTTAAGGGGGTGATGTGGTGTGATGTCACGTACATCAGCACGTCACGTACAGCACGTAGTATAATATGCTAAGGTTGATAGTATGTGAATACGTGATTATAGATTATCGACATAACATCACGTCGTAACTATGTATATAATGTTGCTAATTAAAGGTGGAAGAGTAATCGACTCTTGGAGTAGTAACTAACATGTAGTTTACTTTGACCCCTCCATCTCCTCGCATCGCACTTGCGACGGCGTCATGTTACAACTCGAGCACGAGTTCGAAGAAATCAAACATTATGATAATATTGTCATGATAAATGACTCGTTTATGACTAATAAGAAACGTCGGCGACGCGGCTTGCTAGACGGGGTAGGCTACGTTGCAAATAGTTTATTCGGAGTGTTGGACCAACGATTTGCAGAAAAATATGAGAAGGATATTGACCTTTTAAAGCATAATGAAAACCACTTATACAACCTCTGGAAAAACCAAACGTCGGTCGTAGAAGCTGAATTTAATTTAATGAAAAGGATTGAGAATACTATAAACAAACATCACAAAATAATAAATCAAAGGCTTAATTCTCTCCAAGATTCTTATAAAAATCTCGCTCAGCAAGTGCAAAACATAACCATCGTCACTGACTTCATAACCTCGACTTTCACTGCCAACAACTTGTTGTATACCCTTCGACGAATCCAGGACTCAATTTTAGATACAGTAACTGATATTTATAGTGGAAAATTAGATTTTCACTTGATATCGCCGAAACAACTCAGATCTGAGCTAAACATAATATCAGCACAAATATCTGGAGACTTGGTAGTTCCTGTCGACAACTTTAATCTTAAAGATCTGTACAGCTTGCTCAAAGTAAGAGCCAAATACTCTGGCAAATACCTAATAATAGAAATAAAAATACCCCTGATTGAAAGAGATATTTACGAGGTATTTAATCTTATCCCGGTTCCACGCATTGTGAAAGATAACAGGATGATGAAGGTCGAAACTATCTCTGAATTAGCAGCCATCAACATGAGAAAGGATTCTTATTTAACTATCACAGACACGGATCTGCAGTCATGCGTATTACAAAACCCTGTGACTATTCTGTGTCATATCAGAAAGCCTATTCACCACATGAAAGATGATCATAGTCTATGCGAGACGATCCCAGGCACAAGAACTTGTAAAACTAAAACTACCCCGTGCAAGGATGACTGGAGAGAGTTAACATCAGAAAACAAGTATTATTATTTATGCTGCAATGAATGTAACGTCAAACTTCTATGTGAAAATCAAGTTGAGGCAGTTAGGTTATCAGATGCTGGTCTGTTGCGTGTTGGGGAAGGCTGTCTAGTAAAAACAGAAAATTTTATGGTGTACTCAAACAAAAGATTGTCTAGTAAAATTAGTACGACGAGAAATATTATCTCACCTGAAATATCACCAATTAATCACATAATAAATATCACCATGCCAGAAATCTCATATGAGCATAATCCCAATAACTCAGATGACCTCAGGCAATTTGAAGCCATTAAGAGAAGTCTTGAGATCATGAAGCAGAGTGAACCTTTGAGCACTAATATCTCCTACCACGACGTCCACCAGTATACCGCTATATATCTCATCATATTGGGCATCTTGTTATTGGTGGCAGCTTACTGTTTTAAACGTTGGCGTCAAAGGCAACGTAAAGGAAATCGCTCCAATTCTGCAGCAGAGCGGTCTACAGCCCCTGCGGCAACTGCGGTGCCATCTCCACACACCGTTGCTGATAGTGTTGTGATTGAGTGTAGTGAAATTAGGGAAAATGGGCAATCTAGTAGTAAACCAGTGAAAAGTGATCCTAAGCGACTAGCGCTATCTAGTGAGTGCTTACAAAAAAAGGAAGATAGAGGTTCTTCACCGATCTTTCGCGTGTTCTCTCTTCCTGATTTACACTGTAGCGACTCTGTTTAATTTGTAAGGTTAACTTAATCTCACCTACTAACATAACTCACCCTACATAACTATTTTAGTATTAGTTGAACATTGTTTTCACCTTGTTAGTATTAATTTCATTACCCATGTAACTATACCTACCTACTAACCTCATCCTTTTCTCCCTCGGGAGCATGTTCGGGATAATCACCGAACAATAATAAACATGTCAGCATAATTGCGACATCGCGCGCTATGCCCTGAATATTTTATGTATTACCTAAGTAAAATAGTCAGTACGCTTTCGGCCAGCATATCGGGCGCGACTCAACCTCATCTCATTCACCTCATTAGTTTTAATAGTTATCCCAGTTAAGTTACTGAATTATACCTATCTTTATAATCTTTAATCCTAGTTTATATTTATCTCACCCCAACCCCGAACAAAGAGTAACCGTGGATTTTCTTGCCGTTTCTTCTCCATAGTAAACGACCGACCTGAACAGTGCTTCTTTTGTCGACGTTTTATAAGTGCCCATGTAGGCCTATGTTAAATAAAAAATGATTTTGGTTTTTGATGTAGAATCTACCGGCACGGTCTTGATATTATTGAAAACAGATTGGATTGAATAGATTTGCTCTGAAACTTGCTAATCCTCTTTATCGGTTCTTAGAACTGAGCTCGGCATTTCCGATATTAAATTATTAGAACTGAAATATCGGCTACTGTTGGAAACAATTTGCTGGACAGAGCCGTTTCACCGAACTGTTAATCATTTGTTGGTATATAGGTACCATTTGGGTTACCTACGGCATTTAAGATGGGTAATAATGGGTCTTCACGCTTATTAAATTGAAAATGATAAAAATAAATAAATTACAGTCCGTCAAATCTAAGAAGTCCGATGACGTTTCTCATTTAACTTGCCGTGATAACTTTGTATGAAAGTTTACGAATAATCAAATTCATAATCCTAATTAATTACTATGCTGCCTATACACTATAACAACGAGTATCATTCGTAAGCATCAACTTAAGTTTATACAACGTATTTTTATAGCTGTCAAACGGTACTTCTTAGATTTGACGGACTGTAGATATGCAATATACACAAATGGATAACAAACACGTGTGGATACGTTATTACGGTTATCATATGAGTATTTGTGAATATGTAGAGCAGAGCATTATATTTCGCCAACTGGTATACTTACTGCGGTTTGGTGGTTTCACAGTTATTCGAATCCGAGTGATTCAGATCCAGTTTATGTGTACGAATAGGTATTTCTAATATTCGAGATCAGGATACGTTGTCTTGTTTTCTTTAAATAAAAAGAAAGTGTGCGTAGTACATCATCCTATATCGCTATATGTATTATCTTCAACATTTATACATACATACATAAACTCAGGCTTTTTACTACAGGGTTAGGAAGAAACTACAGAACGCCATGTGCTACGATCACCACGTGGTACATATTTCTTTTTACAATCATACATCGGGTCATACAAGAACGCCGGTTATGAGTACTACGAACCTGGTCTTTTTGAAGGACTCCACCAATGAGCTACATGTATTTCTATCTGTGTATATCTATGGCGTCTCCTTCGTATTCACTCTCGTCTGTTTCGTATCTTTTAAAATATTTATTTAAATAATTAAACTTGATAACTTTTATCCAGGCTGTCACACGAAAATTCGTGCATGAAGAAAGCGGTGGCGTAACTGCTCTTTGCGGAGCGGTCGAAGCGTGCCTTGGCCAAGGCCTGAGGCGCAGAGCCCTAGGCCTCTTCAAGACCAGCTCCACTACTGCTCTGCTGCATAAGATTGCAAAGGTAAGTGCTTAGCATAGATGGAGATGTAAGATCAGTTTGTAAGTTAAGGGCAAATTAACATACAGACGTGTTCCCAGTAAGTTTGAATTGTACCTACTACTTCTTATTTCCAGTTCAAATTTAAACATTATGAATTACTAAGTTCTCAAGGGCCAAATGTGTAAGGAATTTTGCGTAATTGACACATAGGTACAGTCAAGGGATAAAGTGCAGTCGTATTCTCCCAGAGATAAAGTGAAAAAAAATAATTTTAGAAGAAAAACTTTTGATTTAATTGGTTGTGAATCAGTGAACTTCTTCTACAAACAAATTGTTGGCACTTAAGTTTTGGGAGAATATCACTGTTATTTTATCTCTCGACTGTACATATATGTGCTCGAGAGTGTACGTGCTTGGCCCTTAATTCCGTAGGTTTCGACCAAAATACAGAATAATGTTGTGTGTTGTCGTACATTTTACCTATTTCGCTAAGTGGACCATCGAGAAAATGGACGCAACGGAACGAAAAGACGTGAAGGACCAAGTAAGAGCTTTTGGAGAAGTTTCGTGTGTTCATGTTTAGAAACTGTCAACATTGTTTTGCGGTAACGGACAGACGTGTGATACCTAATGTGAGTTTGTGTTATGTATTGTGTTATGTGTCTCAAAACTTATAATTTATTGCTAGTTGAACGAGGAACTCGTAAATTAGAAACGGAAAATTAGCCTGTAGACATATCACGGTTTGTTTTGTAATTTTAGACGAATAGCTTCAGTACTGTACTTGCAAAATAAAGGTTTTTACAAGTTCATTTAAAAAGTTTAATAATGGTATTTAGTTTTTAACAGACAAATAAAAGGAGGAGGTTCTAGATTCGACATGTACCTATATTTTATTTTTTTACTATGACCCCGCATACCTTTATAAAGAATAATCCGATTTTTTTTTTTTTATTTGATGAAATCAATAAAAATTCGGAGATTTATACATAATTTTCCCACTGAATTTTCTGAACTGAACCGAATTAAAAGCGAAAACAAAACTTTTTAACAAAAATGGAACGGACGACGTAACGAACTGAAAAGCGTGATGTCGTCGGTTAATTTTTTTGTTTAATAGTAGTTTATGATACTGTTGCAAAAAGTATCACACGAATGTTATAATACCTAGTTATGTGCAGTTTCATACACTACTTTATCTATACTCATACATTGGGATTGAACGTACTGAATAAAAGAATAAAGTCAAAAGAGTAAGAAACATTCAGTACAGCAAAACGTATGAATGGCGCTAAAACCCAGCACATCATCGCAAAAACTGCGCATGCGCTAAAGCGGGCGTTGCCACAGACAAATAAAAATTGGAATCAAAACTTTTTATAATAGGTACTATAAAAAAACATTTCCCTCCCGCAGTCGGGTAAAAATGGTGCGCCCCGCATAAGCTTTCCATTACAAAAAAAAAAATTGATGGAAACTCCTTGGTGATATTACCTAACTTCTTGGATTTGTCCTGTATCGTAATAGATAAAATTGTTTTATATAGATAAACCCACGCTCGTGTTTTTAATAACCCCTATTATATGGAGCTATGGATGACGTTTTAGACTTATATTGTTATTTTTATATAATGGCAGTACAAGCTCCTATTTCAAACCTTCGAAAAACTGTGTTTATGAAGAAAAATAGATTAAGTTATGTTTATAAATTGCTGTTGTAATCAGCTCCGTATACAAAAGATAGATATCTACAAACAAAAATAACCCAAATCCAAAATGGCGTGCAAAGCTAGACAAATGGCCTAGCTTTACCTGAGTTTTACAAAACGTACAACGTTTACAGGTGTAGGTAACTGTAATATAACGCAAACAGTAGTCCCGAGCGAACACTGCCAGTCCGCAAACGAGTTGAGTATACGGGTACTGTCGAGAAATGAAAAGTTTGAGCACCTGTAGTGCAATGTTTAAATTGCAACGTGCAAGAGGGTTATTTCACTACATGCTGACAACCTGTCTCTAATCTGAGCTGACAACATTATGAATCTAAATTACATTTATGTGTCAGTTAAGCGAGATTGGAATGGATTTGATAATAATTGCTTTAATTTTATTCTTCATCTACCTACGTATTACGAACGTTGCTCTGATTGTAGACTTAAAGTAAAACTGTAGTTGTTGTTAATTTCACATAGCTGTGAATATTTTTCATTGGTTTACATACTTAGTTTGCGGTCTGCAAACAAGTTTGAATAATTACTTCAGCTAAGTTTTCAATCGATGAAAAATGTTAAAAAAAAACATCATCATCATCACCATATCAGCCGAAAGACGCCCACTGCTGGGCATAGGCCTCCCCCAAGCGTCACCACATTGACCGGTCCTTTGCGTCCCGCATCCAGCAGAATCCCACAGCCTTCACAAGGTCATTGGTCCACCGATGCGTTGGAAGGCCTCCCAGCCTTCCAACGCATCGACTTTTCTGCCCCATCGGCCATCCGTTCTGCAAGCAATGTGCCCTGCCCGCTGCCACTTAAGTTTGGCAATTTTTCAGGCTATATAGGAATCCCTGGTTCTCTTGTGGATCTCTATATTTCTGATTCGATCACGCAAGGATACTCTGAGCATAGCTCCGAGCTGCTTAAAAACATGTTTTACTTTAAATTTAGGCTGGAACTGGGCAAAGGTCATTCCAATTCCTTCCATTTCTCTTGGTGTTGTGCTTATTCACGCCCATTAGTAAGTCTCGAGGAAACCATACAAGGCTTCTTACCATCTTCTCCTCAGTCTGCCGTGATTCCGTTCAGCTGTATCAGGGCTCCACTCTTGCGATATACGGCCCCACTTTATTGACGGCATTCAGCAGACATGGCCTGTCCAGTACTAAACGTTTGGAAATGATAAAGTAGGTGTTTAGAGATCAGAGTATCATTATACTGAGATAAGTTATAGGAAAATGAACATGGAGTACAAAAGTAACCTTCAAATGACGTGGATCTCGCATGGCTTGCAAAACCGCCTGTTTGAAGCGCTTTCTATAATAGATGTCATATTACTATGATTACGTACTCATCATGGGACAATTGTTACTTATGTACCATTTTTAGCCAAGTGCGTGTCGGACTTCGCACTTTTAGGATCTTATCCAGGACTGATTTATCAATATATTGGTATTTGTTAATAAAATATACGTAATTATAAACATTATCTCCAAATTTCAGTTCATAGGTCAATGAGAATGTTTTATTATTCGGAACAAAATTGTGTGACAGACGACGGACAGGCAGACGGACACGTGACTGGCAGCAATAGGGCTCGTTAGGACCCTAAAAATGAAAAGTTCGTTCGCACATCACTGGAGAACGATCCTGTAATCGCCCTGATCTGATCGAGATCGCGTAAGTAACAGATGTATACAAGTCATATACATCTGTCCCTTATACACACTCAAAATAACCTTAATCTAAGAGCTTATGGTCAGCCCCTGGTCAAGATCAGGGTGATTACAGGACTCACGTTGACCACTGTTCTGAGATGAGTCGAAAACAAAGAAGCTTGAAAGCAGCTCGTCAGTAACTCCGTCAATTCTTTACAAGACGGGAGCGACTTTTAGAAATGAAGACAATGAATAAGAAGAAGTGAGGTGTTTTTATAATTTCTAACACATTATGTGAAGTGCTGCATCGCAATTACTTGCAACACGTGTTACAGGTTCAGAATCCACGTTAAAACTACGAGACTTGTTACCGAAAACATTTGCCGATGTTGTAGCATCATTACCTGCCATTAGGGATTATGTAACCTAATGTTAACATAAATTCACATAATGTAATGTGACGTTTTCTAAATGTACATGTACATTCTCGCATCTTACTGGTAGCAACAAAACATTGTACAATTTGCTCCCAGTGAGCGCCGTATTAAATTAATGCAAAATGTCCGGCCGTATGGGGCGCTTTCAGCGATATTGTCGGGCTTTCACTGGGTGTGAGCGTTAGTGTCGGGCTTTGAGTTAGGGTCTGGTCACACCGATTCGCGACGCAACGGAATGAGGTGCGCACTTTTTAACATAGCGAAAAGCGATAGATTACATATTGAACTTTGTTTACGACTAAAACGGTAGGTACATACATTTTAGGGAGGACATTCGATTAAGTAGTGAGCGCCCCGCGGATTCGAATACGCCGTCGTTAGGCTGTTTTTGCACCAGAAATATAAGTGGCTAGGTGGTGCGCGAAAAAAAACCCACCAATTGGGTGACTTTATTTTCTTAGCGTAGCTTAGGGCGCTTTGGTCGGAAAGGGGTAAAAGAGCTAGGTGTTTGTACATACAAGAAAGCGAGATGTGTGTGCGCACAGTCGGAAAGAGACCGCTACGAATTAGGATACGTAGCGGTCTCTTACGCGTCGCTTTGCTTGTTACTAGGGCAACAATGAGCTATACACCGTTTCATAGCTTCTCTACGCATATTCGCACCGCGCAAGCTCCTCACACAGTTACGTAGAAACAATCACACATATATGCAGCGCCGCTACACATCCTCGCACAGCCTAGTTACCTCACACATTTCGGTGAAAAATTGCGGTTTCGTCGCGAAGTGTTTTAAATTTTATGGTACCTACTCTGGTTTCTACCAGCATCGGCACGTTTCTTTGCGTCTCGGTGTGACCTGACCCTTAGACCTGCCATGCTCTTCATTATATTCTGTTAGAGAATAGACTAAAATGTCTGGCTAAGCGTAATAGGATTAGGTATTGGATTATATGTGGCATTATGTTCGTATGTTCTAATTAATTTAGCGATGCGCTCCGTGTTGAGACTTGATATAGTTTCCAGCAAGGCTATGTTCAGTTAAACGTGTCGGACTTAAGCGGATAGGGTGAGCTGTAATTACGTTTAAAGTTTTTGGTACGATGAATTTGTTACGATTTGTAATTGCAAACGTTATTTGGTTTACAAAAATCTCAGATCACAAATTCAGAACAGCTTTATAAAGCTGCTTCGTTTTGTACATTAAGACTCTAAGAGACAGACGACACGAGACAACGCGACAGCGATTGATTACGACTTTCTACTTCTTCTTTACGTCTCAATTGAACTCTTAAGTTTTCTATTATCAAATTACGCCTTTTAAACAAAGCTAATGCTTTAATGCAATGTTATTATTAATTTAAACAGCAATCCGACAGCCCGTAGAACAATTTATTGACAAAAAATATCGCATTGTCGAGAGCCTGTATGACAAGATTAGATAAATTACCTTTTACAGAATGTCTCCTTCCCTTTTAATTTACCTCCATTGAAATAGGTACACATGATTATTTCAGAAGAGTTCTCAACAATTTATTATCAAGGTCCTTGACGTCGTTACTTTAATTCTACGAGTTTCTTGGAGTTCTCAAACGTTTCTGTAGAGGTTATTAACCAGGAGTATTGTACTTGATATTTAAGTAGTAATATCGAAGAATCAAGTGGCCCGTTCAGTATTATTAAATATACCTTATTTTCCTAAATAATTTATTAACTTTGAAGTAGGTACCGTTACCATGGAAAATTGTTGCCATATCACCTTTAAAGGGAAGACGTATCTAACTTCTTAAAAACACCTATTATAAAGATGTTAAAGTTTGTATGTTTAGATATTTGTCAATCAATCGCACCTCAACGGCTGAAGGGATTTGGATGAAATAGTCACAGGGGTAGACATATCATGACATGGATAAGGACATAGGATACTTGTCTTCATACACCCCAGTAGTACTTTCCCGTGGCTCCACTGTCGAGTTTTGCACGGGCGAAAGACGCCGCAAAAGTAGTTGGAAATACTTCAAACGTAAGTCAAAATTCGTGCAAGGAAAATAGTTTTAACAACACCATCTCTTCAACTAGACGCCATGACATTTAATTTGCTCCTTCGCGGTCAGCCACCTTGCGCAGATCTTCAATTCTTTAACGAAACAAAGAGTGCATAAGTCACAGTTTGATTAAAATCTTTTTCTTTACCGACAGCTGGCAACAGCGTAGTACGTCAAAGTCACAGATATAAATCCTACTAGACAACGCAAGCCCCTCCATCTGTAATAAAATCAAGTGCGCCACTTTTTCATTCATGATTTAAGGACAAGATTACTTACCGATGAAAGTAAATGTTTCCAATAATAAATAAATATATAAATACATAAATAATTAAATAATACCTAATCATTATTCTAGATTTCGTTTGATATCTGGTTTCGATAGAAACAGCTGAAAGTAAGAGCATTGCTCTCACTTTTTCTCCCTTTCTTGAGACGCGTAGGACATTCGGCGCCGCGCGGATACCATGGAGTGGGGTCGATGACAGTCGATGTGCATAGTTATTTTGACCGTGTACAAACACACGAGTCCTTTGGATAATTATGTCTGCGGTCACAGCACATATATAAATATAACTAGATGATGCGATTGTATGTACTTCGCGTGCTAAAAAACAGAGTACAGTTACGATCGATGATCGTAATCTAGGCTTTTCATTTAGCGTTATCGGCGCCGGAAATCCACAGAAATATAAAAAAAAAAAATAGAAAAATGCATTTTATGCCATATTGAGCTGTAAAGAATATATAGAAAAAGCTGGCCGAGGCATTGGAAATGTTTTATTTAATTGGTAAGTAAATTGTTTGTGAAAAAGTGGCTCGCTTGGTTTTCATACAGATGGAGGGACTTGCGATATCTAGTTAGATTTATGTCTGTGGGTCACAGCCTTTCTGTTTTTATTTTAATAAAGTTTTCTAATAATCCCGTGCCAAGTTAGTACTGTCCCCGAGGGAACAGACTAGTTAGATTTGTTTATGTCAGAGGACATGGCCCGATGGTCTCAGATTGAAGTTGTCGTGGGATGGATGATTTTGTAGATGAGGATAATGAATAAAAGTTTGTTTTATTTTAAGGCTTCTTTTTATTTATTTTTTATCTTGCTATACAATAAAGTATATATAAATAAACAAATAAATAAATGAAAGATAAAATGCTTATAGATATGGATAAAAATGTAGAACTGAAAAATTAAATTACTAGGGGACAGGACTGGTTTGAATTAGCTTGAACTTACTCATGGCATTGAGACATTTCCCAAATAATTGAGTACTTAAGTAAGTAAATGCTCGTCTTCCTAGGGATCACCTTAATGGCTACTTTCTTTAATTGCACTGTTGAGTTGTTGGCCCTAAACTCACCGAAAAATAAACGTTGAAAATCCAACAGTGGAAACTGGTATAAGTCTCATTGCGCTATTACTGCAATAAATATATCTTTAGAGCATCATAATATCCCAGGCTTGTGTTCCCCAAAGGGAAGATATTAAATAGCTTTGCTGAAACACGAAGCTACGAATGAGAACATTCGAAAATTAATCGGTGCTGATTACTCAAAGGATGCTTGTATTAATGTAGATGAATTCCACAGAGGTCTGTGAATTAGTAGGGAAATTACTAACAGCTGTCAGTAGCAACAGACATCTTTTACAGATCATAATAGGACTAATCATTAATTAACTAATTAATATTATAACTAAGCTAAAGATATGAGTCAACATGACAGAAGCGAAGTAGTAGAAAGTGTTAAGTAGGTACTTTATTTCGATTTTTATTGTTTATTTTTTAATTTTATTGTTTAATTATACACATATTTTCTTAATTATCTATACCGGTGTCTGTAATCAAATCTAGCATATCTTAGATTGAGTTGAAATTTTGCCCACACGTTTGTTTCTTGTGACAATGCAATTTTTAAACGACTTCCCAAAAAGGAAGGGGTTTACAATTCGGATATATATATATTTAATGTATTTCCGGGCATAACTCCGTCATATATAAACGGATTTGCAAAATTCTTTTTTTGTACGAAAGAAGTTTATTTCGAAATGGTCCTTTTAAATTTGGTAAAGATCTGATGAATAACTTCGGCGGTATACAACATAACTCTTCAATAAATGACGGCTAATCTCTCGGGATTGCTGCAATCACATGTCTGTTTATTGTTTACGCCATTTTATAACATACCATCACGCCAGTACGCTCTAAACGGGAACGCAGACGTGTACAGTTCACCTTGGTAAGCTCTCATTCCACCGGTTCCATTTTCAAGTTTAATGTTATTCGGGTAATCTATTCTGGCGTCACTGTGGGCACTATAGGTACCTTAATATAGAACTTGTCCATTATGGACCACTACAAAGTGAAAAACAACTTCAATTAAAAATATTTGGAAGTCGGCAGAATTTTTTAGTAAAAACTTTTTTGTTTAGGTAAAAACTTGTTTAAAAAACTTTTTTTTTCATTTGTTGGCTTGTTATAAATAATACCATTCACTGATGTACCACAACATTGTATGTACTCCAAATAAATATATTACAATTTTAATTTGACCCCCCCACCAGCCATTAAAAAATAATCAAACTTTCAACTGCAGCTAGTTTATTTGAATTCAAAGTCTTCGACTGCCTTCAGGCTTCCCATCCTTTGATTCCAATCCCGTTTCTGTTTGTAATACCAATTCGGAAGAGAAATTCGTAATAGGCTGAAATAAATCGCTCGAAGCGCCCTGGGACTGATTTATTTATTTAGTAAAGGGAAAACGTTGTGTTCTCTCGTTTTTACTTTTCCTTGTACCAATTTCATTTGGAACGTGAAAACATTCCTTTAGGAACACAAGGGGTGTGTCAGTGTCTCTTAACCAACTTTTCTGTCGCAGGTCTGCTGGAAGAAATTATTTTGTAATAAACAACACATTTGTGCTCTTCTATCTGTATAGTGCTCTTTCTCTTTTAAGTTTTTTATTTACATTAATAAATGAATAAGAGGTAATATTTATTTTTTCTTCATCTGGAATACTAACCTTGTTACTTTCACAGCATTTGAGTAGTTATGCTGGCAAGTACAGTACAATATCTCTATGATCCTCATCATCCTTCTCACTTTATCCTCGTTTAGTTGGGTTTGGCAACTTCCTGTCTTCTTCTACGCATCTCAATATGTCGTCATCTCAATTATCCTCTTTCCACCCATAAAATATTTCACACAATCATCCAATGTTACCTTGTTCTTTACTTACCCATCTCAAGCCTCACTGAAATATTTATTGTTTATCATTCCTCTGCATCGCTCACCCTTGTCATGATGAAGGTTTCCTCTAAACATCACAAAATTTATCAAGTAATTAAAAATTTAAGATATAATAGAGTTGTAGTATTTGCAAGTAAACAAGTAATTCGTTTGGTAGACATTTATTGACTGAAATCCTGCGGTCGGTGGACAGTATTTATATTGGACAAAACAACTTAAGAATACCCTACATTACACCTCCACCCTTATTAACTAACTTAAAATTAACACTATACATAGGTACTTATATTCTATTTACAAAACTTAAAACTACTACTTAACCTAAACTAATTTAAGGCTGACCATATCTTTTCGGAGGTCTCCTATTCCTAACTAGGCGAGTTTCACCGGTGGTCGAGGACCCATCAACCAGTCCTTCAGACGGATCCGGCGTTATCAACCCCGGTTCCGACTGTGCCTCATCCCTACCGCATCCCGAACCTTCCACACCTCCCCCTGAGCACACCTCGGAGCGTATTTTTGTAACTGGTAGTGTAGGGAATACCAATGCATTACCTAAATGCCGGTTTAAGCTTTTGGGCGCAACGTTTGTGCTGACTTTTACGTTATCAGTAAGTTGTGATTGATTTGCCTTACATTTTAACTTTAACTGATCAATATGCCTATGTATCTCTGTGCCATCTAATAATTTTATTTGATAATCTGTAGTACCTAACCGCTCAATCACCGTACCACTTACCCACTTCTTTAATCCTTGGTACACCCGGCACCAAACCTCGTCCCCCGCACCGAGAGCGCGGTGCGTCCCGCCTGCCGCGTTCTTCTGCTGGTGCTGCGCGTCGGCCACCTGCTTCTCGCGCGACGGTTTCAGCCGGTCTAACCGAGTTCTTAACGTCCTACCTTGTAATATTTGTGACGGACTTTCTTTTGTGGTACTATGTTCAGTAGTCCTGTACACTAGTAAATACCGCTGAAGGGCAAGTTCTACATCTATATTTTGGATAATAGCTTTTTTTATAACTCTTTTGCACTGCCTGACCGCATTCTCCGCCAAACCATTGGAAGCTGGGTGATATGGTGCGGAAAAAACATGTTCTACTCCGTTATATTTTAAAAATGAATTAAATTCTTCACTACTAAAGGGAGGCCCGTTATCGGAGACTAATTGTTTTGGTATACCAAAACGAGACCAGATTTCCCTAATTTTATCTATTATTGCTTTAGCTGTAGTTGAAGTGACCCGACATGCTTCAATCCATTTTGAGGTGGCATCGACCATTATTAAGTACTTGTGTCCGTGTATTGGCCCTAAAAAATCCACGTGTAACCTAGTCCATGGACGAGACGGCCAGTTCCACGGCTGCGGTGCGTGGTGCACGGGTGCTTCGGCCATTTCAGCGCAGATAGTGCAGTTTCGACATTGGTTTTCTAACATTTCATCAATCCCCGGCCACCACACATAACTCCTAGCTATGCATTTTGTCTTAATTATTCCCATATGAGTATCATGTAGCTCCATTAATACCCTATCTTGACAAGATCGGGGCACTATTAACCTATGACCCCACATAAGACAACCTAACTCGGTATATATTTCCCTACGCCTGTTGAAATAAGGTCTAAGTTCGTTTATTTCTACTTCCCTAGGCCAACCATCCCTAACATAGCTCAATATACGCGTTAACATTGGGTCTCTTTTTGTCTCCTTTCTAATATCGTCATGATTAAGTAACAAAGCATCCGAGGCAAAGTGAAGGTACGTTTGCTCCGGGACTTCATCCATACCTGTTTCGCTTATTGATTTATAACCTTCTACAAGTCGCGATAAAGAGTCCGCTGTGTTTGAATTCGTATTCACATATTCAATTTTAAAATCATAAGCCGATAATATTAACGCCCATCTCTGTAACCTGCTAGCTGTCATGCTTGGAATTCCTAATTCCGATCCAAATATACTAACTAGGGGTTTATGATCTGTTTTTAAAACAAATGGTCTGCCATATAAATATTGATGAAATTTCTTTACTGCGAATACTATAGCTAAAGCCTCTTTATGTATTTGACTATAATGATATTCCGCGGAGGTGAGCGTCCTTGACGCATACGCTATGGGATACTCGTGGCCGTCGGTCGCTCGCTGCGCCAGCACCGCGCCGATGCCCCGCGAGCTCGCATCACACGTCACTATCACGGGCCGTGATTCGTCATAGTGTGATAATATTTCGGAACTAATTAATAACTTTTTTGTTTTATTAAATGCCTGAGCATGTGTATTGCTCCAGACCCAATGTTTACCTTTTTTCAGTAATTCATAAAATGGTGATAAATAGTAACTTAAATTTTTAATAAATTTTCCGTAAAAATTTACCATACCTAAAAATGATTTCAGTTCGGAAACGTTCGTCGGAGAAGAGAGTTTAATTATGGGTTTAATTTTTTCTGGATCCACTTTTACGCCCTGTCTAGTAATTATAAATCCTAGATATTTTGCTTCTTTACTCATAAAATCACATTTTGCTTTTTTTATTTTTAAACCATTTTCTTGTAATACTTTAAGAACCTTATTTATTGTGTCTATATGTACCTCAATCGTATTACCCGTGATCAATATATCATCTAAAAATATTGTCACATTTGGTATTTTATCAAACATCTGTGTCATTATTCTTTGGAAAATTCCTGGACTTGACGCGAGTCCATACACTAATCTATTGTACCTAAAAAGACCCTTATGTGTATTAATAACTGTAATATCCTTGGATTCATCTAATAATATCTGATTGTAAGCCTGGGATAAATCTAATTTTGTGAAATACCTACTACCACTTAACTTAGTAAATAAGTCGTCTATCTTAGGCACAGGATACTTGTCGACCCTTAACATACGGTTTACTGTAACCTTATAGTCAGCACATAAGCGTAAAGCGCCATCCCGCTTGTGTACAATTACCAGTGGTGTGGCCCAGTCGGAGGTGTCAACAGGCTCGATGATGCCGGCGCGCAGCATGGCCTCGAGCTCGGCGTCAACACGCGCGCGCAGCGCGTACGGCAGCGGCCGCGCGCGGCAAAACACCGGCACGGCTCCCTCACGTAAATGTAGGGTGGCCCGACCGCCCGTGAAACATCCCAGTCCGCCATCAAATACCTCATGGTATCTAGAATAGATATTACATAAAATATTATTTTTTTGTTCAACGGTTAAATCTTCCTCTGTTAAACTCGCACTATTTATTTTTATAGGGGGTATACTAATATTTAACTCTGATAACCATTGCCTACCCAAAAGTGTAGTACTTCCAGTTTTAAATACATATAAATCTAAAATCTTTTCCTGATTTTTATAGGTAACAGTTACTTCTAGGTACCCCCTAGGTTGAACTTTGGTTCCATTATAGAATTTTACTGATAATTTACACGGTAATAACGGTATATCCGAAAAATATTCTTCATAAGTATTACTCGAAATACAAGATAGGGGAGAACCGGTATCAATTTCCATTGTTAACAATACATTATTTACTAAAATGTTCATGCTCACCGGCCTATATTGGCTTAGCGACATTTGATAGATAGGTTCCTCGTCTTCCACCAAATCTTCCGCGTCCTCATCCGACTGCGTCTCGAACGTGTGCATAGCTGGCCGCCCTCCTGCACCCGGCCGCGACTTCCCGGTACCCCGGCTGGCTGTGCGCGGCCCGCCCGCGCCGCCGCCCCGACCTTTCATGCCTGCTCCGCCGCCACGGCTCCGTAATTGGCCGTAGTCCCGATGATCCCAGTTACCGCGTGCCCCATTCTCCTGGCACATCCGGCGCAAATGCCCAATTTCCTTACATTTGCTGCACTGATATTTTGAAAACCTGCATTCCATTTTCGTGTGTCTGTAATCCCCGCATGCAGCGCATCCTCCCACTTGCATGCGATGTACGTCTCCCGCTTGATCAAATGCAGCCGAACTCCGCCGCGACACCGTGTTAGTGCTCGAACCTTCGATCCCCGCCGCGAAGGTGTCCCCGCCGACCCCGGCCTGGCCGCTGACGTGGCACCGCCCGCGCCCGTCTACCGCGGCCGCATCCCGCTCGGCCGCCTCCAATGCGCTCGCCACCGATACCGCATTCACGAATTTAATGTTCCCTTCCGCAAACAACCGTTGTCTAATAAGGTCACTCATAATACCGCACACAAATTGGTCTCTCAAGTTATCGTCTAAACTTGTGCCGAATTCACAATACCGCGTAATTTTCTTCAATTCTGCCACATAATCGGAAATGTTTTCACCGGCTTGTTGTCTTCTTTGTCGAAATTTATAACGTTCTGCCAAAATCGACGGATTCGGTTGCACATGTTCTCGCATGACCTTCACGACCTCAGTAAAGGTCATGTCCGCCGGCTTCCTCGGACTACACAAGTTCGTTAGTAATTCGTATGCCGCTTCACCCATGAATGATATTAGCGTCGGTAACTTCAGGTCATCCTTCACTGCATTTACCAAAAAATACATTTCCAGTCTATCACAGTATGACTGCCAACTTCCAGTCCTCAAGTCGAATTCGCCAAATTTCGCCATCCTCGTCGCCAATGTAGTATTTGCAAGTAAACAAGTAATTCGTTTGGTAGACATTTATTGACTGAAATCCTGCGGTCGGTGGACAGTATTTATATTGGACAAAACAACTTAAGAATACCCTACATTACAAGAGTGAAGCGATACTTTACGCCTGGACAGCTATTAATCCTATACAAAGCGCAAGTCCGATCCTGCATGGAGTATTGCAGCCACCTTTGGGATGGCTCAGCTAAGTATCAGCTTGCCGCGCTTGACTCGGTGGAACGCATAGCTAAGAGGCTCATCGGCGACGTTAAACTGGTGGATGCCAAGCTTCACAGCTTGGCTCATCGCCGCAAGGTTGCCTGCTTATCGGTCTTCTACTGACTGTACTTCGGCGAGTGTGCTCATGAACTCCACGACCTCATCCCACCAGCCCCTTCTACCATCGGACATCTAGACGCACTGCAAGTTACCATCCTTATCTTGTTGCCATTCCATCAATTCGCACCAAGCGCTTCCAAACATCCTTCATATTGCGCTCAGCGAATGAGTGAAACTCACTACCTGCGTCCGTGTTTCCGAACGCATTCAACCCGAATCTCTTCAAAGTTAGAGTGAACAGTCTTCTTCTGCGTAAGCTTACTCCATCGTCGACTCTGTCTCTGTCACCTATGACCTAGACTTGAGTCAAGAGCAAACCCATAAAGAGAAAAAAAAATGGTCCTTCATTCTTGGTCTACTTTAAGCCATACTTCTTCAGCAACATTCGCACACAAAACTATGCTAGTGACAAAATGATTATTCCTCATTTCTTCCCATCGTTCGTCTATATCATGACATAACATCTCACAAAGTTAAAATAACCTTGTTCAAAAATGGTCTCACGTAATATTTTCTCATATAACATGGTTTGGGTGCGAGATGGATATTTAAATAGCTCTCAACTTCATGCAAACTCGTTTACAGGTTGGTGGCATTTGCTCGCGTTATTTATTTATATTTCATACGAGAAAAAATAGCTTCAGAAATTGGAATGCCTAGTTTTTAAATAACATCAGGCCTGTGTTCTCCGATAGGTTAGATAGAGGTGCCCCTATAGTTCACCCACATTTCCCCAGTGAGTCCCATGTAGTAGGAGACGAGACTATTGCCAATAACCCATAAGTCCCGACTCTAGTATGAAAGAGATTTACTGCGGCCCAGGCACAAGCAACTGAAGGAACACGGGTGCGTTTTAGTCAGTAAAAGTCTGGCACGTTCACCCAGAGCGGCAGAAGTCATTGGATGATTTCCCAAAAAAAAAAGCTGCTAGGTACTGTAAATCTCTAGATGCTAAAACCCAAAAACACGTGGCTCGACCCTGAAATCGGACCCAAGACTTTGCTTTTAGGTTTCCGTAGTCAACAAGGAACCCTTACAGTTTCGCCATGTCTGTCTGGCTGTCCCTCCATCCGTCCGTAGCTTAGCTCAGAGACTCTTAGTGCTAGAAAGCCATAAATTGGCATGGATATACATATTAAGTGGTAAATAACAATACTGAAAAAAAAATGTTTTTTTCCTCCAATTGTTCCTCCTGTACACATAAAGTGGGGATGTATTTTTTCTCGTCTTTTCCATGGTGTGGGGTATCGTTGGATAGGCCATTTAAAAATATTGCGAGTCTGTCGAAATCATTTTACGATTTAGGGGCCCGTTTGCGTAAAATTAAGCTTTAAATGGCAAACTTTTGTTAGAGTGAAGTGTCTGTCAGTCGCTTTTGGAAATGTGAAAAAATTCACGGCAGTAGATCATATAACGAAATTAAAAGGAAAACTATCACAGCTAAGTGGGTTTTACAAGTTTACGAGTAATAGTCGACCAACTTATTAAATGTACTTGGACAAGTAAAAATTTTGTATATTGATGTATGGGGACAGTCTTCGAATGGCAAAGTTCATTTTGTTCTTCGTTAGAGCAATGTTCGGTAATTTCATTGTTTATGAAAGTTAGTCATCATCTTGCTGCCCTTATCCCGTGTTACTTGGGGTCGGCGCAACACGTTTTCATCTTCGTTGAACGTGAACGTTATGAACGTTAGTAATGTTACCTATTTATTTTGGTGAATGTACCTGTTTATACGGAACCCTCTCTGCGCAAGTCAGACTTGCACTAGGCCGGTTTTTTTTTTCTTTTTTGATGATTTTAATGAATACTATTGCAATACATGTTATTTATTTTTGCGGCTTGTCATACCGGCCATATTTTTGACCATACATCGATCCTTCATTGAGGTGTTCAGCAGTGATATCTGGTCGAGGAATACCTTTGCATTCTGCCGTTATATCTACTTAGTTATTACTTTATGTTATTGACCAACCAGCTTTTGATGTAGAATTCATCTGATGGAAAGCGATGAGGTCTAGAATGGAAAATGCAAGCGCCGAAGTTGCCAGTTCACTCTCGCTTTGAAGGCTGATTCTACACTCACCTTCTCAATCCCTATTCAACTGCTAAATAAAATCCTTTTTCTTTGCAGTAGATTTCAACGTCAAATTCGGACGCGAAGGCTTCACATTTTTAGAGCCTAAATGATTGTGCCATAAAACTCTTCCATACTGTTGAATGAAATCACATACTTTCAGACTTTCCGTGAATGAAAGAGAATCGTCAAATCGTTTCAGTCACGCCTCAAAGGGCAGGTATTAAGGGCCTTCCGCCGCTTTAGTGCCGTAAAACGGTTACTTTCTAAAGCGTACTCCTTAGTAACGGCTAGGTTAAAAGGTTTGAAAAAAAAAATATTATTGATTCATGTAAATTATTTTTGAAACAAGGTTTTTTCGTGTAACTAATAGTTTTGGTTTAAAAAAATAATAAACAACCGATATTTTTTCGCAACTTTTGGATATTCCTTTTCACTACAACGAACAGAACGACTTGGATGTTTAAAAATATTTTTACACAGAAAAATTGATAGCTGAAATATCTTCATAACTGAAATAGCAAATGTAAATCAAATAATATTTTGCAAACAAAACTGTTCAAAAGGAGGTTCAATATTGATATTTTGGCATCGAGCGGGCGCACGGCCAGTAGGGCGTTTACATTGTATATATCGCCTTAAACGAGCTAAAACAGAAGGTATTTCTCACGCGCCGTAACAGCAGTTTGTGGACGAAAGTGGCAATTGATCTGGCTGGTTTTGCTACGTTTGGGCGACAACTCTTGGCATTGAACGTAGTAATTGAACGTATATTTGTCCCTTTATTGGCCCGGAACAGGTGAACGTGCATTTTGGAACCTGAATCGATCTTATTGTGAATGAAAAAAGAAATTGTTTGATTTGGTTACTTGATATCTTATTGCTGAATAATATTAGGGTTCGATTTCTGAATTAAGAATTTGAAGTTGAGTGTTTGTCAAACTCTTAGCTTGAAAAATTGTAGCATTTTTGCATTAATTGTAGGCTTTAGTCGAGTACTCGAACCTGGTTCTTGTGGATTTGTAACCGGTTGATTTCACCTCTGCCCATCCCTTTGCAATTGCGTGCATTAGTTCGTAAATAACAAGTTCGACTGCGATAGTCTGTTCCAGTTCCACTATCCGACACATTACGTAGTCTTCCGTTTTCGTCCGTTATCAATAGTTTCAATGTCACGCATACTACTTATGTGAGTCGGGCGATTTTTCGGCTCAAGGACAAATCGATTTGTCGGGAGTGGGCGATGCCTATGGACCAGTGTTGTAGTATAGTGGGATGTTCCTGTGGGTGTAGGTGCCGTAGTAAGTGTCTACTGGGGTGTACTATTTAATTCATAGAGTGGAGTAGGTAGGGGTTTTTTTAGTATCGTTTTAAATTTACAGACAAGTAAATGATTTTCATGAATAATTTCTAATTAGCAAAACCTTTAACTTTTGTTAGCGAAATATCTAGATTTTTTTTTTCACCGGCTACATATTCCGTGAAAATGTCTCCATTAGAATATTAATTGTCCAGTGGTCAAGATTAAACCATTTTTTAAAAATAATAAGAAAATATCTTACAATTACGTGGAGGGTCGCTCCGGTACATGGAACAGTATCGATTTGTCAAGATAAAAATAAAAAATAATAAAAAAGATACACAAAAAAATTAACCGACTTCCAAAGCAAAACACTTAAATGTGCAAAAGTTACTTTCGTTTTGAAAGTCGGTGTCTTTGGTACCTCTTGTTTTATCAATTTGCAACACCGACTTCCGAAACTACTCTTCACGGGATTGTAACGACCAAAGTATCCTGTCCTTCTCTAAGGTCCAATTTATTTATATACTAAAATTAATCAAAATAACTTCTGCTGTTTAGGTGTGAAGACGTCACAAAAGGACAGACACAGCTACTTCCATAATATAATATACGAATGGATGCCGAAACTCACACTCTACCGTGCGTGAAAAATGGTTAAAAGGAGTACCAAGTACTATTCTTCTCCTTTCTCTGTTCTATATTTGATATTTATTAGTATATTATTTTATTTGTATGTATGTATTTTATGTAATATTTAAGAAATATTATTTAATATAGTTTTTGTACACTGACAGCCCTATGTCTAAACCCTCTCGTTCAGTCCATCCAAAGGAGAGAGATTGCCCTGTACGATAAGACTGCCCATTGTACACTTATCTTTATAAATGTTTTGTCCTGTAATTATTTAAATGGTGTACAAAAAAGTATATAATAAATATATAAATAATAAATAAAGCTATCTCTTCACTAATCCTTAATTAGATACTTTCTCAATGAGGACTAACGTTTTTGTACCCATCAGTTAGCGCCATTAGCGAGTAAGGTCCTTAAATATATCTAATAAACGTTGTTATTACGCACACGATGCCAAAGTTTGAATTAAACTCATTTCTCAAATCGAGTATTATTCGTTTTTCTAAAAAAAGGTGGTACCTACAATGTAACATTTACACAGCAGTGGTTGGTTAGCCCGTACATATCTTAGGGCCTCGTTCATCATTTTAAAGTAAAGCGTTGATTAGTTATGTCCAAGTTAACGCTTTGGCACGTAAAAGTTACGAGTATCTTTTGTCAATTTCACAAACGAAAATAGAACTTCGGGTACTAAGTTACTGGTGTGAATGCCTTTACAAATCTTGCGTTACATTCGTTCAATAATACGTCTATGTTACTCGTCAAATGCCATTGCCAGATGTCAATAGTCATTTGTACTTTTTTTTAGGGTATGCGTCGGGCCGTGCGCATCAGTTTTTCTTTCTTTCTTTTTTTTTGTATTTATAGTGTTTTTGAGTCTTGTTCGGTATGCACCTGATTTTAATGTGTCACTTTATTTGGCATGGATAAAGTTAAAAAGAGAGAACTGAATTATCTATTGTTCAGAAGTTCAGTAGATTTGATAGGTTATAAGTAAAACCTCTCATTTTACGTTGTATGGATTATTTTATGTTTTATAAGGTTAAGTTAAGTTAGGGTATGCGTCTTTTTTTTAGGGTATGCGTCGGGCCGTGCGCATCAGTTTTTCTTTCTTTCTTTTTTTTTGTATTTATAGTGTTTTTGCGTCTTGTTCGGTATGCATCTGATTTTAATGTGTCACTTTATTTGGCATGGATAAAGTTAAAAAGAGAGAACTGAATTATCTATTGTTCAGAAGTTCAGTAGATTTGATAGGTTATAAGTAAAACCTCTCATTTTACGTTGTATGGATTATTTTATGTTTTATAAGGTTAAGTTAAGTTAAGGTTAAGCACTTGGTTTATTGCATAATGCAATAGACGAAATCTAGCAAAAAATGAGTATCATCTAGGTCCGTAAAATAATCAACACGGCATTTAAATACACCAATCCTAGGTACTCGTTGCGTCGTAGAATGTTCTAATTCATCCAATTGATGATCAATTAAGTCAAATAAATTTATTTTTGTTGATAAACTGTAAAATAATCTACACAAAATGACAACGGACAACTTTTAACTAATGGGTAAACACGCTAATGGGCAGATGTCGTGGCAAGGAAGTTATGGGTGAGTTAATCTTATAATTAGTGCTACTCGAACGTCGCGAAATTCGCACATGAGGTTACGGGTGATTTGATTGGTGGTTAGCCTACTCGACACTTTAAATTTAGATGATGAACGAGGCCCTTAATCTGCCATATTTGTAAAATATTCACATGAATAAAAAATGAAAACATACTCGCGCTAAAAGCCAAAAATATATGAAATTTTACATTTTGAAGACCTTACTCTACACCAGCGCCCCTAGCGGAAAGTCAAAATGCGGAGGCCTCATTTATCACCTACAGAATTTGTCGTGTCCATAATGCCTCGCAAGTCTGTCAAGTGAAGTCGAAATAACATTCACAAGAGAATATTGGCTCCACATCATTATTTCCACGTAGTTGCTCCGTCTAAACCGATGAGCGCTCTGAGGTAAACTCGGTTCAATCTCTTCATCTTAGTCTCTGTGGATATTAAATATTAACTGATATAGATCGATTTGAAGTTCCAGTTTATTGGCATATTTGGCAGAGTGGTTGTTACATCGTATGTCTGTAGTAACTAATGAATGACTTATGTAGTACATGGAACGTAAAACTGATGTAATTTCAGTATAATAATATTTACGTATTTTTGGGATGCCGCAGGTTCCGGTCCATGTGGCAACGCTTTATGTAGATCTTTATCCAGCAATGTTTAGGCTGAAATGACGATGAATGAGTTAAATTGTTGTTAGGCGTTAGGTATCCATAAATAGTATAAAACAAAGTCGCTGTCTGCCTTTGTTTATATGTCGTGGTGGCCCAGAGGCTAAGACCTCGCTTCTCATGCTTGAGATTGTGAATTGTGATTTCGAATCCGGGCAAGTACCAATGTGACTTTTTCAATTTATAATTATGTACTTTCTAAGTTTATCTTGGACATCGCTGATAACGGTGAAGGCAAACATCGTGAGGAAACCTGGACTTACAGTGACTTTATTACATGATTGTGTTCCATTAGTGCAGGTAGCTAATTGCTGCAAGGCGTCCAGTGCGAGGATAAACAAATAGAATTATAATAAGTAAATAATCGCTTACTTCATCTACTTAAATCATGCAATGGATTTGATACGTTTTCACTAATATAAAGAGCGAAAAAAGAGAAACGTTTGTGTATATCTATACCAATATTATAAAGAGGAAAGATTTTTTTTGTTTGTTTGTTTGTACCGAATAGGCTCCGAAACTACTGAACCGATTTTAAAAGTTCGTTCACCTTTGGAAAGCTATATTATTCCCGAGTAACATAGGCTATAAATTATTTTCAAAAAAAATTGAGATCCTTATGAAAATTGCAATAATGTAACCCAAAGTAGCAAAATTTTGTCTATAAATTTCATTATTTGGTAGTGGCAAGGTTGGTGGGTATGTGGGTGAGTAGGTAGGTAGGATAGGTAGGTAGGGTAGATAGGTAGGTGATAGGTAGGTAGATGGCCAGATGACGGGAGCGAAGCCGCGGTGGTCAGCTAGTAATTTATATGTGCGAAGCCGGGACGGATCGCTAGTTTCCTAAGTATATAATTGAGTGGTATGATTGCAGCGATAGGTGTAACTGCTAAGTAGATACAAACCGATTAGTTTCGAGGCTACTAACCATTGGAAAGGGATTATCCATATTAATATTCTAAATGCGTAAGTTACTCTGTCCGTCTGTCTGTTACCTTTTCACACTTAAACTGCTGAACCGATTTAGACGAAATTTGGTATGGATATAGTTTGAGATCTTAGGCATGATATCGGATAGTTTTGATCCCGGAAATCATCCTTAATGGTGGCAGTTTGTAAGGTAAACATGCAATATTTTTGCGCGATATAAAAATACGCTATTCGGAGTATGCTTCGTCGACGAAGTCGCGGGCATCAGCTAGTGATTATATGAATAAGAAAAGAAAGAAAAAGATTTTTTAAAGTTGTCTTTTTTTTGGTGTCGTCAGCTAAATCTTAATGGATACGTCAAAGCAGCTTATGTGAAAGTCGTTACATTAAGGGTGGTTTTATATTAGAGTCAGATTATTTTTATGTTGGGTCCACAATACACAGAGTTTTGATCGTACAGATATCTGTACAGACTTGGAAGTCTGAGTACGCAGATATCTCTACAATATGTTTGCGCAGACTTTTACTAGCGTAATAACATGACGCTTGGAGATTAATTAATTCATTTCATAATTAATTAATTGGTTTTTTTATTATTTTGTATTAACGCTTGCGCTTGATCACTATCTCACCTGATGGTAAGCGATGACCAGATGGTCGACGATGAAGCACGCTTGCCTAGCTCCTACATATACGCAGACATACACAAAGACTGTTCTAGGGCCTTTATTATTTCTTATATACATAAATGACTTTCCTCAGAATATACCCTATCCTATGACATTGTTTGCTGACGACAGTACTATCACTGATAAACTTGACAAAAATAATAAAGACTTTGAAGCTGACATAACCAATGCATTACAACAAGAATTTTCGTCAAAGATTAGCTAATTCGGAACTAAATGTAAGCATTAATAATGAAAAAAATTAAGAAGTTGTAAATACAACATTTTTAGGCTTAACAATCGACAATCAACTTAATTGGAAGAAACATAGGGTGAACTCATCTAATTTCGTGACAAAGGCATTTGAGTAATAAAATACCAATAAATTATTAATTAATTTAATTCAGTCTCAGCATGAGTTTTAATCAGTCTTTTATGAGGAATATTAGCACAAATAATCAGATTTTTTTCTAGAAACCTAAGAGTTATACCAAATTTACTAAACCAAGTCAACTTGCCTAATTCCGTGGTGACCTCTTTAAGTCCGTGATAGCTAATACTTTAATTCTGATATAACGGAATTAGGCAAGTTAACTTTATTTAAGTAGTACAATATTAATATTATAATAAAATTAACATAAACATAAAAAAACAAGATAAACATTTTAGTAACATCTAGAATTATTCTTCGGCGCAACACAATATATCACACTTAAAATCGTCTCAATAGCCTGTGTATAGCGTGTTCTTCTTGTTGGGGTCATCCATGATATATCTGAAAGTAAACAAGCAAATTAAAATAATAAATACGTACCTACCTGCTTAGATTTTAGCGTCTGCCCAAATTTGAGCTCATATTAATAAAAAAAAGCTGCGAAATTTGGTAAATTACTCACGCAATTACGTGACAGTCCAAAAAAAGTGTCACCCAATTCCGTGATAGCAAAATATAATATATTGGCTCAAAGTCGTCATAAAAATTAAGACCAGATAAAAGTAATAAAATGACATCAATCTTGTCTACTACACTCAAAATAAGTCAATAATTTCAGTTAAAACCACAAATATTTGTACATAACTACTATAATTCTGTGATAGCACAGAAACCACTCAACCGCTAAAACGCTAATATTTTTGACGAACAAAATAAACTCTAACACGAAAAAGACGCAGAACTATGACGATTTTTTTACTGCCACATCAAGGGAATATCAATTACAATTCATTATATTAGAAAGAAGCTAAAAAATCGGTTAAATACTTACATAAATACAGCAAAGTTCGCCACCAATTCACAAACACTGCCGAAACCGGCGAGATTCGCGCGCGAACTGCTAAAACCGTTAGCTGTTTCTATCTCGCTCACTCGAGCATCCCCAAACTTTACAGACGAATTTGAACTTTATCACAGATGCTTAAGGTTGTATTTCAAACCATTGATTTCACTCGTATAGCCCTATGATAGCGCTCAAACCAAATATCACCGAATTAGGCGAGTCACAGAATAAGATGAGTTCACCCTACATCAATATTAATTTTAAAAAAAATGTGACTTTTGCTTTGCATAAACTAAAGAAAGTAGTCAATCAAGCAGCGTCAACAGGTGAGATGGTGGTCAAGCGCGAGCCTATAATACGTAAAAAAAACAAGCAGCGGTAATCACTGCATACTATGGATAATTCGATTCTATACTACGCTACGGAGTCATGTTTTGGGGTAACTCCTGTAATAAGGACATTGTGTTCAAATCGCAAAAAAGATGCATTAACTGATAGCTGCAAACCTTATTTTGAATTGTTAAAAATAATGACTTGTACATATTTGAGACTGCCTTATTTGTGAAAAAGAACATGCATCTATTCAGAAAAGCATCTGAACATCGCTATACAATTATTAGACAATTATATAGACATGAATTATGTGTTCGACCATCAAGGACCGCCTTTATGCACAAAAGCATACTTTGCATGGCCCCAAAAATATTTATCAAATTACCAAATGGAATTAAGGACTTAAATACTATTCAATTTAAGACATCTATTATTGGAAAAATGCTATTATGCTATTGACAAAATACTGTAATGATAAATTGTAAGTTATTTGACATTGATATTCATTTAATTTTGACATTCCATTTCATTCATTATTTATATGTATAGTCAATTGTTGATGTTTTGCTTGTCTTTTCTATTTTAATAAGTTATGTTGTGTTTTGTTGTAATTATTTTATTTTAATATTGTATTGATTATTCTGTTTTATAATAAATACTAATAATGCGAATGAGTGTACACACCTTTATGGTAGATTTTTGAGGAACGAATATTTATTATTAAGATCTCATGTAAAATGTACCAAAAATCACACCAATAAATGAATTTTGAAGACTTTCGACTTTTCTGATACTCCGACATTTTGTCTGTATACCCACTTTTATAATGATATTAAAACCACTTCTATATTTATGTATCAAATAGATATTTGGTTCTTACTCTATTGTTACTAAACAGTATGATCACACTTCACAATCACACTAAAATTATAGAGGCGAAAGTTTGTGAGAGTGTGTGTCTTTGTATGTTTGTTACTTCTTCACGCTCAATAGCACATAGGAATTTTTATCCCGGGCATATCTTCCCTCGGAATAATTTTTGACTTTCACGCGGGCGAAGCCGCTGGCAGAAGCTAGTAATATTATAAAGGCGAATTTTTTTTATTGTTTGTGTGTGTGTGTGTGTTTGTGTGTGTTTGTTACTTCTTCACGCCCAAACTGATGGACGGATCTGGATGAAATTTGGCACAGAGATAGATTATAGTCGTCTATCACGCGGGCGAAGCCGCTGGCAGAAGCTAATAAAATATATAACAGAAATATACAAAATATAAGCTCTTTTCAGCATGGATTTTTAAAAGGACGTTCTACCACTTCTAATTTGATTTTGTTTAATGATTTCATTGCGGATGCTATGGATAACGGTAAGCAGGTCGATGTGGTTTACACAGATTATAGCAAGGCGTTTGATCGGATTGATCACGATACCCTGATAAAGAAGCTAAGCTACATGGGCATCCGTGGAGACCTCTTGAGGTGGTTCTCTTCTTACGTTGATAACAGAACACAAGCAGTAGTGCTCAATAATTATATGTCTAGTTGGGTAAACGTGCCCAGCGGAGTGCCTCAGGGCTCGTTGCTCGGTCCTTTATTGTTTGTAGTCTGTGTGAACGACATCGATCAGTGCATCCATTCATCCAAACTACTATGCTTTGCCGATGACATGAAAATCTTTACCACTATTTCAACGCTCGAAGATAAACTAGCACTTCAGGCCGATTTGTATCGGCTTGAGGAGTACTGTCGGGCTAATAAACTTGTTCTAAACCCATCCAAGTGCTCGGTCATCACATACACTAGAAAGCGTGCAGTCCTAACCACTAATTATACTTTGGCGGGCCAGATCTTGCCAAGGTGCAATACTATTCGTGACTTGGGCGTCCATCAAGACAGTAAGTTAATTTTTGACACACACATTGATGCAATTGTCAAAAAAGCTTCTAAACTTCTTGGGTTTATAATGCGTCTCTCTAAGAATTTTAAAGATGCTAAAACACTTAAAATATTGTATTGCACTTTTGTAAGAAGTCAGCTAGAGTATGCGTCTCAGGTATGGAATCCACGTTATCATAAATACATAGACCGCATTGAAAACATCCAAAGACGCTTCATAAAATATCTTTGTTTTCATCAAAAGATTCCATATCAATCAACCAGTTATCTTGGACTCTGTAAGAAGTATCATCTGCTACCACTGATAGATCGACGTAAGATTGCTGATTGTTTATTCTTGCTGAAAATTCTCAATAATAACATTGATAGCCCCGAGTTATTGTCAAAATTTTGTTTCAATGTGCCATGTAAAACATTTCGGTTTAATCCACCCATACGTGTACCTCAATCTTCTTCGAATTATAGGCAGAACAGTTACATTGTGCGCGCAAGCAGACATTTCAATGATGTATGCAAGGAATACGATTTGGATCCATTCACAACCAGTGAGAATTCGGCCAGAAGGTGCTTAAGCCTCAAATTTTTCAAGTAGCTGTATGTTATATTGTTTGTTTCTGTTTTTATTCACTTATTATTTTCTTTGTCATCGGTCATATAATTGCATACTAAGTATTTGCTTGTTAATTTAATTAAAGCGGTGAGTTTTTTGTTTTTGTGCTCACACCATTACTATTATAAGTCTATACGTGAGGATTTGTAATTGGCTTTCTGTTGACTATAGTTTCCTTTTTTGTCTGTATTTATTAGCTGTAAGTCCTCCATGTACTAAAATAAATAAATAAATAAATAAATAAATAAATAAATAAATAAATAAGACACAAAAATATGAGCAAACAATAATCATAAAAGGAACATTTGATAGACCGTCGTAAACCATTCTTTACTATGTTATACCGGGTTCAATATCGAGATACCTTATAGTTTCTACTGATGTAGTTACAGAGAGGATTTTCGATCCGATATTGAATTCCGAGTAACTGAGGATTATAGTTGAGACCAACGATTATTACTACGAACAAAGTTGAGCTATCTTCTATAGATATTTAATAAAGTCTGGGAAATTGATCGTGTGAACTTTTAGTGTTGGGGTTAGCTCACACCGAGACGCGGCGTGATTGATGCTGCGTGCTCTTTAAAGGTCCAAAGTGTCTGCATCAGTGACGCAGGAACAACGTGGCTCCAGCTTCACTGATGCGGTGATAGAGCGCCAGTATTACCAACATCATCATCATTACAGCCGAGAGACGTCTACTGCTGGACATAGATCTCCCCAAGCGTCGCCATACTGATCGGTCCTGTGCGTCTCGCATGCACCGGATTCGCACGGCCTTGACCAGGTCTTTGGTCCAGTTAGAGGGGGCCTCCCTTTTAGTAGATGTTTCGTCTCCCTCTTCGTGGTCGTCACTCCAGAACTTTTCGGCCCTATCAACCATCCGTCCAGCAAGCAATGTGCCCAGCCCACTGCCACTTTACTTTTTTAATATACTATATACTGCGAATATCCTCATTACTGATTCGATCACGCAAGGAAATTCCGAGAATAGCCGCAGTGTTATGCACAATGGAAATGTATTCCGAGCAAAGCGGCTCCAGCGTCACTAACGCAGCAACACTGACGATGACGTGGCCATAGACCGATAGTCATATACTCTATGGCAATATATATGGAACACAATTCGAACACAGCAAGAACGAAACTGACGTAGTTGCAGTGTAACTTCGATCGAATGGTGCTCCATATGATAACGGCAAGCTATAGATTTTCTACGCAAAAAGGAACACAGCTACACATACTGTGAGTGGATTAAATTACGCCCCATAGTGCTTCGTGTCGAGTCGCAGCGTGACTTCGCCGGTTTATGCTTGCTAAGCCCGTGCTACGCCTCGCTATTTCGAATACTCCCCGCGGCTTCACGATGAACCTCGCTGCATTTTGCTTGCAATGCCTATCTCGGCACAGCGTTGCCCATCGCGAACTAACTGCCGATCTCTGCTGTAAATATCTTACCAATTTCCTGGTGCAGTTTCGTATGAGAAGTGAACTGTTATTCCTTCACTTCAAGTACCCTTACATCACCTGAGTTTTTACGATTAAATATTTACAGAATAGCAGTATTGGCCACTTCATGCATTGTCGCATCGCGTCGTATCTCGGTGTGAACTAAGCCTTAGCGAGCTTAGGTACACGGCTGTTTGAACAGTTTTCGAACGATCAGATATAATTATATTAATTGGTATTATAACTCTCCGTATTTAAGTTTGGCGAACCGCAGTGGGTTTTGGGTGGCTGGTTTAACTGTTGAGGTATTCGAACACGAATTCGTGGTCGTTTTATGTATTTTTTGATTATTTATCTAAGCAAAGTAAGTAGTTAAGAACGGTATAAGGATAAAAGAAAAAATATAACATGTGGATCATTATGAATGCATTACTAATACTGATAAATACAGAATATCCACTGAATCGGATTCATTTTGAGGGTCAGCACCACTACCAATCTTGAAGCTTGTCTAGTTTTTATATGGCTATGTTTCACCAACGCATTATCTTTTTACTTATAACTGATACTGACATGAGAAAGGACAAGAATGATTGATAACAACGTATAGATAATATTCTCAGTTTTTGATAAGGTATATGCTAGGTAGAAGCACCTACAAAACAATCCAAGAAATTTTTACCTCTCAATTTCTACCAACAAACACTGAACCCCTACGACCCTGATCCTCTCCTCCTATTTTACCAGCTAATCAATACAGTTCGACACCGAAGTCGATACACAAACAACGTAACGTCAAAGGTACACAGCGGAGGCACCCTGCGGTATTTGCGCAGGTACGCGACGGAATGAGCTCTGAGAGCGAACGGAAAATAAATAAGGATGGCGAAAATGGGTTTACCCACAGCTTTCATGGTAATTGCGTGCTGGGTACTTAAGCGGTTTGGTGTTTAACGAAAAATATAGGAATTTTAAAATGTAGGTAATACTTTTTGAAACTTTGATTATTTGATTATGAGGTTACCTACAGTGCGTGCCACGAATGAAATATGAGAATTGACCGCGCCTCCTGCGCTCTGGCCGCCGCCCCGATGACGTGCGGTCCCCTCCCGCACTCAGACCTCATACCGCTAAAGAGACCTATAAATCGTCTACTGTGCAAATCAAACCACGTGATGTGTCAAATCTCATCTTTCGTGGCACGCACTGTAAGAGTGTTTCAAAACAAGATTGTTGTCTGCCGTCTGGTTATCAGTTTGGCCAGACATCGATTATATTATAGATCCTCATCTCATTCTGTGTCAGATCTTTAGATGGCAAGGTTTGCAGGTATAAAGCCCCGTGTGTTCGATGCGATTTCTCATCGGAAACAATGTTGAACTTTCATTTAGACTTCCATCTCCTATTGAACCCCTTTGGTGGATGTATGATCAAAAATCACCTTCTTTATACAAGAAACTCTTGTATAAAACACGTTTCCACATTCAGTGGTTTAGGCTGTGTCTGAGAACATACATCATTCTACACCTACTTGTAGCTATTTTGCGTTTGTTATTGCTCCTTCCCTTTGGGGCCAAACTGCCTGCTATAGGTAGGTGTAATTTCTGTGAAGTATTGGAACAAACTATAACCGCTACGAATGTCTAGGTAGTAGAATTTCCCTAACTATCTGTACCGTAGTAGTTGACAAGGTGCACAAGTAGTTCTGCAATGATGAATTAGAAAAATAGTAAAATTTCGAAGTTCTCGTTTTCAAAGTTGGAGGAATAACAAGGATGAAAACTTTTAATGGGTAAGGACGGGAGAGCTAGTTCCGATACTCCTTAAGGAGACACACATTTACACAACGCATAGTAACTAAATATACGTAGTTGTATTCGGTGATATTTGTTGGCGAACAAGTTATTGGGGCGACCTCGTACGTAACGGAAGATGTAAGGCCTTAAACGCTCCTCATAAATCCACCTCGTGGTAAATCTATCACAAGGTGGAACTATGACACCGCTAGGGTCGATGCCTGTCTGGGTGACTTACCGCGGCCCTGGCTAAGTAACTGAAAGAACACGGGTAGGTTTTGTCAGTAAAATTCTGACACGCCCACCCGCTTCACCCAGAGCGGGAGAAGTCATTGGATGATTACTCACCCCAAAAAAAAGGTGGAACTATGGGAAGTCCACTGGATTCGTGAAACATAGAACCGGTTAATGTGGCTACGCTTGAGGGAGGCCTCTGTCCTGCAGTGGATATTTTTCGACTGATGAATGATGATGATGAACTGAGTTTTCCTCTATCCAGCCTATTCGGGATGGCTTCCAGTCTAACAAAGCTGAATACCAGTATTGAGCAGCACTTATACCAAGATGTAATTTCACACTGGTAGAATTTGTTAGAATTTTTACTACCTCTTTTTACTCTACATTTTCATACGAGAGACTTAACAAAAGCCCTTGATTAGCCGCGGACAGCTCAAAGTTTTAACAACGTCGGTACCTACCAGGATCTGCGGTGAAGAGAATTAACGTTAATTAAATGGGATTCATTACCACTCGCTGTCATGTTTGGGTTTAGCTTTGACTGTGACCACAGCCGCTGCTGTAATTAAAATTGGTATGGAGGTTAGGGGTTCTTTTTGATATGAGAAATGACGACGTGATTTAAGTCTGTTGGAGCCAAGCGCTATTTGAATTTCTCTACTAAAAATGTTTGTGGAGAATTTCACATGAAAATATTCAACGAACTCCTTTGGAGATATGTTTTGCCAGCAAATTCATCCGTGTGTCGGAAATTACCCAATGGAATATAGTCCTAGGATATAAAGTATCCTATGTCTTTCTAATTTAGGACATGGTTTACCCATGTGCCAAGTTTCATTTAAATCCCTACAACCGTTAAGACGTTGGGGCAGGAACGGGCAGACAGAGAGAGTTATTTCGCTTTTGTAGTCTTAGTGTGGATGGATGAAGACCTACAGAAGTAGCGATTCACTTTAACATATCAAACCAGCTCGGAGAAACTATTACCAATTCTATTTAACGAAATACTTTTTGCAACTTTAAACTAACTCGTTACTAACAGCAGAGTAGTTGGAACGCAGCGAACTCCAACTAGTAGTGAGTACTAAATAGTATCTGCCATCGGGCTCGACATCGCAACAATAGACGGAATAACAAAGTGCTAACAAGCGACTGTTGGAGTGTTCACAGAATATCATCTCAGGCTTATGTTTGTGCATAGATTTGTAGGTAGAAGGCTTTACTAATATTGAAATTGACACAAACATTGTTATTAATATTACTTTGCCAAATTAAAATACACATTGATAATCATCAGCAGTAGGTGTTGTCCCCTGTGTGATACGATGTATGCAAAACATTCGAAATTAAACGTAACATATGTGCTGCAAAAGTAAACGAAGAATTGATAAACATACAGCTATTAGATCATCAGCAACATCAGCCTTTTTTAATGTTCCCACTGCTGGGACACAGGTCACCTCTCTGTGAGTGTGTCGTAATCAACCAAGCGGGCCCAGTACGAGTTTTATTTTTGGTTTAAGGACATGCAGGTTTCCTCCCGATGTTTTCATTCACCGTTTTGAGAGCAATGGTGATGAAATAATTTACACAAAGTAATGCACCTGCCTGGATTTGAACACACGACTTACAACTTGTAAGTCGTGGCCGTTACCACTGGGCCACCACTACACTATTAATTATAGCCTAATAAACAATTTACACTATGAAATAAAACGGTAAATTCTTATAATTATAAGTAGACGTGCCCCTACTCTGTTTAATACACTACGTACGTTTCGTATATTCGTAACTGCTACATTATTTTATTGAAAGACCCGATTTATAGAGAAGTTTCTGCAATAAAGGTATACCTAACCTTTCGTACTGGCTTGCCTTTAGTTGCGATACCTTTTTTCTTAGAAAGAAAGAAAATTTTGTCAAAATTCAAAACACACTTTTGAACAAAGTCTTGTTCCAAAGCGAGTGACAAGCAGTAAGTTCCAAACAGAGTAGGTTTACTACTATCCTTTCCTGCTCAGTATGTACTGTGTATCGATTTTGTAGTAACGCACGGAGCGAGCGTGCGGGTGACGTGCACTTAGTTGGAAAGTGTTGCTAACTTGTCCCATTTGTATCGCCATTCGCCAGGCGGAGTTAATCAAATTTTCTAGCCCGTACTTTTAGCTACTAGAGCGAATCTGTTATTTATAGAGACTTTTCGATGTTTAGAGGGTATATTAAGGAGTAGCTTCAACCAGAGGAAATAATCGTTACATAATTAAAAGGGCACTATTCACATCGATAAAAATGAGTTTGAGCAACCATTTTTTGCGAATGGCGTCATAGTTCCCCCTAAGTTTGTCTACTCCTTAACTGGACTTAAAAACTGTACACATACGCTTCTATGCTGCGTGTTGAAAATGACCGACGAGTTCATTGAACTTGTACGTCAATGTACAGTTTTGTATGACACAAAGTCTAGGGAGTTTAGAGATCATTTGATAAGTACCCTATGCTTTCCTTGTGACGGCATTCATTGTGTCGGCGACGCAACCCCATCTACAAGCTGATTAGGTAAAACAACCTATGGAGACTAAAGTTACACTAAAGCCTCCAGCCAGGTTTCCAAAATTTTATGTCTGTTGAAAATTTTATAGGTATATTCGTAGTTGTCCCTGTTTAGGTAAGGCGGGCGCAAATGGGTTTATTAAATTTTCTAGCGCATATGTTAAGCTATAACAGCGAGTCTGTAATTATTGGAGGCTTTTCGATGTTTAGAGGGTTTATTAAGGATTATCTTTGAGAAAATTAAGGAGGTTATTAACTTTGAACTGTTTAGATTACTCGTTCCTATACCTTTTTTGTGACTGGCGGGTTGAAATTAAAAACTCCCTTTAGCTGTAAGTTTTTTACCGACTACGGCGAAGTCAAAAGGAAGGAAGTATGTGTGTATGTATTTACGTATGTTCCTCCGCAGCTCCTAAACTACTCATCCGATTTCCGAAAAAGACCGTGTTCGGGTTACAGTTTTTAATTAGACTATTTGCTTGTTTGCTTTCTTATCAAACAACTGTGCCGGTTGTGAGAACTACGAAACTTATATTTTTGAAAGACAAATAAGATCGGTATGGAGATGTCTTTCGAGATAGACCATCCAGGTGCTTCAACAAACATCAGCCTTGTAAAAGAAACCGTTTATTTTCCAGTGATGTGGCTATAATATTCTATTCGATTACCTGTCTCCCACTGTTTTTATTTTGCCTAAAGCTATTGAAAACAAAACTTTTATCTGTCTATAACACTAAAGAGTATCAAAGAGATTTCCAAGGTTATAGATTTTATCTAAAAGTTGTTTTCATGGCACAAGTTCAGGAGTTTGACGTTCTTAGCAACAGGTTGATCCTATATAGTCGACCCTTTATCAACCTTTTTGTTTATGAACTAGCTATGTTATTATGAAATTCCTACTTTATTACATTTTATGCTTCGTGTTTTGTACAAAGGAGCTTCAGAAGTATTCCTTTTAGAGGTTACCCAACCTTTTAATGGTAGACCCTAGAGAGATCAAAGATGATCGTTCCGGACTACTTGAAAATAAAAACAAGTCGTCTTATCATAAATTGTTTTAGTGTAGGTAGGCTTTTTATCTGATTTTAGTGTAAATCCCTTTATTATTTGTGGCGAAATCCCCTTGGATATCCTCCTGGGAAGAATTCAGGGTTATGTCGGACTCCTTCCGGCTAAAACCACAAAGTTCCTACCGCTACCATGAGTCGGACCCCAACTAAATTAAATTCTCACATATGCCTAGTGTAGGTGGCTAAACATTTTTTTTCAAAAGTCCTATACTCCATTTAAAATAACAATAGAAATTATTACATTCCCTTTTTACAGTCCTTTCAACCGATTTTGAGTTCTATCCCGTAAGTATAGGCATAAAAAGCATAAACCTGTTACCAAAACTTACTTTTTAATACAGCTGCCATTTATCATATCACTAACGCAATAGAAGTCAAAATCGGTTGAACGGGCTGTGAAATGGGATTATTTAAATGTCTAATATTATCTCAAATGGAGTATAGACATTTTATTTAGAGTCTTTTAAAGTTTTTGACAACCGTTATCACTGATAGTACCCATGGCCTAGCGTGAAGTTTCTCACATTTTTAACAAACCAGTATGTTTTAACCCTCTCGGAAAAAGAGGGGTGTTATAAGTTTTTAACCCCCGATGAAAAAATAAGGGTGTTATAAGTTTGACGTATGTTACTGTGTATTTGTGTCTGTCTGTGGCATTATAGCTCTTAAACCACGGGGTCCTAGCGCTAACAAAGAAAATTTGGTTCAAATAAATGTCACCAGATGGCGCAATATGCATCGATTCGTTATTGAATTGTGTGTAAAATTAACATTTTCTAGAACTGTTCATAAACATTGTATGCTCTTTTTAACCGACTTCCCAAAAAGGAGGAGGTTCTATATTCGACTTCATGTTTGTTTTTTTTTTTTTTTAATTTTTTTTTTTTTGTTTATGTTCACCGATATCTCCGTCAATTGTGGACCGATTTTGAAAATTATTTTTTTGATTTTTAGAGTATGTTTCGAAATTGGTCCCATTTTAATTTGGTGAAGATCTGATGAAGAACTTCGGAGATATACAGCAGAACTCTTCAATAAATGAAGGCAAATCTCTCGGGATTGCTGCAACCGCATGTCTTTTTATTGTTTATACCATTTCATAACATAACATCACGCCAGTACGCTCTAAAGGGGTACACAGATGTGTACAGTTCACCTTGAAACACTTTTATTTCACAGGTTATGATCAAGTTTCATGGCATTCAGTTAATGTATTCTGGCATTACTACCTCACTAAAGCAAGTTGCTTAATAGGTACAACTAAAAAGTGAAAAATAAAAAATCTTTTTTACAAAAAAATACTACCGACTTCCAACTTAAAACACTACAAAGTGAAAAATAACCTTCTTTTTCGAAGTCGGTGTCCATAACGAAAAAAATTGGTACCTACCAAAGACACCGACTTCGAAAAAGAAAGTTATTTTTCACTTTGTAGTGTTTTAAGTTGGAAGTCGGTAGTATTTTTTTGTAAAAAAGATTTTTTATTTTAATCAACTCTCCTGAATACAAAATTATGAAAAATTGGGCTCTTAATTCACATTACAAAGATTATTTGAACGGATCTTTTAAAATCGATACCAATAGATGGCATGGTTTTAAATTTCTGAGGCATATCATACAGATTTTTTAAATTTTTATTGTAACACATTTTAGTACAATGACACTAAAAACGTGCAAAAAAATACTATAAAACTATTTGTCACTGTATTTAAAGAAAAAAATAGTCACGAACCGAGAAAACTCTTTTACTTGCAAGTCGCTGCTAACACCATCTATAGCCGTGGAACGGAACCGAACGCGATCGAAGTATTTATAAAAATAATTATCATCAGACGAAAAACGCTAGTTACGTCGGCACGGTTTCTTTGTATGGGATGAGGCATCTGTATGTAAGTATTATATATTATCTAAGCTGTGTCCTAAACGGATGAACCGATTTGATTTAGTCTTTTTTGTTTGAAAGGTGACTTTATCGGGAGTGTTCTTAGATATGTTTGATGTAAATCGGTTGTGCCATTCCATTCGATAAAACTGTAGAGATACAAATGGTCGAGATCGGTTACGGGCCGGCGAGTTTTTCCGCCCACGAACATATCATGATATAGCTTAGTTAGACTGGAAGATAGCTTTTCAGTTTATTGTTATCTATCATGTTTTATAGTAATGGATATATTATTCAGGTTGTAGCTCATTCTTGTTTGTCGATTTTCTGTAGGTTTTTTCTGTAGGGAAAGTATGATTATTCTTGATTGAGGTACGCTTGTATGCCACGAAGGGTTATGCATCTAATAGTACGCCCAATTTCGCCAGTTATGTTAAAGTCCCATGCAATAGGGGCAAGCCTGCTGCTTTCAACCGGGATTTACCTGTTTATACCTGCCAACCCAGTAGTTACGCCAGAAAAAAGATAGACAACTCAACGTGTATATTGTAAAGGCTTCATACTTTCGGTTGGTATTAAATTTATTCGGCAATATTTAATAAAAAGTCATCTTTAATTTTTTTTATTAATCATAGTCTGGCCAGGAATTTTTTAGACAACCCACTCGAGATATATTTTCTAATATTTTAATATTATATAAAACACTTTTCATCCATTAAACAGATGGTTGAAGTTCGTTTCTATTCGGATCTTAGACTATTTGTAATAAATATTTTTTCACATTGCCTTTATGGTCAACTACGGTCAAGCTTTCAATGGCTATTTAGCTTCTCGTATGTACTAGCTGGAAGTGAAGACTGAAACGGTCTTAAAAACCTGACGGTGAAAGAATACCTTTTAAGGGCATTGAATAGTATGAAGCTATATAAGCTACCTTTGTCAATATTCAAACACTGTAACAGACTCAAATGGAATAGCAATTTATTTATTCCGTTTTTCAGATGATTTAACAAGCCATCGAAGCAATCCTATGCGCTCGCTCGCAGCGAAATGTCAAAGTAGTACATAAATTGTAGCACAGAATGTAAGTATTTCAAATATTTTATAGTCGTTTCTGAAGATGGAAAAGGCTACACGATCGATTTTTTCGCACAAACGAAGTTTTTACAAGCTTTTAATAAACTTGAATTCAAATCTTGCAACTGAATTTTAAAAACATTTGTCCCCAACCAATTGAGCTAAAATTTAACAACTGCGTTATCTGTAGACTGAAATGTTTTTCTACTGGTTGTTAGATTTTAATGGACAAAACGGAAACCAACACGTACCTACGTAAAAATATTTCAGTATCCGTGATCGATTTTTTCGGTACGCCTTAATATTTTTTTGAAACGACTTACCAAAAAGGAGGTCGTTCTATGTTGGACTTCATGTTTGTTTTTTTTTTCATCGATATCTCCGTCAATTGTGGACCGATTTTCGAAATTGATCCCATTTTAATTTGGTGAAGATCTGATGAAGATCTTCGGAGAACAGAACAGTTCAATAAATAACGGCAAATCTTTCGGGATTGCTGCAATCGCATGTCTGTTTATTGTTTATACCATTTCATAACATAACATCACGCCAGTACGCTCTAAAGGGGTACGCAGATGTGTACAGTTCAGCTTGGTACACTCCCATTTCAACGGTTATCTTCACGTCCATGATATTCAGGTAATCTATTCTGGAATTATAGGTACCTTACTTAACTACTTGCCTATTAGGTAGGTACAACTGAAAAGTGACAAAAAAAAATATTACCGACTTCCAAATAAGAAAACTGCAAAGTGAAAAATAATTTGATTTTTTGTAGTCGGTGTCCTTATCGCAAAAAATTGGTACCCGCCAAAGTCACGCACTTGCAAAAATTATTTGGAAGTCGGTGGTATTTTTTTTTGCAAAAAAGTTTTTTTTTATTGATAACTACGTTATTCGTAGTCTAAAGAGTTTTTATATTGATTGATCGGTTTTAATCGACAAAACTGACGCATATATTACGTACGCAAAAATGTTCATCGATCATGCCACAATTTGGTAGGTTAGAGAAATGTCTCGTTCAATCTTCATACTGTCGCGTTTCTCGCCGCGTTGAATTTGCTAGTGTGTGAGAGCGATAAGGGCGGTCGCCCACAGTGACTTAATGCAGCGATACAGTTGCGCGTTTCGTTAGCGCGCATCTGCATCGCCACTTTTGGCCGTTGGTCGCATTTGAAACTCGCGATGGTATCGATTCGCGATGGCATTGCATCTGCATCAATGCTGTATTGTGTTTATCTTGATACGGAATCGTTATAACGTGGCCGATGCACGCACTGGAACGCCTTGCAGCAATTACACCAATGGAGCACAATCTTATAATAAACTCACTATAAGTCCAAGTTTCCTCACGATGTTTTCCTTCACTGTTGTACGATGTCCAAGTTTAACTTAGAAAGTAAATATGAATTGAAAAATACACATTGGTTCTTGCCCGGATTCGAACCTACGACCTCTTGCACGATAGGCGAGGTCTTAGCCACTGGGCCGCCACGACGTGAATGTTATATGACCTGCGACAGTAGCAGCATAGCGACTGTATCGCGAAAAATTTGCATCGTTGCAAACTATCGCCGTGAGCGACCACCCTAAGTGTGTTTTTTTTTTAATATCACACTGTGAAGTGGCAGTATGCAGGATGTTCGCGCTGCGGGCGACCGATATGGCTGCTCGGCAAGTATTCGTATTGCCTCTACACTGTAGCTATCGGAATCCTATGCAGTGCCGTGGAATGTTTGGTGAGTACGGATAGGAATACGAAAGTATTTACTGGTTTGCATTGGATACGTAACTGTAGTAATATAAAATGCAATGCAATGTGTAGTACAATTGTTGGAAGTAAGAGAGTAGCAATAGTAACAGTAGTTTTAATTATTCGTATTAAATTAAAAACTTTCTACACCATATTTCTATTGGATTTATGCAAAAAATTAAGTAAAAATGGCGTTGGAACTTGGAAACAAATAAAAAAAAATCGTTAATAAATCAATTCGCGGTAAACGAAGTTTCCAAAATATTCTTCTTTTATCTTTAACATTAAAAGCGTTTTGATAGAAAATATTGCCAAGTATTGTTGGGACTTCACCCTCCGGCACGATCCCGGTTTCTAGAAAGAATATCTGCGTGTCACAAAATGAAATCACCACAAGTCAACTGCTGTGATTGGTTGAAAACCAATTCGACCAAAGAAAGATGCACCCAGGATATACGAGAGATAAAAAATAAAACATACAAACTAATAAAACCGGCCAAGTGCGAGTCGGACTCGCGCACGAAAGGTTCCGTACCATTATCGCAAAAAAACGAAAAAAGATCACGTTTTTTGTATGGCAGCCCCACTTAAATATTAAAATTTCAACTGTCTAGCTATCACGGTACATGAGACAGATAGACAATGGAGTCTTACTAATAGGGTCCCGTTTTTACCCTTTGGGTACGGAACTTTAAGGAATACCCGTGCCGACCAAAAAAGGCTCCTATGTCAGTAATCATAGCAGCTAACGCGCGTTTCACTTAGTTCATTACATAAAATTTACGACAATTTTCATTTCAGGTACATGTCTCTTATTCATGAAATAATACAGTATTTTCTTTTCTTTCTTTAATAAGTTTCGTTACTGGCTTCACATTTGGTTCGCAAGGCTTTTCAAGTTGGCTCCGTTTCACTCTACTTCTTACGGAATTTTCCTTTGCGTGTAAGTCTTGGGTAACTTTGAACGAATACAATCGTACCTAAATTGTGAATTGCTATATAATTTGGGGTTTAATTTAATGAAGGTAGTTAATAATAGTCGGGTTATATTTGACAGGGAGTAAGTTTAAATTAGTTCAAGAGCTTTTAAAGACATAACAAATCCGAAGTTCTTCAAAAGAAAGACTTGTCTTAAAGTTTTAAAGAACTTCGGATTTGTTATCCGTAGTTCTTTAAAAGTTTTAGACAAGTTTAGGCAACTACTCTACTCTTCAAATAATTTATAAGGTACGTCAGGACAGGTGTCAAAATTGTTTGTTTCTATCGAGGACGTATAATTATTTATTCTTCATGTTTATCGTTTCGTTTATTTGGCTCAATTTACAATAAAATTTTCTTAAAAATATAAAAAAAACACAGATTTTTATTTGCCTGAACTAGCTTGAACCTGTGTTTCAGACTAAAAATTGCATAAAGTTTTGACTTGATATGAAAAACTTAAATTAAATTAAAGACACAGTAAAAATTATTATTTAGTTACAACCAGGAGGTCTTCTGTCTCTCAGTTAGGGATGAGTCAATGTTTTAGAAAAATCTTTTTACAGCTAAAATAATTTATTAAAATTGATTTTCATTAAAAAAAACTGGCCAAGTGCGAGTCGGACTCGCGCACCGAGGGTTCCGTACAAACCTCAGCTTAAAGGTATTATAGACCTGAGTATTTGATATGAATTTCAATTTAATACCTCGTTCAGTTCGTACCTCATGCGTTCAATTAAGTTTAAAATTATTATAAAGGAATATTTTTATTATATGATGTAACCAAAAATTTACGGTTTTCGCAATTTTTCCTTTGTCTGTGCTATAAGACGTTGCTTCGTACCAAATTTCAAGATTCTGAGTTCACGGGAAGTACCCTGTAGGTTTTGATTCCCTTGCGAGTGTTTAAAATTTGCGGAAATTTGCGGCATAAACGGCTGTATCTTTTGATTGCATTGGCTTAGAAGTTTGATTTTTTCACAGCTTCAAGGGACAGTACTTTTGAGTATTTGATATAAATTTCAGCTGGATACCTCCACGCGTTCCTGAGAAAAAGGGTCTTGACAGACAGAGAGACGGACAACAAAGTGATCCTATAAGGGTTCCGTTTATTTCCTTTCGAGGTACGGATCCCTAAAAACGAACTTATTCATCAGATTATAATTAGGAGAGTAGTAGGTAGGTTCATAAATGTAAAGTAAATAAGCAATTAAAATATTAAATAGAATTTTTGTATTCCTCTCAGCAAACCATTTCATTTGATATCCGGATATATAATAGGGGTGCATAAAATGGCGGAGGCTGCCCTTCTTTCGCGCTGCCGGTTTTTTTATAAACACTAGGGATAGCAGCCAACACACTACGTACTGTCTGGGTTTTTGAACAGGTTCGACCTATTTTAACTTATTAACTATTTAATGAGTTTCATACGTATATTTAACGTAAATATAATGAACTTAAGTGTATTAAATGTTGAAACTTGGACTTAGGTATAATAAATATCGACATTTTTTTTTATATATAAATCACTCGGCATTTCAATTATACACATTTTTTTTAGGCATAACAATTTTCGATATTTCGATACACTCGATATTTAAAGTTTTGACGTACATAAATGTACCCTTAAAATTATAATCGCGAATAAATAGTATGCCTTAAATATTTATGCAAATCCAAATTATGCCAAAACAAATTCGACCAAATTTTAATGTCAGTATGCTCACCTTTGCATTATGCCAAAGTATTATTATGCTAATAAAAGTTATGCGAAAAAATTAGTTGCAAGATTTGGCCCGAACATACATACATACATTGCAGATAATAATAAAAAAATATTCTTTGAACAATCTTTTTTCGTATTCTTCTCAGCAAACCCTTTCATTTGATACTCATATCATGGTAGTGCACAAAAAATAACTAGTCCGCCATCTTGGGCCGTCCGCCATATTGGAATTAGAATGACTTCACTTAGCCATTCCAATATACATATTGCCGAATCGGATTAAAACAATGGTAATTTCTATTGTGTCTGCTAATTGACAACCACGCATTGTCATCCAAACTAAACGTATATGCAAAATTTCAGCTTAATTGGTAGAGGATAACTGCTATAAAATTCAGTTGCAAGATTTGACCCGAACGCACTTACATACATTGCAAGATAAATATAAGCTTGTAAAAAGAGTATCGACTTGGGCCAGGGATATAAAATATAACTAAAAACATGATTGTATATCGAACACCAGTCCAATTAAATAATCTATCTACTAAATTATCAAGTAGGTACATAATTATACGTGCCTTGTAAAGGTATATCGTGCGTATAACAACACCCCTATGTAAACAAGGTTATTGGCCGGCACATTTCTTTCGGAGTGCACTGACATTTCACGATGAATTCTCATTACCGAGTCAGTTCAGCGATGACGTCACTTATTACGTCATTTTGTTTACATATACGAAGAGCACTGGACTGAGCGTGATCCGGTTCTATGTTAAGTGGATCCTGTCAGAAAAGTGCGTGAGACAAAAACTGTCAAGCAACCAGAGGCCTTAGTGCGAGTTTTTAAGCTCACTCAATCGCGTTAACGCAAACGTCAATTTGTACCTATTTTTTTTGTATACATTTTGATATTAGAGATCGTTTACGTTAACACGAGTGAGTGCGTTAAAAACTCGGAATTGACATACAGAAGCCTTACTGCGATTTTTTACGCACGCTCAATCGCGTTAACGTAAACATCGATTTGTATTTAAACTAGATAAGTGCCGTCTGGGGACGGTAAGGAGAAAACCTCTTTTTTTGTATACATTTTGACATAAGAGATCGTTTACGTTATCACGAGTGAGTACGTTAAAATCTCGGAATAATCACGCAGAGGGTCTAGACAAGTGTCATTATATCATCGAAAGCGTGGCGATAGCAATTGTCAAAAAGGCAAAATTGTATGGGATTGACAAGCGATACCAAAAATCACGTGATCAATCCCATACATTTTGACATTTCGAGTATCGCCTTCGCTGACATCGAATGCCACTTTTCTATAGCCTCTGTAATTGTCTTTTTCTAGAATTCTATTTAGTTCACGATACGAACTGACGGGGTCCGCTAGGGCCGATGCCTGTCTGGATCGCGGACAAATTTGAAGGGTTACCGCGGCCCTGGCACAAGCAACTGAAGGAAAACGGGTGGGTTTTAGTCAATAAAAGTCTGACACGCCCTTCCGCTTCACCCAGAACGGGAGAAGTCATTGGATTATATCCCACTCAAAAGAAAAAAACGTGACAACGTCATAAGAAAATACTGATGGAATGGTTGCATTTTATCGCCGCAATTATCGTTGCTATAAACAATTGACACCACGTTCACTTTTCACTGCACTTCATACTTGACGAAAACATGTAAATGTATTATTGTATAGCAGCTGTCGACGCGGACGCATCGCTCACTCAAGTAGGAGAGAGACAGATGTCGAACGCTGCCGAACGCGGAGGCCGATTGTGCCTCTTTGTCGCTCGTTCCGCGCTCTCGCTTGCACTTCAAGCCTTAAATGGAACGCCTCAGAGCGAGGTAACGCCGCATGAGTCATGTTTTTTCGTGCGTGCAGACGGCTCCATCGAATTATAAGACGTTGTCACGTCAAAAAAAGGCTTGCATTGCCAGTTTTGTCACTACGACACCTAGAAAAGAAACAAGCATTGGCCGTATAGTAACTTTTGTATCTTTCTACAATATTTTGTAGAAAGATACAAAAGTGTGTGAGAGGGTAGGTATAAGATTAGATGGTCCATTCCTGTATGTCAAATAACAACAACCGAACAAGCTATAGATTTCAGCAAGTGATTTTCAGGACGACGTTGATTTTTTTTTTATATTCCTGTGTTACAAACCAATCTAAATTGCTTTCCTTTCATCAATAATCACCCTTTCTGTAGTAAGTTACAACAACAACATATTACGCTACAAATAAGGGTTGGGGTTTTCTTGTAGCTGGATATGTTTTTACACATTTGCAGGGATTTAAAAATTGTGTAAGTACATGTGAAAACATTAATTAACTGTTAAGAAACACCCAAGTCTAACCTAATAATATGGTTAATGGATCTGACAAAAAAATAACAAATAAATAATTATAGTTTATCTTTTTCTAGCAAAACTAATTCAAAACTTTGAAGCATCTGCAAAGTTTGAGGGCTACCCACAAAACAATAAAAAAATTTACCCGTCTGTAAAGCACTATTATTTTAACAGTAAAACAGGTTGAAAATAATGTTGTATACAGTTCAAATGTAAAGCGTATGTGTTCCCATTATACAGTTCAAATGGATAGCATAGTGTAGATTCCAGCTAATCACGAATGTTATGGCTTCCGATTTTTTTTTGTTTTCTAAACGGAATAGCTATCTTGCTTATTTACCTACTGCTCAAAATAAAATATTGAACATAAAAATGTAGATTTTTACTATTTTTCACCAAGTAATAATAATACTTACGGTGCCATTACCCATTCTTTTATTAAAATTATGTTTTGTCCCGGTATTCCGTGACTGTAACACCATTTGCTGATATATCAAAAAACATTCATTAAAAAGCTTTCACACACGTCAGCAACAATAAATCAAAAACCATTTAGAGCTGAAAAATATAAAATTGAGCACGTGATATTAACGTTACCTACTGAAATATCTCTAACTAGCTATTTGTACCGTGTTCGAAATCTAAACATCATCCTTAGGACGTAAAAAATTTTACCCTAAGGTTAGTTTAAATAACTGACTAGATTCTAAATTCAAATTCTTCCATAGAAAATTTGAATTTAGAATCTGTTAATCAGTGCTTAAACTAATTATATTGTGTTCAAAAAGTAAAAAAAAGTCTCTATGGAATGACATCATGTTCAACTAACTCTCCATAATACATCGGTACACTGAAAAATACCAAAGCCATCACAAAGAACGTAGTGTAGATGTAAGATAAAGTTGTTCCCACTAACCTACTTACGAAGCCGTAAAGGAAAAGGTAATATCGAAATGTTCCCATAAGCCAATGCGATCATAGTGCCCTGGATGAAACGGTTACTTTTACTGAGTTAGGGATAGTGCACAACGACGGAAAGAGGAAAATCAAGGATCATTTTCTTTCGGAATGACATAATATTAGTATATAATATACCTAGGTATCTATATATTTTGTACTTATTTATGTATGTATATTTATGATGTATTTTATAATTCTAAAATTGTACACTGGGCTACTTCTCTTCTTCATTTTGTAAACTCTCTCTATCACTCTAAGGTTTGCTGGTAGAAAACTATTCTTAGAGTTAAGCTCGCCTTTGTACATCAACTTTATAATCACTCAAGTTGTATATGTTTTTTTCTTTTTTGTGTACAATAAAGAATTAAATAAAAAAAAAATACGGACTGCACGGCATCGTAAATATAGCTAAACAAAAACAAGAGATGTGAAATAATATTATGTAGGGTCAAAAATCAGATGTTTTTACTAGACGTAGTAAAACATAATGTCAAAATGGGTGTGTACTATAGTTGAACTTCTGCCCAACCCTTCTGCGAATCCAAGCGTGATGTTATGTTATGTAGAGTATAATAATTACACTTGCTCTAATTTAAATTAATTTTTGTCCTGTTTATAAATAATAATAATAGTTTTGAAGGGACTTGTCCGAGGAAGTTCCATCTAGCACCATACTTGTTGCTGTCGCTAAGCAGTGTTCTTGTCTTCAAGTTGTATGTACCGGTGTAATTACAGACACAAGGAACAATTTCATTTTGTTCTTTGGTATCTACTTATTGAACATGATTTCGGCAAGCTGCAACCAATTATCGCCAAATATGCTGTCTTAAACCATAAAAAACAAAATATCGATAAATATCCCTCTGCGTTAACCATTTCTAGACTAAATTCGTCATATAAATGCACGTCTCAACTCTGAGACAGGGTTTTTTTTCTTTGTTCCTTACACTACTGTTCGCCGGTGTCACAGATAATATAATACTAGCATACAAATGCCTCATCCCATACAAAGACACCGTGCCGACGTTTTCATCTGATTATACTGATTGTTTTTTGTAAATCGATCGCGTTCGGTTCGGTTCCACGGATATATGCGATTATCTATTTATCGCCGTGGAACGTAACCGAACGCGATCGATTTACAAAAAAAAATCAGTATAATCAGACTAAAAACGCTAGTTACTTCGGCACAGTTTCTTTGTATGGGATGAGACAACTGTATGCTAGTATTATATTATCTGTGCCAGTGTGCAACAGCCTTATTGTGTGAACGGCAATGGCGGCCAGTTGCTAGGGTTGAGAAGTGTCACCAGATAAAATGTGACCCCTTTTCCTTATTGATTAACTTTGACGGACCTTTGTGGTGTTTGCCAAGTAATTTAGAAGAAGGAAATTTATTTTGGCTAAGAGGATTGTGAGAGGGAAACTTTTAATGCTCATTCTTTTAGTTCCCCTTCTTTTTTTGTTGGTAGAAGCCGTTAATTCTGAGTTCAAACTCCAATTGAATGCTTAACAATGGTTTCTAAGGCCCAGTTCTTTGATCCGTAGTTAACTCAACTAATGGTTAAATATGCTGAACGCAACGTGAACGTTTATTTATCAATTGTTGGCATCAGAAATAGTGAAATAAATTGGAGAGTTAATTATTCGATCATTTGTTAGATAAAACATTTAACAAACGCGTTTACCTGAAATTTAAATCCGTTGGGTAGTATTTTTAACCATTGGTTGTGTTCAACCAATGGTTAAAAATACTACCCAACGGATTTGATCGATAGTTAACAAACTATCGATCAAAAAATGTGGCCTAAATTCATTGAATTTTTAGTTGAGAACTTGTCAAACTTTATATTATTGTTTGACAAGTGTTAAAGTACCTAGAGTTTCAAACGTCAAATTCTCAATTCATAAACCGTGTTTGAGTCTCCCCCCCGATTTCGGAAATAAGAATTTGAGGATGAGTGTAGTAGTAGTTTGTCAAAATCGGCTTTGGCCTCAAAACCTATAAAAGTTTGGCAGAAAAAAGGCTTCTCACTCAAAATACTCAAATCAGCAACCGTGCTCATGAAAAGTCTGATTGTGCTTCCTAGATACATTTGAGTAACTAATGAGTCTTCAGACTCTATACAAAAATTTAAACATCAATACTTAACCTCGTCATTTATGGGGTGTTACACAAAGACTATTTCTTGCATATTTAAAAGCCCCTCTCGTCCCGAACAATAAATTGCGTTCGCATTGTTTACAAAGTCCGTTATCACGTTAACTCATCCGATTTCACATGAAACAAGTGAAAATCTTATCCACACTTTTTATTTTCATCCTATGTGAAGCTAACACCGATTTCGGTTGCCTTTGTTGTACCCTAGGCTTTTGTGCAAAATATCAGGTATCGAAAATGCTTTTACTCGTAATTGGATTTGTTTATTTTTGTTTCGTTGAATTTTCGTAGCACGTTGCTGACAGGGGACAAATTATTTTTGATATTTTTCAATAGTGTTACAGTCAGTTTGACAAATAGGCTTGATTCTGAATAAACCAATTTCCTGTTGCTGACAGTATGAAAATTGAGGCGCGGCCATTTATTTTTGGAAGCGCTTTTTATAACTACACTAGCTGTCCCACGCGGCTTCGCTCCCGTCAACTGGCTACCTACCTACCCTACATACATGAATGTTTCGTAACTTTAACCGTTTACGCAGCGCACGTAACGAAAGCTCTCAAAAAGGCTTTTTTTCCGTTTTTGCAACATTTTTCATTTATGCACCGGTCCTATTGGTCCTAGCGTGATGTTATATAGACTATAATCTTCCTCGATAAATGGACTATCCAACACTAAAATAATTTTTCAATTCTAACCAGTAGTTCCTGAGATTAGCGCGTTCAAACAAACAAACAAACAAACTCTTCAGCTTTATAATATTATAAGTATAGTTTATTTCAATGTTTTTATTCGATGCTGTAACTATAAAAACAAAATATAGGTTGTAATATTTTTTTCCAATTAAAATAAACTGTCTTTGTACAAGTCTTTCAGCTTATTGTGCTTTGTCATCCAAATCAAACGCGAATGTGTCATGGACCAAGTAATTAATCAGTGCACTACGTAAAATGCCCGGGAATTATGAATCAAGTCAAGTCA